>JABAKD010000030.1:12770575-13358075 GCA_012845835.1 Undaria pinnatifida
GGAGGGTATGATGATAGTATGATGGCATGGTGGAGGGTATGATAGCTAAAATCCACTATGAAATAGAGTAAAAAACGAAGTACAAGGTACTACAATGGTAAGTACTACAATACCGTAGCATTGATCAAAAGAAACAAATTAATTCAAAGCTTACAGAAAGCATATTAGAGGCTGTCACAGACACCGGCCACACCTTTTTTGCAGGCCTCTGTACTACTATTAAATAGGCAGGTGAACTCCACGCTTGGTCACTCACGTGCACCTGGTTTTAGATAACCTAATCTTGTATTAGTCCCACAAGCCACGGTTAGAGCTAAACAGCTAAACACGTTGCTAGTCCGAGGAGCAAATGCATCATCCCGTTTTTTCTATACGCCCACATGCCTTCAAAGGCGTGTGAAGCCCTTCTATTTAGTGTCCGTATCCTAGATCTTACGCTTTGTTCAATTAGCCTCCCACGGCAATACCATCTAGCCACTCTCACCCTTTCACTCCCACCCCCCCCACCCCACTCGGCCAACCACCCCCACCCGCATTCCCTTCCCCGTGCTTCCCCCCCGTCTCCTTCCCCCTTACGGCCATTGTCCCCTCAACGCCTACTACTCCTACCCCCCACACCCATTTCCTCTCCCCCACGTCCACCCACCTCCCGGCCCACTCCCCCCAACGCCTTCCCCCCTGCCCCCATACTTCTGCCTAGCCCCTCCGCCGTTGCCTGCCCCCCCCCTCCCCTTCCCACTCCCCCCTTCCACTCCCCCCCAACTCCCACGCTCCCCTCCCCCCCCGGCCGACTACACTCCAGCCGTCTACCCCCCACCACCCCCCCGCTCGCCCCAAACCTCACTTCTCCCCCCCCCCTCCGCTGCTCCCCCGCCTCAACTCCCCCCTCCCCTCCCCCAATTGCCCCCCGCGCCTCCGCCCCCGCCTCCCGCCCCGCATCCCCCGCCCCCCCGCCCCCCCCTTCCCCCGCACCGACTCTCCATTCCCGATCCCCCACTCCCCACCCCCCCACTCCCCGTCCCCCCACAACACCCTCCCCTAACTCCTAGCCCCCTCCCCCACCTTAAAAAAAGTATATACATATAATAGTTGGCCTCGGTTGGCACCGGCGCTGTAAAACATTATATGTATATTGGGGTTGGCGTTGGTTGGCAACGACGGTGTAAAACATGCCAATCACTGCGTGAGCTAGATAACCAGGGTACCGTTTTTATTATTTATTACTCTTTATTTATTTTTGGCGGTCACCATGATGGTTGTCCAGTTAGATCATATTGTGCGGGGTGGAGAACCCTGACTCCGCACAAGGGGAGTGATCGCATCATGTAGTGTGAATATGGCAAGGCACCCACGAAGCAGTTACATAGTAACACCCATTGCTGTCTCTGGAGTGGCCACAACCAGAAAACAAAATATAACTCATTGGCGCTGTCATCCATAAGCAAGAACGTAGGCACAAGGTGCCGAAGAAGTCCGTCCTACGAGCGGCTTTTGGAAGGATGCAGTTCACCCTTCATGCGACTCGCCGAACACCTCACGGCGCTTCGCGCTTGTTGCAAGCAATGTCTGCCTGGTTGGTGAAAACCCGACGTGCTCCGTCCCGGCATAGTAGGGATGCGAGGGTCTATAGTCATACGACTACGGCGATGCACAAATTGAGTACACGCCCGCCCCTCCCACGTACCGACCCGCCCCCCCCCACAACTCCCCTCCCCCCGCGCCCCCCCCCGCCCACTGCCCCCGCACCCACTCCCCAGTTCCACCCCTTCACGCTCACCCCCACCCACTCCCCACCCCCTATTGCCGAACACCCCACTCCACTCCCCTCCCCCCCGCTCCGTCCCCCCCACCTCCCGCCCCCCTCCCCCCCCTCCCCCACTCCACCCCTTCACGCTCACCCCCACCCACTCCCCACCCCCTACTCCCGAACACCCCACTCCACTCCCCTCCCCCCCGCTCCGCCCCCCCCACCTCTCGCCCCCCTCCCCCCCCTCCCCCACTCCCCTCTTCCTCCCCCGCCGACTCCCACCCCTCCAACTCTCCCCCCTCAACTCCCCCCCCCCACTCCCCCCCCCCACTCCCCCCCCCCCCACTCCCCCCCCACTCCCCCCCATTCCCCCCTCTCCGCTACCCCCCTCTCAACCCCCCCCCCCGAACTCACCCCCCCGTCCACTCTCCCCGCCTTCCACTCCCCGCCCCCCACTGCCCCTCCCCCACTCCCACCCCCGTACTCCCCCCTCTCCCACTCCCCCCTCCCCAACTCCCCCCCCCCTACTCCCCCCTCCCCCACTTCCCCCCCCTGCTCCACTGCCCTCATCTCAACTCTCTCCCCCCCACTCACCCCCCCCCACTCCACTCCCCTACTCCCCCACTCACTCTTCCCCCTAAATCCCCCCCCCACTTCCCCCCCCGCTTCCCCCCCCCACTCCACCTCCCCCCCTCCAACTCCCCGCAGGACGGGGATAGGATAAGCAAACAGTATGTAGTATATGGAAGAAGCGTAATGAGCGCCCAAATGTTGGAGGTGTCTGTATTAGGGGTAGGAACGATGCTCCGTGTCTCGAAAGGGATGCGTGGTCAATGGTCAAATGACTGAGAAGGTAAGCAATAAATGAGTACGCCCCCCCTCCCCCTCCCCCACCTCCCACACCCCCTCCCCACACCCCCCCCACACTCCCCCCGCCCCCACCCCCACCCCCACACTCCCCCCCCCCACTTCCACCCCCCGCCACTCCCCCCCCACCCACTCCCCCCCCACCCACTCCCCCCCCCCCCCACTCCCCTCCCCCACAGCCCCCCTCGAGTAACACAGTACTAAGAGCAGAACTAGGAATGTACCCACTTAATACAAATAGAGACGTGAGAAAGTTGAAATGGCAATATGAAGTACCAGGTAGATGATGATGTGATGATGATGATGATGATGATGATGATGATGATGATGATGATGATGGTTAGATCATATGCCCGGAAAAAAGTTGCCAGCTTTTTTCTAATGTTATTCTGTTTATCCTCTGGTGGATGGGGAAAAATGAATTTCAAGTTCACCACACTTCCACGTATTTTCATACACGTCGTGTGTCAATTTAACTCAATTGCATTGGCAATCCAGCGTTAGCTGGCAAAAAGTTGCCAACCATGCATAGCCGATAGGGCTGTATGGGAGAAAACAACAAAAGGACGAGCTCGAATAAGATGGGATAACAGAGTCGAGAAAATATGGAAGGATTTAGGGGGAGACCAAGAAGAGGTACTGTCTATAGATAAGCTTGGCGGGTGCAAGACCGAAGTAATTGAAAGAACAGAAAAAAGGGGAAGGCTAGCGCTAAGAAAGAAGGTGAAAGAGGAAAAGCACTTAGGTAGGGATATACGGGGGGTTGAGGGAAAATATTGGAATGAAAACGTATTGGCACGGCCCAGTGGATTACGCGAAAAAGCTGAAACTGCGATTTCGTGTAGGGGACCTGGATCTACCAAAAAAAAAGAAAGAGATATAACAGTGTAATCGGGGGGAGGAGGACTTGGCTACACATATATGCACGTGTGGTACAACATTAGACAGTAGGACTCACATAGTAGGAGAATGTGAAAGATACAACGAGGAACGGAGATGCGTTAGAGGAGGAGATGAGGAAATTTGATATATGTGACATGGAAGAGTTTGGTAGACCAGAGAGTAGCGAGAAAACGATCGCTATCCTATTAATAGCCTATTAATAGGAGAGATAGATGGTGACCGCAGACGGCGAAACAGGACGACGGGGATAGGATAAGCAAACAATTTCTATATAGTATAAGAAAGAAGCGTAATGAGCGCCCGAATGTTGAAGGTGTCTGTGCTAGGAGTAGGAACGATGCTCCGTCTCGAAAGGGATGCGCGGTCAATGGTCAAATGACTAAGGCAATAAGCAACAAATTAGTACGTCCCCCACCCCCCCCCCCAACTCTCCCCACCTAACCCCCCCCGTCCCCCCCTCCGGCCCCACTCCCCCTGCTCCACTGCCCCCGTCTCAACTCTATGGCCATACGACTTCATACGGCGAAGCCCAAACTGAGTACACCGCCCCAGCCCCCCCACTCCCACCCCAACTCGCCCCACCTAACCCCCCCCCTCCCCCACTGCCCTCCCCCACTCCCCGCACTCCACTGCCCCCCTCTCAACTTGAACCCCCCCACTCACCATGCATACCCTCCTGCCCCTCGCCATTCCCCACCCCCCTACTCCCCCCCATACTCTCCCCCCCACTCTCCCCCCCCCCACCCCCCCTCCCCCCTCCCCCCCACTCCCCCCCCCACTCCCTCCCCTCCCACTCCCTCCCCCTCACGCCCCCTCCCCCCCATCCGCCCCCCTCTCACTCCCCCCTCCCCACTCCTCCCTCCCCACTCCCCCCCCGTCAACTGCCCCCTCTCAACTACCCCCCCCTACTCCCCCCACTCTCTCCCCCCCATTCCCCCCTCACTCCCGCCCTCCATCCCCCCCCCAACTCCCCCTCCCACTCCCCCCCCTACTCCCCCCTCTCCACGCCCCCCCTCCACTCCCACCCCCAACAGCCCCTCCACTTCCCCCCCGACCACCCCCCACGCCCCCCCACTACCCCCCCCTCCCATTCCTCCCCTCCCCACTCCCCCCCCTCACGTTCCCTCCCCCCCCCCTACTCCCTCCCCTCCCCCACTCCCCCCGCCCCACGCCCCCCCCTCCACTCTCCCCCCCACTCCCCCCCCACGCCCCCCCCCTCCACTCTCCCCCCCAACATTCCCTCCACTCCCCCCCCCCCCCCCCCACGCCCCCCAACTTCCCCCCGCTCACTCCCCTCCCCCCACTCCCCCCTCCACTTCCCCCCCCCATTCCCCCCCCGCCACGCCCCCTCCCCTCACTCCTCCCCCTCCAACTCCCTCCCCCCCACTCCCCACCCCCCAATCTTCCCTCCACTCTCCCTCCAAACTCTCCCCCTCCAAGTCCCTCCCCTCCACCCCCCCCCCCCCGACTCCGACTCCGCCCACCCCCTCCCACCCTCCCCACGCCCCCCCCACTGCCCCCCCCCGACTCACCCTCCCCCCCACTCACCTTCCCCCGCTCATCCCCCCTCAACTCTCCCCTCCCCCCACTCCCTCTCCCCATCTCTCTCCCTCGTCACCCCCCCCTGTTGTACTATTGCCCTGGGAGAATAACAAGGCGTAAGATCTAGGATACGGAAACGATATAAAAGGGTTTCACATGCCTATGGAGGCATGTGCGTATGGGAAAAAATAAAAAGGTGATGATGCAGTTTCTCCTCGGACTAGCAACGCGTTTAGTTCTGTCCGTGGCTTGTGGGACTAATACAAGAGCTTATCTAATACAAGTGAGTGGCCAACGTGGAACCTGCCTGTTTAATATTAATAGAGGTACAGAGACCTGCAAGAGGATGGCCTGTGTCTGCAACAGCCCCTAATCTTATACTACCCCACCCCCGCCCCCGCCCCCCCACTCCCCCCCCCCGTATCCCCCTCAACCTACCCCCTCCCCACTCCCCCAAATGAGCGAAAAGTTTTGATGTAATAAATGGAAGAACGTAGTGAGCGCCCAAATGTTGGAGCCATCTCAATAAGGAGTAAGAACGGTGCTCCGTCTCGAAAGGAAGATGCGTGGCCAACGGTCAAATGACGAAGGCAAACAACAAAGAGTACGCCTCCCCCCCCCCGACTCCCCGTCCCGACAAGTGGTTCTTAGTAGAATGCAGCTTACCCCCTAGGCGACTCGCCAAATACCTCACGGTGCTTCACGCTTGGTGCACGCGGTCTTTGCCTGGTCGGTGATGCCCGACATGCTCCGCCCCGGCATCGTTGTAGGGATGCAAGGGTCTATGGTCATACGACTACGGCTATGCATAAAAATTAGTGCACCCCCTCCCCCTACCTCCTTTCCCTCCCCCTACTCTCACTCCTCCACGCCACCCCCGCACTCCCCCCCCCCCACGTCCGCCCACCCCCAGCCCCACTTCCTCCCCACGCCTTGCCCGCCCCGCCCTCCTCCTGCATCCTCCTCCTCCTTCCCCCCGCCCGCCCCGCCCCGCCCTTCAACTCACCCCCCCCCACTCATCCTCCCACCCACTCACCCCCCCGTCCACTCACCCTTCCCGCAACGCTCTCCCCCCACTCCCACCCCCCCTCACCCCCCTCCACCCCCCCGCCCAACTTCTCCATCCCGGTATGGCAGGGATGTAGGAGTCGATCGTCATACCACCACGGCCATGCGTGAAATGAGTACCCCACACACACACTTCCTCCACCCGACTCCCCCGTCCCCAACTCCCTCCTCCTCAAGTCAACGCAGACGAGAGTAGAACCCACATAGTGCGGGAATGTGAGCTAACTGTGTACAAGGAGGAACGGAATGTGTTAGAGGAATATATGAAAAAAATATGCGGATGTGACATGGAGAAGTTTGGTACATGAGATGGTAGCGAGAAAACGATCGCTATCCTATGAGATCTTAGACGGTAGCCACGGACGGTCAAACAAGGAGACGAGATTTGCAAAAAAAAATTATGTAATTTAAATATATTTGGTATGGAAGAAATGTGATGAGCACCCAAATGTTGGAGGTTTGTGTCTCTGTTACGAGTAGGGACGATGCTCCGTCTCGAAAGAGATGCGTGGTCATTAATGCTCGAGTCACCAAGGCAAGCAACTACTGAGTGTGCCCCCCCCCCCCATTCGCCCACTCTCCACTCCCCCGCCCCAACTCCCCCCTCCGCCACTCCCACCCCCCACTCCACTCCCACCCTACCACTCCCACCCCGCCACTCCACCCCGCCATTCCCACCCCGCCACTCCCACCCCGCCACTCCGACCCCGAACCCGCCACTTCTACCCCCACTCACCCCGTTCCACGCCCTCCTTCACCCATGTCCCTCGCCCACGTCCACCCGCCCCCCGCCCCACTCCCCCCTAACGCATCCCCACCCTCACCCCCATACCTCCCCCCCCCCCGCTCCCTCCCACCTCCACTCTCATCCCCTCCGACTCTCCCTTCTACCTACTCCCCCCCCCCCCTTCACTCCCCCCCTGCCTCACTCCCCCCTCTTCCGCCCCCCCGCCCCCGCCCTCATTCCCTCTTCCCCCCCCGGCTGTACCCCCTCCTTCCCCTTCTCCCCCCACCCCCCCTCCCCCTCCCCCCTCCCCTCCCCAGCCACTCCCCTCCACTAAACCCTCCACTTAGTGACCCCTCCCACCTCGCCCACTCCCACCCTCACTCACCCCCTTTCACTCTCCCCCCCGCCCCCGCCCCCCTTCCCTCCCGCTCCTCACCCTCATCCCCTCCCTCTACGCCTACTTCTTCCACCCAGGCCCACCCCCCCACCCCCCCAACATCTACTCACTCCCCCTCCAATCCCCGTCCATGCCTCTCCCCTACTCCCCCCTCCCCTTCCCCCCCAGCGCTTCTCCCAACACACACGTTGCCCCCTCGCATAGCGACAATTAACGCCGGTGCCCACATTGCGGAAGGTTCGGTCATTCCCTCACAAAACACCAAGACACGCCGTCGCCCACTTTGCTGGAGGTCGTGCCACCTCCTCTCGTTGCACAAAGTCACGCCGGCACCTGCTTTGCGGTAGGTGAGACCACCCCCCCGCATTCCACAAGGGACAGCCGGGTGGTCACCTACGTCGCGAAAGGTGAAGGGACTACTAGGTACCTATAGGTTCTAGAAGTGTCGTTTGGACCCGTTTGTTGCCTTTCGTTATGGCGTTTGTCGGTTTCATTGCTCTCGTTATTACCTGAAGGGACTACTAGGTACCTATAGGTTCTAGAAGTGTCGTTTGGGCCCGTTTGTTGCCTTTCGTTATGACGTTCGTCGGTTTCATTGCTCTCGTTATTACCGGTTAGGTATACAGGCTGGTTCAAGTAAAAAAACAAAAACTCTCTCCTCCACGAATACCGCTTGCAATATCTAGTCAAAGAGTGAATATCTGGTATCATGTTAATGGTGACACCCGTGACTACTAGTAGTGGAAGAGGGTGACATGGCCAACAATAAGTTTACCGGCCTCGGGCTGTCTCTATGAAAAAGAGCGAAACTCGTATCGACCAATGACAGGCCTTCAATTGTTTCAGTAATATTCAGGCTTTTTCCCAGCGGGGGAGAAAAAAACAATTGTGCGCGTTTTGCATGACCCGGTTGGATGTACTCCAAGGCATGTCTGAAGGTTTCAATAATATTCGACGTTCTAGGTTGTACCGCATTTTAATTTTTTGTTTTGCATGTTCCTGGGTAAAATATTAGTGTGGTTGGGGTGGTTGGAGAGCAATTTTCGCGCAAAGAATCGAAGATCTGACCTGCCTGTGTTCATATCAAGCATAAAAGCCCTCTCCCAAAAAACTGATGTGGAGAAAAATAAAACTGCTATGATACCGGATGAAAAATCCCATGGCCTAGGTACACAACAAAAATCGTGAAAAATAAATAGCCTATTTGTGGATACCATGTCCCCGAACCAACACGCCTAGGGAAAATGTCGAAACCCCTTCAACCTTCCAGACATCGTTTCTGGAAGGATCGCTTGGGGAACACGGGAGATTGTCATGTCTAGAACACGCCACGGAGCCTTCCCCTCCACGTTCCGCTGACGGATCCTCCGCGGCGGATACACCGCCTAGCGGATTCTCCGCAGCGGGACTTTGGAAGGTCCCGCTGGATTGTTCCTTTTATCCGAGAGCTGAGGGAGCACCGACAACTGCTCGCCCACCGCTCTCACAACAACACAACAACAACTACTACTCCTTCTCCTTGCACTTCTGGGAGTGAGTCCATCTCAACCTGTCCTGTCTCTCCCTCTGTCAACGGCCTGCTGTATCAGCCCGTGTTGTCTCACACTCCGCCGTCGTAGTTCAACAGTGAGAACACTCTGCTCACGCAGAGAGAAGTGGGATCACGACCCACCGACGGTCTTGACTACGAATCTTATATTATTTTTTTTTTTCCCCCGACGATTTTGGGTCAAGGAACAAGTCATTCAGGAACCATCATGTTTCAGACGAAAAGCGATACCTCGATCATTTCAAGGAAATAACGTGTCTTACTCATTTTTACGCACAAGAGTCCAAACGTCCACGCTCTCTTTGAGATATAGATCCTGAATGTTTGCACACGTGTTCTGCATGCCCGTCCCGAGGTCTGATCCACGGGGGGGAGGGGGTTATTTTGTTCTTTTTCTATTTTCTTCTTTTTCTTCGCCGAAAAATTTTGGTGTTCAAGTGGTCCAAATTTTCCGAACAATCTTAACTGACTAAAAATCAGGCGAAAAAAAAAAAAACTTCGAGTGTGAGGTCTTCGCAAGGGCACATAGAAGACGTGTGCAAAAATTTCACGGTCTGAATCGAAATAACGGCGTGGACATTCGCCGGGGAATATAATTGGGGTTTTTAACGTGAACCAGCCTGCATGTGTTTTCCAGTCCAACCAAGTAGTAAATTTGGTATATCGAAAACACCCTATTTCCTCATGTTGTACAATGTCTGCGCACACCGCGGCTTGCCAGACAAAATATGAACGTCGGCACCTTGCCATTTCCGCTCTAAGGCAAAGGGATCCACCAACCCACCCACCCACCCACCCACCCACCCACCCACCCACCCACCCACCCACCCACCCACCCACCCACCTACCCACCCACCCACCCACCCATCCACCCACCCACCCATCCAATTGATGTGGTGGTGCAGCTATAGGTGTGTGTAGTGGTTTCGATGTTTAATGTGTGCTCTCTGCTGTTGGTAGTGCTGCTGAGCACCAGCATGCGGTTGATGTGGTGATGGGCTGCGCTGTTGTGTTTGTTGTCTTTGTTGGTTCGTGTCTTCCATTTTCTCGATGCTTTAAAAACAGTTTTCTTTGTGAGTGTCTTTTAGAGCGTTGGCTGGGAGTTTTGGTTTTCTCTGGGCTTTTTAGGAGTTTAGATTTTGTCTATTAATAAGCTATTACGAAGAGAGTATTCATTCGTATGTACAGTGCCCATTTTTTTCGAAAACTATTTTTGGACGAGAAAAGACGCGTTTCTTCGCCGAAATCGTTCGCGTACAGTACACACGCAACTGCATTAATAGTATAATAGCATCGAAGTATCACGCGCAGCTTGCAAAGCTGAGTTTTGGTCAAAACCTTTTTGGTCGATCTCACAGCTGATCATCAGATGAAGAAGTGTATTTTTTTCATTTTTTCAATAATATGTCAATCAAGCGCTCAGTGCTGGCCCCACGCGGTAGCCTGAGTGTCCCCGAGAAAATCGATGTCCATGTAGTACGTGTACGGCTCACGCTTTTGGTGATGCCCGTTCTAACACGTCGACTCTTCGGAGGAATCGACCCATCCGGGACTTTCTTGTTTGCTGCAGTCTGTAAGAGTATTGGGCGGGGACACAGAGTGTCCCTTGCACGTCTGCCAATTGAGCAGATCCTCGGAGAGTACTCACTGTCTTAGCCTTAGGAGAGACGTAGCTTTATTAGGTTCCACCAAAGACCCGGAGGGCCTCTGGGAACGCAGGCACGCGCCTCCGTTCTATTTCCTGACTATCCCGAATAGAAAACGCCAACCATATCATACGAAACCCGGATAAATTATCTCAATTCAGATAATTACAGGCCTTTCGAGACCGTATCTTAACATTAGCCCACCCTGATGAACCGCATGTGCAGAAATATGGGAGATTCGGTGAAGCTCCGGTTCCACGAACTAGACCATGAGTCGAAGATGCGACTCCTCAAAGCCCATTCCCATACCTCTAACGGCTTGGCCATGGAGCCAGAAACACGCGAAGACAAACAGGTGGAGGAAACTCAGACCCTACAACAAGGCTAACCAACAATCAGAACCCTGCCGCGTACCGCCGGTGTGGCGGGGGGGAGGGGGCAGAAAAGGCTCTAGAACCTGCCGCATACCGCCGGTGTCGTTGGGGGGGGCAGATAAGGCTCTACGGCAAACCAACCACACAAAAAGGTGCTATGGCTCTCTTCTAGTGGCCAACAGTTCGATGTGTGGTCAAGCCAAGGGTTAGATGAATCATCGATGGGCATGACAGTTGGATGATGGCTCGATCCCGTCTGCCACGAAAGCGACTGGGACGGCACTCGGCCCTGACCTTGCGCTGTCAGAGCACGGCCCCTGTTTCGAGGCTGTATCTTGACAAGTCCCGATTGACATTCAATCAAACAGTTTCATTTTCTTTAATTATGGAGGAAGTCGCTCCGTGGTTTATTCACGATATGGATTCCGACTTTCCCCAACACCTTTATACAGGTGAAAGCTAACATTTGTGGCCTGCGAGTGCTCCACCCGGAAATGACCACGGAGGCTCTCGGGATTAGCAAAAATAAAATGGCTTTTCGGCGACACGCACCTTTGATCATTCGGTATTAGCGCAAAAGCTTCCATCTGTAGGAGGACAGGGGTCTGGCGTTTTGGGTCCACGCTTTAGTTTGTGCATCCTCTCGTAGTATGTGACATGGGCGTTCGAAGAGCGTTAGGATCAAGTGTGCACCGCCCGACGCCTGATGCAGAACGCCGGATCTCACTCGTCGGTCTTCATTTGATCCATAAAGGTGTGTGAGTGTGCCTTTGCATTACGTCAAGAGCAGAGGAGAGATGACTTCGGAACAGTAGCGATCGACGTCCACCGCATGTTCCATCATGACTCGACAGCACTAACAACGCGATCATCAGGCCTGGGCTGGACCTCCGCTGGCCTGCCACATAATATACAGGGAGTACACACAAGAACTTGCGTTGGAACCCGGTAGACCTAAGTAGCCCACTCCAAAAGTTAACTCACACTATAAACTTATTGTTTCATGCATACTGAATTCCGCAGATAAATGTCTGGTTTTGTTCCCCTCAATGCGGGTCATACAGTTCCGTGCGCAGAACAAGGCTGGACGTCGTCTTAGTCCTGTTGACCCTGGCAATACTAGCAGGGGAGTCACCGACCTGTATGTATCCTTCACGAGGGTATACACACCCCGTGACAGGCGCGATCAAAGTATCACACGCAGCGTGCAAAGCTGAGTTTCGATCAAAAAAACATTTTTGGTCGATCTCACAGCTCAGAAGTGTACTTTTTCATGTTTTAAATAGTAGTAAAATTCATAACCTCTTTTCATCACAAAGATCTTTTGCGCAAGGTATTGCTTTTTGAACCGGACGCGCGTTGATTGGGATTTCTCCGCAAAAGACACAACCCCAAGTGAACCGGGGAACAACTATTTTGTACGCCACCAAAGCGTACATAGCGGAATCGGGAGTCGGTGTACCGCGAAGGTAAAGTTTTTTTGTTGGTATATGTTAGGCCTTTAGCTTATTCTATTTTCGCTATATATAGACTATACTGTAAACAGGCGTTGAAACAACCGGTGTTTACAATAACGTTTTATGGTTTTTAGTATTCAGTCAAGACGGCGGTCAGAGCTTTGAAGTTAGCTCACAGAGAACACCACTGAACCGAGGAATTGTACTTCGAATGCTTGGTTTTGTTGTTCTCTTTCTGGAGATCTTTGTGAATGTTTGACGGTGAAGGCGAGGTATCTCTGCGTCATATTGCTGTCCGCGGACAACATAGTCACGAGGGAAATAGCGCATTTACATGGTACCTGGTATAGCAATATGCAGTGATCGGCGTTGAAGCTCGTGCGCCACGTTGTAGGATGGGAAACAGTCGCAAACATAACGCGCATATTATACCTAACTTGAGTAGATTGAAAACTCACCTTGTCTGGTTTTCATATTAAGGCCGCGGCTGTGACACCATCGTCTTTTCTTGCCTACAACCGAAAATCGCACGCAAAAGCAAGGGTGTGCGTGTAATGTAAGAAGAACGTGTATCCTCCGGGATACCCAGCACTAAACCTGGCTATTTATGGTCTTACTCGGGTAGGTACCTGGGTGTCGTGTAAGAGTGCGTAGTTCCAAGTGTACCCCACACCTTCAGTTCAGACTAAACGCACCTTGCTATAAACACAAACATTTTCCACGCCCCCTCCAACGTTGTTACAGCCGACTGGACAGACGTCACACACGCCCGAGTCCTGGCCAAACACCTTGCATCTATATATAGCATACACGTAATACCTGATTCTCCGTGAGTATCATATTGTAGGACGACCATCTCACTTCCTCCGCCGCCGGCACCATACATTCATCCCCATGCCCAGATGGATAATTACTTGTTTGGGCGCATAGGAAATGCCATTTGCATGACACCCCCGTGCTACTGCTGCTGCTGTTGCACAGCTGCTGCGAGAAAGAACGCACGCGCACCTACAGTACAATGAGCAGTGGACACAAGGACGATGCCCTGTGCGGCGGACGAAATAAATGTGCTTTGATTCCAACTGCCCTGGAGAGCTAGGGGGCGTGCCACAACGGCGATGGCGTTCGTCAAAGCGCATGCCTCTTAAGCCAATACGACAGGCAGATATGAGGGGAGTTTGTGGGGACGGGGCGAGGAGTAGAGCAGAGAAAGTAGTGCTCCAAGTTAGCCGTAAGATACTGCAGTGTAAGCCGCGCTTCTGGTCTTGTTGGGTGGCCGAAGAATCCTTCCAGCGCGGGGGCAGAGCGCAGACTGTGGATCTTGAGCAGGCTCTGTAGCATGCAGCTCTAACAACATGTCGGTAGCTCGCTGTCTAGGTCACTTGCATACAAACCCGGAGGATTCAGTAGAACACCACCAATGGTCCAGTTCGAAAGTTAACGCCCTACGCGTAGTTCGAAAGACCGCAACAACAATGCCCTGCTTTATTACATCCTGACTTCAATACCTGTCTGCTTTTGTCCCCTTCAATGCGGGTTATTATGTAGTTTCCGCGCGCAGAGCGAGGGGGAACGTTCTAGTCCTGTTTACCGACTTGTATCCCTCACGAATGTGTACACATACCCCGCACCACGCACGATCAAAACATCACATAACACGGAGCTTGCAACTTTAGATGGGCTTGTATTACAACGTCTTCTATCTCAAGAGCTGACTAGTATGTTTGATTTTTCTAATTAATTGATACCGGTAGTACCAGGTATAAAAAAAGAAGACATACAAGAGCGTGTGTGTTCACCTGGGTCATCTCTGCTGTGGTAATGTGTGCGTTTGACATCACACATGTTTACTAGGTTTAGTAGCGCTAGAGCTGAAATGGTGGGCCGTCTTCTCCGGGCACGAGTCCTCCCCTAGCACGTCGAATCATCTGTCGGGTCACTGGCACACTCCCTGAATAGGGCGGTACTTGCCTTATTCATTATTCAGGGGGGGTATATCGTCACCTCAACAGGGCGGTAACCGCCTTATTAGCGTACTTCGAAGTATAAGGCGACCACTCGAGACAAGGCGGTCACATTCTTGGTACGGGGTTGGCTTATACGCCCCCCTGATGCTGTAATATTATAATAAGACATTCGCGGATCCCGGACTGCTTGCAATCATGTTTGGACCTTGCAATTACGCCATCATCAGTTGCGTGTGCACCCAAATAATGGAAACTTTTGGGTGTACAAATCTGCATACGGTAGTGGTACCTGTATAGCACCGGTATGTGCACTATTGAGGGAAATACCGGCACTATATAGCGGCAACCGGCACCACTCCGTATACTGACACTACCCGTTGTTCCCACCTGTGTCAAGGGATTTCACAGGCACTATAGCGGGCAATCGGTACTCGAGAGGGACCTCTTCCGTATTACAGTAAAAAGATACCCTGCATGCTGCTTGTCATCAAGTTCATACTGCGGGAAAAACCGCTCGACTCTTCAAAGACGTAAGGATTCGGCGAGCAAAGCTGTGGTCGGTACAACACATACATACACAACAGTACAACAATACGTCCGGTACTGCTATAATAACATAAGTATGCATATTCCATACACCATCCATCGATCATATTAACCAGGTATTCAAGTACCAGATAGCCTACCGGTACCGTGTAAGCTACGAGGAAATCAAAGGAAATAAATATACTGTACAGCAACCGTAAAAAAACGAACATAAAAATCGGGAAAATGATGTTAATTTTTACCGAGACGGACGCAGGCGTGCTGGTCAACACTGTCGCGCTTTTACTCGTCACGGGGATAAAAACAAACGCCTGTCTTGACACAGGAAGACGGCAAGCCGTCAAAAACGTCAAAATAGGAGACGGCGGTATGACCGCCTCGACTGACTGCCGCCTACACTTCAACTATATTCTGGCCAAAAGAGGCCTTGACGCGTCGAAAAAGACCGGTCTCCTATAAGCCACTGCCGTCAAATACGTCAAAACAGGAGACCGCGATATGACCGCCTTGACCAACTGCCGCCTACACTTCAACTAGTATATTCTGGCCGAAAGAGGCTTTGACGCGTCCAAAAATATAAGTTACCATGATATCCGGATATGCAAGGGCCGTTTGGATATTCATTTAAAAAAAGAAACGGTCTTATATATAGCGACAGCGCAGTAGTATCATATGTGCCGGCCAATAGACGTGTACTTGTCTAAACATATTTCAGGCTACTGTTTTTTAGCGCGACGCAAAATCAGCAAAAAAAAAGCACAGACAAAATCTACTGTAAACGTTAAACAAAAAACTTGATTGACTACACTAGAAAAACCCTTTCGTGATACCCACTTCTGCTGCGAAAGGGTAAATTGACCTCTGAATGAAGTAGTCAGGAAGTAGTCTGTTCCACCCCTAAAGGCACGTACTAGCGGATTATAAGCAGGAAACGAACACCCTCAGTCACGAAAACCCTTCATGCCAGGCATATCACTGGGAAAAAAACACATCTATTCGTATCCACTTCAAGTATATATCTAAAACTTCGCACGAGTTTATACGATATAGGTACGCACGAGTCTTCTAATAAATCGATAAAGTAGGGTATATACTCGAGGGGTATCAAAACGCCTACCCCAGTATATGACAAAACAACTACAGGTTATTACAGTAGATGCACACCAGCTGTAATGGTGTACTTCTAGTAAAAGCGAAATCCGGGGGTTAAATCCTCACGTCCTTCCCTCCCATGTTTCTTGTTCAATGGATGTTACGGGAGGGTGTAGGTATGGTGCCCGGGTACCCCAGAGTATATAAACCCTACTAATAATAAACCTTTATACTACTACTGTAATAAAAACATCCTTCCTTGCACTGCTGTATAACTGCGGTCGCCGGAGAAGCGGGCGACACCGTCAACAACCGGCATGAGGATTTCTTCCATGAAAACGCCCTCTGTCATCGCGACACAAGAAGCCCTTTTAAGCCACGCGGAAGGCGCGGCAAAAAAAATATTCATACCATGCCAGAGAAATCCAAAAAGCCTTGCTGCGCCGTCAATTTTATGAATCGTGGTGTGTTGGAGACACCCACGGAGGGCAATCAGTCAATTGGACCAATCAATTAATTTGACACAGCACGTGCATGGCACAACGCCAGACCCACCTTATTCCGCACAAAACACGATCGCTAACTTTCCGGGGACTACCCCCCTCCCCCCCAACCCCAAGATGGCTAACTTTCCGGGGACTACGCCCCCCCCCCCCCCCCTCCCCCTCCACCCCCCGGGGACGTCTCTCCCCCCCCTCCCCGTTCAATCCATAAAGTATGACATGCCACAACCGGTAGTCGCAACCGTGTCACGCGCGAGTCTCGCCTATAAATAGACCAAGCCAAAAATCTCGAAAACTAAGTCTTGCGCGCTTCGTTTCGCTTTGTAGCATACCGGGCCGGGTAATGACCTCACATCGACAGCAGTGGTCTCCGTTCCCCGGATACAAGAAACGAACATCCACGACAGATCCCTGGCGAAGCCAACGCCTGCGCATGCTGCCCACTCCTGCGCGCGGGCTCCCTTCGTGTCAAACGCCTCAGCCTAAAAAGTAGAATCGATGCCCGGGTCAGATCAAGGGTACTGTATCATACTGTACCACACTGTATCATACCCCCGTTTTTCACTATTAGTAGTGAGTTTTTTTACCATCATACCCGCACGAGTGTCTCTGCACCTCACCGAAAAACAGACTTTATTTAGGCGATTTGTTTGCCACAACATAGCTAACCGTTCCGTTGCGCATTCATATCGCAAAATCAAGAAGCAAAAAAGCCGAACATAGCAAAATAACAGGGGCGGGGGGTGGGTCGCTCACGCAAGGGACCACTCGTGAACCACTTAAAATAAAGACCAAAGAGAGACCAAACAAAGACCAAAGAACGATCAAAGAAACACGCGCTCCCTGCCGTGGGTTTGGTCGCCAGCACTCTCTCAACACTCCCTCAGCACTCCCAACAAAAGCTGTGCCTGTCACAACAAAAACCCAGAGCATGCGCACCGCATCACCCCCCAAAAGCAAAGCAGGAGGGCATCCATGACGCTAACGTGCTACGTGTAGATGCCACGAAAGAAAGGACTCTTCGCTTACCGCCATAGCCCATTTAGTCCATCACAAAACTAAACTCTGCATATGGCGCAACCCCTTCTCCCATATAGCCCATCTAATCCCATCACAACACTAAACTCTGCATATGGCGCAACCCTTTCTCCCTCCCTCGCCATATCCACGCACACGCTGAGAAGCAAGCCGGGTGACCGGCAGTCCGAAGAGCCGGGTACTACCTTCCACCACTCGTCTCTCCTGGGAAGGGTAAGGTGCTGGTGGGGCGAGCGCACGTCGGTCCAACCGACGTGCTGCCCGGTCCACCTACGCAGTTTGGGGCTTTCCTTGCCCTTTCGGGCTCTTGCGTGTGGCGCATCGTCCACCCGGACTAACTTCGGAGAGGTGAGGGGGGCTGGGAAAGAATCGCTGCAGCAACCATTGCTGCTGTTCCTGCTGCCACACGGCGAGTTCCGCCCAGCTCCCCACTCTTGTCATCGCAGAGTGTTCCGTCGGATATACTTCCCAGTGAACACGTGCGTAGACAATATCATCCTTTCTAACCACACGGGAGGCGGGTCGCGATCCGTTTCTTATAGTTCTCTTATAATTCTAGCTTTATTGATCTCGTCGCACAACCGTTTGACAACGACCAGTTGTTGCTTCCTACTGCAGTCGCTGCGGAACGAAAAAGTTCCACGACGACTTTTTTCGCAACGACCATTTGCTGCTGTCCTTCGAAAACGAAGCGGCTTCACAACGCCCAGAGGTCGTAATCCGCGGTGGGCGACAAGCTCCCCGTAGCGCTGTAGTCCGACATGCCCTCGCCGCTCCCGCAGTACGTGCTCCCACTGTTCGCGCAGGTCTCTCTTAGCTTGAAGAATTCGCTGGATCGACCTTCCGCGCGTCCGTCCATCCATACACCCTGCCCCGGCGACCCTCCGAGGTCAAAGGCACCCTCGTGCAAGATGTCCAGACGCAGAGTATGGGCCTTTGTTGGTACAGGCTGTGCATGGTAGCAGATGAGACCCACGAATATCACCGTGAATGCCATGAAATAGAGCCAGTTCGGGGTGACGTGTTGTACGAAGAATGCGAATATGAGAGCGTACACGTCGGACGTTAGGAGCGAGAGGTTGAACAGAGCGGCGTCTCCGGCTTGCAGGAAGAGCGACGTCCAGCTGTACATCACGGTCAAGCTGGAATGGTGGTGGTGGTGGTGGTGGAGTTGGATGTTGGCGGTGTTGGTGTTGATGTTGTAGTTAATGATTCCGGATTTGAAGAGAGGGGGAGAGATGGGGGGGGGGGCGGGGGAGGGGGTCCATCAGTTCGATACGTCCCTTGTCGTGGCAGCTGTGGCGTCAGCGGCAAGGACGACTCGAGCAAGTCATCATTATGAATGCCAACATCGCTTGGGGTAACGTCGAACATACAATCGCAGTAAATGTAGGTGCGCCCCCGACCAAGTATATATATATGTATACACCTGGTATACCAGGTATTCGTTTCAGTGTCGGACGTCGAACGATAATCGATCTCTATCGATAGCAAAAACAAAAAGACGAAACGCTTTCGATATTCGATACTGCGAAGACCTCCACAATTTCCACCGACTGCTCTGGCAGGAAAAACGGCATACCGTACACCGTACGTACCTTAAGGCGTAACCAATCATGAAGAGAACGATGGATTGCTTCCACTCCACCTCTGCCAGGGCTTCCCTTTCAAGCGCCACCGTCTGCACCCCCGAGATCAGGAACCCGAACAGGCCGCCCACACCCAAAAACTCCACCTGCGGACGGGGCCGAAGGGAGGCCGGGGGGTGGGGGGGAAGCAGCGCGTCAGGCGAAGCTTGATACCAGGCACGGGCCTCGTCTGTGTAGAGCATCGGCTACGGTACGCAGAGCATTAGGGATAGTTCACGACAAGGTCCTGTGGTTAGATAGATGCCTGGGACACGCGCGAACATATCCCGTTCCAGGTTTAAACCCTAGTCCATTCAAAATCCAAGTCTTTTGTCCCCAATTGGTCGATGGAGTGATGAATGAAGGGGTGTGTCTATTATGAGCAGGTCCTGCTTTGTTACCTACCGGATCCTTTATGACACAACTTTAGATCCAGCTGGTCAACACAGGCAAGACAGCACAGACAGCAGTCTGACGTTCACCTGGGCCACCAAAACTGCGTCGCCGCGGCCATGAGTTAAAATAAACTAAATATATCTAAGCTTTAGGTTTAACCTAAAGGGTTGTTGGTTGATTTTCGGCTCCGTCGGCTACACTGAGACTGCCTGTTGGCCACACTGCTGTGAGGACCAGAAGACGGAACACTCTGTCGTGCGTGTCCTCGAAAAAATTCCTGGTACAAGTACAATAAATTGCTCTGACGGTTCTCCCTGCTTGCTACCGCTTGTACTGAATTACAATAAAAATAAAACTACCCTCTGGCTGTGAGATCGAAGATTTTGTCGAAACTCATCTTTGCGAGCTGTCTAGTGTGATACTCCGATCGCGCGTATTACGGGTTGTGTGTCCTCGTTAAGGATATAGGTCGGCGACTCCCCTTGGAGCTACAGCAGTGTAGCTTGTACCAGGGTTAACAGGGCGGTGTTAGTCAGTCAGTGCGCGGAAACAAAAAAAAAACGTTCTTGAGAGGGATAAAATCTGACAGCTGTGGAAGGAAATGCATTAGTTTATCACGTGTATCCTGTAAGTCGTATAACCGGTGAGGCGAGGGCGGAGTTTTCAAGGGCGTGGGGGCATGGGTTTGAACAAGAGGGAGCGGGGGGGGGAATGGGCGGGGCAACTCAAAATGTGCGTGGAAACTATAAATCCTTCAAGGGGATAAATCTGACGGTTTTGGAGGGAATGCACCAGTTTAGTATGTATATCCTGTAAGTCGTGCAACCGGTGAGTTGAGAGCGGAGTGTTCGAAGGGATAGGGTGGGGTTGGGGGGGGGTTGGGGGGGGGAAGGGTTGTTAACAGCTTCAGGTCGCATAGATGTAGGGGTTCGCTATACGCGTGGTGCTAGGTCTAGGCGATGGTGCGGGTGGTGGGGAAGGAGGGGGCGTTGGGGGCGGGGGGGGGCGGGAAATTGGAGCAGCGGCATGGATGGCCCTAGAAAGATAACGAGGTGATTTCGATGTCAGGTGGGACGTTTGAGCGAGAGGGAGCGGGGGGAAGAAAAGGGGGGGGGGGGGGGGGGCGGGTTTTTTGGGGAGGGGAAGGGTTTTTAACAGGTTTAGGTCGCATATATGCAGGGGCTTGCTGTACGCGTGGTGTTAGGTCTAGGCGATCGTGCGGGTGGTGGAGAAGGATGGGGTGTTGGGGGGGGGGGGATGAATTAAAGCTACGTCATGGATGGCTGAAAAGATAATGACGTGATATCAATTGCGAACAAGTGTTTATTACTCTGGCCGATTTCGATTTTAGGTGGGTCGTTTGAACAAGAGGAAACGGGGAAAAAAAAAGGGGGGGGGGGGGGGATGAATTGGAGCTACGGCATGGATGGCTAAAAAGAAAATGAGGTGATATCAGCTGGCTGGTAGTGTCTACTACTCTGGCAGGTTTTGATTTTAGGTGGGGCGTTTGATCAAGAGGGATCGGGAGGGGCGGGGGGCGGGCGGGACACTTCAATACGTGCGTGGAAACTGTAAATCCTTGAAGGGAACAAATCTGACGGTTGTAGCAATAATACATCCCTTTATATCACTATCACCTTCTAGCAGATTTGATGTCATATTAATAGCTTCATAATTTGTGTTTGTACGTGATGGATCGCAAGATAGGATATTTCAATCGATAGGTACAACCATGTAATTACCATGATTTCACCGTGCTGGTGTGGGGCTCTGACATCGATGATTATAAGAAAGAGATACATATTGCAGAAAACAACAGGCGAGGTGATGTGGTCATGTAATGTCACCACCATCGAGCACGAGGGGGAGAAGTGCAAATCGTCAGTGTTTTGAAAGGAACGCTTGGTGTACCTGCGCTCACTTACGTTACTTCGTTAGTTATACTTCGTTTGGGATAAGTTGGGAGGCGATCATGCAGACGGTAAGTACGAAATACCCTACGTAATAGGTTGGTAGTGTGGTCTACCGCAATTTTAACATATCTGCCCGTACTGCCTTTTCCCATTATTAGCTCATGTACGATTTTACGCCCATGATTATTGCTATGCCGATGTGGGGCTCTGAGGTCGCCAATTCTAAGACAGAGATACGACATATTACAAATACAGCAAGCGAGGTGATGTGATTATGCTAGCTATGTCACCACTATTGAACACGAGGGGGAGAGGTGCAAATCGTCATTGTTTTGAAATGAGCGCTTGATGTGCCCGCGCTTACTGACGTTACTTCGTTCGACATATGCTTCTGGGTTTGGTAGAGGTTGTCAGGCGATCATGCAGACGGCAGGTAGGCACGAAATGCCTTGCGTAATAGGTTGATGGTGTGGTCTACTGCAGTTTTAACATACGTACCTGCTGTACTTCATTTTCACATTATTAATTTATTATTTTCTAGTGTACGATTATACGCCCTGTTTTTTCCCCCCACCCCTGTGTCGTCGAAGACGTTGTGGTCCTGTAGATGTCGTCCACGTCTGGTGTTCTTGTTAGTGGTACTCATGAAAATATGCCTTACTTAGCGTGTAGTAGATGATCGCTGAGTGGTGTTCCTTTCCTTTACATCAAACCAGGAAGTATATGTCAACGCAACCGCTTGCTTGAACAGTGAAAACGATAAATGAAATTCTTCACACACCTGATACAGAGGAGACGCGGCCCGAAGATTGTTCAGTATACCGTAATGTGATGTGTGACTCTGAAATATCGAAATCTCTACCGCCTGCTTTGGGTTTGAACGGTCGCCTTGTCTGTCTACCGCTTGCTTTACACGGTTTTCGCTTTGTCCCAATGTCCACTGCTTGCTAACTCTGATAAATCGTATTGTACGGTTTTGAATATCGCATAGTCTACTGCTTACGGTTTTAAACATGTCCGAGTGTCTTGCTACTACTACTACTACTACTACTACTACTACTACTACTACTACTACTACTACTACTACTACTACTACTACTACTACTACTACTACTACTACTACTACTACTACTACTACTGCTACTACTACTACTACTACTACTACTACTACTACTACTACTGCTACTACTACTACTACCACTACTACTACTGCTCTACTACTGCTCTACTACTACTACTACTACTACTACTACTACTACTACTACTACTGCTACTACTATCCCACTGCTTGCTGCGCGGTCTTGAAAAGTCGGCGCGCCTACTACTGTCTGCTATTTACCTGGTACCTGGTGCGACTTGGAACTGTCGGAGAGCGTACGAGTATAGTCTACATATAGTATCAAATACCAGGTAGTACATACCAGTACAACCTGCTGCTGCTGTTATGCATTCAGTCCACCGGCATACTTCCAAGAACTTTTTTAAATATCGCAAGTCTCCAGGATATCGGAGACGAGACTTCTATTGCTATAGTATGATGGTATTATTAGTGTAGACTCCCACCCATTGAAGTCGACGCTGCCCGGTCTGTGCGGCATGTCGTGCGCAGGGAGCACTGCTGCTGTAGACTGACCATCCCGGGACGATGGATAGTCAAAACGGAATGTCGGTCTCCATACTGCACTAGGCAGCTCCTTTTAAGGGACCCCGCGATAAGGAAAAACAGTATACCTGGATATAGGGGATGCCAAGTGCCTGCGCACCGTCCTTTCCCACTTTACTGGCGCAACACCCAATCAGTGACCCCTGGTTCTTTGAAATGGACCGATAAACACCACATCCTTACTCGTATGGTATATACATACATTTGAAAAAGACCACCAGTTCTTGTTATATGCCGCCCCAACGTCAAAGTGACACCTGCGCCAAGTCTGACAAGGGTACGTCCAGTATAAGGGACCTCTCGCACGGACGCACTAAAATTCCTTAAAGGGGGTCAACAACTAACTGTATCTTATCTCCGCCCAAGACATATACCAGACAGATGATTATACGATCGTAGTGTTCTCAAAGTAACATGTTTCATACAATGTGTATGGCAACAACAACAGCTCTATGATCTATTCGCTATTTATTTGTTGGTTTCGGTGGAAAACCTTGACAATCTCCGCCCACTGGTTCCTGAATTATCTGCCTGCCTCGGAGCCGGAGATAAAAACATAATAAATAAATCAACGCTTCGCAAATATCGCAATCAATCAGTGTCTCCAAGGCACCGGAGACTAGTGCTCTAGAATTATACATATAACACCCATCGTTGTACGTAGTCGATCGTTGTAGTCGATCGATGCGAGCTGCTGTCGGGACGGTGCGCATGATCGACATGTGGCACCTTGTTACGGAAGTATCCTGCAGTATCATCATCGTTCTTCATACTCCTATTATTTTTGTCATTATACTGCCATAGACTAAGCCGGTCACCCCTGTGGTCTAGTCTAATGGCTATGATACCCTCGAATACTACTACAGTTAGTACATGGTATATAATACCAGGTACCAGGTATAGCTGTGGCCCTTGAGTTTGATCCCCACCGTGTGGTGAGATTTCGAATATATTTGCAAAACTGCGAAAAAAAAAAGAATAGATCAACTAACTGCTGAGAGCGCCTACTGGTAGCAGGATGGATGAGTAGGTAAAATTCGACGCGAGTTGATAAGGAAAGAAAATGCTGGATTTCTACTGGCGATAAAAATGACGATAAAAATTAAGGCACGTACGGCGGTAGAGGGGAGGGGCGAGAAGGGCCCGCTATGTGACCCCGGATCTGAGTTGCTACTGGGAGGGAGCGCGAGAAGAGCAGTGCGAGGATAATAAATGGCATGGAAAAAACAAACAACAACAACAACAACAATCACAACAAAAACAACAATCACAACAACAACAACCAACAACAACAACCACAACAATAACAACAATCACAACAATTACAACAATCACAACAACAACAACAACAACAACAACAACAACAACAACAACAACAACAACAACAACATACGAGGTAGTAGGTTAGGCGTGTCGTGCGGAGGGAGGACTGACCCTCTCGGGACGACGGGCAACACGAAAGGTTCTCCCATCGTTGGAAACGTTCGAAAAGCAACCAACTACTAGGCGCTAGTGCAATATCCGACCCCTTGCTTTTTACATTTCCCGGCTATAATTCCTTTTGGTTGTAATAGAAAACGCTTATACAACATATCATCCACTATTAAATAGTAGCAAAAGTCCCTGCCTAGGAAGCTGATTTCTCCAAAAAAAAACATGGTAAGTAATAGCTAAAACGTAAAACGCCCTCGGAACAAAGTTCCGAACGCATGTTTCCCGAAAAACAACGCAAAATAAGCGGGGCCCGTAATCCCATAATATCATATAGTCTATGCACATGGACAACGAAAACGGTATAATAGCTGTGGAATATCTCGTCGAGATATTTCCGTAGACAGACGCACCGGTGAGCGTTTGCCGTTTGCGCTTTCCCTGTGGACGATAAATCGAGCACAAGGGCTATGTTATCAGTTTCACTCCGTAGACGCCTCGCCCTGCGCTTTGCTTTTGTCTCTCCCTACTCACGTACTTCGAAGTACTGTCCTAGGTTAGGGTGTGTTGTCTTGCGTGCTGTACGGCAACACGCCTTCCTTTGGGGTAGCTCTTGGGACCCCAGCGAGGGAACGTGTAACACCAATTGACATGTTTTACCCAGGTACATGATTAGACTACAGCTTCGGCCACAACTAAGCAAGCAGCCCGGGCAGGCAGGGTGTGGTAGCGAGGTGTCCAAAAGGCAATGCAAGGATCACCTATAGTACAATCTGAGCGCATCATGGAAATTGAAGCACTTGTACTATTATTATTGTTATGTTGCACGCTCTCTCTACTACATACAGCACACAGTAGAGTAGACGCTTGACAAAATCTCACCCAGTCCTTGTTTTTTTGGTCTCTATGAGCCTCTATGAGCCTCCATCAACCATGGTTCCCCAACAAGGTCAATAACTGCCGTACACATACACTCTCGTGCACCATTCCTGGAGGGTGGGTTTCTCGGCAAGAGTACGCCCCCTCACATGCACCAAGAGCAGTATTAACAGCAACGCCGTAACACAGGGAGGACAGCAGTCGCGACACCTAAGAGCCGCATTACGGGACGGCAGTAGTACCAATTAGTCTATGTTTAGTGAACAGTGTAGTGAACAGCAGAAGTAGTGTATCGAATCAAGAGGAAGTGTAGTGGGCTAGGGTCGGGGTTAAGATTAAGACCGAACCACACCAACCACGGGGGGGGGCTTCCGGGTAGCCTGTTGGTCGGCTGCATACTACTGTGACAAATCCTGGTCCGTATTTTACATGTATTCATATACGTAGTAGTATTAACAGTGCACAAAAGGGTCGGGTGTATTGTGTATTCTTATCAACACCCACTAAACAAACGACGTCGTACACATAACGATGTACATACAATATAATATAAAAAAGGTACCTGGTATTCCAGTAGACCAAGTAAGGTGTGCGTATTTGCGACAGTCTGCCCATTAGCATCCACACATTCAGTGCCCGTAGTACTGGTTCTTCATCTCCGCCCCAATCGCCAGCCCCCAACCGCCAAGCAACAGCAGTATAGCCTAGAGGCCGTAATAGGCTGTTACAGGGTTAGACTATATTATAGTTAATACTCCGGAGTAGTTAATTAGTCGTAAGGCACCACATCAGATTAGCTGCAGTCACACGCCCCACTAATCACGAAGCACAGAAATCCGCATAAGAGGAGAGAGATTGGCCAATGGAAAATAAGTATGTACCAGGTAGTAGTCTACATAGGTAGTAGGTATTTACCAGAGACTAACCACCCAAAAAAGAGTTCAGGGGGTCATAGATCGACACTGCTGCTGCTGCTGTGTGTCTCGCCTGTCTCACATTACCTGTGGCAACCATGGGGACGGGACTAGTCCAACCGACAACAAGCCGCCCTGAAAAATCGAGCAATTTCACTGCTGCTGCCTGACGTATAGCCACAACTAGTCTATATCAATAGCTACCCGTTGGCAGCAAGCAGCGCTTGAAGATCCTGGCAATTTCACCGAGGGATTGTGATACAGTCAGTATTGTTGTCCTCCGGCGGATGGAGAGAAACACGCCTTCATTAACCTCACCAATCACCACACTCCCACGTATTTTTTCACATACATACATGGCGTGTGTCAAATTAAGTCAGTCAAAAACTGCATTCGTAATCTGGGTAGCGCTAACCACGGCGTATATCCTTCCGTTCCCGTGGTGTAACGACAGCGCGAGCTGTCCCTACCCTACCGACGATCACCACTACCAGGTACCTCTCAGGCAGTGCAAGCTGCCGTTCTAGTCTATATGGATGCGGGTGTAAGTCGACCCGACATGACCCCTGAGGACCAGGTGCGGTGGAGATAGTGGAGTTAGCCACCCGGAAAGTCATCCCTCCGAGTGGTGTGGGACTTGCGCAAGCTCACAGTCACTAGCGAAACCCCCGGCCAAGAGAACACAGCCTTCATCACGCCGGACTCGGTCCAGTTACGGTCCACTATACACCCTATCCACCCATTCGGGCGTTGGTCCTTTCTTTATCGTTTTCAAACCAGACTGCTGCCCGCACAATACCTTGGGGAAGTAATGTATCGATAGACAGCACCAACGACAATGTAATATACTTCGTAATAGAGTACCTGGTATTCGATACATATCCATTAAAGACGAGAGTAGATCGAGAAAACTGTCAATCGATAGCTACTGCCTTGCCGACGATAAATAGACACGTCCATTGCACCATATTGTGTTGCTATTATATTGCTGCAGTGGCCTTGTCCAGGGTGTGATCGAATCCGACACTTCTAAATTCCATGCCTACCACTTGGGGGTTTGCGGAATCCAAATTTTGGCTGGATAGCAAAGCATATACGAATATTAGTGTTGAAACCACGAACGTAACAAGCCATTGTTATAATATATAGAGCCTATCTTTAGAGAAGCTCTTGTGTTAATCCCACTAGCCACGTAGAGAACTGAGAGCTAAGCGCGCTTCAAATCCGTGAAGCAATTGCATAATCTCCTTTTTCCTATACGCACATGCCTTCAAAGGCATGTGAAACCCTCGAAGGCACGTGAAACCCTTTCGTACCGTATCCACATCCTACTGTAGATCCTATGATATGCCTTGCGAGGCTCCCAGGGTCCAATATCATACACGCAAAACACCATGGCCAACCCAAACACCCAAACAGTAAGAAATAAAATAACAGCATTTTCTGGCCCAACCACATTTGGCACATCGCAGTGAGCTATATCGCATCGCATACACCCAAGTGACCATTTCGTTCGTGTCTGACATTCATGTGTTAAGCCTGGCCTCTGGCTTCCGTTCTTCCAGCAGGGCCGCCGTTATTCAGTCCATAAAAAAATGGTAATACATACAGTACACAAGTAGTACAAGGAACCCAACAAGAACCGAAACTACTATCCCAGGTTGGATTTCTTATTTGGGCGTTCTACGCTAACTTCAAATAACGTTTCACAGATTTATTCTTTCATGTAAATCTCAATGAGCCGTTCTTATTGCTCTATTTATTTACGGGCGTGGTGTGCAGCAGTAGCGATGGCGGAACAGACAGCGACGAAAATGCGCGAACATGTCCTGGGCAGCGCGTGAAGCATGGCCTGGACAGTCTCGACGAAGCCTATACATCATCATCATCACCATCATCATGCAAGCTTTATTCACTATTCAATCTCGCACACTGCGTGCTACTGCGAACAAAAAAGCCAAAGCAATTTGAACAAATTGTCCCCCAAAACGTTTGCGGGGCTGTGTTAATCAAGTATTAATCAAGTATTAATCAAGTATTAATCAAATATTAATACCTCTGAAGGGGACAAAACCGGCCGATCGCAAAGAACACCCGTTGCTTACGCCCCATCTTTTTACTCAAGAGGCTACGGCAAAGCAAAAACGGCTACGGTTATTATAGTACATAACGATACGTAAATGTAGCCTGCGAACTCTGTTGTCCCGGCCAAATCCCTCTTCCATGTGCCAAGTAATAGTTACAGGCAGCCGGCGAAACAACTTGTCTCAACTATCCCCACCACCATGCAAGGTAGCCGCCGAAATCGATTGCCCACACAACTGCAGACAACCGCAATTCCTATGGTCCATGCGGAAAACAAAATCCAAAAACATCCCAGCAGCAACATTATTATGTCGACCTTGTTCTGGGTGAGATCGTCTGGTCGAACATATCATGTGTTTACATAAAAATACGATACTGCTAAAACATTCATCACCACGCGCAGAAAGATGCACCGTTGTTTTTCCTCGGGATGTTAATTGCTCTATTAATACAAAGAAATCGAAATACCAGGAAAACTGGGCAACTTTTTTGCATGCGGGGTACTCTAATCACAACAAAACAGTCATTTTCGACGGATCTAGACAGATGTCGGGATGCGCCAGTTGTACGTGTAATCCGTTTATTTTCACCACAAAATGGCCAAGAAAGGGACCAAAAATTGGATTTGAGACGTGAACGCAAGATTATTCGAATATATTTATACGTGAAACACTTCCAAAGGATTAAAGGAGAGACAGCAGGAAACGCTGCCTCTCGCATATCTTCGAGTGTGAGGCCTATACCTATTTTCCAAGGAAATCGAAAATGTGCGAGATATTCATTCACGTTTCGTCATAATTAGCTGATTTTGGCCCTTGGCAAGCTGTAACTTGCCTGATCACAGAGTGGGTGCACTTCTTTTTGCAACGAGATTTGTTCACCCTGCCCTGGTGATCACGACTGCTGTGTGTGGTTGTCCCGTCATGCCATTCGTCGAACTCCAAAAGTTATGAGCCGAAACATTGGTGAAAATATCGTCCTGCACGGACAATACTAACAGACAGCCTCTTAATTTCAATTTCCAGACTCACTGATGGAACCTCAAGTCAACAAGCAGTAGTTGTCCAGGGGGCGTCAAAAAAAAAAAACTGCCCATCCGTGCTTACGACATCTATACGTACGTGGTTCGTATTGTATGACACTCTATTTACCTATTTGATACTTGCAGTTTTGTCGGCGAAGAAATTTGAAAGGTGTGCAAAAGATAGTAGGTAATTTAGCAACAATTAGTTACCGGTAAGTAACCAGTTAGGTCCATGCCAAGGTTGATTTTTAGACACCACCACGGTCATGCCTGCTAATAGGAATAGTACCAAAACAGTATACTGGCGTCCCCAGTGTTCCACTGGTAACAAACACTAAGGTCGGTCTTGCCTCGCTTACTTAAGATGTTACTCCTACCACCTAATTCGAGTAGGGCATTTTCTTGTGCAACAACTGACTAGCGGAAAGCGCGGGGGCGTGAGTTCGGCACCTTCCATGTATGAAAATCAACGAGCAGCGGGAATGGTGAACTCTTTGCGTGCAAAATGAAGGCAGGTGCCGGGGGGAAGAAGGGGCAACACCTGTGACCACGGCTTTTGTTTTGACCAGAAGCTGGGAAGCAAAAGTGAGCTTTAATAAAAACAAAGGTACAGTAAGGTACAGTAAAAGGACGGGCGGCGTAGCCGAAAGCTGCCTGCCCCTCCCCCCCTTTGAAAAACGCAATACCTGGTACGCATTTGTTGGGTACGATGTGCAGAAATAATTCTGCAACAATAAAATGCTCCATGTTACGTGGTACCTGGTATATCGTATGAATGCGGGTGTTCGTCTCGGGGCTTATGTGTAGGGACCCAAACATTTGGAAGTGCGGTGTTAGCCATTTACTAGTGCAGTGTACTATTAAGCTACTAATCTATTGATGCTACCGTAGCGTACGAGTTGTGACTAACCCGCGCGCAGCAAAACGAGTAGAGCACCAACAGCAGCATCTTGTTGCGCGCGTGTTGCTGAACACGTGGCATTCTAGTTGTCACACTTGACGCAAGCCAGCAGGCCCGCTGCTTGGTTGCTTGGCGCAGGCAGCATGACGCCGTAATCGCACCAATAATCGTCACACCCAACATGCCCGCCACTGGTGTCATCATGATGGTTTCATGGTTTGATGTTTCAATGTTTTTTGCTCTCAACTCCCAAAGGGGTCAACCCAAACACACGCAGCAGCAGTGTCACACCAGTGTCACAGTGTCCGTGCCGATCCGGACACACACACCGAGCTTCGCGCTGTCGGCCACACGTGCAGTAACAACACCAGCCAAGCAAGTATCAGTGCGCAAAATGATTGTCGACTGAAATCGTCTTGGGTAATTACTGTCCTGATCACCATGGCAGCATCCGGGGGTTGGGAGTGATTGACCTATATCCTAGACGATATCCCCAAAGAGGAACGCATCTGTATAAACGCGCGGCCGAAGTATCACGCAGCGTGCAAAGATGAGTATCGTCCGCGCAATTGGTCGAGCTCGCAGCTGACGTTTTTGAAAGAGTATACAATGCCAAGTACCAGGTATCACGTGGTCGCCCCGGTGGTTTAGTAGTTACCCTCGAATGCTAGTATCAAAGGTATACTATTGATAAAGGTTGATCCTGGAGTTCAAACCCCGCGTGGGTCGAACTTTTGAGTGCATTTGAAAAAACGAAAAATAAATGGATCAACAACTAACTGCTGAGAGCGCCTACGAAGCAGCGTGGGTATAGGCGCAATTCGATGCAAGTCGACGAGGGAAGAAAAACGCTGAATTGTTCTTTTGATAAAAACAAGAAGAACGAAGGCATGTACCGTACGCAGTGGGGAGAGGGGAGAGGGGAGAAGAGCCTGCTTAGTCAGGGACAAGAGAGGGGAAAAGAGCCTGCCTCGTCAGTGATCCCGGACCCGAGTTCTGAGCTACAACTAGGCACGAGGGAGAGAAAAAGTGCGAAGATAACAGAAGCGATGAAGAGCCAACTATAATACTCGTACGAGTATACGGCAAGCAATTAGTTGTCGTGAGCTCTCCATCAATCGTTAGTTCATGGGATCCGGGCGTCAAACGGGTCCTGCAGGCGACCAATCAGATCTACGGCAGAATTGTTACAGGATCGCTTTAGAGGGCTCAGGTCGGCGTTCGCGTGGGACCGGGTCGGGTCGGGTCGGGATTAAATTGAGATTGAATGGAGCAGGATTCCCCGTGGAAGATTCTTGCGTGCGAGTCGATCGGGGCGATGTTTCGGCAGTCGCCATCAAAGCATCAAAGGGAGGGAGAGGACAAAAATTCTGCCTGCTCTCGTGGTACCCGGAATCTGGAATTTTATAACCGTCTCGGGACCTTTTTTTTCATCCCCTTTATTTTCCTCGCACTGCTCTCGCGCTCCCTCCCTCCCTCCCTCCCAGTAGCAACTCAGATTCCGGGTCACACAGCGGGCCCTCCTCCCCCCTCCCCCTCCCCACCACGGTACGTGCCTTTATTTTCATCATTTTTCATCGCGAAAATCCTTCAGTGTTTTCTTCCCTCTTGTCGACTCGCGTCGAATTGCACCTATATACCCGCACGCTGCTATTAATAGGCGCTCTCAGCAGTTAGTTTGATCCTTTCATTTGCATTCTTGCAAAAATAAAATAAAAAAAGTCAAACTTGAGACGGAAAAAAAGTCAAAATAAGCCAAGCGTCGAAAAACAGCAGTAAAACAAACTACTACACTACTGTTGCAGTCTCGGCCACGTCAATCAGCATACGGTTGTTGGGGGCGGCAGGGGGGGGGCAGGCAGCAAAGGCAGCCAAGGCAGCCAAGGCAAGGAAGGTAGCTCTGTCACATCTCAGCCCTCGGCTTTCAGCGGTTCAGGAGCCCTCTCGCGAGCAGCTACCGTATTCCCCTGCGGTTTGAAGCCGACACGTTTTTCGGTTCCCATAAGCACCGGTGTGGAACTGTGGCACAAAATGGTTGCGGTTGCGAACTCTGTTTACGAGTGAGGTGCAGAGCCACTCGCGCGCGCCGTCTAAGCTCGAAAATGCAAACGGGGGTATCATCGTACAATGCTACCGGTCGTAGCTTTGTCCATGGTACAAAGCAAGGGGGGGGCCGAAGCAAGCAAGGGGGGGGCCGAAGCAAGCAAGGAGGCCCCCGACTTCGACGAGCACGCAGCTTGATCATCACAACGATGATGGTCGACCTGTTTGCTGCGCGCTCCCGCTAGTGCAACACAAGCCAGTGGTTAACACCGTACAATACCGGAGACAGCAGTTTGGGTCACAATACCGTGGCCAGAGACAAAGAAAACGAAAAAGCTACCCTTTTGGCACTCAAAGTAAGCACAAATCGCCAATCCATCTGACGAATACATCACCAGCCATACGTCAGAATCAACGCGGGTTGTCAGGCCAGGGGGCGACGGTTTCAGGCTCGGCATGTACGATGCACGCCTTGTAGGACCCATGGCGTAGCTTGCATTGTGCGTGCATGTCCTTCACATTAAACTGATACTAGACAAGGTGATTCGGCCACGCAATGCCAGCCACAATGAGCACGCGGGCTGAACACAAAAAACAAGCAAACCAGACTATTTGTGCAGTAAAAAAAACAGTAGCGTACCGGTTCTGATTGGTTTAATCACTGTGCATGCCCCCCCGCCAAAAGGTTAGCAGTTGTGTGTCGCAATCATCACAAAACGAGATAGCTCATCTTCGTATTCATATGATCGTGGGTGATCGTGGGTGCAGAAGCAGTGCGGACATCGGGTGTTCCGGACGTCTCCGGGAAGATTTCAGTCGGAGCATACGAAGTGCACGTATAGACTATACCGCCAGCACGACGGGTCTTCCAATAAGGCGAGATCTGATTTAGACGGTATCCCTACTCAAGGCGGCCAAAATCGCTTCGCGCGACTGGGGTATTGCACTATTACTACTCGTATTGCACTTATGACCTGGGATGAGTAGCTCGGCTTCCCCCAGTACGACGGTTTATATATTGCATTGGCACACCACCGCTTCACCGAGGGATCCCTACTATTACTACTAATACTACTCATAATATTCATACTGCAGTACCAAACAATAACGGAATACCTGGTGCAGCACAACGGTCCAACCTCCGAGACAGTCTAGAAGCAAAACGTGTAGCAATACAGCAGCGACGACAACACAGCTGCTAGCAGTACAGCGTCGTAAGACACGAACGAATCACCCCGGGTTGCTGGGGGTGAGATATGTCGCGCAGCATGCGCAGTTAGCGCTTGTCCAATTAGTTGTGCAATGCTCTTCACTGGTGGTAGCGTTGCACGCTCTTCGTAGAAGGTTTATATGTTGTATGTAAATGACCTCACCTATCGCTTTTTAGGGCGCTATACTATACTATAATTGGTATATAATCAAGTCCCAAAATGTTGGAAGGGAAGACAACATTCACATTCATGCCGTTCTGACTATTGCAGACTGAACTATTGCTACAGCAGTAGTCTCTTTCCTGTTTCTGGCGCTGTGGCTAGGGGCTGCGATGACCGTACAAGGTAAAGGGCAGCATCAATAGCAGCAATAGTGGCCCATAGCTTTGACCCAGAGTTTATAACATAACATTTGGACCCCTCGCCGTAGTCTATGGCTGGAACGATGCATCACAGATGTGGCAATGAATGCGAGGAAGAATTATAGTCTAGAGTACCAGATCGAATGTATGACATGACCCGCAATACACGGAAGTGCGAATACACACACAAAGCATGCACTCTAATGTGCAAATGTTAGGCCGGTACAGTCGGTACTCCCTACCTACGATAGACGCGAGTCCCGACGTCAGCGCCGGAGACAAGGGCTTGCGCTGCGCGCGGGCGCGCAACCTACGCGTCGTACCCAGCTGTTACCCTGACATGTACGAACGCGTGGGTGTCGTTGTTCCTCCCCAAGGCCACCCAGCGCGTCCGGTGTCCGTCCTGGCACTGATGAACCCTTTTACCACAGAGTTCTGCAGGGATCTCCAGTGTGCAGAGTATGCTTGGCTTTTTAGCAAAACCGTTCGTTCTAGCCAACGTCTGCGCCAGCGATAGCACAGCCAGCATCCGTACCGATCATCCACGCTACGGTGTTGTAGTGGTTGTAGCCTAGTGTATGTGTGTAGTGTATGGGTGTTGTCTTCACATTGAACCGGGGCCGAATGTCCCAAACGCGTACCGTGGGAGCCAAACAGTGCTGACGGAAGCTAACGTAACGCGGAGTGCCATAGACTAGACATCATGGGTCATGGGCCAAGGAGCATAGGTCTTGCAAGAGTCATGGGCAGCTAGTAATGAATACCTCCCGACCCCAGCGAAACGTCAGGTGCGTGCATTTTGTGATGGTACGCGCTGGGGTTTCGCCGAGCACGCATCCCTCCCCCTTCAACATATGCTGTGCGGGGACACGAGTAGCTTGTAGGCTGTTTGTTCACTGCTGTGACTATTAGACTATGCTGTACGATGCCAATCGGACGTTGTGTTGCTCTCCCCAATACTGATTGCTGCTCGCTGGCCACCGGTTCATTCGTTGCAATTGACGAACATGTTATTGACCGTAAAGTTTTTTCTCCTATATATCTATCGTCGATACTTTTGACTGACGCGGTTTGGCACTATAACAATAGCGACCGCTACGTAATAGCGACAACCGTCTGGTGCGATTTTGATAAACCCCAGGAGGTGAAGAGGTCCGTTCGTGTGCCACGCCTAAAATGTGCCTTGAAAAAGAAAAAATCTGAGAGGCGCATAGTGAACTCTCACTACTACTACTGCAGCCACCCACGAAACGGACACCCCCCCCCCCCCCCGAGACCCCCCCCCGTCGCAACTCACCCTATCGTGGTTTTTGACGAAGTCTTCTTGCATCACGTTGGATCCGGCGTACAGGGCCGCTCCTACGATGCACAGGACATCACCCTTTAGTGCTTCTGGGTAGGAACTCCTCGGTTGACGGCCATGCAAGTCGGAGAGGACGGTAAGGATCAAGCCTGTCAAGCACAACGCCACGCCGATGAGGTGCTTTCTGGTGTAACGTGCGCGAAGCAACAGGCACGATAGCACCATCACGGCTTTCGGGCGGAGAACGGAACGGGGAACGGAGAGCGGGGGGGTGGGAAGTTAGTATTAATAGCAGAGGACGTGACAAGCAGAAGCAAAGGTGTAGACAGAGGTTGTAGACTATAGGTGAGAGGTGAAATAAAAAGCTATCGTCGTACAACGAAGAGAATAATACTAAAAGCAACGAAACATGAGAGGTAAAGCAATAAGGATCAATAAAATAACACGTTCACTGCCCGTGAAGAGCGAAAAGACACGCGGACTGGCGCTTTGCCATTTTTTATTGCAATCGCAGCGGCTCAGTAGCTCGCTGGTACACATACACCATACGGGACCGCCCAAAAATAGGAAATAGCTCCAACTCTCGCTCTTCTCTTCGGATGACGCAGCGTTGTTCTAATCAAATTATACCGGTATTCTGTTTATATACTCGTACGTAATACCTAGTAGTACGTACGTGACTACCAGTCAGTATCTACCGTACAAAAATAGGTGCAGTCAAAAGCTTTGGGAAAAGCTGGGTGAAACGCGGACAGATGCGCACGTGCCCGGCCGGCACCTGGCACGGCAAGAAAACAAAAAACGGCCAGTATTGGATTCTCGTTTTCAAGCCGTTTTCAAAGGGTCACCCATTGTACAAATTGCGGATATTGCGGGTATTTAGAAAAAGCGAAATTACGAAATTATTAGAAACTGTGAAATATTGCTGCAGGTCACGAGGTCTTCTGCTCTTTGCTCTGCTTTCTTCCCCTCTTTCGTTCTCAACCATCTCCGTTTTAGTTGGAGAGGCATAATGAATGGTGTTTCGGTCTTTCTTCTGAAGAGAACTGTTGACAATAAAACTAAAAAAGAGCATCTTCTTTTCGACACTCCCGCACCCCAGATATATATGCTGATGATGATGTTGATCTCGTCGACATCATCCTCCCCTCGACATAGAGTTTGGCGATAAATACGACACGGTGCACGACCGACGGGCAAGAATAGTACCCACCGTTAGTCAATCACAGCGAAAGCCATCGCCATACATACCTCGTTGTACTACTGTCTGTGCTGACGAAATCATCAGGGGGGATTTTATAAATTCTGTTATAGAACGTCCATAAGTACATAAATTTCGTCCACATGCGAAGACAAAACACACCTTCATGCGTCATAAACGGCGCTTTTGCTTGGCGTTAGATGTAGTGTGTCCTTGATGTCATGTTCTCCTGGTGTATGAAGTACGTACGTATCATGTGTGCATGTGTGTGTATATTGTCCTCGACGCGACCGACTTACTGCATATCAAAGCAAGCACCGTACTGCGTAGCTTCGTACAGCACCATGTATATGTGTACGAAATGATACTAATAATAATGGTAATACTGTAGACTAGATGTTTCAAAGCAAAGGGTTACGGTTATTAATAATAGTAAAGGGGAGCAAAGCTTAGCTGGACAAAGGAGGGCAACAAGGGCGCGGCAACGGGTAGCAGAGGATCCTCGGGCTAAATCAGCTCGGCGAGACACTACCTAACCTGCTGGTCGTACTTGGTTCTACTGTACTGTCTTGTATCTGGCGTAATGACATACGTGGTGAATATTATACCTCGAGGGTACCTCCGATTGAAAGTAAATTAATACCAGGTACCAGATATTATAATAACACTCCTGAAGGAAAAATATCGTTTTGTCGCGTGGTGTCTGGACTATACTACTCCAGAGCAATACAATATTTCCATGTTCTCTTCTTCCGCTTGTGCTGCTAAAGAACACTTCCTCACAAGCTGTGAAAAAAAGAAAGCAAAACATCTTTTATCCTCTTGATTGATTGATTACCGATGAAGAGATGACAAACAAATATTAATGTCCTCACTTCTCCCGCTGGGCGCACTGCACTTCACCTCAAGCGTTTGGCTCGGGTGCACTTCTATATCCTACCTGGTACTAAACTCCTGTAGTAGTATACAGTAGTAATACTCAGCAGTAGTAGTACGTCGTGTGTACGAACTCTCTACGAATTACGACACCGAAAATTCACGCACATCCGACACCACCAAAAAAAAGGTTCCCGTACATAAAATATATACCACGTATGAAGCAGCAGTATTATAGTAGTAGTAGAAGTAGCTCCAATATATTTATATCGACCCTTCAAGTTCAAATCAAAACCGAGCGCCCCCCCCCCCCCCCCCCGCTCCTTCTCCGCCATCCCGACCGTCGCCTAGCCCGAGCATCCCGCGTACAGTAAGCTCCTACCTGGTATGATATATACATTTTTTCGACCAAAAAGTGTTGGAACCCCACCCCCGCTCTTGAAAAACCCAGCCCTCCCCCGACCGGTTATTATTATACCGGCTAATATACCAGTTTTTATACCGGTTATTATATGGCTTACTGCAGGTTTTACAGGATAAACTTGCATTCCATAGAGTGGTAGTCGTCAGATTTTGTCCTCCTCAAAAACGTTTCCGTGCACACAATGTAGCACCACCCTGTTGAACAGAATGATGAGCATCACCCTGTCGACTTTAACGTGGTCTTCTTCGTGTTGCCTGAATAAATACCAGGAGGGTAGCTCTGTGTGTGTTGTCTTCGCATTAAACTGATACTTCCGTCTACATCCAGCGCGCAACCAGTCTCCGTGCCAATGCCTCGTAGAGAGAACAACAGCTCTGTGGTTGAAAAAACTTTTATATACTTCGAGGACGGAGATAAACATATCGCAAATACAGCAAGGTGATTTGGCCATGCAATGCCAACCGCAATGAGCACGCGGGCGAAAACAAAAACATACAAGCCAGCACACCACGCCATTTCCAGCACAAAAGAAGAGACGATGATGAGTATGAACGACAAAAAAGAGGAAAAAAAATCAAAGCCCACTTTGTCGCTAACAGGTACCGGTATAGTGTTAACAGCTACGGGCTGGGCCAGCCATGTAACCGCCAAAGTGCCAGACAGAGAGCTTATTTAAGGTTAGGGTTAGGAATCGAGTTTGGGTAGCATATCTTGATGGGTGGCGAATTGGGCAATGAATTGGAAACTTTTATATTATAAAAATTAAAATACACTCCATCCAGCTGCGAGATCGAATATTTTGTCGAAACTCATCTTTGCAAGCTGTGTGTGATACTCCTATCGCGCGTATAGACTATATATACAGTAATCGATGTTATTCTAAAAGAAGAGTCTTCAGCATTCTCTCCACCAAATATCACCTTGATCGGGAACGACGATTTCTTTACGAGTTTTGATGTGGAAAAGTTGGTGCTTTTGAGTTTTTCGCGGATATCTCGCCGAGATCGAGTCGGGGGTGTGGAAAAAACAGTACCAGGTACAGTTTATCGTAATAAGCTTCTTTTTAGAACTGTTTTCTTCAACTTTTTTTGTGAAAAAATATGACCAAACAAACGCGTCAGCTGTGAGTTCGATAAATTTAGGGTCGATACTCATGCAAGCTGCGTGATACACCTAATTTTGTGACTACAACGGAGGAGTTGAACTAATAACACGGTATGCGTGAAAGTATACAGAAGTAAGTGTGGTGAGCTTGAGCTTTACTTTTACTCTTTTTTTTTGTGCGTGAGCAATGTTGTTGTGTCAGGGTAGTAAGCGCTTCCAAATTTCAAGTCCTTGCTCGTAAAAGCGGCGGCGGTACCTGTAGAGCTTTAGGAAATGTTGTCCGTTTTTTGGCTGGCCCAGCTTGTAGTCATCGGAGAATATACCACAACATACTACTACTGCTGTTACGGTACTACTTTTATTATATTTTCCAAGGGCTGCCTTCCCCTTCCCCCTTCCTGCCTTCCACGTCTTCCCAAGATCTTGATTTTCTGCCCCCTCTCACCCAGGGCATAAAAAGACAAACAAACCGACGCCACCGCAAACAGCAAGAACACGACAACGCGCAAGGCAGTCGCTCACCGGGGATGCTGAAAGCGTCGAGCATCGTAACGCTGGTGATGCTGGTGTACCGAAACGCAAGCACCGCCAGCGTATTCCCTTCCACATCCACCTGTTTGTTGTTGTTGTAGGTACGTGGTCGAGGGGGTGGGTACTTGGTATACGGCTGATAATATCTTGTTGTATATATCATATGGTATGAATAAATATGGTACCAGGTACCACAGCAAGTGGTACATGATACAACGCAGACCAGGTATGATGCAAGATATGAGATGATGTGCATACGTCGATGCTGCTTGCTGCTGATGCTGCTGCTGATGCTGCTCGCATGGTGGGTGGTGTGGTTCTTGAAGGTGCGTTGTTTTTTCGTTTATTCATTTTTTTCCAGTCACCCAATCTCGGGCGGTGCAACTTTTTTTCACACGTTCGTTGCGTATTAATTTTGTGTGTACAAACAATGTACGAGTATGGGTGGCTAATAGTCTCTGGCTTTTCATCGTTGGTCGCTCCCAGGGCTCCTCTCCAAAGGCGGAGACCAGATGAAGTGAAAAAAGATTTCGCCACGAGCGGCGCAGAATACGTAGAACCCACTACTGCAACGCAGGGGAGGCAGTCCTCTCGGCGCACGAGCGACGTTTTTAACGGAGCCGGGAGAGTTGTATTGGTTGTGCTGGTACCCTGTGCTGTGATCGCTCTAGCCGTTGTTATTCGAATTTCGAAAAGACGCGAATCCCTGTATCTGGCCGGTCGTATTGGCTCTGTGGAGATTGTGTGATGCTACTCTCATGCAAGACGTCAGCAGATGATCGTAAATTATATCACGCGCGAAATCCGGAAATCATTTATCACTAGTCTACAACAGCAGCAGCTAGCTACTCGTACATGGTATGATACTGAGTGCAACGAAACTAGACCCTCGCGCACGGCGGCGGTCCTTCTTTGGTCCTCACCAGGGCGTAGAGGGCGTACCGCCACCAGGGAACGGATAGCTGCAGAGAGCCTCCCGCGAGCAGCTTGGGCAGAAAAAAGAAGACTGTGATCATGCCGTAGTTCAGGAAGTTGACGAAGCACGGCAGGTTCACCCCTCGATCACTTAGGCTCGCGGAGCTCATCGACATCGTCGCGATCAGCACGGACAGCGCCTGACCCAGCAAGATGTTCTTGCAGGCGCTGCTCCTGGGCGGTTTTTCTGTTCTCGAGCAGGAGATGGCGATGCCATCGGGGCTCACTACCGGTTGAATGGGAACCACTGCTGCTGCTGCCTCATCTTGAGAATCTGGGACGGAAAATGTATCATCAAAGCTGACCCCTCCTTCCTCGAGGCGGAGCGTCCTCGTGCAGCCGTTCGCCTCCGAGTTGTCCTTCATAATATCACAGTGATCAGTTGCACCTGGCTCCCCTTGTGTTGCCAACTGGCGGCCAGGAGTCACGGACTGGCACAGCAGGGCAGAAGAGGAAGCAGACTCAGTGTGAAGCTGGAAAGATTCACGAGCGCGCGAGTGCAAATGGAGCACACGAGTATCGTCTGTGGATTGTGGGGCGGTGGGCCTGGACTGCGTATATTTTCTAGCGGCGGAACCGAAGAGCTGAGAATTGAGCCGCACCCAAAGCCCAAACACCAACCACCATTCAACAACCTTCAAGAAGCAAATTATTTGTTATTCGTATGCCAGTATGCTGCTCGGTATCGTGGTATGCTTATGCTGGTACGCTGGTGACTAATAATAATAAACATGCTCCTTTTGTAAAATACGTGTCAGTACCCACAATCTGCGAAAACGGGCGAAATGCGAGGCGAGCTCAAAGATGTGTCACGCCTTCAGGTGAGCCGCAGAGCCACGCAGCGAGGCCATGAGGTATCACTAACATCCGGAAAGGGTCACACGCGGCGATAGCCGGTGCCATGACCAAAAATCTTATCACATACCTCAGTGGTACGTAAAACGAGACCAGCCAATGGCCAACGGATCAATCGTAAAGAAAAGTAAATATGGTCAATGGTCGAGAAAACGTTTTTTTTTCCCGAACCCCGGGCTTTTACGAAAGGAGGAAAGCCTTCAGTACATTGTGAAACGTCTCTCTCGAACAACGCATACGATGTGCTCGACCTAGGTGCCGTGCGTTGCCTCTCACGAGCGTTCTTCGCCAAATCCAGAGGTTTACCTACCAATGCTACAAGAGGAGTGCGATGGCCATCGGAGGAATTGAAGGTGTGTGGACGAAATGATCGGTACCTCCCTCTCCATCCCTTTTTGTGTTCCGGAAGAGCAGGCAGTTCGTTTCATAGGCAGCAGCACCTGCAGCATCATCAGAATCAACAGCAGCAGCAGCTGCAGCAGCATTACGTACCCTGTTGAGCTTAGTAGCACCTCACAAGAGAGACATCCCCTGCTGACTGCTGTTGTGGTGATTCCAAGCCGGGTGCAGGTGAGGGCTCAAGTACCTGTATAATATCCGGTCGCCCTGGTGGCGTATCAGGTTATCCTCGAGCCTGGTATAGGTCAGTTTCGTGAGGTCGAGCCTCACCGAGTGCATACTCGTACAAATTCCTTGGGGCTTTTTCTTGTGCACAATTTGACTTGCGGAAAACTCGAGAGCGTGAGTTAGCAACACTCGATGAAAAATCGACGAGCAGTGGGATTGCTGAACCCTATGCGCGATAAAAATTGAAGGCAAGGACCGGGGAGGAGAAGGGACGACACCTGTGACCACGGCTTGTCCAGAAGCTGGGTAAGTAGATGTGTGAAGAAAAAAAAAAAAAAAAACTATCGGCCCTACCTTCATCGAAGCTGTTTCAGCAATCAGCTACCAGGGTGCTGCTGATTTTTCTTGTACCCCTCATAGCACTCGTACGTCGTAGAAGGTGCGCTCCGTCCCTCTGGCACGAGAGCCTCCACACATAACTACACACTTTGCTTAAGTACCAGGCATATACTCTCCGACCGATTTAAGAAGCTCTCTCTTAACTCCCCACGGAACACATGGCGATGCACAGCGTGGCGAACTCATCAATCAATGTCTCCATGTATTTCGAACGCTACCTCCATGCAAGGCTTCCATCTATCTGACGGGACATCACACTGGACCCTTCTCGTCATTTCGCGTCCCGGCTGATAATTTCCATTGGTAATTTGGTTTCAACCAATTCTTTCATACCGACTAATTACCTACGACGGAAGCCATTCCTCCTCTCACATCTAAAACTCTCGCTTAAAAAAACCCGGAATCGGTACCAGTACACTGCTCTCTCTGCTGTTCAGTCACGTATTATACTGGTCGGAAATGTGGGCAAAAGTCGCAGTGTACGAGCACTGCAACGGACAGAAATAGACCCTCCCATTTCAATACTTGAACATTTCCCGACGTACTGCTATTGCCAGGACTCTGGTACCGGTATGCATGTCCTCGCGGACCCACGAACAAAAATATACCAAAAATGAACGCCATCACCTGTAAAATAGCTGAGCATGACCCTCCCCCCCCCCCAACAGCCTCGACGGCGGACCCGCTGCAGCGTCGGCCAAGCACCCGTGGGGGGGTTCCATCGGGAGAAGCAAGGGCGGACGCCGTAGCAGCTGCAACTCCCATGGCGGCGGAGGGAGCTGCGAGCGACCCGACGGTCACTGTCGACCTGGAGGCGTCTGTACCCGGTGAGCATGGCAGTACCTGGTACATGCATCTCGTATTTTACCTACTGCTGCTGCTGTGCAGCAGAGTTGTTGCCAGTGAGACGTTTCTCTGCTACCAGATACAGCAGTGTGGCCGTACGAATAATACTCGTAATAAGACGCTGATGTACAGGACCGTGGGCGCTAATTGTGTACTGCGTACGGCTGTAGAGATGGTCGTAAAACGCTGTACAGGGTATTTTCACAGAGTGGAGGACGTTAGACGCTACTGCTGCTGTACGGGTGTGGGTCGTATAGTACTCGTATTTAGATGCTGGTGTACAGGACCGTGGGTGCTAAATGTGCACTGATCGTTGCTGTACGGCTGTACAGAGGGTCGTAAAACGCTGTACAGGGAATATATACAGGGTGGAGGGCGTTTTACAGAGTGGTCGATAAGAGGTCTGCTTGTCGGCATGCATGCCTGCGTCCTCGTCTGCCTGTATGCCTGTCTGCCTACCTTTTTTGTCGATTTGAGGTAGTCGGGTCGGGTGCATCATGATGAGATGCGCAAGGTAGACCCAGCCAGAAACCACAACGCACTCCTCTCTGGCTGTCATATATGATCAGAGTGGCTTGTTTCCCAGAAGGATTTGCCGCAGGCAGCGTGTAACATCAAAGCATTGCTCTCTCTCTTAGTCAAGGTCCCACGTCCCGCGAGACAAGCTAAACGCTCCTTCGCGAAGGCTGTCAGGAGTCGAGATGACCATCTCGGGAAAACTCTTGTTTTTGACGTTGAAGCTTTGTCCGCGCTCCCCAGCTTCGAGCCCCGAAGTATATACCAGATAGTCGGCATGGCTTGGACTCGGTTATGGTTGTAGTTGTGGGGTGGAGCGCCGGGTACTTCTCTGTTGGCGTTAGTAGAGCAACAATAACATGCCGTCAACAGCCAGTACCAAATTCAACATGATACTGGGTCGTTATGGTACTGGTTGTAGTATACCTGGTGTAATACCCGGTATAACATTGTACATGCCAATACGACAGCCGAAAATGAGAACGGCGGCGAAAATTGGAAACGGTCAATTCCCTTCGGTCGAAGCAATCCCCATTTTGTCATTTTCACCGCGTCATGCCTTGCTTCCTTTTCTTGTAATTTTGTTACTTGTACCACAGAGGTGTACGGGGCGTGAAAGTAGCAATCGCCACCTTTTCCTCTGTGGTTTTGTGTTTTTTGTGTCCTTTGTTTTGTTGTGTTTTTCATGTCTTCACATTACTAATAATGGTTGCTTTCGTCTGTTTCCGTTAAATCCCAAAATGACGTTTTGCTTTTTGGGGCATACACGAATAAAATATGCGAAACATACGAATTTATTATTTACGGCAATACGTGCTTCGAGTACGAAATACGGAAGTTCGAAAAAATGAAAGTGCGATATTTCTCGTACTTCTTCGTATGTACGTGACTACCCAAATGCTCAGCGCCACGCGACACCCCAATGGTTTTTTTCATTTTCGGCAAAACGTGCCAATCGTACCTGTTGTGAATTGCGGCACGTACGTACAGCGTCGATTTTGTGGTGCAAGGTGCCAAGAACAAGTACAGCAACTACTGTACATGGATACCTTCTGACAGGTTTGGCAAAACGTGCCAATCGTACTTGAATCTGTTGCGAATTCCGGTACGTACGTATAACATCGTTTTTGTGGTGCGAGGTGCCAAAGATGAGTACCCGGTACATCAGAAATACGTACCCATGCTATGATACCTTCTGAAAAGAAGCACAAACGGAGCGCGCTGATGCTCCTACAATACTAAATGAAAGAAAAGGTCGTGTGCATGTCAATTCAGTAATTGCAATTTCAGTTGTACCTGGCCAGGTGTGCATTATTGCATTATTGACGTGGCCAGCTTTTATTTATCGTGTACCATTTTGATTAGTTTGACCATACTGGCAGACGGTTGATGGATCAATTTGATGGATCGACAACAACGCAGACGTCCTGCTTTTTTTTCACGCATCTACTTTCCAGCTTCCGGGCAAGCCATGCTCACAGGTGTCGTCCCTTCTCCCCCCCGGTCCTTGCCTTCAGTTTTTATCACGCATAGGGTTCAGCAATCCCACTGCTCGTCCATTTTTCATCGAGTGTTCCTAACTCACGCTCTCGCGCTTTCCGCATGTCAATTTGTGCACAATAAAAAGTCCCCACGAATTTGTACGAGTATGCACTCGGGGGGATTCGAACTCACGAAATTGACGTATACCAGGCTCGAGGATAACCTGATACGCCACCGGGGCGACCGGCGAGATCACAGATACCCGGTACATACTATCGTATGGGACGTACTGACTGTGGTATTACGCAGAAGTACAGCTGTATGTAGCAGTAGAGCAGACTTCCGGTACGTATATATTCAAAAAAAGAAAAAATACACTTCAGCTGTGAGATCGACCAAAATCAAAACTCAGCTTTGCAAGCTTGCGTGTGATACTTTCGATCGCGCTTGTTACGGGGTGTGTATACCCTCGTGAAGGGTACAGGTCGGTCACTCCCCTGCTATTAATAATGCCAGGGTCAGCAGGACTAAGACGTTTAACCTTGTTCTGCGCGCGGAAACTGTATAACCCGAATTGAGGGGGACAAAACCTGACATGTGTATGTGGAATTCAGGATGCGTGAAACAATAGTTGTTATAGTGTGAGTTAACTTTCGGAGTGTGGGCTACTAGGGTCTACCGGGTTCGTGCGCAAGTTCTTGTGTACTCCCTGTATATTATAAAAATTAAAATACACTCCAGCTGTGAGATCGAAAATTTTGTCGAAACTCATCTTTGCAAGCTGTGTGTGATACTCCGATCGCGCGTATTACGGGTTGTGTGTCCTCATTAAGGATATAGGTCGGCGACTCCCCTTGCAACTACAGTGTAGCTATCAGGGTCAACAGGGTGATGTTAGTCAGTCTGTGCGCGGAAACTATAAAACCCGTTTCTGAGGGGGACAAAATCTGACAGCTGTGGAAAGGAATGCATCAGTTTATCAATTGAATCCTGTAAGTCGAATATCCGGTGAGGGGAGGGCGGAGTTTTTAAGGACGTGGGGGCCTGATTTTGATCAAAAGGGGGGCGGGAGGGGGGGAGGGGGGAGGAATGTGGCGGGGGGACGGGGGGCGGGGGGGGAGGGCCTTAGGTCGCATAGATGTAGGGGTTTGCTATACGCATGGTGCTAGGTCTAGGCGATGGTGCGGGTGGTGGGGAAGGAGGGGGCGTTGGGGGCGGGGGTGGGTGGGAATTGCAGCGGCGGCATGGACGGCTCTAAAAAGATAACGAGGCGATATCCAGGGCGTGGAAGTGTTTATTACTTTGGCGGATTTCGATAGTAGGTGGGGCGTTTAAGCAAGAGAAAGCGAGGAAAAGAAAAAAAAAAGGGGGGGGGGGGGGGGGGGAAAGGGCTTTCAAGAGGTTTAGGTCACATATAATAGCGCGATCGGAGTATCACACACAGCTTGCAAAGATGAGTTTCGACACAATATTCGATCTCACAGCTGGAGTGTATTTTAATTTTCATAAAATAATATATAAATACACTTCAGCTATGAGATCAAGGATTTGGTCGACACTGATCTTCGCAACATTGTGTGTGATCCTCCGATCGCGCGTATTAATCATAAATGTAGGGGCTTGCTATACGCGCGGTGCTGGGTCTAGGCGATCGTACGGGGTGTGGGGAAGGAGGGGGCGTTGGAGAGGGGGAGGGGGGAGGAATGAAAGCTACGTCATGGATGGCTAGAAAGATAATGACGTGATATCAATTGCTTAGAAGTGTTTATTACTCTGGCCGATTTCGATTGTAAGTGGGGCGTTTGAACGAACTGGGCGGGGAACAAAGGGGGGGGGGGGGGGGGGGGGGGGGGGGGGGGGGGGGGGAGATGACTTGGAGCTACGGCATGGATGGCTAGATGGATAATGAGATGATATCAGCTGGCTGGTAGTGTGATTTTGATTTCAGGTGGGGCGTTTGAAAAAGAGGGATCGGGGGGGGGGGGGCATTTCAATATGTGCGCGGAAACTATAAACCCTTGAAGGGGAGGAATCTGACGGTTGCAGCAAGAAGACACCCCTTTATATCACCCGCCTGGTAATGTTCATTTTTCTAGAAGGTTTGATATTACATGTAGTATGCAACCCAGTTCTTAGGTGTAGTAAACAACGTGTTAGAAGCTTCATAATTTGTTATTGTACATGGATCGAAAGATAGAATATTTCAATCGATAGGTACAATCATGTAGATACCATTATTTTCTGACATCGCTAATTATAAGAAAGAGATACATATTGCCAAATACAACACGCGAAGTGATGTGGTCATGCAATGTCACCGCCATCGAGAACGAAAGGGAGAGATGCGGATCGTTATTGTTTTGAAGGAAACGCTTAGTGTACACGCGCTCAATTACGTCACTTCGTTAGTCATACTTCGCTTGGCATAGGCTGTATATGTGGCAGGCCAGCGGAGGTCCAGCCCAGGCCTGATGCTCAGGTTGTTAGTCCTGCCGAGTCATGATGGTATATTATAAAAATTAAAATACACTCCAGCTGTGAGATCGAAGATTTCGTCGAAACTCATCTTTGCAAGCTGTGTGTGATACTCCGATCGCGCGCATTACGAGTTGTGTGTCCTCATTAAGGATATAGGTCGGCGACTCCCCTTACAGCTACAGTGTAGCTATAAGGGTCAACAGGATGATTTTAGTCAGTCTGTGCGCGGAAACTATAAAACCCGTTTCTGAGGGGGACAAAATCTGACAGCTGTGAAGGGAAAGGGGGGGCCTGGTTTTGATCAAAAGCGAGCGGGTTTGGAGGGGGGCGGGGGGGGGGGGGGGGGGGGGGGGGGAAGGGGCAATTTGTGCATGTAAGCTATAAATCCTTTCGAGGGGATAAATATTATTGGGGGCGGGGGGGGTTGGGGCGGGGGGGGGGGGGGGGGCAGCTCGATATGTGCTTGGAAACTATACATTATTTCGAGGGGATAAATGTGACATTTTTGGAAATAATACATCAGTTTATCGTGTATATCCTGGGGTAAATCGTACAATCAGTGAGTAAAGAGAGGGTGGAGTGTTCGAGGGGGTGGGGTTGGGATGGGTTGGGGGGGGAAGGGTGATGTACCCGGTCGCCCCGGTGGTCTAGTGGTTACCCTCGAATACTACGAGCAGCGTTGGTCCTTGAGTTCGGTTCCCGCCGTCACCGTGGTAAGATGTTACTTACTCGCAAAAATGCAAAAAAGAAGAAAAACGGGTGAGAGCGCCTAGCAGCGTGGGTAGGTACAATTCGACGCGAGTCGGCGAGGGAAGAAAATGCTGAATTTCTTCTGGAGATAGAAATGAAGGCACGTACCGCCGTAGTGGGGGAAGGGGAAGAAGGGCCCGCTATGAGACCCCGGATCTGAGTTACATCGAGGGAGGGAGAAAGAGAAAGGAAAAGTGCGAAGATGATATAATACAGCTACACTATTAATAACTGTAGTTGCAAGGGGAGTCACCGACTTATATCCAATCAGCAATACGCGCGATGGGAGTATCACACACAGCTTGCAAAGATGAGTTTCGACAAGATCTTCGATCTCACAGCTGGAGTGTATTTTTATTTTTATAATATAATACGAAGTATAGACTATGGGATAAATATAAAAAAAGAAGTGTATAATCATTCTATGCACGCACAGATGCACAGATGGCAATGCGTCGAAGCTCGACGAAATGTTGCATGGTTGGATACGAGCACAAATCGGTTACGTATCGCAGTATTCTATGCGTTCGTATCGGCCTGGCACGCACGTAAGCTGACTCCCGATCTTACTTGCTACTCAGTACCAGGTATATTTGATGGCGGAGGCTATGATATATGCGTGTCATACTAAATGTTTTTTTTTATCCTCCTGGAGATCCGGGTAAAACAAGCTCAAGCTCCATACACTTTCGTACCACTTTTTGGTTTGCTTGTGTTTTTCCTTGGGGTATTCTTCCACGCCAGAGTAGCTGGTCACCCCGGTGGTCTACGAAGTGGTTACCCTCGAATACCACTAGCGTTGGTCCTTCAGTTCGATTCCCACCGTTGTGATATTTAACGTTATATGCGAAAAAAAAATAAGACAGGATCAACAACTGCTGAGAGCGCCTTGCGTAGGTAAAATTCGACGCGAGTTGATGAGGGAAAAAAATGCTGAATTTCTTCTGGCGATAAAAATGACGATAAAAATTAAGGCACGTGCGGCGGTAGAGGGGACGGGCGAGAAGGGCCCGCTATGTGACCCCGGATCTGAGTCGCTACTGGGAGGGAGCGCGAGAAGAGCAGCAACACATGGGATAAATAAAAAATAAAAAGAGTTACTGGAGCCTGTCCTGTGACCAAGGACTTGATTATTATGAGAGTGAACGCGAGAACAATATAGTGCCATCGTACTCCATGCTTTTTACTTGTATACTGGTATATTATTACTAACAGCAGTCTAGTCGTCGAGCCCGGCCGACTTTTTTTCGACTGGATTCTTCTGGTCCTCCTTCTTATCGTCAGTAGAGTCGATTTTATTGTTTTGTGCTCTTCCTAGAGGCGGTTGGTGCGAGGGAGTACTGCTGTACGGCAGTCGAAATCGGTTGGCAGCTCTGTGCTTCGCGCTTTCTCCGCGAGCAACGGCTCGACGAACCCTCGTCCCAGGGAGTTGGTGGCTTTGGGCTTGGCCGAAAGCCGCCAAAGCTACTTTTGTGGAGTTGCACTCATCAGCCGAGAACCGCCAAAGCTACAGCAGGCGCAGCCGTTGTTGGCAGCATGGGATCGATACCACGCGCTGCTGCCGTCGTGTTATACACGCTGCTGGCGAGCGGAACCAGGAATGCGCCACGCTGACTTGCTGCGAGAAGCAACAAACATCAGTGATAGCCAAGCCAGCGTCAGCGCCTTGTATGATACTGCTGGGTGGTACCTGGTATGGGTGTGTGGCCGCGTGGGTGTGTGTTTGGTGGTGGGATGAGCGATGCAATCAGTTCAAAAAACACGTGTAAATTTTTTTCGACTGAGTTTTTTCGACTGGAGGATCCAGTCGAAAAAGTCGACTGGATCCGCCAGTCGGAATTCTCAGTCGAAAAAAGTTGAGTCGAAAAAGCCCTTTTTTGACTGTTTAAGAAAGCCCGATTTGGGCTTCAGTCGAAAAAGGCCGTTTTCGACTGACAAATCCGACTGTATAAGAAACGGCCCTTAGCCGCGGTCCCGAGGTATTTTATACCTGGTACAAACTTCGTGCAGACGCATGTATCGACAGACGTAAAGAGTATAATAAATTGCGGTCGGTCGGTGTAGTTGAAGTATCTACTGACGTGTCTACTCAGTACTGGTTTGTATGTGTGCTGACGAATGATAAGCAACTACGTATGTAGTAGCTGCCCGAGGTACATTTTGTAGATGCAGCACTGTTGATTGTATTAGATATGCATGTCCTTCACATCAAACTGATACTTCCACCCGTCTACGTCCATCATAACCAATTTCCGTGCTGATGCCTCAAAAAAGAGAGACGAGCTCTGTCATGCTGTGGCGACGACAAGGACTTGTGGTTACCCTCGAATGCTACTACTCGTAGCGTCAGTTCTGGAAATCCAATCTCACGTGGGTAGTAGGCCTTTCAAGTTTATTTGCAAAATACAACATCGACGGTGGTTTAGTGGTTACCCTGTATTTAACAAACTCAATGCCGCTATTAATATTATACTATTAATAGATTGATCGGAGTATCACACACAGCTTGCAAAGATGAGTTTCGACGAAATCTTCGATCGCACAGCAGCTGGAGTGTATTTTCATTTTTTATAATAGAGTTGATCTGGAGTTTGAATGTAACGTGGTTCACACTTTTGAGTTTATTTGCAAAGACAAGGATCAAAATCAAAGGGGTCGACTGCTCAGAGCGCCTAGCAGCGTGGGTAGACGCGATTCGACGCGAGCCGATGAGGCAAGAAAGGGCTGAAGCCTTTTCGCGATAAAAATGAAGGCATGTACCGTGTGTGTTGTATTTCCACCCTTCTACATCCAGCACAACTATTGATGGTGTTCGTGCCGATGCCTTCTGGAGAGACGAGCCCTATGTGTGTTATTCACACTAAACTGATATCTCCACCAATCTGCATCCAGCACATCCAGCACATCCAGCACAACCAGTGTCCGTGCTGATGACTCATAGAGAGACGAGCTCTGTTGTCTCAAACTACGAGACAGAGATATACGCTGCGGTCGCAAACTGCGAGGCAGCAGAGATACACAATACACATGCACATTGCAGATACAGCAAGGTAACTTGGCGAGGCAATAAACCGCAATCAACACGCGGGCAAAAAATAAAAATGTCCGCCAGCACACCACCCAGGCTATTTGCAACGGAAAGGAAAGAAAAAGGGAAGAGAGAAAAAAAACGAATACTATAGCGGGGCGGGGGGGAATGCAAATTAGAGGGAAACAGGACGGCACGAGAAAAGTGAACAAAACACACACACACAACAGCCAGCCAGCAACTACAGCAGCACAGCAGACGACGCCACCTAACCAACATCGGGAGCAGCAACCATGTTGGGTTTCGAATGGCCCTACTGCTGGAGGAGTAGGAGCTTTGCCGAATGGTGTATGATGGTCTATCACCTCTCTGAGACGATAGCAGTCGTGCCAATACCTTCAAGTCATCGTCGCTTCCGTGCCCAATACGAAAAACGAAGCTAAATAATAAAGCAAGCAAAAACACAGCAACAAACCAGATGACACCACCCAGCTGACGTTGGGCCACCACCCAAACCGGGTTCCGAATACAACTTCTTCATGGTTGGGAGCGTTACATTGCTGCCTGGTCTGTCCTCTACTTATTGCTGTGTTTTCGACCGCGGTGTCCATACCGACTTCATCGGCTCCATAGCCTGACCCTAACCCAAGGGTACCATGGTGGGGAGGGGGTGAAGAGTCTACTTTTTTTTTTTTTTTCTGCACATTTTTTACTTTCCACCTTCTGGACAAGCCGTGGTCACAGGTGTCGTCCCTCCTCCTCCCCGGTCCTTGCCTTCAATTTTTATCGCGCATAGGGTTCAGCAATCCCACTGCTCGTCGATTATTCATCGAGTGTTGCTGACTCACGCTCTCGCGCTTTCCGCAAGTCAATTTGTCCACAAGAAGAAGTCCCAACGAATTTATACGAGTATGCACTCGGCGGGGCTCGAACTCACGAAACTGACCTATACCAGGCTCGAGGATAACCTGATACGCCACCGGGGCTACTTACACTGTAGTGACCCTGGATCGGAGTTACGTGCAGGGATGCAGAAGGAGAAAGAAAAATTGCGAAGACAATAGATGGTGTGTGCAAAAAAAAAAGCGCCAACCGGCACACCAGTCCATTTGTAGTAAAAAAGATGAAAGAAAAAAAAGGAGAAAAAAGAGCAAACGAAAAGAAAAAGCAATTGGAAAGAAGGAAGTAGGACGGCGCAACATAGTAATGACAAGCTAAGCACAACAGACAGCCAACAACTTTTAGTAGCAACACCAGACGCAGCATATCAGATATGTTTGCTGCCCCTGGTGTTTGTTGGATGACTTCATGTGCTTTGTTGCTACGAGTAGCCGGCTGGCTGTTGTGTTTTTTTTTACAATTTCTTGTGCGATCCTGTTTCACTCGTTGTTTCCAGTTGCTTTCTCCTTTTGGTTCTTCTTTCATAAGTCGGGTTATTTTCCCCTTTTTTTCCTTTTTGTTGCAGTTAGTCTGGTGAGCTGTATGCTGGGTTGCATCTTTTTCTGTCCGCGTGTTCGCCGCGGTTGGCATTGCATGGCCAAATCACCTTGCTGTATGTAAAAAAGAAGAAAAAAATACACTTCAGCTGTGAGATCGACCAAAAGATTTTTGATCAAAACTTAGCTCGCTGTATTTGCAATGTGTATCTTTTTCTCGTATGGATGTTACCACAGCATGACAGAGTTCGTCTCTATGACATGCGGCATTGGCACGGACGCTGGTTGTGCTGTATGCAGATGGGTGATGGGTGATAACATGATTACTTTAATGTAAAGACAACACACACAGCGGATGACGCCATCCAACCATCATCGAGGGCAGCAACCATATTGGGCTTCGAATGACCCTACTGCTGCTGGAGTAGGAGCATTGTCGCATGGGCTAACAAGTACACACTGATTCTATTGACAGTAGTGGTGGCAATACCTTTGAGTCATCGTCGCCCCCGTACCCAATACGAAAACGAACCCTAATAAAAAAGCAAGCAAAAACGCAGCAACGAAGCAGATGACACCACCCAGCCGGCGTCGGGGCAGCACCCAGACTGTTTTCCGAACGCAACTACTAGAGGGTTAGGGGCAATGCTGCCTGGTCTGTCCTCTACTTGCTGTATTTTCGACGGCGGTGTCCATACCAACATCGTCGCGTGAATAGCCCCCATGGGTACCCGGAAGGAAAACAGGAATGGCAAAGCAAAAGGGGGAAAAAAATAGATGCAAGTAAGGGGACGAAGACAGGGAAAAAAGGGACGGAATGGAAAAGGGATAAAACCGGTTCAGCGAGAACCCGCATAATGACGGTGGTCGTACTGCGGTATCGGCTGACACTGCACCCCGAAGGGGCGGAGCAGGCAATCCAAAAGAACCGAAAACAAAACGAAACACAAGGTAAGCAGTAGCTTGAGGTTTTGTAGACAGGTTTCACCTACTAGTCGGCCTGGTGCCTTGCTACCCTGTCTGCCGTCTGGTTTTCCTGCTCCCCCCACCCCCCTTCCGGCTTTGTGCGCCACCCATCCGGGCTGCGCGGCACCTTGAGCTCTGATTTTGCTCCTCTACGCGCCACCCTGGCGATGAAGCGTTCGGCGACTCCGACGATCCCTCGGTACTACTTGCCCGCCTTCTTTGCTTCATGGACCCACAGCACAGCTTCAACTCAAAATTGCCGTGGGGAATCTTCCGTGCAGCCTTCGGGGGATAAAAAAACGGCGAGGTCGTCTCTCAGGAGTTGTTCGGTGACCCACCTGATCGCGGGTTTTTTGCACCGGCTATCTCCGCAAACATCATTCGACTGGGTAATTGTCGTAATGAGAACCTTGGTTTGCCGTACCATTGCCCGAGCCAAGAAAAGCCGCCTTTTCCGGACGGTTGCTTTTTATGCTCTCGCCTTTTGTCTTCCTGAGGACCTTGGCGTATTAGAGGTCCGCACGACGATGGACACCGAGTACTATATAATACCAGGTATGATATAATACGAACACTTTTTTATTTTTCTGCATTCCATTTCCACAACTTTTACGTAGTTTTTCTGTGAATACCACCAGTTAGTTTTTTTCTCGTTTTCGCGGTCTGACTCCGTACACTCAGCTGTGACTTTTGAAGATTTCGTCGCATCTCATCATTGTTGCGAGGTTCGTCTGATGCTTTGATCGCGCTCGCGCGTGGTAAAGAAGGACTGCTTATAGCCGCCGTGAGTGCGATCAATAGTACGCGGGTCAACGGCACGATTATACAAAGACGGCCATGCTATAATCAACCCCGCCCACGGAGGCTATAGTCCGCATTGGGGGGAACAAAATCTGGAAACTGTCTCACTTTTCTCGACGACTGCTCCGTCTGCTTTTGCAGTGTCCGTTGTTGGTGTTGTTTATATGTTTCACTCGTATCGCATTCGGTCATTGTCGGTGTCGCTGGTGGTCCCATAGTAGGCCGCGTAACTATTGAGGTCGAGGTCGCAGGTTCCTATATACTTTGTTTTCTGGTGTGGCCACTCCAGAGACGGCAAATCTCACAAGGGAATCTTGCTTACTAATTGACCGGCTCAAAGCGCCAGAGCGTGAGTTGGCGAGATTCGATGCGAATCGACGAGCATATAGTGCTGAAAAGAGGGAACGCTGAATGACCCCTGTGCGCGATAAAAACAAAGACACGTATGGGGGGGGAGACGGGAAGGCACCTGTGACCACGGCTAACCTTTATAACATAGCTGAGGATAAAGCCTCTTACGAGTTGAGCTGGAGAGTAAAAGTGACGATTAACAACAATACATTTGCTAAGCCGATTTGTGGTCACGCAAAGAACATTCGCCCATTGCGATATCATGGGCCGTGCCCACGCGAAGCAGCGCAACGGTACCATAAGTCTACAGGTAGGTATTAACAGATTTGGGAACTTCGGAGGGAAATTGAAAATTGTCGCGCGAAATTGATGATTACATCACCAGCCACCCGAAGCAATCCTATCTATAAATAGCTGCTGGCATAGGAGATGTTTCCGAACTGCAGTTGCGGGAGCTTTAAGGCACGAGTGCAGCATGACACTGGTGCTGCTGCAGGCCCTGCCTAGCAATATTAGATGCTTGATTAAAGCGCGTTCGTCGCTTTTTTGGTCGATATAAATCGGCCTCAAAAGGGTATTAGTGTTTTGCGAAAAACGTTTCTTCGGAAATGTACTTTCCTTCCGCTGAAAAAGTGAATTCCCTTCCCATCATGAGTTAGGTGTGTTTGCGTTGGAAGGAAACAGATTCCTGCGGGCGACGCCTCCAAAGTTGAGGGAATTGGGGATGTGCGGCAACAAAAGACAAGAGAATAGAAGAAAAAAATAAAAAATAAAAAAACAGCTTACGAGTAGCGACGGCAGCCAGGCAACGGCCGCGGCGGCAGAGTTAGCCGCAGTGCCGCCGCTGCCATCCCACCACAGCAAGCAGCATGAAAGCGAGCGACAGCTAACGGCGGCATCAGGTCCAAAACAAAAACAAGCATCGCCAGCACCAGCACTGGCAACAGCAACAGCTTCCAAAGTTGTTTTTTTGGATTTTGGGACCGGCTTCTTACGAGCATTCTTCTCGTCGTGCTGCTGCTGCTACCGCAGTGTGTTAGAACTGAAATGATACACGAGCTGCCATGTTTTCACGGTCTACCAGCATCGCGGCACGAGCACGAGTATGAGTAGCCACTTGGGAACGACCCATTCTACACAATACCAAGCGGGCGAGAGCGCACCGTCATACCAGTGGGCCGCCGGGCCGCCCGCTGGCACACTCCAACGCCGCTCATCCACGCCATACTCTAGCTATGCCTCTCGATTCTTCGCGCGTTCATCGGTTGGTGTGCTGTGTCGATGCAGCAAGAAGCAGGCAGTGGTGCGTGCCAGGCAAGAACGAAAATGGGTCGGGCAAATACTCGGTACGTTGCAGGTCAATCAAACAGTGAGATCAGACGTACCGCAACTTTTGATCAAATGTTGCCTTCGATAAAGTACTTTTTGCCGTTTTTTTAGACAAGTACCGCAAATCCTACCTTTGGGAGAATTTTTTTATAAGTATTTTTGCGAAGAAGTGTTTCCGCCACCTCTCCATTAATTAACCTATTACTTAGCCCCGTGGGACTTGAGAGGAAAAAATCGACCAATTCATCGACGATTGCAGCGTCGATCCCACGAAACAAAGCGGGTTGCTGATGCTATTGCTGGCTTATGGGTGGTTAGTTCACGTTCCGAGGTATAATACAACGTACTCTTCGTTCCCCCTTGCCGCCTCGGTAAGGCATGCTGCGAAGCATGCCCTAGCAGGCTTGTAGCGAGAGTGGGGGGGTCTTTCTGGCGGGTGTAAGGCCGGACTCACCCTCAAGGAGTGATACCTTCTTGCTGCTGCGTGTGGCCGCGAGGCTTAGGCGTGGCGGTAGAGTTGGGTCGTACGTGGTGCGTTAGGCATGGTCACCCACGATTCGCGCGTCTTTTTAGACAGCAGCGGCGGAGCAGCAATGCTTAATCGGGATGCTCGTGCGTGGAGGCAGGCGCCACCACGAGCCACGCTACGGCGCAGTCTCGGTTTGCGTGGAGGGAACTGCGCCGGCAGGAGGCTGGATTCGACGACGAAGGAGGAGGGCGACTGGCCGTCGACGGGCGGGGAAGAGACGGATTGAACTCTCCCTGAACGAGAATTTTTGTTTTTCAGATCAGCACCGCAAACTGCGTGGAGCATTTTGTTTTTTTTTTGGACGGGGGAGAAGGGGAACCGACTGGAATTGAGTGCGAACGAGAGCAAGTGCGAAGGAGCTGGCCGAGTGAGCTAAGGCGATGAGGCGGCCACGGAGAACCACAGCAGGAGGATGGCACACGGAGACCCACGACCGGCACGCACATCATCATCATGAGAGCAGCGATCGTCTTTTTTTTTTTAGGGTTATTTTCACGAGGCAGTAGTACAACATGTTACTTACGTCACTGATTTTTGTAGAGTTTGTAGAAGAGTTGTATACCCTTCACGGGGAACGACCCGCCGCAATTTTCAATTTTCAGGGACGGGCGTCGTAGCTGCGCTGCAACCTGTCAAATAACTCGGGAAGGAGGGGCGATCATTGATATCTGTACTGTGGTTTTTGGTTCCATTGCTCTTGTTTCACTGCATGCCCGCGGGTCGTCACTTTGACAGCACTCCAGACAGCAGGCGCGTTCGTCTATACTCACGATTACCGTGCGGTTCGTACGGTGCAGGCAGCCCAACCGCTGTAGTTTGTAGCCGCGAGTTGGTTAGTTGTGGGGACGGGTGAACTCTATGTTGTAGTTGAGTGGATACCCGCGGCCATGTGAGTTCAGTTTGCACATTTGACCTATTCACTTGTGCGCCTTTTTCCGTATCGTGCGTTTTTAGGCGGGAAAGCGTAGTATTTCCCTGACGAATTTTGATTTCACTTGGTTTTTCGGATCTTCCTAGGGCTCCAGCACCTTTGTGTGACCGCGGACTCTAGATTTTTGACAAGAGTTAATGTGAGAAAACAACAACAACAACAACAACAATGGATTCTTTTTTTTTTCGACACGCAACAACGATATACTAGCCATGCTCTTGTGCTGCTGCGCGCTCACTCTAACCGGTTAGTAAGGCCGCACACTGACGCGCGTCTTGCTTGTTTTTTGCAGGGCTTTTCGCGGGTCAGGTCAAACCTCGCGGGTCGGGTCGGGTCGGGTCGGGTCAGTGACCCGACCCGACCCGACCCGTGATATTTCCAAACCTCACAACCCGACACGACCTGACCCATGAAAGTTTGAACACCTCCTCACCCGACCCGACCCGACCCGACCCGACCCGCCAAGCTCCGAATGACCCGTGAGAGCAGGTCATGTAGCGGGTTGGGTCACCTTGACCCGCGATATTTTTCTCCCGAGCGACGGGTTTGACCCGTAATTCCGACCCACGGGTTGACTCTTCGAAATTATTCAATCTGTGTCATTGTATGTACCCCGCAGTGATATGTGACCTGGATGTAATGGGTACAAGGAGTACAAGGATCGGGCGGGGCCGCCTATCGGCGGCCCAGCCCTCCATAATGGTTGCGCGAAAAGGACGTGACGTGACTGAGAGAACGGGAAGGTAATTGACGGTACGTACCAAGAGGTTGAGGTGCTACATGTGTGTGAAACATATCCCATTAAAAATCGTGGGTTGTGTCGGGGGTGGTTTTGCGCACAGGCGTATGTGAAGGTAGGTGTTGATGCACTGCATAGAGGAATTGGAAACACGAAACAACACGCAAATAAGGAAGTTGTGTATAGTAGGGAGAACTGTGGTGTTGTGGTTAGGCGAGAAGTAGACGGGAAGAAAATAGAAAGAAAACCGCGGTTGAAAAAAAAAAAAAACGTCTATGAAACGTAATATATGTAAGGAAAGGCCAAATGGCAATGGTAGTAGCCAGACCTTAGCTGAATCCAGAGAAGGATTCGGACGGCATGACATTCGCCGCGAGCGCTGAAGGATGGGAGACGAATTCCGTTTGTTTATTAAGTGAAAAAATCCTACCAGAACTACAGGAAAAAAACACAACGTCAATTAGAGCAGTCAGACCAAGTCCCTGACAAACTAAGGTGCGCGAAAAATGCAAAACCCACGCCGGAAGTCAGACCATTCATCTATTATGGCAGCAGCAGCGGCGGGGGCAGCGGCGGCCGATGACCCATCGAGGAATTGCGGCACAGCAGCAGTAGTAGTGTCTACAGCAGCGGCCATCTAGCAGGAGGAGGAGCACACACAGCACTGGCACTGGCTAGGCGAGTTCAACGACCAAAGATAGCCGATTTTTGGTTTTTAGAAACAAACGCAGTAGTCACCAGCAGCAGCAGCAGCAGCAGCAGCAACAGCGGTACTACCACAGCAGTACAACAGCAGTACGTACCGACCAATCCACAACGGCAGTACAGCAGTACCGCAGGAGCTGGGTGGAATTTGCGCTTTCTTACGATTCTCCACCTTCAGGGGGACAGCGGGAGCCGTCCCCCGGAGAGACTTTTCATGCCCCCCGCTCGCGGAGTTGGGGCTCCTCGGCCGTTGGGTCGCCGGGGACACCGAGGGCTGGTGTGTGGGACGGGCGTGGCACGGGCGTGCGATCGCTAGGGGCCGGGTGGCGAGCTGTAGAGCGGAGAGTTGTAAGTGTACTGTTTTGAGAGTAGGGCGAATTGCCCCGCTTGCACGAGAGCGTTCACACGTAATATTAGTCGGGCATATGGATAGCTGTGGACATGAGTGTATGCATTTGGCGGCGTTTTCACCTACGAATACGACCGAAAAGGAGTATCAGTACCACAGAGAGCCTCGGACAAGAATTACTAAGGCTTGAATTTGAATGGGTTGGGTCCGCGGGTCACATCTCCGGTCCTACCAGCGGGTCAGAAGAAAACAACTCTCGGGGCAAAGTGGCTTGACCCGTGACATGACTCGTGACATGACCCGTATCTAGCGGGTCATGACCCGACCCGACCCGCGAGTTTTCAATACCTCTTGACCCGACCCGACCCGACCCGATCGGTGAAATTTCAAAACCTGTTAGCCCAACCCGACCAGACCCGATCCGTAAGATTTAAAAACATCTTGACCTGACCCGACCCGACCGGACCCAACCCGACCCGCGAAGTTTTGAAAAGCCTCCTGACCCAACCCGCGGGTGGTGTAATAACCCGTGAAAACCCCTGTTTTTCGTGGCGTATTTTGGGCCCCAAAGGGGAAGAAAAGCCCAAATAAACTGAATTGCGACCTGTTGCACAAACACACCAAAAGAAACATTCACACATAGAGGGGCCTGCTGTGCGTTCCACGTGGTACAATATTAGCTGCTTGCCAGATATTTGTACCATGTCATACATGGTATGCCACAGTTGTGCTGCTGGCGCGCGATACAGCTATGCAGACTTCTGCCGGAACACCCCCCGCGTTTGCGCAACGACTGCATGGCATGCCACAGTACTGCTACTGGGTAGCGCAGCATTGCTGTCTGGAGCAGTGCCGTCTGTATCCAACGCCATTTTCCCCCCACACGACTGCTAGTAATATCCTTCACTGTGTCGGAAGTGTTGCCGGCATTTCGGACTGAAGAGCCAAAGCGAGCAAATTCAACAGTACCCTCTAAGCTCCTGCTCCGTTCCGGATTTCTTGCAAACACAACTCTCGTGCGGGAAGGGCTCATCCAAGCCCACCCCTTGGACGATCGTCGCCGCTCCCTCCTCGCTGCCGAACCCGGCTTACTCACTCGTGAGCGTCGACTCAAGCCAGACGGTGTCGACTGACAGGATATTTGTGGTGCAAGAACGACTCAAGAGGATATTTGGGTTTTGTACTATTTTTTTTTTGCACACTTCTACTTCCAGCTTCTGGACAAGCCGTGGTCACAGGTGTCGTCCCTTCTCCTCCCCGGTTCTTGCCTTCAATTTTTATCGCGCATAGGGTTCAGCAATCCCACTGCTAATCGATTTTTCATCGAGTGTTGCTAGCTCACGCTCTCGCGTTTTCCGCAAGTCAATTTGTTCGCAAGAAAAAATCCCCACGAAATTATACGAGTATGCACTCGGGGGGATTCGAACTCACGAAACTGACCTATACCAGGCTCGAGGATAACCTGATACGCCACCGGGGCGACCGGTAACTATATGGAAAGGCGGCTTACGAGGATACGAAACCGTCAGTACAGGCAGCTTGGACGCCTGTGGCGTGAGTGTCGTGAGAGATTAATTCACTCTGTTTTTGCTCTACCACAACCGCTGCTCAGCGCCAGCTACTGCATGATCTACTGCTGCAGCGCGGACAAGTTTCACGTCATCGACCAGCCTCCTCCGCACACGCTATTGTCATACTTCGAAGTATTAGACTATGATAGAGTGCGTCCAGACGAGGCCGCAGGCACACCGTATTGCGAGGTGTTTACCGTACAGGTGTCAGTACAAAAGACAGTAAGCACAACAGTACCACAATCTATTGATTATCTATACCTCGTGTGATACGAGTGTCGAGTTTCTTTTTGTTTTGTTTTGTTTCTTTATGATCACCTTTACTTCCCAGCTCAACCCATACATATCGTAAGATATTTCACCCTCAGCTATATTATGAGCAAGCCGTGGTCACAGGTTTCACCTCTTCCGGTACGTGCCTTCATTTTTATCGCGCATAGGGTTCTGAGTTCCCGCTGCTCGTCCATTTGCATCGAAATTCGCCAACTCGCTCTCTCGCACTTTCGGCCAGTCAATTTCCTAAGAGTCCCTTGCGGGAGTCGAACAACATCGACCTCAATAGGTGCGCGGCTTACCATTGAACCATCGGGGACACGGGCGCATCAACTATCAACTATAGAGTATAAACTAAGTTGTAACCCCGCTTTAGCTATGAGTAGTCGGCCGTTGCTTGCCTAGCTATTTTTTGCAATGACTTGCGACACCCACGGAATTTCAAGCTAACCACGTTCCGAAAGGGGACCTCGCACGAAGTGTATGTTTAGCGCCTGTAGGATTCCAGGAGCAACAAGAGTGTCGTCACGAAATGACGATTACAGCTTCGGCCGCGCGTCGCAGCACGGGCACCCGGGGTAAAAGAATGTTTCCGAAGTACCGCGTAAAGGAGCTGGACGACACGTGCGCAGCATGGCTACTTAAGCCGCCGCACGCGCAAAGTCGACGCTTGATCAATTCGCACTGAGTCTGTCCGAGTGCGTGTGTACCGGTGCCGTACGATGTACGTGGTGTATTTTTTTCATTAGTAATATAATGGTGCTTGTTTTTCACCATGTATGGTATATAGAACTAAGTGCTAATTCGATGCGGCTGGCCGGTAAGGCTTCCGTGCCTGCTGGTGGGTATTTCATACTTTTGTTGCCTGCTGGCGGACCTGCTGTCGGGCCTTTCGTTTAGTTTTGGGCTATAGTCTACAAATGTTTCATCAGCTGCTCCCCATCGGTTTTTTCCCAGCAACCGCTGCTGCTCACAACGTCAGCAGATTTCGTGTTGTACTTGGTGCTGAATTTTCACCGCTATACCACAGCGCCGTCGCCGAAGCTTCCAACGCCACCGCCGCCCCTCCCGCGCCGCCGCCGCAGCCGCTGCCGCCGCTGCTGCTGCTGCTGCTGCTGCTGCTGACTGCTGCGTATGTTTCTAAAAATCAAAAATCGGCTATCTGTGGTCATGACCTCCCCTAGCCAGTGCCAGAGCTTTGCGTGCTCCTCCTCCTGCTAGATGGCCGCTGCTATAGACTACTGCTGCTGCTTTGCCGCCATTCCTTGCTGGGCGATTGCCCGCCTCTGCGCCCGCCGCCGCTGCTGCTGCTGTGTGTTGCTGCTCCCGGTGCTGCTCTCACTCTCTTCTGCGCATGTTCCTCAAGTGTGCTGCGTTTGTTGGGCTGATCTATGCCGTGCGTGGATTTTTCACAAAATCTCATGGTTCCCATACTGAGCCCTATAGGTTTCTTTGCATGCCATGCCATAGCTGTGTAGGTAGCCAGATGTCTGTGGATCTGTGCAGTTTTTAGTATTATTTTCCGCCATTTTTTGTGTTTTTTTTTCATAACTGTGTACCACGCAGTTTGCAAAGTTGAATCTCAACCATTCAATCGGTCGTTGTTGTTGTTGTTTTTCTCACATTAACTCGTATAATCAAGTCCGTGGTCACAGGACAGGCTCCAGTCACTCTGGAGCTGAGGAATACCCCAGGGAAAAAACACAAACAAACCAAAGGTGGTACACGCATATATCACAGCTGACGCAATTCATGCCTCCGCCAGAAACATGTAAAAAGTGAAATCGGGAGTCAGCCTACGATGTACCAGGGCCATCGGTCGTACTTACAGCTGACGTTTTTCATTTTTTTATGAAATCACGTTTTTTTTGTGTAGTGTAGCTGCTGTGCTGCTGCTGATGCTGCCGCTGTTGGTGTCTCATGTGAGTACGTTTCTAAAAATAAAAAATCGGCTGTCTGTGGTCTTGGGCTCGCCGAGCCAGTGTGCGTGTGTCCCTCCCCCTCCCTGCCAGATGGCTGCTGCTGTAGACACTACTGCTCTGCCGCAATTCTTCGATGGGCCATCCGTCGCCTCTGCCTCCGCCGCTGCTGCTATAAATGGATGAAAATCAGCAGCCTTGCGTCACTCCGCCTCCGAAGGGGAAGTTTGTGTCAATCTATCAATACCTGTAGGAAGCGTTGATTTGCGAATATTCTCGTTGCTGTTTGCTGCTTTTACGGTTGCTTTTTTATGGCCGTTGTTGCCGTCGTGGTTGTCGTTGTCGTTGTCGTTGTTGTTGCTGTCGCTTTTCCAACCGTCGCCATATTGGCATACCAACACTTTGTGGACTTGATTATGGTATAGCAAGAAAAAGTGACCAAATCGAATGACGATTACAGCGCCCACCACGCGAAGCAGCAAGCAGCACGGGCTGCTGGATCGAGGGGTGACAGTTTTTTGTCCGTCCCTACAGACAACTCGCACGACCGACAGCTGGTGTCCGATCTCCGACGTACAAATGCAAGGAGCATACGACAGAACGCGCAGGACGATGCTTCTGGCACTGCTACGCGGTTATACTTGCGCAGTTGACAACACCTCACTTCTAACTTGTACCCGTACAGAGTACAGTCGAGGGACCCTTTTAGTGCCGGTTGAATAGTGCCAGATGCCCGATTTAGTGCCGGTAAAATCTCTGCGCACACGTGGAGCTCTCAATAGTGCCAGACCGGCACTAATTGAAGCATGCCCGATTTAGTGCCGGTTCGGCACTGCTGTCACCCCCAATAGTGCCGGTACTCCACACGCGCGAAACACACACACGCACAACCCAGGGCAGAAAACATAGACTCCACACACAGAGAGAGGGTACACGTGCTGCTGCAGACCCGAACAGCTCTACACAGGGGCGTACCATGCCCTGTGCGGAAGGTGAACTGTGCCAACTACCGGACACCACGCCGCAAGACCCTCATGGTCACGGCTGCCAGGGAGGATGTGGCGGGCGACTGCACGGCATCTGCGGCAGTGTGGTTGATGATGGCAACGAGAATCACCGCATCTGCAGCGCGTGCGTCGCCAAAGCCGGCAAGCGCAAAGTGTCAGCAGCAGACAGCACTGGAAAGGCACAATCTAAGCGCCCGAAGGCCACGAATGGGGGGAGTAGCAAGTCTCAGCCTCGTGCGCGGCCAGATTTCAACGCCCAGTGTGAGATGCTGAAGCTGATGGATCAGGCAGACATGAGGGAGTTTGTTGCTACGGAGTAAGGGCGGGGATTAGCTGTGGCACTAAATAAACGGTTGTTTGCTTTTTGCGGTGCGCTGCCCGTCGTGCATGTCATTTTTTTTTTTTTCTTGCAACATCGAAGCGGGTGCGCCACATAAGGAGAGAATTCGTCCGGACGTACAGTAGTGAGGGCAGGGGTTACAGCTGTGGTACTAAACGGTTGTTTGATTTTTGGCGGTGCGCTGCCTGTCGTGCTTGTCGTTTTTTTTTTTTTCTTGCAGCATGGAAGCGGGTGCGCTAGGCAAACAGGAGAGACTTTGTCCCCACGTGCAGTATTGAGGGCAGGGGTTACAGCTGTGGTAACGGTTGTTCGATTATTGCGGTGCGCTGCCTGTCGTGCTTGTTTTTTTTTCTTGCAACATCGAAGCGGGTGCGCCAGGCAAACAGGAGAGAATTTGTCCCGACGACAGCAGTACACAAATATGTGAGGTGCAGAAGCAAATGAAGAACCAAAGACCGCCCCAAGACAACAAAAAGTAACACAAACTGCCCACGCCCATGCTGGAACTTCACTCAACAGTTCAGCAGTAATAGTGTCGATCCATTTCGTTCTTTGTTGGCCCCGTAAGCGTGGGCGCTACACCATAAATTGAACACAACCTCATTAGTGCCGGTACCGGCACTAATGAGGTATTGGCCAGCCCTCTATAGTGCCGTTTTGGCACTATTCGCAATAGTGCCGGGTGCCCGATTTAGTGCCGGTGAATGCTCTGCGCACGTACCGGCACTAAAAGGGTCCCTCGACTGTACGTTCTATTTCCATGGTATGATATGATGTATGCTACAAGGCTCCCCTTCGGGATCGGGTTATCTTGATATCCCGAGGGCCTCGCAAGTTCAAAAGGAGGAACACAGCCTTTCCAATGACGTGTATGAGGGCTATTCTTATCGAACAAAAAAAAATATCGGAAGTCGTGACCAAAAATGAGCTGCTGCTTTTGCTACTGCTGTATACTTGGTGTACCTGGTATGAGGTCCGACCATGTGTGTTTGATTGTTGCATTGGACGTGGAACTGTTGTAGTGCCTCGATATCATGCTGTGCACCAACCACACACATACACCGTGACTACTGGCACAAAGGTAAGTTGAAAAGCTTGAAATACGGCTCCAGGACCTACCGTTAAACTACTGATGCTGCGCTGCTCCTCTATACTGACTTTGTGACAGCATACCCGCCACGCACACATACCTAGTACGTACAAAGGCGCACAAACATACGCATACACACAGAAGCACCGCCTGTGACTGTGACAAAGGAGAGGTCTCACAGCGCAGCTGCTGTTGTACCGTGACTGCCACTAGTACCGAGCCTGGAGGTCCATGTGTGATGCAGCTGCACAGCAGCAGAGCGAAAAAGAACACTACGTGGTGGAACTCGAGTATAGAAGGGCCTACTCTTAGTAGCTTCTGTCGATCGACATTTTTGTAGTCTACCTTCCTCACAACTAAAACATGGATTTCTATGGGCCCTGCGCGGCTTGGCGAAACGAGGCAGGCGGCAGTATGTGCCTTGCTCTGCGATCTTGCTCGGTGCAACCACCCCCGAGTGCGGCACGGGGAGCACATCAACTCGAGCAATAGTAGCTACAGTTGGTGCCAAGCCCCCAGGTAGATGGGCGGAGGGAGGCACTTTTGTCACAAGCGACGCGTGACACGTGTTGCAGTGCGAGATGTACAGCAGAAGTCACACTACCTCTTAGATGCGGCGCGGGAAGCACGACAACTCCAGAAATAGTAGCTAGGTGCCAATCTCTCAGGTAGACGGGTGGAGGGAGGCAGTGTGTTACATGTTCAGTGCGAGGTGTACAAGAGAAGTTACAGGACTAAGTGCAACATATACGTATGATGCTCGAGAGGTGTGGTGCTGCTGCTTCTGGCTGTATGCAGCTGCGTCGTAGCAGATAGCAGAAGGGGTAAACACTGTTGGGCTGATGTTCAGATGGCGAAAGATCGGAGCGGGTGAGTACGGAGCGGGCTATTGAAAAATAAACTCGTGTGGGGTTTTCCACTCACACCTACTCGGCTCAGCGAGGCGGAACGCGACTCATTGAAAAATTTGAACAACTCAACGACTTTGAATGTTGAGAGCACGGCCACGGAGCTCGGCCGGGATCCCGACATGCTTCGTAATGTACCTACAGGCTGGTTCACGTAAAAAAAACAAATCATCTCCCCGGCGAATGCCGCTCGCGTTATTCAGTCAAAGGGTGAATAGTTGGTATCATACTGGCCCCCGTGACGAATGGAAGAGGGTAAGAGGGTGGCATGCCCAGTTTTTTTTCAACGGCCTCGGGCTGTCTCTAGGAGAGAAACTCGCATCGACCAATGGCAGGCTTTCATATTCTTCAATCATATTCAGGCTTTTTCAAAGCGGATGCGAGAAAAAAAATGGCGCCGTATTTTGCACGAACCGGTCGGAGGTACTCCAAGGCATGTAGAATTTTTCGCGCAAAAATTCAAAGATCTGACCTGCCTGCGATCAACATTAAGCAGAATCTAGCGAAAAAACTGGACCCAACACTAAAAACATGTAATTTGAAGGAAATAACGTATCTTACTCATTTTTACGCATCCAAATGTTGACGCCGTTTTTGACAGACAGACCCTCAAAATTTTGCACACGTGTTCTACATGCCCATCCCGAGGCCTGACGTCCGGGGGGTTTTCCATTTCTTCTTTTTCGCCGAAAAGTTTTGGTCTCAGGTGGGCCAGATTTTCCGTAAAATCTGAGCTAACGAAAAATCAGACACAAGAAAAAAACGACTGGTGAGGTCTTCGCAATGACACACACACAAGACGTGTGCAAAAATTCATGGTCTGAATCGAAAAAACGGCGTGGACATTCGCCGGGGAATAATTTTTTTTTTTTACGTGAACCAGCCTCTGAGACCCCCTTGCTTGCCCCGCAGCCAAGAGTGAGAAAAAAAACTCAGCCGCCGGAGAACAGCGTGCCAAAAAACGAAAGTGCATATTTGACATGGACATATGTAGTATAGGCCCGCGAACAAGAAACTCCTATTTCGAGTGAGCCTCATATTCCTATGTTGTTGCTCAAGGTCAGGTAGGTCACTTTCTTATATCAGGTTTCTTGTCCACCGAAGGCATCATGAAGCGTGATGCGTGATTTTCTTGAATGGATTTCTTGATTGTTTTTTTTTTAGTCATGCCGGATATTCGGAAAGGGTGACCCTTGCCTCGAATTCTCGACGACAGTGAGTGCTGGGAGTGGCACACGAAGACTGCCACCTGCAGCCGCCAGCGACCAACAACCAGGTACCATGTACGTATCCAGAACTTGGACACGAGACACAACAATGCAGCCAATCTATATACTTGTGCGTACTTCATTAGAGTTAACCCTTTTTGAGGCTTCAGAGGGGAAAAGTGACGGGCAGAATTGACGATCGCAGCATCGTCCACGCAAAACAACGCGGGATGCTGGGTTATTGAACGATCAATTGCTCTCCGAGCTGCAACCCAAGGAATTGCTCGACACGCGCGCCGCACAATAGAAGTACTGGTACTGGTACTGGGTACTGGTACTGATGTGTTCATGAGGCTAGGGTAGTGGGCGTACTCCTTTTCTCGCTTCCGGGTTTTCCACCGCTCACACGAGTCACTCTCATATACTCCGAACCTCACTGACGAAAATAATTTGTGCTACTGTTTTGGCGCAGCGTAGCTTACTGTTCCATCGCGGATTCATGTAGCAAGCTTAACAAAATAACTAGTCAAGGTTGAGACTACCAACGAATAGGGGGATCACTCGCACGAGGGTCCCCGAGCCACAGAGGGGGGGGGGAGGAAAAAAACGACCCCGCTGCCGCCAGCTTGGTCCCTAGGGGTGCTTTCGCCGGTCCCAAAGGGGTTAATGGAGACCACCAACCCAATTGCCACCGTCCCGTGTATGTCCGCGTTGCCTCTGGATTCAAACTGTCCCTACTCGCCATCACACCTGGTACCAGGTACTGGTTGTACAGATCATACCAGTACGGGTACAGTACTGCACTACACATGGCTATACAGTAGTACCTGGTATTTTAGAATGTATCATGTCTACAGAACTGAAAAAACAACAAAGGTGTGACCCATTATGGCGCGACGTCGGTATGGGGAGCATGGGGCAATACTAGCCTTCCCGACCTGCTCATGGTACGTGCAGTCGGGTCCGCAACACGGGCGTTTTGAACCGGTGCGATATTCGCCTCGAGGAGCCCCCACGCGCCTGGGACGGCCTGCCCGTCTTCGTATTCCGTACAACTCTCGCGGCAACTACTTCACACTATGGGTGCTCTCGTCACGCTCAAGCACCACACGGTAGTCGTACACATGGCTGATACGTTCCGGTGCTTTACGTGCAATCCTCTCGGTTTGCCCGCAGTGCGTTTGTAATCGGCACCGTCGGAGGAACGCTTGGCTCGGCAGCCGGATATTCCTTATGCTACGGATGCACCCGAGAGCTCCCGGTTAACGCTCCGACTGCATCCTTGACATGCTGGGCTTCTTCCGTCTCCGTGAGGACACGAGAAAACTTCAAGCCGGTCATGACATCTATCGAGCGCCAAAAATTCGCCCGGCACCGCCATGTCTGCCAGCAGATGCTGCTTGATAGACTCGAATTCGCAAACGTCAAACGCATCGCGATCCCTGCACTTGCCCAATTTACGCAGACCGTCTAGCGTAGTAGGTGCAAGGGGCATCGCTCATGTGCAGATGTGCGGATGGACAGGTGGGCCGCCGGTCATTGTTTCGTTTTTGATGGGTTTCCTTAAATATCTCCTGGCCAGCGGACCGGGATTTTTTTATGAAAACGGCTTTAAAAAAAAGGATGCATCAATATACATACGAAAATTAGATAGTTTTGTATCAATGCACTTTCAGCTGCCGATAAAGTGGTACGTGCACTGGTAGCACAAGTGTGAGGGCCTGGCGCGAGTTTCTTTTTGGGCTCGACAAAAAGGCGAACACTGCATGATTCTTGAACCTCGGCCCGTATGTTGCTCTTTCTTATATTGCCCTTCTTATTTTGTTCGCTAAAACAAGGTCTTGAGGCTTTTTTGTCAGTTTCGACCTCAAAGGGAGCCTTTTTTTCTTATTTGGCTCTTTCTTATTCGCGGGCCTATACTGTAGCTACTTCCATGGTGTACGCCGGTTATTTCCATAGTGTACGCCAGCTATTTCCATGACATGTGTTATTTCCATGGGGTATGCTAACTACGTCCTGATGTTGCTGTGCATGCTAGCTATGCCTGGGTCTCAATATGAATTTTAGTTATCGTATTATTAATTGTAGTGTTTTAAGGCCACGGGAGATCGCACAGGAATAGTTTGAGTAGGAGCTCGTACGGAGGCATTTCGCGTACAGATAAAACCGCTTGAAAATAGAGTATGGCATCTGCAAACAAGATCCTTACTCCGAAGTTTAGGAAAAATGCTCCGAAGATCCAGTATGCAGAGCTTTTCAGGCATTTTTAGCTCTTTTTCGGACCCCATCACTTTCTACCCCTCACGGGAATGAGATATTGTTTGCCTCCGGCTTTTTCTCCTACGAACGAGAAGAGTTGTATCATCCGCCTGGCGAGCAGCAAGCTTTTGGTGAAAACCGTTTTTGTTTTTTCATCGGTGATGTGCCCACCGTATTAGGCGCCCGCGCGTGAATTAAAATATTTCAGCGATTTCGGGAGCTTCTGGTGTTGCTGACTCGCAAGTTCGAAATCACGAAAACGTCTCATGAGTCGCTCTGGCGGCCTGCGACTGTTGTCTGGCGCACCCGACGTCGTCATACACCCCACCAGGAGCGTCCCTCAATTTCGCCGGCCGTGGTTGCTTGTGGGGAGCTGTAGCTGCCCGCTAGTGAAGTGCATACATACGTTCCGTTGGGGTTCGTTTTTTGTCTCGTTTTGTGTACCCCAAATTTCGATCACTGCAGCGCCTTTAAGTCGAGGTGTGGACCTCTGCTGAGAACCGGAGGGAAACCAATCTGAAGAGACTCACAGCATCTGTGGATAAAGCACTCTTGACCCTGGCGTAGCCTAACCCTGAGGCACGAACCAGCCGACGCTCTAGACGCAGCGTGTTAACATAGCCATGTTTTTTACTGTTTCCGATAAAACATGTAGGTATTAAAGTCACCGGAAAACCGGGGGCCAGGGGACGCTTGGGTCCGTCCCCCTGTGGCGTTCACCCTTTTATACCGGTTGCAAATATCATATAATGTTAGAGTGTAACACTAATTCCAAGTAGATTGTACTAATGTCCATATCAGCCCCCGAGAAGGTGCGTGCGGTGCTAAACGGTGTGAAGTAATCGGTCGCCCCTCGTGGCGTGGTCGCAAAAGACAACCTCAAAGTTACGGAGATGGGAACATTTCGTGGACCAGAGAAGACCAAGGTGTGTCACACCGTCACAACAGCGCAGAAGTGATACACAAGGTATCGTTCCCCCCTGGTGGCTACGGTACGTTGATGAATTATATATTACCGGTGTACCTGGTATGTTGTCGGCGACTCGACTCGCTTCCACGAAATTACACCCCGCGGAAGTCGAGTGTGGGCGGGTGTGCACTCGTTGCGGTGTTCTGGTGGTGACTCAGTCAGCGCTCTGTCGGTGCTGTGTTGGTGGAGTGTGTGAGTGTGTGCCTCTGCAATACGGTAGGTCAGCCGTTGCAGCAGTCATTTCTGTTGACCCGTTTGGGACCCATGTACTGCATGTGTACAGCGACCAAACAACTGACTGTGACCAACTGTGCGATCATATCACGCAACTAAGGGAAGATCGTTCAGCAGCAATGCAAGTATCGCCACGGTGAGCGTGTGTGGTACATTTCCTTACGGTGCCATGCGGACAGCAGTACAAGTATCACAGTATCACCATGCTGAGCGCGTGCGGTACATTTTCTTGCATCGCAGCGCGGACCTGCTGGTGCAGACGCATCCCTTAACGTGACAGGTGGGGCAGGCTGCCTTTGGTGGCCAATGTTGCAATCGTTGTCTTTGGCATCCATAACTTCGCCGTCGGATTCCGTTGACCACTGCAAAAATGACCCCGCTCTATTTCCAAGTAGGTTATCCCAAAAACCGGGGGTGCAGTTCTAAAGAAGTTAGCCCTTTGCCTACCCATCATGTATACCGACCCAAAAAACGACGTTTGGTGTGTCTCACCAAGCGTCGAGGAAGAGCGGTCAGCAGTACGACCATCACCATGCTGCACGCGTGTCGCACAGCTGCTTACGTCGCGGTTTAGCCATATCCCCCACCCCAGCGGCCCGAGCTGCTGCATGTAGTCGATGCTGCAATCGTCAGTTTCTTGGACGGTTCTTCTACCTCTGAAGTCCCCAAGAGGTCAGCAGAGTTGGTCGCTTATGGAAACACAAATTACAAATTACGGGTTTCGACGTGAACATCGACGAGCAGGTAGAACGCTTAGCCCTACCTCTGCGATACAGCGAAGGCATGATGCCGGGGGGGTAGGGGGTGGGAGAAAGAGATGCCAGTGACCACGACTTGGTCAGCAGGCGGCCGAGCGTAACGCTTTTGCGCGCTTACACCTTTCGAATTACACACACGTTTATTGGGAAAAACTACTTCAAATAAAAGTAGGGTATTGTTTGTAGTACATAACAACGGTAAGAAGTAAAAAAGTTGTGCTGGAGCGTAAAAGTGATAACATCGCCACTTTCATGCATCGTCATACAAGAACGTAAGTTACAAATGATTGTAGGCTAAACATGCGAATTGTACTGTTGGGAAAAACGTATATCCTCCCATGGTACCATTTTGTCGGGGTGCCAATGCGAGAGATGTGGGCAAGACGTTGTGATTGGTGGAATCATTCGCAGCGTGATACTCACGCTGAAGGGTGTTCGTGGGACTGCGCATGGGCGTAGACCCAACCCAATCCCTAACCTTTGTCCACACCCCAACCCGGACCCGAAACGGGCCATAAACGAGGCAGAAACGCAGCTGAGCCGGTTTCGACTTATTTTAGAAAATTAATCCTTACTGTGGACCACGATTTGCCTCATAACCAGTAACAGAGAGTTCGAATTGCCTGTGAACCTGCAATCTGCCCCTGGAACATTTGTCCTAACTTGTTGTCAGGGCTACTGGCTAGTCCGAGGTACCTGGTATTCTGCTGTTGTGTGCGCCGCACCCGAACTTGAGTACGCCGCACGTGCCGTGGTGTACGCTTGTATTGCTGTGTGCACTTCGTCACTGCTGTCGAAATAAACTGACTGCTGAGAGCAGTGGTGTTGTAGGGATTGGTGGGGTCGGACAGCCAGTGTCCTCAACATAGTACGTGCACACTCGTGCCTCGTCACTGTTTATACATGATAGGGCCGTTGCGATCTGCTAGTTCGCAGTTCAGCATACGTGACTAACAGCTGTAATGTTCCAATAGCTTATGTTTCAATACCTTCAGGGCTCAAGCTCGAAGTTCGCTCCAGCTGCTCCTCCTGCATGCCCTTTATCCGTGTACATCCTCGTGGGTATGTCTTGCTGCAGATGCTACCAAGTGTTTCGATGGTAAAAGGCTGTCCCGCTGCAAAACTTATCTCACCCCCAGCCTTTGAACGATAATACCCTTTAAGAGGGGGGCTTCGCCGCGGCAGCCTGACACCCGCCTGCGGCTCCCCGCATGCCCGTAACGGTCGAGGATTGCGTAGGCAAACAGAGGCCGTAAATGCGGCACTACGTACTGCCAAGGGGTGCAAAATATATCATGGTTTGAGTGTAGAAAAGTAACGCCGAACACGAAGAGATACACGCACTCGTTTTTTTCGTACATGTTCGTACAGCAGCAGCACTCATACACTACTCGTCGCATAGCGGCGGCAGCAGTAGCATACACTCGTACAACAGTACGGCAGCCGCATGGCTCGTACTTATAAATACAACAACAGCAAGCAGCAGTAGCGGCGATACAACGACAAACGGCAAGCCTTAGATGTACGGCATACATAAACATACTTATAGATATATTTCTGCTGAAAGTGCTCGGTTGGTGCACCCCTGGCATTTCCGGGGGTCCCACTTCGACACCGCCTCCGTGCATTACTTGCGGAACGGTCCAGTTTTCCTTCGATCTCTTGCTCCGCCTTATTATTCTTGTTTTTGCTTGTTTTGCCAGTTGTTTCTTGACTTTTCAGCTGCTTCCTGCAAATGTGGTTTTTCTGCCAACACGATTTTGAACCTTTTCGCATACTTTTCTTCCTTTTTGTGTTGTTAAGTTGATCTTACTTATCATTTGCCGCTAATTTGCCGCCTGTGCATTACTTGCGGAACGGTCCAGCTTTAGCTTTTCTTTGATTTCCACCATTTGTTTTGTACTTGCAGGAAGTTTCACCATATATCATCAGCTGAGATCTCGGCTTGGCTCATCAGCTCAGCGCCGCCCAGCACCCCACCGCAGTGCTATAGCTCAGCAGCGCACCGCAACGCTAGCTCAGCAGAGCGCAGCGCCGTGCTTTGCCGTGCTTTGCCATGCTGCGTGCTTTGCTGTACTTTACTAGTTCGTGCATGCAAGCAACATTCGAGTTGTCATACCACGTACCGGTAGTTTTAATACAACACCAGGTTTGTACATATGACGTTGTTATTGGATCACAAACAATGCACCCCTAGCTCAGGTCAGTCCGGCTATATATAGCTCAGCAGCGCAGCGCAGTGCGGTGCCGTGCCTTGCTCTTCGTTTTGCGGTGCTGTGTCGTGCGGCGCTGTGCGTTCTTTTGAACATACAGCGGTAGTAGTACCAGGTATGATACAGGTACCAGGTTTATGTACGCGTTGTGTAGTCGTCTTTTTGCTTTTTTCCAGTTGATTGTCCTCTCTCGGTCCCCATGTTCCCGCCCCCCCGCAAATATCACACGTACTGCCGTTCAGAACGTAACATCAACAAGCACACAGCACAGCCCAGGGCAATTAGCTCTGCACAAGCACCTCTCGGCATTATTTTCAATTCGCTTTGCACCAAACAATCACGGGCCTCTCCTTCCTGTCCCATTTACATGTTTCAGTTGCATTCTTCCTTGCGCGAGCGTAGCGGGCGGTGTCAGCGGCCCGCGGAGCGGAGCCCTGTGCTCTAATTAAAACCACAGAGTACCACCAGGTACAAGGCGAAGTACCAGGTACCTGGTACCGGTAGTACGTGTGTGTACTCGTCTTTTTGCTTTCGTTGTTGATTTTGTTCTCCATCTCGGTCCTCTTCGCGATTTTTTCTTCGCATATTACACCCATACTACTGGCGATCAGAACGTGACATCGCCAACATACAGCACAGCACAGGACAGACAGGGCAATCAGCTCCGCACAAGTAGCTTTTGGAATTATCAAATCGCTAGTTGCACTAAATCATGGGCCTCTTCTTTCTGCCCCCTTCACATTCAGTTGAAATCTTCCCTGGGCGAGCGTAGCGGGCGGCGTCAGCCGCCCGCGGAGAGCCCTTGTATAAACACGTTGCGCAGCAGCAAGCAATATCCAGGAAATCAAAACTGTACAAGTCCGAGTGCTATTTGCAGTAGGTAGACACGCATCGGAGAGCGACTTTCGTTGTGTCGACATACGCCACGCGAATATATATATACTGTAGATATATATAAAGCGAAAAAAAGGGGGATCGAGGGCGTGCTGTGGTTTGAACTCCGGCCATCAGACTGCGTGGTAAAAAATAGTGGGAGGGGGAAGTGTACGGGGAAGTGTACGTATGATACTCGTAAAAGAAGAAAGGAAACGAAGGGCATGCCAGGATTTAATCTCAGACCGTCAGATTCATGAGTCATCTTTTTCATAGGTTTGCCTAGACTACTAAAGTGCCAAATCTGTCGTGTTTCGAGGTCCGATTGATATGTACACCGTCTGTCGGAAACATGAATTTATGCAACAGAAACGGTCTCAGCACCTCTCGCGAGGGCACGAAGCGACCACAGCAGTCGAGGCTGCCCCCGGCGCAGTAGGGGTCGGTTGGCTTCTCGGTCCGATATTCTCTCGTGGCGATCTGGGGGGACAAACGCAAAAACCTACGGCTAGAAAACGCCGAGGGGCGCTCAGGGCACGCCTCCGACAACATCGTCGTAGTATTTACGACGCCCACCTGCGGCTTTGCGCATACCCGTTATGGTCGGAGATGTAATAGGCGAACAGAGGCTGCGAGTAAGAGCTGCACCGCTGCCAAAAGGGCTGCATAAAAGTAGATCATGGTAAAATGCAGAAAAAGAACGCCGAATATCAAGAAACACATTTGCATGGTTCATAGCTATTTGTTGTTGCTGCTCTCCCCCAGCCAGTCGGCTTTCCGTTTCAACGGCTGCCTACTTGTGATGGAGGTGCCTTTACCTAACGTTAATACCCGTTTGAAACAGCGAGCAGCAGCGAGCAGTACCAGCGGTACGACAAACAGCAAGCAGTATCCAGTATAGTATGCGTTACAAAGTAAGAATACTTTCACTTTGAGGCGGTTTGTATCGAGCCAAAAAAGAGAGAAATGAACGAAAATACACTAATAAAGTAAGAGAACGTCCATCGGATACACACCAAAGAAAATCGGATACACACCAAATAAAGGCTCGAATCCAAAGGGAAAGACAACCAAATACTTCTTTTGAAGCTGCGAAAAAAGAGTAACCACTGCAATCCTCAAACAAGTGACTTGATGATTGATACAGATCGTGTCTACTCCGTCGAACTACTGTCAATGGCTTCTTTTTGGGAAAGACTTTTGTGTTTTTCTACGTACGACTACGCAGTCGACATTTCGGAACAGAAGGTTGGCCAAAACCGTGATTTGGCAGGGCCGCCACGACACGAAGCGAGAACAGCCGAGGCCGCCCCCGGTAAAGTCGAGAGGGGCGAGCAGGGTGTGGCACGTCCAGGAAACAGCGCGCTGAGCGGTGGACCTCAGCTCGAGTTATCTCGAACATGGCTCCAGACCTAGTCTAAATCGGACCCCTCGGCTGCTCTCGTGCAACATCCCGATAGTTATCCACGTATTTATTTGTATCTGCTACACCCGCCTACGACTACCGAGTACTGCTGCAGCCCACGCTGGATCCGTACTCCATCTAAACGATGCCCAAGCGCTGAAGAACGCTGTCGCTAGCGCTCTTGTCGGGCATGTCACCATGGGGCGAGCAAATGGCTTCGACGAGTCGAGAGAACAACGTTCAGAGCCAGGAGCGAGGTGGACCCCTTCATCTTATTCAGCATGGAGCGAGGGCTTGCATCGTAGGATTTTATGTGCTATAATACGCTACAAACGCTTTGGGGGGAAAAATTCAAGGATTTTTCTTTGGAGAAAATCCTGGAGGGTCCTTCAATGAAGACACCACGGTAGGAGTAAAGTCTGGTGAATTCGAGCGGTGACTTCTACCAGTAGGGGTTTCCTGGGAGATATTATACCTTTTGAGACCAGGACGGGACTAGTTTCGAGGGGGTTGGAGTCAGCCTTAGGAGGTGGGTACACTACCCTTGAATTTTCTGCGGGCAGCACCGAGCCACCAACACACTGTGAGAAAGCACTGCGCTATGCCTTCAGTCTATACCCTACAAAATCCTACTCGCCGAATCGAACCACCGGCAGCACTGACTATGTGTATACCCTAGAGTATCCGACGCGCCCATGCGAGCCACGAGTACACTCACTGATGAAACACTGCACTATGTCGTTGGGTGCAGAGCACATGGATGAGTGGGTTCGCACTACCAGATGATATTACCCACACGCCCTTATCTTTGGTTATGCGAACTACCATGCATAGCCACCAATACACGGCGACCAAACTCACACCAACGCATGACTCCAGATAACTGCCTTCTGGCCGAAGCGAGCGACCAAAACACCGCGATTGAGCTCACACCAACACCCGACTCCCGAAAGCTGTCTTCTCGGCCAAACGAGCTACCAAACCCCTTCGACTAAGCTCACACCAACACGCGACTACCGGAAGCTGCCTTCTCGCCAAAGGGGATCACCCAACCGCTGGGACTATGCGAACATCAACACGTGACTACCGGACATTTCCTTCTTTTTCAAAAGGAGCAATCCAACTACTGCGACTCTCCTCACATCAACACACGACTCTCCTGGAAACTGCCTTGCTCGCCAAACGAGCCACCTAACTACTGCAAGGTCACACACCGCCTTCACACCAAAGCCCACTTTTCGTAAAGTCAAGTCTCCCCATCGCATGCCTCAAAGCGACGTTATCGCCCACAGTTCGAAAGGTCAGATACCGGACCCTCTCACCTTCCACAAAGTCACACTGCCGCCACTTTGCGAAAGAGCAGGCCACCCACCGTCGATCCACCAAGCCACGTTGTCGCCCACTGTCAGGTCACCCCCTCGCATCGCACAATGCCATGTTGTCGCCCACCTTGCGCATGGTCAGACCAACCCTTCTTTTATGCCTCAAAGTCACGCTGTTGCCCTGTGTTACGAAAATGGAGGCCACACACTCGCATTCCTCGAAGCCACGTTGTCATGCACGTTGCGAAAGGTCACGTCACCCCATTGCGTTCCACAAAGCCATACCATTGCCCACTTTTGCAAAATGTGACGTCACCCTCTCGCATTCCACAAAGCCACGTTGTCGCTCACGTTGCGAAGGGTGAAGCCACCCTCACCCCCGGTTTTTCCAAAGGAGCCGGATTTTTTCGGTGCGTTTTAATGCTTCTGGCATTCTTACCCCCGGGTTTCCTAAAGAGCCAAACGTTTTCAATCGATACCTAGTACAGGTACTCAATACTTCTACTGCCAATCATACTCCTGGATTTTCTATAGCGCCGGGCGACTTGTCAATCCTATGTGTTACTACTTTCACCCTCGCCCCCGGGATTCCTGAAGAACTAGGCGTATTTTTCGTCGCGCCCTCATTATTACCCCTGATTTCCCAACCGAACATGTTTTCGAGGTTCAATTATAACCCCTTTCCAGCTGCACCTTCGTTTTGGGGCACACACAAACCCCTTAGCAGTTAGGGTTGGATCCTTGTTGCACTTTCGAAACGGTTGCAAAAGTAACTACGCGTTTTTTTTTCTTTATTTATCTTACCCCTCCCACCCACCCACCCCGATACAGGACGACAATAGGGTGTTTACGGGACACCAAATTCGGTAGGGTAGGAAAACATGTACTAATTGTATTGAAACCGACGAAACGTCACAGCTCAAGGCCAGCCCAACCCGCGAAACGGCAGCAGAAACGGGCCAAAAGGGAACTTCTAACCTGAATTTTCGCGGGTTGATTTGGCCGTGGGTTGTAACGTTCGTCGGTTTCAATACTGCTATTAGTGTTTTCCTACCCTACAAAATTTGGTATCCCGCCAACCTAATTACACGCACTGTACGTATGCCCATTTCTTTTCTCTTTAAGGTGCGCCACATGACCCTTTGCCAACCGCGCCCACTCACTCTACTTGGAATTCGAGCTGGATAATTCTTTGATTTTCAAAACGGTTTCAGTGGAGTGTTTGCGAAAGTCTGTTTTTAGAAATTCACTTCTAAAAGAAACACCGAGGGTGGGATTTTAGGTAAATTCTTGATAAAGGGGCAAAAAAGTACTTTAGCGAAGGTAGGAATTTGACGAAATGAACGGCACGTTTTTGCTCTCCGTATCATTGGGTTGTAAACACCGAGCATCTTCCCTGCCTCGCACGCACCACCTGCGCTGCTTGCTGGAGTATGACCCGGACGAGCGGCGTTGAGTTGTGCCGGCGGACTGCAGGCGGCCCATGCTACGGTACGCCCTCGCCCGCTAGGTGTCAGGCTGCGTCGTTCCAGAATGGACTATTCGTCCTCGTTATCGTGACGGCATGATGACAGCCAGCTCGTTTGTGTAATTCCACCACGCTGCGGTAGCCGCAGTAGCATGAGCAGCAGCAGTGGTGGCGGCGGCGCGCCGCCACGGTCCATATGTCGGGGCGCCGGGCGTGCTCGGAGCAGAGCGCGCCGGCGCGTTGGCGCGCATGCCGAGCGCAGCAGCAGCAGTAGCAGCAGCAGCGACGAGAAGAATGGTCGGCCCCGAAATCGAAATATAAATACAAAAGTGGAACCTGCTGTTGCTGCTGCTGCTCGTGGTGGTGCTGATGCTGTTTGTTTTTGTTGCTCAAGTTGATGCTGCCTCTAGCTGTGCTGCTTCTTGCGGTTGTGGGACAGCAGCGGCGGCACTGCGGTCAACTGTTTGTGCATCGTTGCTGGGCTGCCGTTACTCGTACGTACCTGATGCGCTGTTTTTTGTTTCTGCTTCTTTTTTTGGTTTGCCGCGTTGCCGCACATGCATCCCCACATCCCTCCTCAATTTCGGAGGCGTCGCCTGCAGGATTTCGTTCACCTCTAGCGCAAACACACCTTAGTCTTCTGGTGGGAAGGCAATTCACTCTTTTTAGCGGAAGGAAAGTACATTTCTAAAAACATATTTTCGCTAACACTCCAACAACGGGTGTTTTTTATCTTACCCTCCCCCCCTCCCCGCTACACGCCTCCTCACGCTTTTCGTCTTCAAGGTGCGCCTCCTTCATCCCCCACGCGGCTGCCATCGCCAATAGACCAGAACGCCATCTTGACAGGGGCGAGCAAGCTGGACCCCCCTTTCCTCATGCCGGACTCGGGGTTTGTATCTCCAGCAAACGGCGTTGTTACGTCCGGGGATGCGGCGGATGAAGACTCGGCGGCGCACAAGCGTTCTACTAGGAAGGGGATGGGGCACCGCGACGAGCTGTTCAAGAGGCGGCTCAAGCAGCACCGGCAGAAGGACATGGTATTCGAGCTTAAGGAGGATGGGTCGTATGAGATGAAGGAAATGTCCGTGCGAGAGGTCTTCAGCTACGTGCAAGGTTAGCCGGTGTTGTTTTTTGGGGTGTTGCTGTTTTCTTTTTCTCGTCGAGGATGGGGGGGGGAGTCGATCGTGGTGGCGGCACCAGATATGAGGAAAATTTAGCGTGTTCAGGTTATGTGGGCCCGCGTGCTCGTTTTCTCTCGGAACGAAGAGTAGGGAAGGCGGTGAGGCCTTGGGGGAAGATGAGGGCGCGCGTGGTCTGGCTGCCGTCATGGCCCGAAGCCGGACCGCACCCGTTGTTTTGTTTCAGCTCCGACAAGGACTTACGCCTTACCCCTTGCGCTTGTGCCTCGCTTGCAGAACCAAACGGCGTCTCGTGCTATTGATGCATTCGGCGTTTTTGCTATTGATGTATTCGGCGTTTCAGACACAAGCAACAGCAAAAATCCCCACAACAAACAATCGCGAACCTAACAACAGCAACCATCATAACCAACGCAACCAACGCAACCGCACAGCCTCAACCATAGCCACCACTACCACCACCACCATAACCGCCACATCCACCACCCTCACAACCACCGGCAACCGCCATAACCCCCACCACGATCCCCATCACCACCACAACCATCCCTACAACCATCACCACCTCAACCACCACCACCACCACCACCACCACAACCACAACCACTCCCCTTACCGCCCCCCACTCTCGTAAATCATACCCCATATTTTGGTGTGCGCAGAAATTGTGGCTCCCTATGCATTAGGCGTAGGCGTGTTGATTGACGGAGCCGTAGACGATCGAGCCCCGCAGCCTCCGCGACCACCGTCTCGCCCTTCGTCTCCCAAGAGCGACCGAGGAGGGCAGGCGAGACGAGGGGACCGATACCCGGGATCCAACAGCGACGGGGTGCGGCTTCGACGGAGCTGGTCTAATGCTGGTGAGCGCGTCGGCCTGATGTGGTCGGTTGCCGGGGTGGGGCAGAATGAGGTGGGATGGCTTGGCAGTTTTTTCTATTGCATGCGCTCTGTTGTTGGCGTTGTTGCCGGTGTTGGTGTTGGTAGTGTTGGTGCTATTTATGGTGTTTGTAATTTTTCTCCCCCTCTCTGCCTCACCCCTCTCCCCCCCTCCACCCCCACCCTCCACCCCCACCCTCCACCCCCACCCTCCACCCCCTCTCCTGACATCAGGGGGCGCGACGATGTCGAGCCTTAAGCTCCACTTGCGTGATATGCGGCAACTGTTCAGCTCTCAGTCGAAGAGCGAGCCCGCCATCAGCGTCCGGCGAAACTGCATCCTGATAAACTTTGAGACGATCAGGGGGATCGTCCTTGTTGACAGGTGTCTGTTCTCGTCCTTAGCGCCTTACGACTTAGCCCGGCTTCTTTAAAATGGACGATAGGCCTCCCTACCTACCGCTATCGGTAGTGTCCTTTTTTTTTATTGTCCTGCAGATGGGTAACGAAGAAGGTTGCGCTCGTCATGCTTCCATGCACGTTTCGTGTGGTGGGGGTTAAGATAGTTAGAGAGAGAACGAAAGAGACCGAAACATGTACTTTTACGTAGAGCTGTGCTGTGCTGTGCTGCGCTTTTGTTTCGTTTTGTTTTGCGTTCCCTTTGGTTTAGTTTGATTGTTTTGTTATTCGCTATGCTACGCCATCCTTCGCGTTGCTTTGCTGGTTCGCTGTGATTGTTTTTTTCCCGCGTGGGCTCGCTGTGAACCGCTTATATAGAGATTCGCTGTGCATCGCTTATATTCGCTTTTCTATGTCGGCGGCGGCAGGATTCTGCTCGTTGTCGATCCCGGTGCGGACAGCATTCTGATGGAGGTGCGCAAGGCGGTGTCGGAGAACACGGACGACGTGTACGAGTTTGAGCTCAAAGCCGTCGAGGCATTACTGTCCGTTTCTTCGAAACGCCTGGTGAGGGGTCGCAGAGGGGGGAGGCGAGGGATAGGGGCCATCACTGGCGGAACGATCGGTTTCGGCTCGTTTTCTTGTTGGATATTCTTTTCACCTGTATATTTCACGTGGGTGCATCATACCTGGCACAATAGTCTATATTGGTATACCCAAGCCACCAGATATGTTTATACTGAGTACTTCTGTTGTTCAGCGCGGCCGTTTTTGTTTGTGGATTTTTGTTGTGCATACGTGACCGTTTGAGATCGCATGACGCCCGGAAAAGGGGGATCGGACTTGGCGCAGGAGTAGTTTGCTTGTTTGAGGTTGGACACCACGCCTTGTGAGTAAGCTACGCACACCGTCGCTCGGTGGGGCAGCAAGAAGCAGGGCAGTGGTGACGAGTAGCGAAGCGTTTCCTCCAATATATCTTGCCTTTCGCTGGGCATGTGTCATTTGGGAGGGAGGGGGGGTTAGGACACGTTGCCTGACCCGTTCACCCGCCACCGCTGCCGTTGTTGTTGTTGTTGTTGTTGTTGTTGTTGTTGTTGTTGTTGTTGTTGTTGTTGTTGTTGTTGTTGTGGTTGTTGTTGTTGCTGCTGCTGTTGTTTTGTTCTTATTCTTGTTGCCGTTTGCGCTGATCTTCTTGTTCTTGTTCTTGTTCTGGTTCTTCTTGTTCTTGTTCTTGTTCGTAACGCTCCTTGCCTGCGGCAGGAGAGAGAGGTACGAGAGGTGGAGCGCCCGATCGCCAACATCGTACAGATCTTGGAGGGGCCGGGCAGGGCCGCGACTTCGACGAAGAGTAACGACAGATTCCGCGTCTTGCTGAACAACATCAACGTGCTGGAGAACAGGGCCAAGGCCAGACGACGAGCGCTGCTAATGGTCAGTTGCGCTGCGCTGCTGCGTGCCACCACCGTCTCTCTCGATTTTACTAAGTTTTTGCATCGCTTTGCCTGCTGTAGCCAATTACTCGTTTTTGCTTTGTAGCCATTCGAATTGTTTCCAATTTTTTTTTTTGACTTGTGATGAATCGTTTCTATTGACGGTAGGGCGACAACGTGAGCTAGTAAAAAATGTTGCACTGCGTTGCTTCGACAACGTGGACTCTGATTTTATCTTTCAACTGATGTGCGACACGCGTGTGTGTGGCCGTAAAACGAAGCGCCAACACCGTTTTTTTTTTCGATTTTCGTTTTAAAAGAAAACGTGTTTGCTTGCCCACAGAGTCTGTCGCTCAACGACCCCGTTCCTTTTCTGCCGTAAGCCCCAAGACTGCACAGCATGCTTTTGAAAACGAAAACGTAAACCCCGGTCTTTGTTTTTCGTTTTACCCCTTTTCTCACTCAGCAGTTTTCGTCTTGAGTTCTAAGTTTCTTCCCAAAACGTGAGTACGGTCAGCTCCAAGGGGTCAAATGTTAAGGTGACTTACCCCCCCCCTCCCCCCCCCTGCGTGATGTTGACAACGAGGGTACCGTTTTTTGTTTTTTTGTTTCTTGTTTATTGTTTTTGGCGGTCACAAGGATGGTTATCGAGTAAATCATATTGCGCGGGGTGGAGAACCCTAACTCCGCCCAAGGGGAATGATCGCATCACGTAGTGTGAATATGGTAAGGCACCCACGAGGCAGTTACATAGTAATACCCACTGCTGTCTCTGGAGTGGCCACACCAGAAAACAAAGTATCTCATTGGCGCTCTCATCCATAAGCAAGAAAGTAGGCACAAGGTGCCGAAGTCCTTCCTACGAGCGGTTCTTGGAAGGATGCAGGTCACCCTTCATGCCACTCGCCGAACACCTCACGGCGCTTCGCGCTTGGTGCAAGCAATGTCTGCCTGGTTGGTGAAAACCCGACGTGCTCCGTCCCGACATAGTAGGGATGTGAGGGTCTATGGTTATACGACACGGCCATGCACAAACTGAGTACACCCCCCCCCTTCCCCTCCTTGAAAATGGTACCGCTGCTTTTTTTAGGTGCTCGAAGATGACACCGACTTGGCGATGATGAACCTCACGAGAATGTACCAAAACCCGGAGGATTACGTGCAACCCCTGTCTGTGGAGGTGTTGGAAGATCACGAGGAGATGGAGTTACTACTGGAGGCGTATTTGCAGGTAGAGGACATTCGCTCTTCGCCCCCGTGTTTCATTTGTCGCGATTGCATGCTCGGTCCAGCATTTTCTCGTGTTCTGTTTTTTCTCGGTATTTCGCACGTGGTTGGATCTGTGCTTTCCCGTCACGTGGCACCCTAAACATACAAACCAAAAACATGTGGTGTTATTCGTAATATACGTTACTCGCCTTTTGCTTATTGCTCATGTTATGTTTGATGTCCGGTCTTTCGCACTACGCCTGGCCTCTGTTCCTGACCAAGCGCATAATTGCGACACAACCCTTGCAGGTGCCCCCACCGTTTTGTCGCACCCAAGATCCCGAAGCTGGGATGACCGGCTACTATTACTAATGCGTACGAGGCGCTGCTTCTTCGTGTGTAAAGTCGTAAATAGTAATCTCCTTTCCCGTGAAGAAAACATGTCGTGCCCTAAACACTCTTCCTGTCAAGAATACATTTCCCGCGCTAAACGGTATCATCCTGTCACGTCAAGAAAACGTTTCGTCCTGGCATATGGCACCCACGCGCGCTCCTCCCAACCCCCCGCCCTTCGCACGCTCTCCGCTTTGGAAACCCTCGACCTTCTCTACGAAAACAGGATATCAACTCGATTTATAACGTGTTAGAGCTGCTTCAGGGACGAGCACGCAGTACGGAGGCCCTCGTGATGGTGAAGCTCGACATCGCCCGAAATCGAATTCTTACAGCCGGGCTGGTGTTTAGCATGGCTTCTACGTGTTTCACCCTCGGCACGCTCGTTTCTGGCGTCTTTGGTGAGTGGTCGGACCGCGGTACGTGATATATATGGTTTTGTCAGTGTTGTTTCCGAGGTTAATGGTGGTGGTGGTGTTGCTGGTATTGGTAATTGTGGTGTTGTTGCTGTGGGTGGTGGTTTTGATAGTGCTGATGATGATGATGTTGATGCTATTGGCGTTGGTGGTGTCGGTGATAGTTTTTTCGTTGTTGCTGATGTGATGGTGTGTGTGGTGTTGCTGTTGCTATTGGTGGTAGTGGTGATCTCGTTGTTGTAGCCACGAATTGTCTAGCCGTTGTTGGCAAATAACTGGTACACAATAAGGAATGTGAAACAAATAGATGTAAGACCCTCGCGTAAAATGAGGCTCATAACCTGTTGGACTATTTGTGGAATCTGTAGACACCCGCGCGTAACACGAGGCTCATAACCTTTTGCAACGTGTATGGAATATGTGGACCCTCGCGTGAAACGAGGCTCATAACCTATCGGGATGTTTGTGGGTTTTGTCTACCCTCGCGTAAAACGAGGCCCATAACCTATGGGGACATTTGTGGAATCTGTAAACCCGGACACGAGGCTCATACCCTGTTTGAGTTTTTGAGGTATGTAGACACTCGCGCATCAATGTTTACCCTAAATACCAGTGTGTTTATACAATATCTGGTACCAGGTACGGTGTTGGCCGAATATACTCATATGTGTTGATACCTCCAAGCCTTGCCTTTGATGATCTCTTGGGCCGTCCATTGCTGCTGCCGTCGGTGATGGTTTGGCTCGGGTTGTACCGCATTTGCTCAGGTTTCACCGCATTCACACGTACCTTCACTTACCCCCAACTCTCCCGTCCCACACGAACGCGCCTTTCTCTGGAATCGATACCAGGGATGAACTTGCCAAGCGGGCTGGAGGAGGACCACTTCGGCTTCAAGGTCGTATCCATCGGAACCGCATGCGTTTGCACCGCTTCCTTTTGTGTAGTGTTTTCGTTCTTCTACCGTCATGGTATCCTGGTATCTTAAAACAGGAAACTGTTGCATACATCTATTTTATTTATTTATTTTCAACAAATTGGTTGGCTCTAAAGGTGCGACCCAGCGCGAGTCCTAACTGATTTGGGGTTGGTCCCCAGGGGGACTGGAGGGGGGAGGGGGGGGCGGGAGGTTACCCCCCCCGCGCGCCTCTTCGTTGCAGTAGACTGGGGGTAATAGTACCGGTCGTGCATGTGCTATTTCTGCAACTCCTCTGAAATACAGAACAGCTTTCTTTGATGGCCAACGACACGCGTTGTTTTTGCGCGGCCTTCGGTACGCCGAAGTTTTTGTGGTGGTGGTCATTGTGGTGTTGGTGGTCATTGTGGTGTTGGTTGTGGTTGTGGCGGTAGTCGTGGTGATCGTGGTGGTGCTGGCGTGGTTGCGTGGTTTGCCCCGAATGGTACCTACGCAGCTCTTTTTCTTCTTACTGGTCGATTTTTCCGAAAAGTAACGCTCATGACCCTGGATGACGTCAGAACACGAAGTTTCCACCAATCACAACGTTTTTTTTAAAACCAAAGACTAACGCGTAGAAGAAAAGCCACCATTAGGAGGACACCGACTCACACGTATGGATCGTGCACCAGTGACACGAATTTTGTTTTTATGTAGGCTAAGGGCGAGTCGCCCCGCCCACCACCAGCCATGGCTTGCGCGCGATAGAAGCCGTGGCCGCTACAGCAGCAGCAACTGTCGGACTGTGAGCGTGCGGGAACGTGTGTGCCTTGATGCTTACTGGTTATATTTGAGTGGAGCGCAAGAATAGCGATCGGCAGTTTCTGCAGCGCGATTGAGTTCATTCCGTCTTGTGCCTTGTGCGTGTTGAATCCGCGTTTCGGTCGGATCTCCGGCTGTTTTTGGGGGGAATTTTTATCGAGTCGTATTTGTGTGTCAATCAAACCCTATATACCGGGTTTTGTCGTGGTGTCGATGTTTGCAGGCACCAGAAAAGGTAGAGCAGTCGCGACGCCTGACCTTTTAGCCGTTTGCTGTTTGTTGTATTGTAATGTAGCCCGGGGGACGCTACGTTTCCCCATTGCGGCGGGTCTCCTAAATAGGACGTGGATGTTCGGCCGCTAGATATTGTGGCCGAGGGCGCTCAGCGAGTTTTAAGGTTGGTGTCTTGTGGCCTTTGTCGTCGTACTTGCAGTTTTTGTTTTGTGGTGAGCGAGGTGGTTTATCGCGTCATGCTCCTCCCGTAGGGAGGGGCGTCATCGAGCGGGAGCGGGTAGGTGTGTCTTGGGGTCCTTAGCAATATAGGTCATAAAAAGAAACGCGCCGGTCTGTCGAAGCGACGAACTATCAAACGCCCGGCCAGTACTGAGTCCAATGAAGCTGTCTCTGCACTTATTTCCATGTTACTGGAACATCGCATGGTCTTTTTGATTGAGAGGCCTTTGCAGGGAGTGGGCCGTTCATTGGTAACTTTTTTCCGTAGTTGGCAACTTGAAGTTTTGGCAGATGTTAGGAACGATAGGGGAAGAATCATCGAGTCAAGGGGCCACCGCGAAACGCCGGGATTCGTTCCAGTCGCTCGATGTTCATCGAAGCGTTTCATTCGTTTTGCACGGCGTATTGTGTAACAGGTTGGTATTCTCAGTCAATAGACAGGAGTAAATGAACGAAGATGGAGCTGCAAAGCGTATTGTGTGAGTACCATCAGTCAGCAGTAGACAGGAAGAGTGAATTAATGAAGATGGAGCTGTGAGCAGTGTTTATTCCCGGATTTGAAGCCGGGCATGCCAACGCAAGCATGATTCCTCGAGACTGTCTTTTCTCCCAACTGCACGTTGCCTCCTCTTGCAACACGCTACGACACGCTACGTCCCGGGCGATGGACAGGCTGCACAATAACCTAGAGAAAAAACGCGGATGTTTGAGATGTCGGCACCGGTGGCGTCTTGAACCAGTAGAGCTTACGACATATTCGCCAACAGCCATTCGTTGGTCCACTATATGTTGATATGACTGATATTGCGGGATGTTTCATTTGTCAACAGGCACACACAATTTTGCACCCTGGTACCGCGTGGCACCCTGATCTCACCCAGACCTTATCCCACCCGGACTAAAGCCCTCCCAACAGGCCCCCGGTATACACGTAGCCGCCGGCAGGGTACATCAAAAACCCTGATCCCATGCCGACGAACATCGAGGGTCGGTCGGTCACAAACCAGCAAAATAATTTTGTTGAATAAATGGCTTTCTACCCTCTCTCGCACACACACCCAAGCAGGCGCCTTTCGTGGCGCCGCTGCGGAGGTCAAAGGAGGGTCACATTGCCAGTAGATCTGTGAAATATCATCAAACATGACCAATCACGAGAGAGCTCCGCCGCCACCAAAATACCGGAAGGGCTACGCCAGCGCCGGGAAGTTCCGCATCCGCCGTACACAACAGTACGACCGCCTCCCACCTGTACTTACAACTCCCTTCAACTTTCATGACATGTGATTGCTCAAACTTTCCGAGCACCCGATACCTGTATTGTACACGCCCAATCCCTACCATAATATTGAAGAAAAATCTCACCCGAGAGTGCGACCACCGTACAGCATGCAGGTGTGGGCGCGGCCTGTCAGTCAGACGCCTCCCCCCACCCCCTCACCGGCGCACGAGGATGCCGAGCGTCTGAGGCAATCGACGTGAATCGACAGGAACCGACTAAGCCACCACAGATTATTCTGGGCTCACAAGACATGAGGGGAAGCACGTGAGCATGTCCACGTCCACCCCAACTCTCGGATAAGCCAACCGGACTTCGAAGGCTGCGGGATACAAGCAACAAACCCTTACTTTCACTCGCCACCACAATACGTAAAAAGGTTTGGCAAATGGTGCATGGTGGCGGCGAAGTCGTGGGGAGGGTGGGTGAACCTCACACCCTCCTCTCTCTCTCTCCCCCCTCCTCAAAATAAACAAAACACCTCTGTAACAACTTTTGATCAACGGACTGCACTACTCTACCACCAGCCCTTCTTCTTAGGCTTGACCTCGGCCACCTTTCCCGCCTTTGCCGCCGTTACCCCTCCCTTTTTGGGTGCAGGCTTTTTTCCCGACATTTTCTTCGATTTCGGCGCCGCAGCCTCGGGTTCCTCCACCTTCTTATTTTTCCACCCGAAGATGCTGCCGATTTTCTTCATGGGGGCCTCGTCCGGGTCGACGTAGCCCTGGAGTTGCAAATGACACCAGGCGTTGGATGCCACCAGGCAGAGGCGTGCGCGCGGGGGAGGGGGGGGGCAGGGGTCACGCGGCTGACGAAGTCGCAACACTTGGATAGCAAAACCTCGCCCAGCAACCATATGTCCCAGAGTACACGAACGTCAGCTTCCATTTAAGAAGCTTGAATGTAAGAGCTCCCCACCGCGATTACCATCCTTGCAAAACAACAGTCAGGGCAACAAGCTGAACGCTTTTTTGACCAAAATGAGGCCTCGACTGCTGCAGTACCACTAACTCCGATGGAGAAAAAAGGCGTAATCATGCTATCGCCACCATAATTTACATTATTTAATCAATACCAAATGTATCAATGTCATAGCGATCGAACAAAGCAAAGGCACGATTCCCCACACAAAACGTTGCCACAGCAGGGCGCGCACCGCTTGTTTTATTCATCACAGCAAAGTGTCAACCCTAACAAACACAAAACATGTCAGGAATTGAGACAAAAAACGTGACAGCTTTCGTAAATCGTGGCATTTTGTCAGGATTCCTACCTTTGAATCGTTTCGACATTTCCCATAAAATTTTATTCCTGACAAAAAAAAACGTGAGTCCGTTCTTGAAAACGTGACATTTCAAAATTTCAAAATGTCAGGAATCGTGACACTCTTGTCAGGATTCGTGATTTTGTTGCGTACGCTAGGAACGACCTCAAACGTGCATGCTGCAAAGCAACAGCAAAGCCATGCTACAGAGCCTGTAGATCCGATTGGGCCGACGAATATTTTCGCCGCGTTTGTCACTTATGGGCATCCCAGCCCCTGTCGCACTGTCGCCATCAGTACTCCCGCCATACCGCCGAGGTTACCGTTGGCGTTGTCCACATCCCAAACATGACCGCCACCGTTACCGGTGGGGTACAATCGTCACCGTCGCCGCATTACCGTTGTTGTCGTTACCGTAACTGTTACCGTTGTCGTCACCATTAGGACCGGCATTGTCGATACCGTTACCGTCATAATGCCGCTACCGCAACTATTTCCGCTACCGTTGTCGCTAATACTACCGCCACCGTTGTCTCTTGTCGGCGGTACCGCAAATACTACCGCTGCCCGTACCGCAAATTAAAAACCGACACCGTTACCATCGCCGTTACTGCACTATTACACGTTACCGCTGTCGTTACTGCAGCTCCCATCCGGCGGGCCAGTGGGGTCCACAACTCCCACGTACAACAGGTCAACGACAACCAGCCCGGACAATCGCAATAGTACAACTCCAAACCCCCAACAACACTACCGCTATTTGCGACTATGCATGACTACTTCGCACCCACCCACCCCTACCGTGATGCCGAAAACAAACAAACACCTAAAAGGCAAGGCATGACGCCTGCTCATCACACGCACCTGGTCCGCGTACGGGAGGCGGAGGTCGAAGCGGCCTCCCTCGTCCCACTTGCCACCTACGCCGAAGCTTCCGCCCACGCCAAAGCTCGCCATGGGGATGGGGATGCCTCCCTCCGGCTCGTCGCCCTGCGACACAGGCATGGGGGTGTGGGTGCCACGCACGCGGGAAACGGGGGAAATGGTGAGGCGGGGGGACGATGCCCCCGAAAGCAGGCGACAGTACAGTGGCGGTGGCTGGGATGGTGGTGGTGGTAGCAGTAGTGGGGACGGCGATGGTGGCTGTGGTGGCTGCGGGAATCAGAGGGAGGAATAGTTATAGTTTGACGAGCAGCTGATACTACTGCCGTGAAATTAGGATAGCCAAAAAGCGGTACAGACAAGCGTCGTTCGTTTCGGATCATTCGAAACGCAAGCGGCGAGCCACAACTATCACGGCGGCCGCTGATGAGTAGTAACACCAAAGCACACTTCCGTCAATCAAAGAGGGTTACAAATAAAGTATATCGGGAAGATTTCGACGTGCTGCTGCCGTGAAGGCCTAGCAAGCTAAGCACAAGCCGGTCGAGCTAATAAAATAGGCCGACGCGCGGTTCGCCCTGGGCTGAATTTTGGTAAGCGCCCCTCCGCCTCCTTCCACTCCGCCGCTGCCGCTCTAGTCAAGAACCGGCCTTGTCTCGTTTTGTTAATATGATTCTCACGTCATAGATGTCGTCGACCTTGCCGGCCGCCTTCATTTTCTTCCACGCCACGAGAGGGTCCTCCGAGCCCCTCTTGTTTTGCCAAGCCCACTTGTTCGCCTGGATCGTGGGTGGGTGGATGGGTGGGTGGGTGGGTGGGTGGGTGGGTGGGTGCAGACGGGGCCAAAACGCGCGCGAATTTCGACGTGAGTGATTGCTTTAAAGCGAAATGGCTCGGTTCGCTTGCTTGCCGGGGTCGCTATAAGCCGTCTGAACGGTGAGAGGTGACGGCAGATTACACAGACGTTTATGCAGCCGCCATAGAGCCGTTCGTGGTGGGGTAGGTGTTGTTGGTTTTTATCCGTGTTGTGCCTGTTGGGAAAAAGAGATGAACAAAAAGTTACGATAACTGTGTACAGTATTGGCCACTGATTGGTAGGGAGATGGTAAATCTGGTGTCCGGAATACAGTGCAAGGAGTCATGCGACACAGTCGCAGCATGGTCGTGCTCGTACAGCTGCGCGTTCACTCTACTCGTAGACAGGCAATACCACCAAGCAACTATTTTTGGAAGGTATACCTGTATTCCAACGGGTTAACAAAGCGGTCAGTAGCAGAAAGGCAACGCGTTGCCCCTGAACACGACCCGTGGAGAGTACTCCCAAACACGCCACGGCAGTGGCGGAAGTGATGTCGACGGAGAAAGAAAGAAAAAAAGACGATGACATATGTACCCCACCCCCACCAAACGAACTACACCACCACCACAAACGCATTGACCTCGTTGAGGCTTCAGACGGTAACATGTTTTGGGTCGGAAAATACTAAGACTACCGTATCGGCCATACGGAGAAGCCGGGACCGGAAGGGGCGAAGGGGTGCCCGCACTGCAATGCAAGGAGCTGTACGGCACGCGCGCTGCATGGTGATACTCGTACTGCTGCACGCCCTTACTAGAAGCTTCATAAGGCCGCACCCCTCGTTCTTGCGGCGTCTAGACATGGGCCCCAAATATTTAAACCGTTTCCGAACCGTGTCGAAACCGTATTTCACCTTGGCGTCCGCTTGTTGCCTCTTCGCCTCCACCGTCGACTTGTACTTATTCATGACCTCTTTGTTGCTGGCAGATAAAATCGATACACGCGAAACATTAGCAGAAGGAAAGGCACGCGCATGAGGGGCGAAGGGATGGGCGGGGGCGTACTCATTTGTTGCTTGCCTTAGTCATTTGACCATTGACCACGCATCCATTTCGAGACGGGCGGGGGGAGGGGGGGGTCAAATGACCGATGGTCCCTGATTTGGCTTACCATATACCGTATCCCAGTATTTTCCCTATACTACATAGTGCAAAGTCTACCAGTAGTCTACGAACTACTTTTATCTTTATTTCTCTTTTTTTTCATCCCATACATTTTATTTGTATTCTTTTTTTCCTCTTCTCCCTAGATGTTTCTCAGATCCGGCGTCACTGCGCAGACGTTTCTCCCCCCATCCCCACTACGGTACGCGCCTTCGTGTTCATCGCGAGAAGGGTACGGCACTTTCTTCCCTTGTCGACTCGCATCGAATCGCGCCTACCCGTGCTGCTAGGCGCAGTCAGCGCTTGATTCTTTCGATTTTTATTCTTGCAAATGAACTCAAAGGTCAAATCCATGTGGGATTTGAACTCCAGAACCGACGCTATTATAAATATCAATAGTAGCATTCGAGGGCAACCACTAGACCACTGGGGCGATCGGACTAATTGGTTATTCGTTATCCTCGATTCCACTCGTACTCATGACTGTTATTTCAACACTTACACTTCCAATACTAAACGCACCAAATGCCATACCAACACAATGATGCCTTCGATTACGCCAAGGTTGGCGGCAGGCCCGAACAAACTTGTTTCGAGTGGGCACGACGCAACTCGCCAAATAATGTAACGTGTCTCCAGTCCCCAGCAGAGGCACGGGGGTCTAGCAGCGTCTCTTACCACACCGTGCTACACGGATCGCCCGGGTATCACCCCACCGCGTCCCCTACGGTGAGTAAATGAGGGCGTTCAACATCGAAAGAGACGAGTACGTTATAAGAACAACCGAACCGATGCCCCATGCATAAAAACGCGTCGAAGATACAGAACCCTTGGCTTAACGATTCAGCCGTGGCTCTGCGGATACGTCCAACATTTCAAGGTACCAGGACTACCTGAAGGGATACAAATAGTCCTGCTAGTATCTCCTTAAAGTAAAGCCCACGTGCAATGCAAGCATAGGTTCAGTATTAATACCTGGGTTCGAAAAAAAGGCAGTCCTTCGCTTGCATCATGAGGAGCTGCGTAGTTGGTCTACTGCAGCCAGAAGACAAAATACTGGTACTACAAATATACTGCACCACAAGAAACGCTGCAGGACAAAACAAATCGTCTACTTCTGCCGTGGGTGCATTTGCTCACTTTCGACGCTTGAGCATCTCCTGCTGGGCCTTCCAGTTAGCGTCCACCTGAGACGGTCCCGTGATTGCCTGCCACGCGGTCGCCGCGAGAATCGACAGAGCAGGCGGTTACTTAGACGTATAGATATGCAAAACAGATAAGCAGGCACACAGATATTTCGATTTCATAGTTTCATGATTGGCGTGGTCAAGTTTCGCAGCGTTCGCCTGTCACTCAATCATAAGGTAAGATATACCGTACCCCCAGTACAAAGAGCGGGGCTGCAAGCTAGATATTGCCAAGACATGTTTTACTCCCTTGAAACAACGTTTAAAGTCACTCGTACACGGCAACAGATAGTTGGGACGTATCATACATTGCTGCTGCTACTGCTGTGGCGTCGTAACGGACGTACGATATTCTGGCTGAAGTTGCAAGCACTTGCTATCAGAATAGTCTACTGGCTGTAAGGAAATTTGGGCGGAACCCGAGCAGAAACGGTATCAATGATCTCGCTTAAACGTTTGCCCTGTGCCGGGCGGGAGTTCGCTAACGACACCCTCCCTGGCAGGGCAGGCGCGTCAGAACACTGCTTATCATGCGTGCAGCTTGCGTCGTACGTACTCGGAAAGATCGGACGTCAGTGAAAGGAAAGGCGGCCAATTTTGCTTTTCTTTGGACGAAAGGTAACCCCCGATCACGAATGAAGCAATGCAGCCCCATGTTCTGCGCTATGCTGGTGTGTCAGCAATAACAAGCTACCAGCCTGCCAATTCATAGGCCATGGGGCTCTTAGCACCCGCTGCATTTGTGTGTTCCGTGAGAGTGCATGCTTGGATGCGGAGCATTGTCAGCTTAGACAAACCAAGAACAGCTGTGTGGGACATTATTGTTACTCCTATTAATAATCATGATACCAAGTGGTTCAAGGTCCCCCAAAGCTCCCCGTTTAGCTCTTTGATGTACGGCACGAGTGAGTAGGACGAAAGCAACATGTTAAACTCGAGACGACAAATCGCCGGCAAGCAGATGAACAGAGACGCACACACCTCACGGTTGAGCCCGAAGTCCCACAGCTTCATCTGTAAGCCGCTTGTTCTCCTGGCCCCTACAGCAGCAGTCGGCGCGGATTGCCTGAGGTGGCATCGTGCTCCAACTGGCGCAACGAAGCAAGGCTGCTGGGATGAGGAAGAGGCTGTCGCAGTCGTCGCGACTAGCGCAAGAGCTGCTACTTTCATCTCGCACGCGGTCTAGGACTAGCCTGTATATGGGACTGGCTAGCTGTGGGAAGGACTACAAGTGTCGCTGTGCACAACTAGTTGAATGTGGAAGGTGCTATGGCTACCCCGTCGCTGGTCGCTGGTCGCTTACGTAGCACGTCGGCACGTAGGACAACAAAAGAGTTCAAAGTACTTGGAAAGCTTTTTTCTGCCGGGGGCCGGGGTCAATGAAAAACGAAAACTCGCCGCACTTCTGCTGCTCTCTGCTGTGCTGCTGTGCTGCAGCGGAAAGGCAGGCAGAGCCATGCAAACTGGGCGTATCCATAGCTACTGCCAGGTGAGACAATACTCAATATAACTTGCGCCTGCGTATAGCATATGTTTTGCCAACGAAACAGACTAAAATGTTGGTTGCGCTTTCTTTGCCCACCGAACGCGAACAGGTTTTGGGGACAGGAGACGATGGGAGCAGCCCGTGCCTTCTCGTCTCCGTCGAGCGAGCTCCAAGGTACGGCGGGGCCGATCCGACAGAGAACAAGATACTAGGGCGCTATCTATTCAATGTTGGAGAAGGAACCCAGGTGTGACATGATCACTCGGGCGATTGTCGACCGTTGGTTTTCCAAGCACTGCTGTGTGGTCAACGAATCAACGAGCCATCAGACGGTCACAAACATTTATGACCAAACAAAGACCACTCCCTGGCCGATCAGGCATTTCAGCAGCTAGACCACTCCGCGGTTGAACATGCTATGCCCAACCATCACGATACAATTTTGAGGTTACAGCGGTTGCCCCGGTTTCAACTCTCTCGTGAACATGCCCAGCGGTTTTGCGGAGAAGCGAGCGTGAAGCTGGCGAAAGTAGACAAGGTTTTCTTGACAGGGACGGGGGCGGAGGAGCACGCGGGACTGTCAGGTTTGATCCTCACCCTGTCTGCACTGGGCTCACGAGCGCTGGAGGTGTTCGGCCCGACAGGAGTCGACAAACTCGTGGTAAGAGATCCCGTAGAACTTCGCACCGTAAAACGGCAGTGTCTTCGGTTGCCAGAAACAGTGCGACGGTAGTGTCGTTTCTTGAGGCCTTGTTTCCATCCGCTGTACATGTGGTAGTAGGCGTCCAAGGTCAGATCGACTCGCACTTGATTTTTCGCACCCGTACATACCAGTATGCGATAGATTAGACGATAGGTGTATGAGAGCATTCGACGGATACCGAAACGAAAAATATTGGGCAGACGACAGAAAGCGGTATACCGCAACCATTCCGCGCCACCGTGCGATACAGCAGAATACACTTAGGTTTTTGACCCCGATCCGCGACGCTGATTGGTCAACTCAGCCTCGTACCGGTTTTTGACACCAACTCCTTGCGGTACGTCGTAGCGTAGCTTTTCAGCTCGGCCGGTACCGCTTTCTGACGTGACCCATACCGCTTTCTGTCGGAAACTATGCCATGCGGATCGACTTTGCCCGAGGCTCTTCACGCCCCTTACCCTTTCAAATTCCGACCGAATGTCAACCATGGGCGCCACGTCATGTAGCATGCATAGAACTGCGCACTGCAATATTTCGGACCCCTTCAGAGCAAACATTGCAACACCCCTTCGGCACAGCACGAACCGCTGCTCAACCATAGACAGCTCGCACACCCCACGTACACATACACTACCTTGTATCCGCCTTGCCCGTTCGCACACCGCATTCTGTTGAAACCCTCGCTACCGATGTCGCCACCATCGACCCTGACGGTGCGCACACACAGCTCTCTCGTCTGCCTTTGCGTATTGCTACACCGCATTCTGTGGAAATCTACGCAGGGAGAGGACGCCACCACTTAGACTTCGTAGTTAAGAACTTGGGCTCACTTGAGATGCCCGGAAAATAACCCATAATACACTACCCATACACTAAAACCGACAAAAGATGCCCCATTGAAAAATGAGAATAAGAACCGAACCTCGGGCAAAAAAATATGTTGTTTAGGTGATGGCGCCATCTGTAGTCGTACACTACAGTGCTGGTTGTGCGAAACAACGGCTTTTTCCAGTGTTTAAATGTGGACCTTGATAGAATCGGGAGCATATTTCATGTAGTCTTCTACATAGCCTTCTGTAGCCATGCAGTCTACATGACGTGGCGCCCATGGTTGACATCCGGTCGGAATTTTTAAAGGGTGCGGGGCGTCAAAAGCCACGGGCAAAGTCGGTCCGCATGGTATAGTTTCCGACAGAAAGTGGTATGGGTCACGTCAGAAAGCGATGACGACCGAGCTGAGAGCCGCGGTACGATGTACCGCAAGGGGTTGGTGTCAAAAACCGGTGCGAGGCTGAGTTGACCAATCAGCGTCGCGGATCGGAGCCAAAAATCGAGGTGGTAAAGAAACATCAAATTGTATGGATCAAGGTCATGACAGAACTACCGCTTAGAGGGGGTTGTACATCTGCCAGGGATAATACCGTGACCACTGACCTAGCGGTTAGCGTTGATTGAATAAAGGAGTTGCACCTCTTGGGTACATCTGAGGTCCGGGCTTGACAGCCAGATTTCCCCAGATTGTGATGTTGGTAGACGTACACCATATCTACCGAGCTAGCATTCAGCAGCTCAGTGGTTGTGGTGTATGTCTGCCAAGATCAGATCTCGGTTGCTTCGGTTGTACAACTCGTTACTAGTGTGTACTAGGTGTCTATTTTGTGGTGAGGTGTCTATTTTGTGGTAGCTGCAAAGACATCGTTAACGAAGGAGTGTTCAAGGCATTGGAGCGTTGTGCCGAGGTCGCGTAAACCCGTCGTTGTTGTGCAAAGATGTTGTCGCGATTCATACCCTGACACGGCCTGGGACCATGCACAGCAAGGTTGTCGGGCACTCTCGGACGTTGTCATTCCTGAGCGGTTTCCTGACCTTGTAAGCGTGTACGTTCATGTCGTGCTGCATTCTGTACCGCTGTGAGAAGGGATATCCAGAGGGGGCGTTCGGTGACCCACACACACCCTGCGGCAGGGGGGGGGTGCGCAACACATACCTCATTGCCCTTTTTCACATCGAAATCTTCCCGGCCAAGAAACGTATACAACCACGAGCAGCAGCAGCAGCAGCCGCTAGCTGGTGATGCGCGAAGGACTTGCCTTATTTCCAACTCATTGAGGCACGACTCTACTCCTCTTCTCTGCGTCCTTTCCTTTTGGCGCGGATGATGCGATTCATGCGTGAATACAGGTTATTTTCCTGGAGCGTAGAGCTCTTGCCATTTGCAAGCCGTAAGTGGCACCATTTTTGTACCTCTGCCCGCTTCACGTTTGTTTCTGTTTGAGCTAGCATAGCGGGCGGATACCGCGTGCGGAGCGAAGCGCCTTGTCCAGTATACAGACACCAGATATGCTGGCTCTTAGCGGTCGTTGTCAAGGATATGCGTATTTATTTCTGCATGTCCCCAGCCAAAACCCAAAAAATTCGAGGAAACCGCCTTTTCAGCTTTCAATAAGTTTGCCCTATTTCCTCTCGTCCGACGATAACAAGGCGAGACCGAACTCTACAATTGTCGGGTGGCCCTTGTACCACATGATACCTATACGTAAATGTGCGAATCGCTCAGGTCTTCGGGCGGGGGACGCTCAGGTCTTCGGGCACTTCCTTTTCTGCCTTTATTTTACTTTTAGTATTAATAAGAGCAGTTGCGCACAGAAGAATCGTGAATTTCAGTTTCAGTAATGTTTACTAGATGTTTCCATGCCCTCACGTCAGTGCGTGTGAAAAAAAAACAGTATGACTGTATGTGAAAAATTAGGACATAGTTGTAATTCGACTCGAACCCGACGAGATATAGGGAAAACTCAAAAACACCAACTTTGTACAGTGACTTCTGTAGTAAATGTTTCGCTCTCGATTAAGGCGAAAGTGGGTGCAGACATCACTGAGGACACAACAAGAAGATCGACTTGACTTCCATTGCCCAAGTCATCGATCGTCACGAGATATGGCCGATACGAGATCCATGCTTGATACAAGTGTAATAATACAGCAAGTGTATCGAGAAACAACGGTGTTAACCGCGATGCACAGCTCAATTTTGTTTTTTTATCAGGATTTTTAACACCCTATGTATAATCGTGACGCCCTTGCGAAATTATGCCTTGCCTGTTTTTTTTTTGAAATTTTCAGATGAATCTCGGTCGCGTTTCTGTTTGGGCTGTATTGTCGGACAGGTCTCTCGAAATTAAAGATAAAATAAAAAGCCCGGCAAGACACGTCGTGGTTGGTGCATGAACAACGCCGTGTTTAATCTCCATGTCCAACTGCGTAAAATTGGGCGGTGCGGGGCCGATGTCCTGTTTTAGGACACGGTCTTGGATGGCCCAGCTCGTATCACACTGCTGTGTTCGCCCTGCCTCGTAATCCCCCCATCTACCTGAACGAAGCATACCTTTAAATTACCCTCCCCGTCTCCCTCCATGGTCCACCGATGTAACGCCGCCCCCCCCACCCTAAAAAAATGCTTCGAAGTATGCATATAATAGTTGGCCTCGGTTGGCGCCGACGCTGTAAAACATTGTATGTATATTGGGGTTGGCGTTGGTTGGCAACGACGCTGTAAAACATGTCATTCACTGCGTGCGCTAGGCAACCAGGGTACCTTTGTTTATTTTTTATTTATTTTTTGGCGGTCACCATGATGGTTATCGAGTAGATCATATTGTGGGGGGTGGAAAACCCTAACTCCGCACAAGGGGAATGATCGCATCACGTAGTGTGAATATGGTAAGGCACCCGCGAGGCAATTACTTAGTAATAACACAAGGGCTCCGCCCCGCGGGCGGCTGACGCCGCCCGCCACGCTCGCGCAAGGAAGATTTCAACTAAATGTGAAGGGGGCAGAAAGAAGAGGCCCCATGATTTAGTGCAACTAGCGATTTGATAATGCCAAAAGCTACTTGTGCGGAGCTGATTGCCCTGTCTGTGCTGTGCTGTATGTTGGCGATGTCACGTTCTGATCGGCAGTAGTACGGGTGTAATATGCGAAGAAAAAATCGCGAAGAGGACCGAGATGGAGAACAAAATCAACGACGAAAGCAAAAAGACCAGTACACACACGTACTACCGGTACCAGGTACCTGGTACTTCGCCTTGTACCTGGTGATACTCTGTGGTTCTAATTAGAGCACAGGGCTCCGCTCCGCGGGCCGCTGACGCCGCCCGCTACGCTCGCGCAAGGAAGAATGCAACTGAAACATGTAAATGGGACAGGAAGGAGAGGCCCGTGATTAGGTGCCGCGAATAGCGAATTGAAAATAATGCCAAGAGGTGCGTGTGCAGAGCTAATTGCCCTGCGCTGTGCTGTGTGCTTGTTGATGTCACGTTGGCAGTACGTGTGATATTTGCGCGGGGAGGGGAACATGGGGACCGAGAGAGGACAATCAACTGAAGAAAGCAAAAAGACGAGTACACAAAACACGTACATAAACCTGGTACCTGTATCTACCTCGTACTACTACTACTAGTAACTGCTGCTGTATGTTCAAAAGAACGCACAGCGCCGCACGACACAGCACCGCAACACGAAGGGCAAGGCACGGCACCGCACTGCGCTGCGCTGCTGAGCTATATATAGCCGAGCTGACCTGAGCTAGGGGTGCATTGTTTGTGATCCAATAACAACGTCATATGTACAAAGCTGGTGTTGTATTATTAGCACCGGTACGTGGTATGATACTTCAAAATATTACTGGCATATACGAACTAGTAAATAAAAGTACAGCAAAGCACGCAGATGGCAAAGCACGGCAAAGCACAGTGCTGCGCTCTGCTAGCTAGCGCTGCGGTGCGCTGCTGAACTGAGCTGCAGGGCATCGCAGGGCACGGCACTGCACGGCGCTGCGCTGCTGAGCTATAGCGCTGAGGTGGGGTGCTGGGCGGCGCAGAGCTGATGAGCCAAGCCTAGATCGCAGATGATGAAACTTCGTGCAAATACAAAACAAATTGTGGAAATCAAACAAAAGCTAAAGCTGGACCGTTCCGCAAGTAATGCACAGGTGGTAAATTAGCGGCAAATGACAGGAAGTTCAACTTACTAAACAAACAGGAAGAAAAAATCGCGCAAAAAGTTCAAAATCGTGTTGCTGGCAGAAAAACCAAATTTTCAGGAAGCAGCTGAAAAATCAAGAAGCAACTGGCAAAACGAGCAGAAACAAAAATAATACTTGGTAAGGCAGAGCAAGAAACCAAAGAAAAGCTGGACCGTTCCGCAAGTAATGCACGGAGGCGGTGTCGAAGTGGGACCCCCGGAAATGCCAGGGGTGCACCAGCCGAGCACTTTCAGCAAAAAGTTTCCTGTAAGTATGTTTATTGCTGTCTCTGGAGTGGTCACACCAGAAAACAAAGTATAACTCATTGGCGCTCTCATCCGTAAGCAAGAAAGTAGGCACAAGGTGCCGAAGTCCGTCTTGTCAACGGTTCTTGGAAGGATGCAGTTCACCCTTCATGCGACTCGCCCAACACCTCACGGCGCTTCGCGCTTGGTTCAAGCAATGTCTGCCTGGTTGGTGAAAACCCGACGTGCTCCGTCCCGACATAGTAGGGATGCGAGGGTCTATGGTCATACGACGACGGCCATGCACACACTGAGTACCCCCCCCCCCCCCCGCGAATGCCTGCAGGAAGGCCTTGAAGCCTTTGGACCAAGAGCCGGCAGATGCCCCGCAGTGTCGGCCATTCCTCTCCCGCTAGGACAGGGTGAGCGCTCGAATCCTATCGACGGATGACATCTACTATGAACGTGCATGACGCATGCCGTGGTTGAGATTAAGGTTGAGATTGAGGTGTACCGTTGTGTTTCCAAGGCTCCCCCCTTGAAGAGCTCCATCAGCTCGATGCCTATTCCAGCAATGCTCTTTTTTTGGGAGGGGGGCGTACTCATTTGTTGCGTGCCTTCTTAGTCATTTGATCATTGACCGCCTATCCCTTTCGAGACGGAGCACCGTTCCAACTCGTAATAGAGACACCTCCAACATTTGGGCGCTCATTACACTTCCATATATTGCATAGAAACTGTTCGCTTATCCTATCCCAGTCCTGTTTAGTCTGCGGCCACCATCTATCTCCTAGGATAGCGATCGTTCACTTGCTACTCTCTAGTCTACCAAACTCTTCCATGTCACATCCGTCTAATTTTCTCATCTCCTCCTCTAACGCATCTCCGTTCCTCGTTATATATTTCACATTCTCCTATGTGAGTCCTACTCTCCATTGTTGTCCCACACAGGCACATATTTGTAGCCACGTCGTCCTCCTCCCGACTACTGGTATATATCTTTGTTCTTTCTGGTAGGTCTAGGTCCCCTACACGAAATCGCAGTTTCAGCTTTTTCGCGTAATCCATTGGGCCGAGCGGATACGTTTTCATTCCGACATCTTCCCTCAACCCCCCGTATATCCCTAAGTGCTTCTCCTCTTTCACCTTATTTCTTAGCGCTAGCCTTTCCCTTTCTTCTATTCTTTCTTTTACTTCTGTCTTGTACCCGCCAAACTTCTCTGTAGACAGTACCTCTTCTTGGTCTCCCCCCTAAATCCTTCCATAGTTTCTCGACTACGCCATCCCATCTTATTCGAGCTCGCCCTTTTGTTGTTTCTCTCATACAGCCCTATCAACTATGTCTGGCAACCTCTTTTCTGACACATTCTTGACTTTATATTGCCATTTAAACTTTTTCACGTCTCTATTTTTGTTTCAAGTGGGTGCATTCCTAGTTCTGCTCTTAATACTGTATTACTCGTCGTACTTGAGCATCCTAGTGTATTTTTAGCTGCTGTGATCTGCACTGTTTCCAGATGTTTTACGAACTTCGCGCTCCCTTCCCGTACTTCTCCTGCACACTCTAACTTTGGTACAACCACATTCATCAGAATACGTATTTTAATCCTAGTGTCAAGGTGCGGGTCTGTTACGATCGCATCCATCTTGCCTACTTGTGATTTACCCTTTCCTATGTGTGCATCCCAAGAGCAGTCCTTTGAGATCTCAATACGCCAAGGTATGTATACTGGTCTACCGATGATTTTTTTTTTGGGGGGGGAGTACTACCCGGTTAATAATCCCATGGTCTAATGTACCCCATGGTCTACTACTGTACTCTAGGTATACAGCGAACATAATTTTAGAAAAATAATTAAATTCCAACGAAATTGGGTCAAGAAGGGTTAAGGAGCCCGTCCTTCAGAAAACGTTTCAGCCAGAAAGTGGTACGCCTTAATTCCTATGTCGTAGCATGCGTCACATGTCGTCAACCCCTGTTCTACACGCGTATTATCTGAACATTCGCATTCACACGTCGAGCAGATCACGACCTACTGTAGATAATCTAGATCATCTACTGTAGATAATTTATCAATAGATACAATATTTTGCCGTTGCGAAGTGTTCTGAAAGAGCGGTATCATACAAATATCACAGGACAAACTCGTGCGCAAGAGCCGTATCATGCATATTCTGTATACCCGGGAAACAGTTTGTATAGCGTGCAGACCATATCAATCAGGGATACACCTGTCCCGAAAGATCTGGATCATGACGTGGGCACCTATTCTGTCCCATGAATGGAGATTTGATACTGTGCGCATTGGCCATGCCTTTCGACCCACCTTGGTTGTTGATGCATGTAGTGTTGGTGCTGTGTGTCTCGCTGTCGGCGGCTGCACAGGCGAATCGCAGTGCAGCTACGTGCTTGGCGATGAGCATTTGGAGGTCAGATGCGGCGTGGTGGACCCGGCCAGGCGAGGCGCGTCGGTTGCAGTGCCGATCGATTTGTCTTCGGACGATTCAGACGATTCAGACGATTCCAGCAGCGAGGATAGCAGCGAGGATAGCAGCGATGACAGCAGTGATGGTAGTACCGGCAGCGGCTCTAGCGAAGATGAGGGGGAAAACAGTAACAGCAGCAAAAGCAGCAGCAACGGTGGCGGCGGCAAAGAGAGGAGTGCCGAAGATGGTTCCCGCGAAGAAGCCGGCAAAGAGAACGTCCTAGCAGGCCGCGAAGAGCCCAATCCGATTCTCCTGGAGTCTATTCCCGCAGGAACGGTAGGCCGGCTGGACGTAGACAAAGGAGCCGACTGCATCACCCCGGAAGCTACCACCAAACGATTTGACATAGATCTCACGGACACTCCGCCCAAAAAGGGCAAAAGAAAAAACTCGTCCGAGGATCTGAGCAACGCAGCATGCAGCGAGAAGCGACCGAATGCAACACCAACGGTGACGAGCGGCCCCAAGCCAATAGAGCCGCCCACCAGGCGAGGAGGGGAGCCCAGCACAGGTCCGGAAGCGGGCCGTCCGGATGGCGCGGTGGCCCGTGAATCGGCTGTCCCTGCGGGGATTCCTGCTCGAGGGCCTGCCGTGCTCTACTGCTGCAAGGTGCTGCATGACGAGGGCTCGACATTCCTCGTGATATCTTGCCCGAACATTGACTATGTCTCGGCCGTCGGGAATCACGCGATTATCAGGGGCGCCCGGCGCGACAAGAGGTGAGCTTTGTTCGGGGCGGTTTGAGACTCCCAGCGTCCTACGTTATCATCAGCTTTTGTCACGCCGTCTTTACACGAGTTTGATTTGTGTCGACGCTTGTGATAGAGTGTGTGCAGCAAGTGGCCGTCGAATACCAGAAGATCGCTGGACGCCACGGGATCTATTTATAGTTGATAGGTCGTGGTGGCGTAGTCGGTTTGCGGAAAGCAGTTGTGTCGCAGCCCCACGCTGTGCACTGTATAGAAGAAGACGCCTCTCAATACTATTCGGTATCTGAGCGCTATACCTGCATCCGCCGTTCCCTCCCCGCTCTGCTCCTTCCCTTTCACAGCGTCCTATTTGTGATCCACTTTTCTCCGGAAGACGTCGTGGAGCACCCGGCGTATGCCCCGCTGCTGGCGCTGAGGGGCACCCACGTTGTTGTCGGGCACGGTCGTCGAGGCCGGGAACGAGGAGCGGGGGGGCTACAGCACCGCAAGCTGGCAGAGAGGTCCGTCCAGCTCAACTTCGTCGCTCCACAGGCCTTCCCGCTGCACTCCGCTCTTCCAAGTATCGGGGAAGTCAAGGACATGTCAGACGATAAGCTGGCGGAGGCGGAGGAGAGTGGCAGAGAAACGGGCCCAGTTATCGGGCAGACGCTGTTGAAGACGGTGCTTCTCCCAGCGTCGGCGCGCGGGATCGACTCTTCTGCGGTACGCCCCCCTGTAGCGATGAGCGAGATACTCGAGGACATGGAGAGCAGGGTGCAGGAAGCGGGGCTGACAGCCGAAAGGGATCGGATCGTGGCGGAACTTCGGGCTGCGCACGGACTTCCGCCGGTTGTAAGCACGCCGCAAGAACGGCCAGATGCACAGAAAGCGGAACCGGGAGCACCCGACGATGGAGAGCCCGACGATGACGCAGCCACAAGATCGGGGCAAGCGGCCCCAGTGCCGCGTATCTGCCCCGAAGCGCCGGCTCCGCTGAGCGCCAATGCGTTGCCAAGTTGCTCATCCGTGTCTGCATTGCCACCGCCCCCGCCGCCGCCGCCCCCGCCACCACCGCCACCATATCTGGTATGCGGTGATGCATCCTTCAAGCGAGCAAGGACAAGCGCCGATGCGTTTCCGGGATGTCATGGTATGCCACATTTTCGTCCACCGCCGCCGCCACCACCGCCACCACCTGAAATACACGGCAACATTACCTCGCCACGAACACCCGGCAGCTCCTTGTTTAGCGGCGGGGGGTTGGCCGGCGCGGAAGTGTTTTTCCTCGGGACGGGAAGCGCAGCCCCGACTAAAAACAGGGGCTGCAGCGGGATCCTTCTGCGAATACCTCAGGGGGGAGTTGTCAGAAACGGGGTTGCGGAGGGGAAGCCGCTGCGCCTGTTGATTGACGCCGGGGAAGGGACGCTCGGACACCTGGAGAGGCAGTTCGGGCGGGAGGGGGCGCTCGAAGAAGTTCGGGGACTCGACTGCGTGTGGATTTCGCACAAGCACGCGGACCACCACACGGGGCTGTTCCGCCTCATCGCGGAGCACCACCGCGCGCGCATGGCGGCGAAATTGATGGGAGGGCAGTGCCAATTAGAGGCGGGGAGCGCGCTGGTGATCGTTGCACCGAGCGCTGTGCTCACTTTCCTGGCAAAGTGCAGAGAGTTCTCAGGCGAGCGAATAGCGTACCGAGCCATTCACTGCAGAGACATCGAGCGGCAAGGCTCTTGGCGAGGCGGCAACGGTGCCGGTCTTGGTGGAAGCAGCGGCAGCAGACAGGGGGGGAGGCAGGGGGCGTCGATGCTGCTGGGCGGAATGAGATCCGTGCCCGTTATCCATTGCAGGGAAGCGTATGGCCTCGTGGTGCAATTATGGCAGGACGGCGCCAAGCTGGTCTACAGCGGGGACACGAGGCCTTGCCACCACCTGGTCAACGCTGGAGCCCGGGCGGCGCTCCTGATTCACGAGGCCACTTTCGACGACTCCATGAAGCAAGACGCCGTGTCGAAGTTCCACTGCACTACCTCAGAGGCGCTAGAGATAGGGAGGCGTATGCAGGCGCGGGAAGTTGTGCTCACCCATTTTTCGCAGAGGTATCCGCGCGTGCCCGTGCTTGACCCCGAGCGAGCGCAACGTTTCTGCGTGGCTTTTGACGGCATGGTTCTCAATAGCGCCACGGTTGGAGTTCTTCCAGCCGCGGCGAGTCTTCTTAGCCAGGTTTTGGAACCGAAAGCCGAAGAGGAGGATGCTCAAGAAATAGCACTTGCTTAGCTACCTGTATATGCCTGTCGATTCAAGGGTAGACCGAAGAAAGTATTCGGAATTCGGAGTATTTAGTATACGAAGTATTATTTAATAATAACTGTTACCGACCAGGTACCTATCAACAGTGTGACGGGAACTCAATCTCCTGTGGTGTGTTTTATCCTGATAGCTGCTTGCGCCCGCCAGTGCCTCTCGGCCGCCGTAGGATCTTCGCGATGAAAAAGACATCGAAACCCAAAAATCAATGTTCTATCGTGGACATTTTCGAGCTGTTCAGTGTCTTGAAGAGAAGTACGAGGTAGAGATCGGAAAGAAAAATGAGGCTCAACCTCCGGAGTGGCAGCAACGGGTAATACGATCGACGACGAATTTACTCGCCTAAACACTGTTGTGCATAAAAGCCGGGACGGGACACCACCAGTGCATAGTTTTTAGCAGGGCTGTCACCGGTTCCGAACCCAACCGTGGTTCGGTTCTCTCTCTTGGTACCGGTATGTTCTCACGCTTCGGATCACCCATTACTGTTATCTACGGTTCGGTTCTGTGACGTCAATTACTTGGTACGAGTCGGTTCCGTTCGGTTCGGAGCCGTGGTATAAACAATGCTGCGGATCGGATCGGTTCCATTTCCGTGAATGGCCAGTTCTAGGATATAACGTGGCTTCCCTCTAGCGGACCGTGCATAGGAACCGTATTGGAACCGCGTAAGAACCGGTAAATCTACCCGCCAGATCTAACTGGTCATTTTTGTTTCGGCACGAGCATGACGGACCATGGTCATTGTGAGAGGTTTGTTTCGTGACGAATCAAATCCCTTGAATGACTTCAAAGAAGATACCAGGTACACGGTCGGGAAGTAACAGAACCGCGGCGTTTTCTCCTTTCTGTTGGTGCCGAACCGCGGTTTCGCCCTTCGGTTCCATGGAGGAACCGAACCGTAGAAGAACTGGGTTTCGCGGATCTGAACCGCACCATGTTTTTACTTGCATTTCGGTCCGGTTCGGATAACCCGCGCTTTTTTTTTCACGGTTTGTTTCGGTTCAGAACGGCAAACTTTTTGTAGGGTGGGACAGAATTTTTGGGAGTTTAAATAGCCGCCGGAGGCGGTAAAAAATGGGTTAAAAGGGGGGGGACGAAAAAAAAGAACGAAGAAAGAGAGAGGAGCACGAGGCTAGAGCAAAGCACAGCTAAGCGAGCCTTGCTTACGCGATTGGCGACGGCCGTGATGGAGAAACGAGATGCACGAGGTCAGACCTCGAATGTAATTGGAATGCATACATCCTGCGGGATGTTTGGGTGCTTGGCGGGCGCTCATGACCAAGAGAAGCTGCGGTACTTGGATGCTTTTTTTTGGAGGGCGCCTACTTTTAAACCAAGATAATAAGGAGAAGGTACGTACCAGTCACCATGTACGGGTACCAACTGTAATTTAGAGGGGGCGTAGGCAGGCAGGTACATGCCCTCCTTCCGCGGAGAAGGAAACGTATATAGCAACAAAGGTCCAACAAGGCTGTCTCCACTTTTCCTGAAGCCGTCATAGCATCGAACCTGCTTCTTTGGCTTCCTCTGTTGGGACGAAGCCAGTATGAAATTCGCAAGGCCTAGGGTAAGAGGGTGTTGTTTTAAATTTCAGTACTGTAGTGTGGTTGAACTGGACTACTTGTCGTAGTTGCAAACGCAAGGCTGTTCGCGGTACGAAGCAAACGCGAACGCGTGCCATCATATGTAGGACCGACCCGTGGTGGCGTGGTGTGGTTGTTCTATTTGCAGGAGCGTGCGGTGCGGTGCGGTGCGGTGCGGTGCGGTGCGGTGCGGTGCGGTGCGGTGCGATGATGCAGCTACGGTGCGGTTCGGTGGTACCGCGCTGCACCTCGTTGCAACTGGAAGCTGCCGCACGCCCGCACCGTAAGAGCGACGCACACCCTTATTAAAAACGCTGACAAATAAAAGCAAGCGTACAGCAAATATAACTTGAAGTCAGATGCGTGCACAGCAGATACCCGCCATCCTTGCATCGTACAAGTACAACAGTACGTATGTACTTCGGCGTGCCTTCCGACTTGTGAGCTGGCTTTGCTTGTGCTGCCGGCTAAGTCTCCAGCCACCCCCCCGCCCAACTTAACGCTCCTGCCAGATGATGAACCGGGACGCTGCGGAGGCACACCTGAAATTCCAGGCTCTGGGTACGAGTGCAGGCGTCGTGAAAGGAATCGAAATGGCCTCGAGTCAAGATGACCTCCCGATCCTGCCCGAGTAACGAACACACTCCGTTGTAAGCGTGGCGTAAGAAGGTGGGCTACATTGGTACACATCACAGCAGACGGCAGCAAGCTGTTATAAACAAACTCCTTGCGAAACTACTCTGACGTCATGTCCGAGGGTCATGTCGGAGGTACCCAATTCGTAATGTCGTTCATGTGGCCGACCTTTTTCTTCTAACCTGCTGTTGCAGCTGCTGCTGCTGCTGTTGCTGCTGTTTGGTGTTTATGGGCAGTTTGAGTACAGCGCATACGCTAGTGTTCGCGTACCGCTCCGGTTGCTTGCTTCTGTTAATTTTGTGTTCCGCTTGGTAGGAGTCTCACCGACGGTGACCCCAACACTGTAATAGGAACGTGCGGTGATAATAGTTTTGACTTGGTATAATCATCACCGGGGACGGCGTGGTTCTGTGGAGTAGTGTTGAGGGGACCCCCGGCGACAAGAGGAAAGGTGCGCGAGGCCTGAATTTCAAGGGAATGCGCCAAAATCCACGGGCAACTTTCACGGGGTTGATCTCGAGGAGATCTGGAACCAATATTATATGGGCGCTTGAGGCGCGACATCAGTTGGTCTCGCGGCCGCGGACGCGTTAGGTCCACTTCGATGGGCCACTCATAGGGGAAAACTTTGCACCTCCTCCGTCTTGGTAGCCTCGTGCTCTTGCTTAGTGCGGTTGCAGTTGATTTATTTGCGTCAGTGTCGATTGCACCTCATCCAACCTGCTCTCTTCTCCTGTTGCTTCGTTGCGTGCTCCGTCCTTCCCTTCTCGTTGCTGCTGTGTTTTGTTGTTTACTGCTGCTGCTGCTTCCTTCCATGCGTACTGCTGTACCTTATTTTCTTTTTTTCGCAGGGCGGGGACCTTGAAGATGGAGAACCCGCTACTAGCGTTGTGACGATTACTGGCTAGCGTGTCTAGTGTGATCCCTGTGCGCGTTTGCACTATTTTGAAATAGCGGACGGAGAGGTGTTGATTGTGCATCTTGCGTACCATTTAGTTGCAGAACGACACACCCCTGCGTGGTTTTGGTGCTGCTCCATTTCGAGCCCTTTGGTTTACCTCCCCCTTGCAGATCGTCGTACACCCTCTCGGCTGGGAGTTGGATGGTGGATGGTGCCTGATGGCTCTGCTCAGAAGCTTCGAGAGTCAGTCCTTTGAATTTTGTATTTGGGCACAGTACACGTTAAGAAGTATGCATGACTGCGAATACCGATGTCAGATATATTATAAAAGATGAAAATACACTCCAGCTGTGAGATCGAAGATCTTGTCGAAACTCATCTTTACAAGCTGTGTGTGATACTCCGATCGCGCGTATTACGGGTTGTGTGTCCTCATTAAGGATATAGGTCGGCGACTCCCCTTACAACTACAGTGTAGCTATCAGGGTCGACAGGGTGATGTCAGTCAGTCTGTGCGCGGAAACTATAAAACCCGTTTCTGAGGGGTACAAAATCTGACAGCTGTGGAAGGAAATGTATCCGTTTATCAAGTGAATCCTGTAAGTCGAATAACCGGTGAGGGGAGGGCGGAGTTTTGAAGGACGCGGGGGCCTGGTTTTGATCAAAAGCGAGCCGGGTTGGAGGGGGGGGGAAAGGAGGGGGGGGGGCGGACGGGCGGGCAATTTGTGCGTGGAAGCTATAAATCCTTCAAGGGGATAAATCTGACGGTTTTGGGAAAAAAACAAATGAAAAATGCACCACTTTATCATAGGGTTTATCAATGGGGGGGTTGGGGCGGTGGTGGGGCGGGTGGGGCAGCAATCTGTGCGTGGAAACTATACATTATTTCAAGGGGGTAAATGTGACGGTTTGGGAAATAATGCATCATTTTATCGTGTATATCCTGGGGTAAGTCGTACAATCAGTGAGTAGAGAGAGGGCGGAGTGTTCGAGGGGGTGGGGGTGGGATGGGGTGGGGGGCTGGGGGGGTGGGGGGGCGGGGGCGGGGGAGGGGGGGAGAAGCAGCGGAATGGATGGCTCTAAAAAGATAATGAGGTGATATCCAGTGCGTGAAGTGTTTATTATATATAAGTTGCTGTTGAATCACAACCAGAACGAGGGCGGTTCATTGACGGCAACCTCTAGGCGTACATTTGGCTCGTGTGTTCGCCTGACGAGAGAGACCGCATCATTCGTTCGCGTGCCTGCATTATTTAAGGTTTCCCATTTATGTCCCCCTTTACCTGCCCTCCCCTTTTATCTTTGCTAGCCCGCCCCCTATTCGGCTGCTCGTGTGAAAAAAATAGACGCAATCAGTCACATCGCAGGTCATTAGGAGACCAAAAAAAGTGGGCGGCCAAAAAAACAAAAAAAAACACAAGAAAGAGCAAGCGATTAGTAGTATCGTACATTTTATACTTTGTTGTACCGTGCATTGCCGTGTATTATGCCTGGTATATTACCGTACATTATGCCTGGTGTTAAAGCCATTAAATGAGAGCCTCGGCGTAAAAAAGAGCAAACACATTCCGTAAATATTTAACCTCGTAATAGAAAAAAGACTTGGGCCAAAAAAAAACAAATCTGCACATATTATACCAGGACAGGTACAAAAAAAGACGAAAAAAAGACAAATTTGTATACTATATCTGGTATAAAAAATGGCAGAAACAGCGGCAAAAAAAAAAGGATCGAGGGTCGCCGGGGCTCGAACCAGTGATGTTGGTGCTTACTGGGCCCAAAGTTGAGGTGGTGATCCCACAGTTTGGGGATGCAGCAGGACGCGAGCTGTCGAAGGGACTTACACCTTGCGCTTTGCCGTGATCCGTGAACCTGTATGTCCCTCGAGGGACTCCAGTGCTTCTCGACCCGTCAGGGTGCTTCGTGCCCTCTGGGCAACCCCCGGCTCCTCACAGAACCGAGCGTGAGCCCCAAACATAGAGGGAAAAGACTGGGATATACTGAAAACAAGTTTAATTCTTTGTCGTTCTTTGTCGATTCTTTGTCGTGAACGCGCAATCTGATTGGTTATTCTTTGTTTGTCGGAGTCTGTCCCACCCTCAAAATTTTTCGCCCCCACAGGCAAACTTTTTGTAGGGTGGGACAGAATTTTTGGGAGTTTAAATAGCCGCCGGAGGCGGTAAAAAATGGGTTAAAAGGGGGGGGACGAAAAAAAAGAACGAAGAAAGAGAGAGGAGCACGAGGCTAGAGCAAAGCACAGCTAAGCGAGCCTTGCTTACGCGATTGGCGACGGCCGTGATGGAGAAACGAGATGCACGAGGTCAGACCTCGAATGTAATTGGAATGCATACATCCTGCGGGATGTTTGGGTGCTTGGCGGGCGCTCATGACCAAGAGAAGCTGCGGTACTTGGATGCTTTTTTTTGGAGGGCGCCTACTTTTAAACCAAGATAATAAGGAGAAGGTACGTACCAGTCACCATGTACGGGTACCAACTGTAATTTAGAGGGGGCGTAGGCAGGCAGGTACATGCCCTCCTTCCGCGGAGAAGGAAACGTATATAGCAACAAAGGTCCAACAAGGCTGTCTCCACTTTTCCTGAAGCCGTCATAGCATCGAACCTGCTTCTTTGGCTTCCTCTGTTGGGACGAAGCCAGTATGAAATTCGCAAGGCCTAGGGTAAGAGGGTGTTGTTTTAAATTTCAGTACTGTAGTGTGGTTGAACTGGACTACTTGTCGTAGTTGCAAACGCAAGGCTGTTCGCGGTACGAAGCAAACGCGAACGCGTGCCATCATATGTAGGACCGACCCGTGGTGGCGTGGTGTGGTTGTTCTATTTGCAGGAGCGTGCGGTGCGGTGCGGTGCGGTGCGGTGCGGTGCGGTGCGGTGCGGTGCGGTGCGATGATGCAGCTACGGTGCGGTTCGGTGGTACCGCGCTGCACCTCGTTGCAACTGGAAGCTGCCGCACGCCCGCACCGTAAGAGCGACGCACACCCTTATTAAAAACGCTGACAAATAAAAGCAAGCGTACAGCAAATATAACTTGAAGTCAGATGCGTGCACAGCAGATACCCGCCATCCTTGCATCGTACAAGTACAACAGTACGTATGTACTTCGGCGTGCCTTCCGACTTGTGAGCTGGCTTTGCTTGTGCTGCCGGCTAAGTCTCCAGCCACCCCCCCGCCCAACTTAACGCTCCTGCCAGATGATGAACCGGGACGCTGCGGAGGCACACCTGAAATTCCAGGCTCTGGGTACGAGTGCAGGCGTCGTGAAAGGAATCGAAATGGCCTCGAGTCAAGATGACCTCCCGATCCTGCCCGAGTAACGAACACACTCCGTTGTAAGCGTGGCGTAAGAAGGTGGGCTACATTGGTACACATCACAGCAGACGGCAGCAAGCTGTTATAAACAAACTCCTTGCGAAACTACTCTGACGTCATGTCCGAGGGTCATGTCGGAGGTACCCAATTCGTAATGTCGTTCATGTGGCCGACCTTTTTCTTCTAACCTGCTGTTGCAGCTGCTGCTGCTGCTGTTGCTGCTGTTTGGTGTTTATGGGCAGTTTGAGTACAGCGCATACGCTAGTGTTCGCGTACCGCTCCGGTTGCTTGCTTCTGTTAATTTTGTGTTCCGCTTGGTAGGAGTCTCACCGACGGTGACCCCAACACTGTAATAGGAACGTGCGGTGATAATAGTTTTGACTTGGTATAATCATCACCGGGGACGGCGTGGTTCTGTGGAGTAGTGTTGAGGGGACCCCCGGCGACAAGAGGAAAGGTGCGCGAGGCCTGAATTTCAAGGGAATGCGCCAAAATCCACGGGCAACTTTCACGGGGTTGATCTCGAGGAGATCTGGAACCAATATTATATGGGCGCTTGAGGCGCGACATCAGTTGGTCTCGCGGCCGCGGACGCGTTAGGTCCACTTCGATGGGCCACTCATAGGGGAAAACTTTGCACCTCCTCCGTCTTGGTAGCCTCGTGCTCTTGCTTAGTGCGGTTGCAGTTGATTTATTTGCGTCAGTGTCGATTGCACCTCATCCAACCTGCTCTCTTCTCCTGTTGCTTCGTTGCGTGCTCCGTCCTTCCCTTCTCGTTGCTGCTGTGTTTTGTTGTTTACTGCTGCTGCTGCTTCCTTCCATGCGTACTGCTGTACCTTATTTTCTTTTTTTCGCAGGGCGGGGACCTTGAAGATGGAGAACCCGCTACTAGCGTTGTGACGATTACTGGCTAGCGTGTCTAGTGTGATCCCTGTGCGCGTTTGCACTATTTTGAAATAGCGGACGGAGAGGTGTTGATTGTGCATCTTGCGTACCATTTAGTTGCAGAACGACACACCCCTGCGTGGTTTTGGTGCTGCTCCATTTCGAGCCCTTTGGTTTACCTCCCCCTTGCAGATCGTCGTACACCCTCTCGGCTGGGAGTTGGATGGTGGATGGTGCCTGATGGCTCTGCTCAGAAGCTTCGAGAGTCAGTCCTTTGAATTTTGTATTTGGGCACAGTACACGTTAAGAAGTATGCATGACTGCGAATACCGATGTCAGATATATTATAAAAGATGAAAATACACTCCAGCTGTGAGATCGAAGATCTTGTCGAAACTCATCTTTACAAGCTGTGTGTGATACTCCGATCGCGCGTATTACGGGTTGTGTGTCCTCATTAAGGATATAGGTCGGCGACTCCCCTTACAACTACAGTGTAGCTATCAGGGTCGACAGGGTGATGTCAGTCAGTCTGTGCGCGGAAACTATAAAACCCGTTTCTGAGGGGTACAAAATCTGACAGCTGTGGAAGGAAATGTATCCGTTTATCAAGTGAATCCTGTAAGTCGAATAACCGGTGAGGGGAGGGCGGAGTTTTGAAGGACGCGGGGGCCTGGTTTTGATCAAAAGCGAGCCGGGTTGGAGGGGGGGGGAAAGGAGGGGGGGGGGCGGACGGGCGGGCAATTTGTGCGTGGAAGCTATAAATCCTTCAAGGGGATAAATCTGACGGTTTTGGGAAAAAAAACAAATGAAAAATGCACCACTTTATCATAGGGTTTATCAATGGGGGGGTTGGGGCGGTGGTGGGGCGGGTGGGGCAGCAATCTGTGCGTGGAAACTATACATTATTTCAAGGGGGTAAATGTGACGGTTTGGGAAATAATGCATCATTTTATCGTGTATATCCTGGGGTAAGTCGTACAATCAGTGAGTAGAGAGAGGGCGGAGTGTTCGAGGGGGTGGGGGTGGGATGGGGTGGGGGGCTGGGGGGGGTGGGGGGCGGGGGCGGGGGAGGGGGGGAGAAGCAGCGGAATGGATGGCTCTAAAAAGATAATGAGGTGATATCCAGTGCGTGAAGTGTTTATTATATATAAGTTGCTGTTGAATCACAACCAGAACGAGGGCGGTTCATTGACGGCAACCTCTAGGCGTACATTTGGCTCGTGTGTTCGCCTGACGAGAGAGACCGCATCATTCGTTCGCGTGCCTGCATTATTTAAGGTTTCCCATTTATGTCCCCCTTTACCTGCCCTCCCCTTTTATCTTTGCTAGCCCGCCCCCTATTCGGCTGCTCGTGTGAAAAAAATAGACGCAATCAGTCACATCGCAGGTCATTAGGAGACCAAAAAAAGTGGGCGGCCAAAAAAAACAAAAAAAAACACAAGAAAGAGCAAGCGATTAGTAGTATCGTACATTTTATACTTTGTTGTACCGTGCATTGCCGTGTATTATGCCTGGTATATTACCGTACATTATGCCTGGTGTTAAAGCCATTAAATGAGAGCCTCGGCGTAAAAAAGAGCAAACACATTCCGTAAATATTTAACCTCGTAATAGAAAAAAGACTTGGGCCAAAAAAAAACAAATCTGCACATATTATACCAGGACAGGTACAAAAAAAGACGAAAAAAAGACAAATTTGTATACTATATCTGGTATAAAAAATGGCAGAAACAGCGGCAAAAAAAAAAGGATCGAGGGTCGCCGGGGCTCGAACCAGTGATGTTGGTGCTTACTGGGCCCAAAGTTGAGGTGGTGATCCCACAGTTTGGGGATGCAGCAGGACGCGAGCTGTCGAAGGGACTTACACCTTGCGCTTTGCCGTGATCCGTGAACCTGTATGTCCCTCGAGGGACTCCAGTGCTTCTCGACCCGTCAGGGTGCTTCGTGCCCTCTGGGCAACCCCCGGCTCCTCACAGAACCGAGCGTGAGCCCCAAACATAGAGGGAAAAGACTGGGATATACTGAAAACAAGTTTAATTCTTTGTCGTTCTTTGTCGATTCTTTGTCGTGAACGCGCAATCTGATTGGTTATTCTTTGTTTGTCGGAGTCTGTCCCACCCTCAAAATTTTTCGCCCCCACAGGCAAACTTTTTGTAGGGTGGGACAGAATTTTTGGGAGTTTAAATAGCCGCCGGAGGCGGTAAAAAATGGGTTAAAAGGGGGGGGACGAAAAAAAAGAACGAAGAAAGAGAGAGGAGCACGAGGCTAGAGCAAAGCACAGCTAAGCGAGCCTTGCTTACGCGATTGGCGACGGCCGTGATGGAGAAACGAGATGCACGAGGTCAGACCTCGAATGTAATTGGAATGCATACATCCTGCGGGATGTTTGGGTGCTTGGCGGGCGCTCATGACCAAGAGAAGCTGCGGTACTTGGATGCTTTTTTTTGGAGGGCGCCTACTTTTAAACCAAGATAATAAGGAGAAGGTACGTACCAGTCACCATGTACGGGTACCAACTGTAATTTAGAGGGGGCGTAGGCAGGCAGGTACATGCCCTCCTTCCGCGGAGAAGGAAACGTATATAGCAACAAAGGTCCAACAAGGCTGTCTCCACTTTTCCTGAAGCCGTCATAGCATCGAACCTGCTTCTTTGGCTTCCTCTGTTGGGACGAAGCCAGTATGAAATTCGCAAGGCCTAGGGTAAGAGGGTGTTGTTTTAAATTTCAGTACTGTAGTGTGGTTGAACTGGACTACTTGTCGTAGTTGCAAACGCAAGGCTGTTCGCGGTACGAAGCAAACGCGAACGCGTGCCATCATATGTAGGACCGACCCGTGGTGGCGTGGTGTGGTTGTTCTATTTGCAGGAGCGTGCGGTGCGGTGCGGTGCGGTGCGGTGCGGTGCGGTGCGGTGCGGTGCGGTGCGATGATGCAGCTACGGTGCGGTTCGGTGGTACCGCGCTGCACCTCGTTGCAACTGGAAGCTGCCGCACGCCCGCACCGTAAGAGCGACGCACACCCTTATTAAAAACGCTGACAAATAAAAGCAAGCGTACAGCAAATATAACTTGAAGTCAGATGCGTGCACAGCAGATACCCGCCATCCTTGCATCGTACAAGTACAACAGTACGTATGTACTTCGGCGTGCCTTCCGACTTGTGAGCTGGCTTTGCTTGTGCTGCCGGCTAAGTCTCCAGCCACCCCCCCGCCCAACTTAACGCTCCTGCCAGATGATGAACCGGGACGCTGCGGAGGCACACCTGAAATTCCAGGCTCTGGGTACGAGTGCAGGCGTCGTGAAAGGAATCGAAATGGCCTCGAGTCAAGATGACCTCCCGATCCTGCCCGAGTAACGAACACACTCCGTTGTAAGCGTGGCGTAAGAAGGTGGGCTACATTGGTACACATCACAGCAGACGGCAGCAAGCTGTTATAAACAAACTCCTTGCGAAACTACTCTGACGTCATGTCCGAGGGTCATGTCGGAGGTACCCAATTCGTAATGTCGTTCATGTGGCCGACCTTTTTCTTCTAACCTGCTGTTGCAGCTGCTGCTGCTGCTGTTGCTGCTGTTTGGTGTTTATGGGCAGTTTGAGTACAGCGCATACGCTAGTGTTCGCGTACCGCTCCGGTTGCTTGCTTCTGTTAATTTTGTGTTCCGCTTGGTAGGAGTCTCACCGACGGTGACCCCAACACTGTAATAGGAACGTGCGGTGATAATAGTTTTGACTTGGTATAATCATCACCGGGGACGGCGTGGTTCTGTGGAGTAGTGTTGAGGGGACCCCCGGCGACAAGAGGAAAGGTGCGCGAGGCCTGAATTTCAAGGGAATGCGCCAAAATCCACGGGCAACTTTCACGGGGTTGATCTCGAGGAGATCTGGAACCAATATTATATGGGCGCTTGAGGCGCGACATCAGTTGGTCTCGCGGCCGCGGACGCGTTAGGTCCACTTCGATGGGCCACTCATAGGGGAAAACTTTGCACCTCCTCCGTCTTGGTAGCCTCGTGCTCTTGCTTAGTGCGGTTGCAGTTGATTTATTTGCGTCAGTGTCGATTGCACCTCATCCAACCTGCTCTCTTCTCCTGTTGCTTCGTTGCGTGCTCCGTCCTTCCCTTCTCGTTGCTGCTGTGTTTTGTTGTTTACTGCTGCTGCTGCTTCCTTCCATGCGTACTGCTGTACCTTATTTTCTTTTTTTCGCAGGGCGGGGACCTTGAAGATGGAGAACCCGCTACTAGCGTTGTGACGATTACTGGCTAGCGTGTCTAGTGTGATCCCTGTGCGCGTTTGCACTATTTTGAAATAGCGGACGGAGAGGTGTTGATTGTGCATCTTGCGTACCATTTAGTTGCAGAACGACACACCCCTGCGTGGTTTTGGTGCTGCTCCATTTCGAGCCCTTTGGTTTACCTCCCCCTTGCAGATCGTCGTACACCCTCTCGGCTGGGAGTTGGATGGTGGATGGTGCCTGATGGCTCTGCTCAGAAGCTTCGAGAGTCAGTCCTTTGAATTTTGTATTTGGGCACAGTACACGTTAAGAAGTATGCATGACTGCGAATACCGATGTCAGATATATTATAAAAGATGAAAATACACTCCAGCTGTGAGATCGAAGATCTTGTCGAAACTCATCTTTACAAGCTGTGTGTGATACTCCGATCGCGCGTATTACGGGTTGTGTGTCCTCATTAAGGATATAGGTCGGCGACTCCCCTTACAACTACAGTGTAGCTATCAGGGTCGACAGGGTGATGTCAGTCAGTCTGTGCGCGGAAACTATAAAACCCGTTTCTGAGGGGTACAAAATCTGACAGCTGTGGAAGGAAATGTATCCGTTTATCAAGTGAATCCTGTAAGTCGAATAACCGGTGAGGGGAGGGCGGAGTTTTGAAGGACGCGGGGGCCTGGTTTTGATCAAAAGCGAGCCGGGTTGGAGGGGGGGGGAAAGGAGGGGGGGGGGGCGGACGGGCGGGCAATTTGTGCGTGGAAGCTATAAATCCTTCAAGGGGATAAATCTGACGGTTTTGGGAAAAAAACAAATGAAAAATGCACCACTTTATCATAGGGTTTATCAATGGGGGGGTTGGGGCGGTGGTGGGGCGGGTGGGGCAGCAATCTGTGCGTGGAAACTATACATTATTTCAAGGGGGTAAATGTGACGGTTTGGGAAATAATGCATCATTTTATCGTGTATATCCTGGGGTAAGTCGTACAATCAGTGAGTAGAGAGAGGGCGGAGTGTTCGAGGGGGTGGGGGTGGGATGGGGTGGGGGGCTGGGGGGGGTGGGGGGCGGGGGCGGGGGAGGGGGGGAGAAGCAGCGGAATGGATGGCTCTAAAAAGATAATGAGGTGATATCCAGTGCGTGAAGTGTTTATTATATATAAGTTGCTGTTGAATCACAACCAGAACGAGGGCGGTTCATTGACGGCAACCTCTAGGCGTACATTTGGCTCGTGTGTTCGCCTGACGAGAGAGACCGCATCATTCGTTCGCGTGCCTGCATTATTTAAGGTTTCCCATTTATGTCCCCCTTTACCTGCCCTCCCCTTTTATCTTTGCTAGCCCGCCCCCTATTCGGCTGCTCGTGTGAAAAAAATAGACGCAATCAGTCACATCGCAGGTCATTAGGAGACCAAAAAAAGTGGGCGGCCAAAAAAACAAAAAAAAACACAAGAAAGAGCAAGCGATTAGTAGTATCGTACATTTTATACTTTGTTGTACCGTGCATTGCCGTGTATTATGCCTGGTATATTACCGTACATTATGCCTGGTGTTAAAGCCATTAAATGAGAGCCTCGGCGTAAAAAAGAGCAAACACATTCCGTAAATATTTAACCTCGTAATAGAAAAAAGACTTGGGCCAAAAAAAAACAAATCTGCACATATTATACCAGGACAGGTACAAAAAAAGACGAAAAAAAGACAAATTTGTATACTATATCTGGTATAAAAAATGGCAGAAACAGCGGCAAAAAAAAAAGGATCGAGGGTCGCCGGGGCTCGAACCAGTGATGTTGGTGCTTACTGGGCCCAAAGTTGAGGTGGTGATCCCACAGTTTGGGGATGCAGCAGGACGCGAGCTGTCGAAGGGACTTACACCTTGCGCTTTGCCGTGATCCGTGAACCTGTATGTCCCTCGAGGGACTCCAGTGCTTCTCGACCCGTCAGGGTGCTTCGTGCCCTCTGGGCAACCCCCGGCTCCTCACAGAACCGAGCGTGAGCCCCAAACATAGAGGGAAAAGACTGGGATATACTGAAAACAAGTTTAATTCTTTGTCGTTCTTTGTCGATTCTTTGTCGTGAACGCGCAATCTGATTGGTTATTCTTTGTCGGAGTCTGTCCCACCCTCAAAATTTTTCGCCCCCACATTATGCAAAATTCCTACCTGGTAAACTTCGTTTCGGTTATTTTATCAGTGGAAATGCTACGACTCGATTCTGTTAATCGGAACCGAAGACGCATGCTACGATCGAGGTATCACTCTGAAAAGGTTTCTGAAGGACGGGGCTCCTGAAACCAAAATCGTCGGGGAAAAAAAAAGGCCATTTTTTCTGCATGATTATCGATTGTGTACCTAGGCCATGGGATTTTTTATCCGGTAGCTGTTTTACTTTTCTCCAAATCAGTTTTAGGGAGAGGTCTTGAGCTCCCAAATTGAGGGGTAGTATTAGAAAAAAAGTGGTGCACCTCGATTGTTGCACGCGTCCGAACTCAACTCAACTCAACTCGCAGCAACCGAACCGAACAGCAGCAAGGAACGGCAAACCGCCCTGGTTGCTATCAAGTAACGTGATCTAAGACCATTGCACCACCGACGCGACGGTTGAATCGGAAAAAATGCAACCAAGTTGTTCTGGCTCCAGCACGATGTTGAAAACGATACCCTTCAGGGCACGTTCCAAGCGCTCAATTTTTGTATCGCGTCCACCGAGTGATCACTTTGTAGCTGCTCCACGAGAAGCTTCCGCATCGGCGGCAGAATACGCTTGATGTCCACATGGCAGCTGTATAGGTGCCTGTCCATGCAAGTGAGACCCCCACACGGTGCGCAGTATATACATTAAAAGCGTCATAGTTCCCTGGATTCGATTCCCCACACATTTCTTTATGTGGGGAAATGAAGCAGCTATTGTCGTGTCGCAACGTCGCTCAAGGCAGTGCAGCGCTTGAGCGATGAGAGCTTTCCGTGTTTCCATTTTCGATACTCACCAGCGCCGTTTGAACAAAACAAAATGTTATCTGACTTTTTTGGTAAGGCCTCACGCGGCAACTCTCCTTTCGTTGACGAAAAACTAAGCAGTTCAGTACAAGCTGCAGCACAATCCTCCCAGCTTCAGCGGCAGCAACTCATTGCAAGTACAACCTCCGAATAGCTGCAGCCTCCGCGTAGATGGCCTTCATCTTGTCGAAGTGCTCCTGCGGCATGTTGGTTCGCAACGCGAATCCGAAGTCGTTTCCGAGATATTCTATGCCCTCTTCCACAAACTGTACGAACTCATCTAGCTCCTCCAACTTCGTAAAAGTGTGCTGCAGAAACTTCTTGCGCTCTGCAGCGTCTTCAATTCGTAGCGCCCGTGCTAGCGTGCGGACTTCCGGCCTTGACCTGTCGAGTGAGAGCATGCGCGCACAGGGAGGGGGGAACATTCGTGATACAACAACACGATACCAGCAACAGCACAACAAGAACGACAAGCGAATAAAAGCTATCGTTCAAGCATTAAATCTTCCTACGAATGGATATCATCTCCTTCTTATGTGAAACATCGACAATCTCCCCGTGGCATACGAAGTACATGATTTAGTATAACGACGATCCGACGGAGCAATGGCCGTGCGGGGAGGCGGGCGAGGAGGATTGGGGAGTGATGAGGGTGTGTGCAATAGTTCCCGTTTTTCAGGCGGTTTGGCCGCGACGCCGCCGTGACGATGATGGCGATCAAATCGATTACGAAAAGGGGGGGGGACGGACAGAGTGTCCGGCGGGCACAGGCAGCAAAGTTTGCCATTATGGCGTAGGTCGAGTTTCCTTTGGCCCCAAATCACCGATTGGCGGAGCACTCGAGCTCTATACCGCATGGGAAAGTATCGAAGCGTGTCGTGTGCTGATGCGATATGCTGCCCAACACCTTTGGCACTCACTCAGTTTTCAGCTCCGCCTGGATCCGATCTCGCACCATCTTGAGAACTTTCAGCAAACTCGATTGAGTGCCTTTGTTTGTCTGAACAGCGACAAAAACAAGTGTTTCGGTTAGCTCAATGCTGTTTCAACAAGACATCATTGCTGTTTTTCGTTCCGCGCGCCGACCGTCACGCGGCAGGATTGAACCCTTGCAATGATACTACGGCATTGCCTTCGCGATTGCTACGATGTCAATGCGATGGCCCTTGTGCTGACAAACAACATAGAAACGGCCGGTTGTCGATCGCCGACACAGATATGAATAGCTGTATACCCTGGTATATCACAAGCGACAATCTTTTACCCGAAACACGACAGGAAACCCGGTCTGGTAAGTAAATGTCAGCACGGCATCTGTATAACTGCTGCTACTGTACACATTTGACACGAGGCAACCGTTCGACTTGCTTAGCCATCGCGCTCAAAACGGCAGCAGAAACGGACGAAGGTAGTGGCTCACCTCAGCAGTAACCAGGCTGGCAACATACTCCGTTAGGTCGCTGTCCAATAGGTCCTCTCTTTGTAGGGTTTGGACGCAGTCGTCCAGCTCCTCCGGGCCCGCCGTCGCTGCGCTCAAGATTATCGATACCTGCGGGACGAAGCGTACCCACGAACCGCTCGTCGTGTCATCCCGTGTGCCGTCAACAGCTCCTCATGAGATATGCGAGGCTGTATCGGCTGGGCAGCTATTATGTTTCGTTAAAACACAGGCACGTTGCGACGAGAAAAGAGGTGAACGAGGTCCGCCTTCGTTTTCAGATCGTGGCCACCCGTGCCAAGTGTGTCTGTGTTATCGAGCGCGAGCTAACCAGGGTTTTTACGAACAGCAGTCGAAACGTTCACAAGTAGCCGCGGCAACGAAAGGTTTGCCTACCCACGCAAGTCCTCCTACAGGCAGCAATGCGTACCGGAACGTCATTAAAAGTCGGTTCGTCGGCGTCACCACTCTTGCGAGAGGAAACTGCGCAACATTCTGTAATAAGTATAATAAAAACTACGTTGGCTCTACTCGACGAGCCGTTCAAAGCTAACTTTTCAGCATCGGTTTGTGTCGATTAGCGTTTGTTTGGGGTCGATCCTGAGATTGCAGCATTCAGCGCTACGGTCCGCAACATGTACTGTATTCATATGCGATCCGAAAAAAAAAAAAAAACTGCCAGAGTAATACACACTACCAGGCAGTTGATATCACCTCATTATCTTTCTAGCTATCAACACCGTAGCTCTAATTCATCCGCCCCCCAACGCCCCCTCCTTTCCCACCACCCGCACCATCGCCTAGACCTAGCACCACGTGTATAGCAAGTCCCTACATCTATGCGACCTAAAGCTGTTGGAAATCCCCTCCCCCCCCCCCCCAACCCCCTCACCCCTTCGAACACTCCGCCCACTCCTCACTGGTTGTACGACTTACAGGATACTCGTACATGATAAACTGATGCTTTCCTTCCACAACCGTCAGATTTGTCCCCGTAAATAAATATAGTTTCCGCGCACAGATTGAGTTGCCTCGCCCCCCCTCCCACCCCCCCGCTCCCTCTTGTTCAAACCCAGGCCCCCACGCCCTTAACAACTCCGCCCTCCCCTCGCCGTTTATACGACTTACAGGATACACCTGATTAACTTATGCATTTCCTTCCACAGCTGTCAGATTTTGTCCCCCTCAAAAACGGGTTTTATAGTTTCCGCGCACAGACTGACTAACACCACCCCGTTGACCCTGGTACAAGCTACACTGTAGTTCCAAGGGGAGTCGCCGACCTATACCCTTAATGAGGACACACACCCAGTAATACGCGTGATCGGAGTATCACACACAATCTTGCAAATATGACTTTCGACAAAATCTTCGATCTCACAGCTGGAGTGTATTTCTATTTTTATAATATACTCGTAATACGCTGATTTTAAGCATTCAATTCACTTGCGCAACGGTCTGAGCGCAACATCAAACATTCGTTGATTCGTCATCCTTCGCGATACGTTGACATCACTTATCTCATATATATTTTCTCGTTTCTTCTCCTCGCTTTCTCTTGCTTAAACGCCCCATCTGATATCGAAATCCGCCAGAGTAATAAACACTTCCACGCCCTGGATATCGCCTCGTTATCGTTTTAGAGCCGTCCATGCCGCTGCTGCAATTCCCACCCACCCCCGCCCCCAACGCCCCCTCCTTCCCCACCACCCGCACCATCGCCTAGACCTAGCACCACGCGTATAGCAAACCCCTACATATATGCGACCTAAAGCCCTCCCCCCCCGCCCCCCGCCCCCCCCCGGCACTTCCCCCCCCCCCTCCCCCTCAAGAAGGATTTATAGTTTCCACGCACAAATTGACCTGCCCCACCCGTCCCCTCCCCCCCCTCCCCCCCTCCCGCCCCCTCCCCCCCTCCCGCCCCCCTTTTGATCAAAATCAGGCCCCCACGTCCTTAAAAACTCCGCCCTCCCCTCGCCGGTTATTCGACTTACAATATTCACTTGATAAACTGATGCATTTCCTTCCACAGCTGTCAGATTTTGTCCCCTTCAGAAACGGGTGTTATAGTTTCCGCGCACAGACTGCCTAACAACACCATGTTGACCCTGATAGCCACACTGTAGTTGCAAGCGGAGTCGCCGACCTATATCCTTAATGAGGACACACAACCCGTAATACGCGCGATCGGAGTATCACACACAGCTTGCAAAGATGAGTTTCGACAAAATATTCGATCTCACAGCTGGAGTGTAATTCAATTTTTATACTCCGAGTAATATATAACGGGACGATAACCTTTTCATTATTAATCCTCTGGCGGACGGAAAAAAATACAGTTCACCATACTCTATGGGCGCATAGGACGATACAACGGACAAATGTTGTATATTATAGTAGTGTTATTGTAGTGGTCCCTCTGTGGCGGCGGTTGAGTATTATTAATAGTGCGGGTTGCCTGATAAAGCGCCTGGATAATGGCTTGGCGTACCTGGGAACAACCTGTACTGGCAGTACATGAAGTAGTGCTGTAGTTGCCGGTATAGGGGCTGTATTTTCGGCTTGCACATGCCGGCAGCATCTATGGAGGGACCACTATACGACTACTGCTTATGTGTTGCTCTTACGTAATGTATTACTGCATTGGGATAAGGCATTGCTACTACATATAAATACATATATACAGCGAATGGAGCGAGACGGCAACGGGGCATCTCTCCTCTGCTGTCGGATGACAGTACCAACCAACAGCAACACCAGCCTTTTTCTGTGCGTCAGAACGAACGCGTGGTATTAATATTAATGGTAGTTGCAAACCTATTGTATTAGCACCGTAGTAGTGGTCACTTTTGAAGATACCGGGGTATGTTTCGATGTTTCTTTGGAAGTGCTTGGGGCGGGGGGTGGCCGTCGTTGGACGGATATGCATCAAGCAATATTGTACAGTACACATATTGAGCTTGGAATCCAGGCGGCGTGCTTATTCGAGTAGCCACGTTTTTGTTGTCGTACATGTATTTACGTTTTGTCGTGCGTAGCAATGTTAGTTTTCAGTATATTTGGTTTTGTGCTGTGACTCGCGCTGCACCTTGCATTGTCGGATGGTAAATCCTTACCATTAATACCAGGTATATAATACCGTAGGGTCGTCGATTTAATAGTAGTCACTTAGCTATTTTCAAACATTCGGATTGAGTATTCATTTCGCGTAACCCGCTCTACCGATCGCCACCCGGCCCCCAGCGACCGCACGCCCGAGCCACGCCCGCCTCACACATCATCACTCGGTGTCCCCGGCGACATAACGGCCGACAGTTCCCAAGTCGGCGAGTGGGGAGCGTCAAAAGGCTCTCCCGGGGACGGCGCGCTCTCTCCCCGGGAAGGCGGAGAATCTTAAGAAAGAGGAAACCCCCACCCAGCTCTCCTCGCGTACCACCAGGTGTACTGCTGTTGTGCGTACTGCTGCAATGCTGCTGCACTGCTGTGCTGCCGTTGTGGAACGGTCGGTACGTACTGCTGCACTGCTGCTGTACTGCTGTGGTGGGTAGGTCGATGGGTGGGTAGTGGGTGGTGGGTGCTTGGTGGGTGGCGGCTCGCTCGCTCCCCGAGATTGCGGGGGGTCGTGAAAAAAACAACCTCCCCGCGTTACTTGCCGGGTGGTGGGTCCTCAAGACTCCAGAAGCAACCAAATGCTCCTCGCGTACCGGTATACTACCGTATGTACTGCACCCTTTCTTGGGTATCATATCGCTTCACTACCGTACGTACTACCGCTGCACTGCTGAGCTACCGTGTGGTAGTACCGTCTTACCGTATTCTACACAAGATAACACACCCCCGGTGATACATTTGAGCGCTTGAAAATATTATCACCGGGTGTGGTATTCTGTGGGGTGTGTGGTATCTTCTGTCGCCATATTACTTGGTATTAGACTAAGGCGCTATATTTCGAGCCCCAAAAATTATCACCGGGGTGTCGTATTCTGTGGGGGGTGTGGTATCTTATGTGGGTGTGTTATCTTGTGTAGAATACGGTAGTCAGCTCCTAGGGTCTGCTAGTATGACATTTCTTTCTCTTTTCCTTTCCTTGCTTCCTCTTCTTGTCTTGCCTTTTCTTGCTTTTCTTGTCTTTCTTGTCTTTCTTTTCTTTCTTTTCCTTTTTCGTTTTCTTTTTTCGCTTTCTTCTCTTTCCTTTCCTTTCCTTTCTCTTCTTATTTGTTCTTTTTTTTCTTTTTTCCAATTGACTTGCGTCTGTCGCGCGTATGCGTAGTGATAGATACTACGTGTAATATATACGTGGTAGTCTTTCTTGCGTGGCAAGCGGTATAGTCGGTTTTTCCAGGCGCGAGTAATGAGACGTATGCACCAGGTATAGACCTGGCACATCGTAGACTGACTCCCGATTTCACTTTTATATGTTTCTGGTGGAGGCATGAATTGCGTCAGCTGTGATACATGCGTGTACCACGTTGGGTTGTGTGTGTTTTCCTGGGGTATTCCTCAGCTCCAGAGTGACTGCTCCATAGTGACTGGAGCCTGTCCTGTGACCACGGACTTGATTATGCAAGTTAATGTGAGAACAACAACAACAACAACAACAGTACTACCGTATTATTTCCGCACTTACTGCTGCACTGCTTCGTATGTAGTGGGGTTGGTCTGTGAGTGGTGGGTGGGTGGTGGGTAGGTTGTGGGTGCACTGGGGGGCGCCTGGCGGGTTGGTGGATCCTTTCGTACGTGGGTTGATTTCTTCGTGCTGTGGGGGTTGGCCTTATTTAGCACTACTGTTTTTTTCGACGCTATACCGGCCGGCATACTTCGGGAGTACCAGGTAGCACTAGTACAGTAACAATGCTGCTGTAGAATAGGTGTCGACACACGGTTGACATTGCATAGTATATTCGAGAGTGACTAGAGCCTGTCCTGTGACCACGGACTTGATTATGCGAGTAAATGTGAGAACAACAACAATAACAACAACAAGTTTAGCTTTACGTTCCGGCGTCAGCCGTCAGCCCTATTACGTACGTACGTACATAGGAGCCACAGGTATCCAATGATGGGTAATATCACGACTAAACAACAATTTCGTTTCCACCGACCCTTCTATTGTCTGATGGTCTTGGAATCGCGTAGCGATGCGTGTCAGCGCAGAAATCTATTTATTAGTCGAGTGTTTGCGTTGAAGGAATTCAATCTAAAAATTCAAGCAAATAATCCTGCCGAGCGAACTTTGAAGGAAGAATTTGCCAAAAACGGCATGAAAATTCCAATTTGAGTGAACGATTTATTAGAGTGAACTTCCATCAATAACGACCAGATCATGCGATTGGCCTAGCAACACCAGGCACAACGGCGTAACAATCAGAGGGCACGAGGCCACAACCCACACGGCAGCACACAGCAGACACTGATCGCTGTGCGCTGTGCTTTGCCGGCGGTAGACACAACCCAACATTGATGCGGAGGCACCAAAGAGTTGCTGGGGAAGCATGGCGCGTACGCGCAACCTCAGGGGTAGGTGCTAGTGAGCCAGCGCTCCCGTGCTCTTTACGATGTGACCTCGTTCTCTGCTGCTGCGTGACGTCGTATTCGGTGCTGATTTTGTCAACCACCGTCGCTATCCCACAACGCTGTTGCCGATGCTTCCACCGCCACCGCCACCCACGCCGCACGGCCGCCGCCGCTACTGCTGCTGCTGCTGCTGCTGCTGCTGCTGCTGCTGCTGCTGCTGTGCGGCGGCTGTTGTGCTGCGGCTGCGGTTGGTGTCTCCTGCGTTTGTTTCTAAAAAATATGAGAAAAAACTGGCTGTTCTGTTGCTGTGGTGATGATGGAGATGATCGAGCCAGGCCGAGCTGCTGTGCCGCAACTCATCTGGCGGGGCCATCGCCACCGCCACCTCCGCCCCCGCCCCCGCCGCTGCTGCTGCTGCTGCTGCGGCGGCTGCGGCTGCGGTGCTGCTACTGCGCTGCTGCTGCTGCTGCTGCTGTGCTGCTGCTGTGCTGCTGTTTGTCTGATGGTGTTGTGCTGGGCCTGCCCCTGTCGGTGAGTCTAGGTGCTACCGCACCATGTCTAAATTCGAAATTTGGTGTTGCCTCCCCGCTCCCCGCCTGAGACATGGAGGCCGTGTTTTCTGCGATTCGTTCACCGCAAACACAACCAAAAGCATGCCGGAGTGAATCTGGCCTTTTTTAGCATGATAGATTTTTTTTTAGAGTGCATTAGTTTAACGCAAACACTCGAGTATATCATGACAGGTACAGATACTCGAATCACACTCCTCCGCGTTTTACAAGTATGTGTCCCGTGTCCCATGTACCATATGACTTTTAATACGTAACGAGAAGAGCGCTTTGGGGATCCACTATAATATTGTTGCCGTACAGAGGTCTATCAGTAACGTGCTCTTGTACCGTGTACACGCCATTGCGTGCACCACTAAACCAGCCCCTCCCCCCCCCCCTTCCTCCCCCCTTCACCTTCTTCCGAGAAGCCCGCCGGCTCTCCTGGCCGAGGAAACCTGTCAAGTAAGCGTCCACCCTCACCAGTGCCTCCTGGTCCTCCCCGCTGCGTACCTTTGCCAGCCTCTCGGCCATGGCCTGCCGGTAGATGCCCCGTTTGAGCAGACTCGACATGTACTCGTCAAGGATGGCGGGCTTCCACTGGTTCATTGGTGTCTCAGCCAGTATTGTGATGAGGTTGTTCACCCTTGCGCGCTCAGGGTCGCCTCGGGCGAGGGGGTTCAACACGTCCTCTCCTCCCCCGTCTGAGGACATGTCGCAGCCAACTGTTCTGGTTGCGCGAGGTCTCCGTTGGCTAGAGCTGCGAGTTCCCCCCGACACACGTAGGCCTGTAGCCACATTTGGCGATAACAAACTCAATGAAGATCCACCGGTTATGTCCATAGTGCGCCTTCCTCGTATCCGTCGCCATCGTCGCCATCGGCAGGATGCTGGTAGGGGTGGGGTGAAGGCTAGCGCCGTGGGTTGGCGGCTGTTACATGTGGACCTCAACTTGTTGTGGTTATGACGGTGATAGCGGACTGCTGCGTGAAGTGAGGGTGCTGTTATGAACGCCTCCGTGACTATGGGATATGATACCGCTGCTAGAGTGCCTACGGCAGCAGCAGCTCGTATAGTGTAGCCAGCGCAGCGCATGGTCGGCAGTCAGCAACGCGTTTTTGCTGTGAGCTTTGAGAAAAGCCTTTGAGAGCTGAGAGCTAGCGACGGTAGACAGGGAGTTGTATAGATAATCGAAAAATGTTACTTGTGGGAATGCGGGTATGGCCGGTATGATCCCATGTCTGTGCTCCAACCACCCCCACCTTCCGCGTTACCGGGTGCACCGCTGTGCACCGTTGAAGTGTGACAACTTCGTTGCTCGGGGAACGACACCTAGCGTGTAGAGCATCAAACGTTGAAGTTTCTATCTCGTTGACCACGTAAGGCTCGGTGGTTCAACGCGTAAGCACGAACAATAGCAAAATGGCGGACGAGCCCAAGCTGGAGCCCCGACGGTCTGATGTCACCCTCCAGCCCTACCCTCACGTCGACAAGGACGACCGCAGCGACCCGGTAGCATGGACCAACTCCAGAGAGCAATTCATGCGTGAGCACATGATCGCCAAGGAGCGAGTGAAACTGTTGCGACAGCAGGTGATCGCCTGCTACCGCAAAGAAGGGGTGAACCACTACGTGAACTGCAAGCACCTGACGACGAAGTACCTGGACATAATCCAGGACACCACCTTCGGCAGGCTCAAGCCACCCGGGACTGGAGCCGCTGCAGAGGGCGGGGATGAGGAGTAGCTAGAGGACGGGCAGCTTCTTGGGTTTTTTTGTTTGGGATGAAGGGAACCGGGGAAGGACCTGGAATGGGCTGGAACAGAACAAACGTGGGAGGTATTTCGGTGGGAGTACAGAAATCCGATGTGCACATAAATGTAAAGATCGTTGTATCACTAACAGGAATAACGAAACGATCCTTATATTTACGTCTAGTTTGGCAACGTTGCAAGCTTCGGTGCAGCTGACATGCCGCTGCCACTTGATTTACCAGGTATTCGTAGAGCTCGCTATGCTTGCGGAGGTGGGTCGTTCTGTTAGAACTCTGCTTGCCGTCTCACTCCTTCTCTGCGCTGTAAACTTTGCAGGTCAAGTTTTGTGGGCGTAGATGGGAGCGGACGGTGGCTTGTGTGCGGCGTCTGTGTTGGGTTGTGACGTACCAGGTACAGCGTAAGAACTTTTGATTTTGATCGAGCGTGTGTTCGCACGTCGCACGCACGTTTTCTACGCGTTGTTGTTGAATCGTCCGACTGTGGGCTTGTTTTTCGACTGAATATTGGACGGCAGGAGACGGAGACTGCTCTCCGGCGTTGCGCTTTGACGTGGTGTTGCCGTAGACGCAGTCAGCAGCAGTGGCTCTCATAGTGCGATCAGTCGCTCAGTCGACTGCGTTGTTTGTGTCTTGTACATGTACCACAAGTTATAGGTTGTGTACAACCTTCGACACTTTAATTTCCCGCCTGGGACCTCCACTTCTTTTCGTGCACTCAGTTTGTTTGCAACACCAAGCGGTCGGCGCTTCGCCGGGCCCTCGGGAACTCCAGCATGTCGCTCACCGGTGATTCACCGCAGATAATCGATGGCTGTCTTTCGCCGCGCAGGCCACGCTCTCGGTTATATAGAGCAATTGTGACTTGTTTCGATGTCATGATATATATTCACGTTTTTTTGTTCATCTCTTTTTTCCGTCCAGTGTGAAAAGCCTACCCCGAAGTCACGGGGTAGAAGGTCTTCGTTGCCCCCCGCCTACACCAGCTGCTTGCCGCCTTGGTTTATTGTGGTTGGCCCAGCTCTCCTAACGCTACGTATTGATAGTCACCTTGCGTCGAATTGCGCTCACTCATCGATACCTGGTAGGCGCTTTTTCTTTTCATTACAGCATGTGTGGCTCATGAAGGGGTAAACCCAAAGCTTCCTGCGGTATAGGTGTCATCGGCCCATGACAGTTTTCTTCCACATATTCCTCCGTAGCGTTGTCACGTTGGATACCGTACTGCAACATAACTCCTCATCTACTACCGTGTACATGGCAATGAACTCATTTTTGTCTTCACATGTAGTGAACTCATGCCACATAGGACGGCATCCGCCAGCCTTGCTTCGACGCTCGGTTGGGTTTATTGTGCTTGGATGGGTTTTTGCTATATATATTTCCCAAAAGTGGAGCCATGTCTCTGAACCCCACCCCGACGCCCTCTTCTGCGTCCTGTACACAACAGGTCTCTCGAACGCGTTACAGTTTTGCAAGAGCACGGCAATCCACCAACTTACCTATTTTCTCGTGATTAGTGCTTTTTTTCTCACACCATCGATAAATCCTTTGTATCGCTTGCTCACGGTCGGCGGGTGGTCGAAGCCTGGATGGAATGATATCGAGCGCTGGTCTTTCTCTCTCGACTCCAGGGTCGGCCCCTATCTGAATAATCCAATGGAACATGTTTTGAATACCTTTATCAATGCACCGTCACGATTGCAGAGGCTCGGCGCTGCTGCTCGTCGCACACGCGAATGGATTGAGAAATATGTTTTAAGATGTGGAGCGGGCAAGTCGCTCAAGAACGGAGAACTGTGTGGTTCGAGTATTTGACCTCTCTGGTTGTGCACCCACCTCGGGGTGTCACTTTTTGCAAGTCAGCGCTTTGTGCTCATCCTCGTCAGTCTTCATGTTCCCTGTCTGTGCTGGTCGCGCTTTTGCGCCTTTGTGTCATTATCCTTGTTTGTACACCGTAGCTTACCGCAACTTGTCTTGTTCCCCCGAGATGGCAGCTTGCGTACCTTATGGAAGTGCGGTGTGACGCTATAGTACCATTTTTTGGTATACCATGTCAGTCAAATATTGTGGGGGTATTGAAGCACATAGGGCAGTGGCAGAAATCATCCGCATGAGGTCGGGCCCTTGAACTTCCCCCCGCCGGTGATAAATATGGTGATAAATGTGGTTTAAGCGTGATACTGTATGCCCACGTCAACGTGTCTTGTATGCGGGAGAGGGTCTGTATAGCCCGCACAGTCTCTGTTTTATTCCGTCGCCTACGGTTCGACCTCGCCCAAAAATTGACGCCCTTTTGCGAAACGAAGCGTCTCCATGTCGTAGTAAGGTTTCTTGCAATTCGTTCGAAACCGCTGAGGTTACGATAACACAGTAATACGTAACGATAGGCTTACAATGATGAGTGACAAAACATGCTGCCAGCCAAGAGCTTGTCGCACAAACTAACGAAGTGCATGGGCTTGGCATGACGACTGTTTAACTTGACAAGCTTGGAACAGTTATTACCTTGCTGCGAATAGCAAAGATCGCCTCCCGTAAAATTGAAAATATTGATAAGTTGATGGCGCCGGTGGTTGGGGAACACGTGTGCCACGTTGGCATGTTGCAGTTTTGCACTGCAACAAAAATGATTAAGAGTTTGGACGTGTATGAAATCCATTCTTTGTGAACAGGATTCTCTTCGGGCGCTTGTCTAGCCCCTCCGCAGTGTCTCATGAATTGAGTTGGTTTGTTGATGTTCACTCTCGAGGTAACATTATATTGATAACCTGTGCTCGCGATGAAACGCTCTACGAGAGTATATAGGGGGGACTCGGCTAGCTTTCGCTATCTGCAATGTTTCCGATACAAGAAGATCCTTTACGAATTGGTAGAAGCCTGTGTTTCCACGAATGCTGCAAATCGTCGGACGTCTAAACTGAACTGTCGTCAATGCCAGTCCTCTGACCGCTTGTAGTGTACATGCAATGACAATAGGAGTTCCGGGTCTATTCAGACGCCTACTTTTTTAAACGTTGGATGCAAATTCAAAGATGCATGGATCGAAGCTGCCACGCTCCACAACCCACCCTGCAACTCTAAACCTCGAGACTCAAACGCCTTTCAGAAGCCTCTCAGAGCAACATCGGGCAAGAACTAAGCGACTCAACACTGCCCCCTCAGGACTGGAACTTTATTTATATCTTTGGTACCAGTTCGACTGATCTTGCCGCTGAAAAAGGATCGGATTGGGGTGGAAAAGGACGCGGGCTGCCTCAGGATAACCATAGCGGAGAGCAAATTCAAAGATGCATGGATCGAAGCTGCCACGCTCCACAACCCACCCTGCAACTCTAAACCTGGAGATTCAAAAGCCATTCAGAAGCCTCTCAGAGCAACATCGGGCAAGAACTAAGCGACTCAACACTGCCCCCTCAGGACTGGAATTTTATTTGCATCTTTAGTACCAGCTCGACTGATCTTGCCGCTAAAAAAGGATCGAATTGGGGTGGAAAAGGACGCGGGCTGCCTCAGGATAACCATAGCGGAGAAAATACTTACTACGTGAGATGCGCCGAGAGAGGGAGGGATACAATGACAAACCGGAGAGAGCTCGAGAGATAGAGTTTCACAAAAGCGCATAGAGGAGGAGCATCGATGGTGAGCGCCAAGACACATACCAGGTACCCTGGTACTCGGGAGGCCCAACGCGCGTGTTGAAGAGTCAGTGCAATTTGCGAAGAAGGCCAACGTTATTCTTCGAACTAAAACATGCCCACGACTAGGACTTAGTAGATAGTATGCCATTTTCGGTTTCAACATGCGAGAATCGTGATGGGAGGAAGCACTTGCGTGTCACACCTACATGCAGTTCTGCTCGTCGGTGTAAGGACCGTCTGTGTATTCATATTTATTCTCTCAGAGAAACCTTAGGTTCCGTGAGAGATTCCTGGCCCAATACTCCAAAAGTAAGTGAGTGTCGACTCTCACACGGAAGCTCCAAACAACGCACTTTTTCAAGCCGAATCCATTTGGCGCTAAAACCCACCCCATCGTGCAGCTTACGTGACTCTTAACAACCTCACAACGTTCCAGCTTCATTGGATCTCTCTGTGTTGAGTTTGGTCCACGGGAGTCGGGCCCTTCATCTTTGCTTGCGATACGAATATCTATGTACGATCTCTGATCGTCATTCTCTCGCTGTGGGCCTTATTTTACCGTACTCGTGGTGCTTATGCCCAGGTATTGGCCCAAGAGAGTCTACCAAACCTATCCACTTGGGCATGCCCGTGCAAGCCTGGTCGGTCACATACATCTTACTGATGCTGCATCATCTCGGATCAACCTAGCAGCTATCTGCGCCGCCTCAACCTGATCGATATTTATTCGTTATCCGCTGCCAAAATTTGAACAGCTTCCCCGAGGGTTGCTCCATACTATCTTCCCCATGTTTCCGACTTGTAGTACCTAGCTACGGCCTTCTTCTTATTCTCTCTCTCTCCCCTACCTGCTTTATTCTAGAACTAGACACTCCCAGCGTCGCTTCGAGCCGCACGGGTAGTATCTTCCTGTCGACCCCTTTTTGGCTTGCTTCGTTTACGGTTGAGTAGCCTGTAGCGTTTGCTAACAGTGTTCCCGTTGTAAGCTACCCCCTCTCAGGGTGCCACGATGCTGACTCGCCTTCCGGGTTCCAATAGCACCTTCTGCATTATGTGTCGACGTTTTGGTTTCGTCTTTGCGTGTTGCTTTGGTCTGAGGACTTCACCACGTAATATGGTTCTCCTGGTACTGCACCTACCTAGCTTCTCAGGGTGTTGATATCCGCTTCAGCAATCCGGCGTGTGTCTCATGAGCGGGGTTCCACCATGTCGGTGTTGCCAGTGCCACCATATCGGTGTTGTCTTTCTCAGCGTCCTCGCGACTTGTTTTGATCCCCGGTTTTCTGTTTTACAGTATGGCCAAAGACCTTTATGCTCGCCTCCCAGATCCCATAATACGGCCCCTGCTTCCTTGGCTTCTGAGCGTGCTGGTTCTTTTTCACTTGCCTTGCGACCAACGGCCGCAAGCCATCCTTCCTGGCATTGTTTTCTGCAGCGCGCCCTGCCTTCTCTCGTGCCTTTTGGCCAATGGCCCCACGCCCGGCGCTTAGATCCCACGATACATGGCCCACGTTTGTGCCCCCTTCGCAGCGCGTTTTCTCCTAGTTCCCTTTTGCCTTTTGTTTCTCCGCGCCTACACCTTCCTCTTGTTTCCCTTCGCTTCCTTGCGCTCAGTTGCCTAGCTGTTCTCATTTCGTACCCGATTGCTGTTGGTAGATTGTAAGCACATGCCCGACTTTGACCTCCCCACACGTTTTTGAGCTCCATCACGGGGTTGTAATGCCTGCAAGGAGGCGTTTTAGCCTCATTACGAGGTGTGGGGGGATCTATATAATCATTTATTTTGGTTGTACTCTCGAAATGAGGCGTCTTTGCCTCATTACGAGGTGTGGGGGTATCTATTGCCTCATTTCTTTCGTTTCGAATAGCCGCATATTCGACCCTTTTCCGAATTTCTGGATGTTTTTTTTACATCCTTAGATTGGTTGTCGCGTGATCTGCATCTATCTACGACTATTCACGGTGGGCTAATGTTATAGAGTGCTCGAAGTAGATCGGTATGCTATGAGTTTGACGTGAAACCATGTCCTAGCCGTCTGGTAGCCGATAGAGTGTATCACGCCAAGGCCATCATCTCAGTCGGGATAGAATGTAAGTGACGGTGATGTTCCAAGCCGGACACGCCGCATAGGCTCTTAGAGTACGATATTGTCTGCCTTTTGTATTTAAGCTGTAAGCCAACGGAGAGGTGAAGTGTGTTAAAAGTGCACCACAACCTGTTCATGGATCTCTAAAGGTCAATGCACACAGCTGGCACGGGAGCGCGTGGTGGTGACTCAAGGCGGTGACACAGAACTCTCGTGTATTATCCGGCCGTCTAGTTGTCCTTAAGACGTCCGCTTAAAGATCGCGCTCCTCGTGGAGAAGTCGAAGCCCCTCCTGCATCGCCGGTACCCACCAGGGTCCAAATCATACCCATCACAGACCCATCTGCATATACAACGCTCGCAGGGTTGCCTTTGCGAGTGCGACCTCTTCCTGAAGTTTCTGCATCGCTATCGCAATCTTGACGCGTGCTGCGATGGAGGATGCACCTTTTGGTCAAACTACTTCTAGATGACACGGCTCCTTCACGCAAAATCTTAGAAATTGTTTTCTCGTTTCGCAAAAATGTTTCATTCTCGTATGCCTAGGGGTAAGCTGTAAACCTGAAAGCCGGAAGGATTTGTTCGTTGGGTTGCACTTTCAGCTTGCTCAAGATCACTTTTTGCGTTCGTGAGGTGGGTGAGGTTGGTGAGGTGGGTGAGGTTGGTGAGGTTCTTACAGATCCTAAAGCGAGGAGCCCCAGAAAAAAATGGTGCACCTCTACCGCAGCACGTGCCACTAGTGTAATAGTGTAATCGTGTAATCGTGTAGTAGTGTAGTAGTGTCACTAGGGAGGATGCTTAATTGTTGAAACGTGTGCTCCACACCTTCCTTCTCCATGCCAGCATCCTCTTGACCTGACATGAGCTGGAAGCAGTACCTTCCTCTCTGGGACTCCCCTCTGGGATGACGGCCACGCTGACGCGCTGACCAATAGAAAACAGCCGGCTCGCACTAGTGCGTCGATCGGTCTCTAAAGATCTATACGCAGCTGGCACACGGGAACGCGTGATGGTGACTAGACGGCCGGATAATGCAAGAGAGAGCTCTGTGTCACCGTCTTGAGTCGAGTCACCATCACGCGTTCCCGTGCCACGGCAGCGTATACACCTTTAGAGATTGATCAGCATAACCATTTTCCCATAGTCAGCGCTGTGACTAAAGGATTTACAGCCCTTGGGTTAAATCTAGGCAGCCAGATGGACCCCGGATGGCGTTTTTGTTAGATGTGCACCATACCAATACCCACTCTCCCATAGTTAGCCCCGAATTGTGCTTTTGAGAAATGTGCACAATAACCACTCTCCCATACCAGGTAGTCAATGCTGACTATGATATAGAAAAGTGATTATGGTGTAAATTTAAAATGAGACACCACGAAAAATGAGACGACAGCTACCCAGCTCTGTGGAAGGGTGGTTATAATGCACATTTAAAATGACACAACATGAACTGTGAGGAGACAGCTACCCTGCGCCGTCTATCTCTGCGTCCCCATGGGAACGCTCCCTTACAGTTTGGCATCAGGGTTGGGGTACGGAACGAGCCACTCAGGAATAGGCTCCAGAGTACCAAGTATACCGTGGACAGTAGTTGCAGGATCTATGTGCAGCGGCGGACGGAGGCGGTAGACTGGCAAGAAATGCGCTGCAACGACGCAAGGCGCCATCGAACACACATGTGGACGAAGAATTCCGCAGGGAGCGGAGACATGATCGACGACCGCGTGCCCAGGTGGCATCCGTATCGGCAGCCCCTCGGCGACGGGTTCGAACGTGGAGGACGCTAAAGAGGGGGTGGGTGACTTACTGAGAGGTGAAAACGTGGAGAAGAAACGAACGTTGCCGAAACTGCAATTGCCGTACTCGTAGACGAAGAACAACGCCATCGCTTCTTCTTGTCGATGACGCTCCTTCCTTGTGAAGTGTGCTTCGTATGCCGTGGTCGCCTTTGCGTGAGCAGGAGTCGATACCACCCGAGGAGCGAGGAGCTAGCCGGCGTTTTACTCGTAGATAAAGAAGGGGGGGGTGCGGGCGTACTCATTCGGTGCTTGCCTTAGTCATTTGACCATAGACCCCACGCGTCCCTTTCGAGACAGAGCACAGAAAGAAGAGGGGGGGGGGTCATGTTGCAGTTTTGATCACGCATAAGACGCGCGGATATCCGGGGACGAAGGCAAATGAGAAGAGAAATCGATCGTGCAGACCCGGGGCGTTGTCCACGGAGAAGGTGGTTAGTGTGGTGCTGTTTACAGTGCAGTTAGATCCAGCCCGCGCAAGACATATTTTTATTCTTACCAAAAGGTGTACACTGTGTTGGGGTTACTGTAGGGGGGGGGGCAGTAAGGCGGTGGTGTGCTAGACCAATATATATACCGCCTTACTGGGGGAAGCTGCCTTATTCATTCTCCAGGGCAGGTTATATGTATGAGTGAGTGTTATTCCCCAGTCGTACCAAGCAATTTTGACCGCGCCTTATATCGGGATACCGCCTTACTTCGACAGCCACATTGGAGAACCCTTACCGTACAAGTACCACTGTATATATATATATACCTGGCGGTGTACATACGTTTCAAGGGCCGAGGGATCATCCCCTTGCAAACCGTACCATCGCGAGTAGTACCAGTACTACCTGGGTCAATGCCTGGTATGCACGATGGTAATTCCTGCAATGATACAATAAAATGGCTTTGAGCTGCTTTGAGCGAAAAAAAAAAAAAAATGATAGTCAGTAGACTATACATACACGTACCACACCCTGGACAATAATAGGTTCCAGGTCAATAGGCCATCGATAGGATCTTAGCTCTCCCGCAACAACGGGGAACGTTTCCTAGTGCCGGGTTACGCCTGTGTTCCCCGCGCCGATTGGCTCCGTCGCTACCACGACACAGCACTTCCTAAGCGAGCCCACTTTTGGTACAAGGGAAACCATGGGTTATGGTGGCTTGGAAAAATCAGCGCGAGCACTACCGAGGACAAGGTATACCTGGTCCGCTTTCTGGACGACCCGGGACCGATTAAACTTCCTCTTCCCCCGGCGCGCTACACGACTTCGACGGGAGCCGTACGAGGCTCTTGGTGCCTGCAAGTTCACATCGCCAGTGCGTTTCCTTGGGGAATCCAACGTAACGTAGACGAATCTCGAGGCGCGGCCGTGGCCAGTTGACTTTCAAGCCGCCACCGCTACTCGATAGTTGTTCATTCTTTGGAGTTATGAGGTTTGAGTCTTTGCCTTTGGGTTATTTGTGGTGTTCTGAGAGTTTTGGTCTGGTTTTGGGGCGGTTCTTTCCATTTTCTTTTTTTCATTTTGTCCTGCCGAACCCCCTGCTTAGAGCGGGGCCAGGGTTCGGGTAAAACGCCGCTATCTGAGGCGCAGGGCTGTCGCTTTTTCATCGTTGTTCAATTTCGCCCTGCCGACGCCCTCCTCGGAGCCGGGGGGCGACCAGGGTAACATGTTCGCGCGTAACGTGGTACAGGGCTATGTACGGGCCTGTGTGTCATCTTTTATTTTTTTGTGTGTTGTATTTGTTCTACTTTGTTTTTTCGGCTAGACACCCCCCCCCCTCGCGGGGCTGTAAGTGCGGCCACCTTCCATCCCGGGTATTTGTCGTTTCTTCGTCTAACCCCCCGCCATGCCCGCGGGAAGTTTTTCACAGGACTTCTCCCTTGTGTTAGCGCCTGTGTTCCCCTCCATATCGACGAGGGTGCCTCGCCATAGTACCTTTTTTGTGGTTGGTTTGCCGTAGAGCCTTTCTGGCCCCCTCCCCCACACCGGCGGTATGCGGCAGGTTTTATAGCCTTTTCTGCCCCCCCCCCGCCACACCGGTGGTACTCGGCAGGTTTTTGATGGGTGGCTTTTGCCTTGTTGTAGGGTTTGCGTTTCCTTCAACTGCTTTTCTTCGCGTGTTCCTGGCTCCATGGTCAGGCCGCTAAAGGTGTGGGAGTGGGTTTGAGAAGGCGCATCTTTGACTCATAGTCTAGTTCGTAGAACCGGAGTTTCCCCGAATCTCCCATATTTCTGCATATGCGGCTCATCAGGGTGGGCTAGTGTTAAGATACAGCCTCGAAAGGCCTGTAATTATCCGTATTTGAGATAATTTGGATGGGTTTCGTATGATATGATTTGCGTGTTATATTCGGTATAGTCAGGAAATAGATCGGAGGCACGTGCCTCCGATCTCAGAAGCCATCCGGTGCTTTGGTGGAATCGAATAAAGCCAGGACTACGAAGGCTAAGAAAGTGAGTAATCTCCGAGGACCTGCTCAATTGGCAGACCTGCAGGGGGCATTCTGTGTCTCCGCTCAATATTTTTACAAAGACATGAGAACGACCCCCCACAAAGCGATGGGATTCGGGTCTCTTACGACTATACACCTCTTCAATAAGTGGTAACCTTAGGTTGTGCGATATTTATAGTGTATACAGAAGACAATGCGCAAGAAACCAAACTGCTTGCACATCAAAAGAAAACCAAAAGAAAACAAGAAATTACGCAGGGCACTGCGAACGGCGACAAAACGAAGTCACGAGAATACTCGCGTGACAATACGCCGAAGACATTGACAAGTTGGCACACACAAGACACATGCTCCTTTTGGCTATGCTAGGCCTGACGGTCACCCCCCCCGCAATTGAGGTGATTTGGTGATTACCATTGCAGGCCTAAGGCACTAGTCAAGCTAATACATTGGACAATCTCAATCGCGGTATCAAAACATGCCGCTGAGCTGAAAGCCAAAATGCAGGAAAGTCAACTAAAAGGCATAAGGTGTATACAGTTCACCACGGAGGGCAAGGACAATACTCTAGAGTGCGCGGTACTCGCATCGGACAACAGACAAGCCATGATGAGGTGACTACACCTTAAAAAAGAGAAATCAACTCCCGTAAAAGCATTACACAAATGATGGAACCAGTAGCAAAGGGCTTACATCAGGGGTTGCTCAGTCTGATGTGACAAAAAAAACGCAAAAACAAAACAAGACCATACAAGAAAAGCCCATTGAAAATGCTATGAGACATCCACGGGGACAGATTGGGACTTCCGCGTAGGGGGGTTAAATGCTGAATAGTTCGTCGACAATGCTGCAGCACGGTAGGAAGTAATCATATTTCTGCATTGAGGGATGGCGTTGACATGACGCCAGATATCCATCTGGGTAGGATAACCTTCCAACTTGAGATGACATTGGAAGTTGGTCAGAGATGCTGCCTCTACTCCTTTTGTGTCCATCAATACTCTCAACCGTGAACGCACCGATCATAACTTTCGGCAATGAGCCTTCGAGATCGGGCACGGGGAGAGTGGTCCCTAAATTAAATTGTCGAGCGCGTCAAGGTCGGGGGCGGTGGACGACTTAGGGACATAGTATTTTTTCATCCGGCCAAGGTGAACAGTAATCTCGGCGGGGTTGCCATCTTTAGTGACGCGATAAATTACGGGTGACGTTTGCACTCGTACGGTATATGGTCCACGCCATGGGCTGATCAATTTTGGATTGGGACCATCAGCTTCAGTGTATGGGCGGTGGATTAATACCTGTTCTCCAGGTTTGAAACTGGGAAACGACAGGGTCTCATTTGCGACCGCTTGCTTATCCGCTCGCTCTTTAAGATTACGGCGGGCTAGCTCGTATGCAAATTGCAAGTTTTCGACAGTCTGTTTAGAATAGTCGAGCTGTGATTGCGGTGCGGAGGTGGACGGTACTCCAAGAATGAGATCGACAGGTAGTACAGCTGCACGTCCAAACATCAGGAAATGAGGAGTTTCCTGGAGCGTGGTAGAGTAAGCTGTATTGTGAGCTAACTGGACAAAAGGCAACAGCTCTGCCCAATTATCGAAAGACAAGTTGCTATACATAGCCAGCATATTGTGGACAGTGCTGTACACACGCTCTAAAACAGAGTTGCCCTGAGGGCGAAAAGCGGCTGTACGCGTTTTGTTATATCCAAAAACTGACTGTAATTCTTTGACCAATTCGTTTTCAAATTCCTTTCCTTGGTCGCAATGAATTGTTTCTGGAGGGCCAAACACCGAGAACACGCGTTCGATTGGATGACGAACAATCGTGCGAGCCGCCTTATCTTTGATGGCTATCAAAATGACAAATCGAGTAAGATGGTCGATGACAGAAAGGATGAAGCTGTTTCCTTGTGTCAAACTTTTATACTCGACAAGATCAACAGCAACGCACTGGAACGCGCGCGTGACAGAGCGGTGTCCCACAGGCAATTTGGGTGGGCGGTGGGATGACTTGCGGTGTTGGCAACACAGACACGCTTCAATATGAGTACGGACATCCGTGGACATGCTCGGACACCAGAATCTTTCGAATGGTATCGAATGTTGATTTAAAAGCTAAATGACCTCCAGACGCTGGCAGATCATGACACGAATTAATGACAATTTTTCGGAGAGATAGATGTAGGCACTACCAATTGATCGCGGAAAGTGCTATACGCTTTCTTAAGTGAGCAGGAAGATACGACCGAAATAGCAATCCTTCATTTAAAAAAAAGTAGCTCATCGTATATTTAGATTCTCCACTAGGGAGTGGGGTCGATGTTGGTGCTCGGAGGTACTCAAAATACCGACAAAATTCCTCTTTCTGTAAATCGACAAGTTTCGCGGGGTCTACAGTATAGGGAAGACAGACACAGCGCTCATGAATTCACGGTCGCTTATCAGGTGCTACGTCGTGCAAATTAGAAGCGGAGAGTTCGTACTCGCGGGGCCCAGGTGGATAGTACGGTCCATCGATCGGCACATTACGACAAATGGCGGCTAATGTGGACTCGGATGGGATAGGTTCCCCGCTGACTTCGCTAAAAGCACGATACAGCATATCAGGCACGACAGTTAATTTGCCTGAGACATGTTTGACAGTGAAATCATAATTCTCAAATGCGATATAGCCCGTCGGGTGAGCACATGTTAGAGGTGTCCTGCATTTTACACAGGTACATCAGTGCTTGGTGGTTAGTACAGCATGTGAAATGCTTGCCCCATAGGTACGGACGCCAGTGGGTGACATCCCAGACCATAATAATAATGCTACAAACAATGCCGGTAAAAAAAACAGAGAGCACGACATCCTGGGAAAAGTACGAGGGACCAAGGACCAACCAACCGACTAAGGTACATATTATCCAGACATGTTTAACCCGTGACTTTTCGACTTTAACCCGTGAGATACATCACTGGTTCAGTCGACCCGACCCGCTTGAAACCCGCACCTCACGGGTCACTCGGAGTGTGGCGGGTCGGGTCGGGTCGGGTCAACACACACTCAAAATCTCACGGGTCGGGTCGGGTCGGGTCGGGTCGGGTCGGGTCAATAGGTTTTTAAATCTCGCGGCTCGGGTCGGGTCGGGTCAAGGCGTCTCGAAGGTACGTACGTGCCGAATGCTGGATCGCGCGGCAGCCTTCCTAGACACTCTATTGAATCCGAATCTCACGATTCCGATTCCGAGTCGCACAACAAGTAAAATAACGAAAATCAGACCTTAAGTTATCAGCAGAGATATAACTTAGCAGTAGAGATAGACGCTTGGTCTATAGTTCATGCAGATAGCGGGTACCTAGTGGAACACTATAACATTAGCCCACCTTGAATATTCGTAGATGCAGATCACACGACGACATGGCAATGGCTAACTAAGACATCAGGAGATCGGGAAGTGGATCGAAGGTACAGCTATTCAAAACAACGACATCAAAAGAGGCTATAGACCAACCCACACCTCGTGATTGATGATTGATGATTGATGATTGAGGCTAAGATGCCTCTGGTAGGGGTTAATCCGTGGGCCCACTGTCACTAAACAGCTGGGCAGAAAGTACTGGTGCAAGGGGACGCAGAGAACAAAGGAAGGGGCTCCAGCAAAGGTAGCACCCGAACTGGGGAAGAGAAAAACGTGCACTGCAGGATACCAGCCAACGACTGAATCTCTGTGCTTGGGACGCAATGGGCATGGGTAATGGAGGACCAGAAAGATAACATCCGAGCTAAAAACAAACCTGTGCACTGCAGGATACCAGCTATGGACTGAATCTCTGTGCTTGGGACGCATGAGCGTGGGTAAAGGGGTACCAGAAAAAATAACACCCGAACTAAAAACAGACACGTGCACTGCAGGATACCAGCCAGCAACTGAATCTCTGTGTCTGGGGCGCATGTGCGTGGGTAAAAGGGACACCAGAAACGGGGTGCCCAAAGTGAGAGAACACGTAAGCAAAACAAAATTAAGGATAATGAAAGGCCATACCGAATAAGGGAAACAAAAAAGTTACAGCAGCTCTAAGGGCTCCATAACTGAATCAACGAAGTTATAGTACATCCTGAAGGTGTCATAACTCGTTAGGAAGACAAAAACACAAAACAAAACATATAGCACTGAGCAATGGTTGACGCTAGTTTACCGACATACTAAGGGGGGATAGAGGGGGCTCCGCGGGGCCCGTCAGAATTGCGTAGGACACCGCGTGCCAGTCCCCCGGCCTGATGACGCTGAAGGCACCAGGACCCGTGGACGGCGCTCCGTGAAGTGGTGTAAGATGATGGCAGGAGGTCGATCTTGATCGGTCCCGGGTCATCGAGGAAGCGGACGATATAGAAGTTGGCGGAATAATTGCCGGTCGAGGTGCGATGGGCTACTTTGCCCAACCACCAGAGACCGTCGCGGGCTTTGTACCAGAGGTGTGCCCCCGCGGGGAGGGTCGTGGAGCGTTGAAGCCAGAGAGACTCAGGGAGAGGACCCGGAGGGTGGTGGAGCAGAGGGGCTCAGCGCGTTGTTCGCGCGCCCAGTCGGTGTAAGTGTAGTCCTCGACGCAGGAACGGATGTGAAGGTCATCAATGGGCTCGACAATGGGCTCCGGTAGTCGAGGTGGTGTTAGCAGAGCAGGGGGGCGGGAGGGAGTGGGTCTTGGGTCGGTGGTCTGCGATGATGGGGAGGGGTCCGGTTGGAGGGTGGTAGATGAGGTCGCGGTTGAAGGCGACGAGGTGCTGTGTACAGCGCGGCGTTTTGTGGTAGCAGGTCGCTGGGCGACCGGCTTGGACCCAAGAGTAGGTGACCGGCGCTGGGGAGATGTTGGTCTTGAAGCGGCGGCAGCCGGGGACCGACGGCCAAATCCGCAATCCGCAGGAGTACGGGGAGTTCCAGCTGCAGTGGCGGAGTGGTTCCGGGTCCGAGAAGATATCAGGCCTGACGAGGCACGAGGAGAGGTCGAAACCGAGACGCCCGAGGTGGACGATGGGGAGACGGCGGGTGGCCTGCAAGCCATACCAGGAGTAGCGCCAGTGACCAGGGCGGCTTTCTCAGCCGATCCAGTTGAAGGATAGCTCAGTCTTGAGAACGATGGCGTCTGTGCCTTTTCTGGCGCCTTGGCGAATGGTGGTGGCGGAGTTGTAGATCCACGCCCAACCGTTGACGGAGAATGGGGGTAATAAGCGGAGGGCGTCCATGAGGGGAGCGTTGCGGCAGTCGAGACGTGATACGTAGATGGCGTGTAATTCCCGGACGGCGCGGTAGGCGCGTTGTTGGCGAGCGGTGGCGAGGTCAACATAAGCTAGTTGGTCCCGGTTGAGGCTTTGATGTCCGCCGATATTGGGGAGGTCAAAGACGGTAAGGGGAAGGCGGGGGAGGCGGCCCATGTGCACTTCGTTGGGGGCAAGTCCGGTGGCTGATCGCCCACCTCTTGCGGTGGTCCTATCCCTCGCCACAAAAGGCCAGCTACACACCACCGACTACAACACCGTCTTTCTTGTACACCGATCACACGCGGGCTAAACACGCCATGCCTGCGATCTACCACCCCCGCCCCTTGACTCACTCCCCCGCGTCTTGACGGAGTTGTTGTACGCGCGTGTGGGAGTTGAATATCCCAGTCAGTTTGTTGTTCGTCGCCGACCATGGCGAGCATAAAGGCCATGGTGTGGTTGACACGTTCGACACCGCCGTTGGTGTACGGGTGGTATGAGCTGGTGGCAATCTTATTGATGCCGAGGCGGTCGTAGAGGGCGAGGGAAAGTAGAGTTACGGGGCATCCCCAGAGAGGGATATATCGGTCAACAATGATGTCGGTCGTGCCGGAGGCGGTGAACTGGGCCTCTGTAGTGGCGTAAATGTCGGCGCGGCGGCTGAAGCGATCCGTAAAAACGAGGATGTAGGCGTTGCCTCAAGGCGTTAAGGGTAGGAGGCCGAAGTAGTCCACGCCGACGAGGATGCCGGGGCCTTCCGTCCGACATGCCCGGACGCGACTCCCCACCTCGCGTCTCCGTTCTTCGCTGCAAACCATGCCAAAACTCCGACGACATCCACGACATACCAAAGCGCCTTCCGGCCGACCTCACTGAGTACGTGCTCAACTCCTTCTCCACCAAGTCTCCGCCCTTCCACGTCACCCGCGACGACATCTCTCCACCGCCGGAACCTCTCGAGGTCGACCAGATCTCGAGACATCAACTCGTTCGCGGCCGGGGAGGCGTTCTCGCCGCCATGTACGAGGCCCATTGGTCCGGATTGCTCAGCCCTTCATGGGAACACGAACAAGACCTACAACACCACCGGCTTCACATCCTCCGCTATTGGTCTGGCACCCCTTCACAACACCGCCAGTCCAACCGTTTATACCGACAGATGCGCATCGGGGCTGCTCACCGCGAACTAGCGTGGACCAGGGACGAAATATTTCTCGCTCCCGGGTACAGTTGGAAGGCGATTCGGCTATATGGCCAAAGGTAGAGATGTGGCCGACAGAAACGCTGCAAGGCGAGTTGACGGCGAGGCCTTGAACAAAACGGGGGCCGGCGGAAACGCGGTGTAGCAATGCCACGGCGGGGTCTTGGTCTTGCGCTATTCGTTGGCCGACGGAGCGCCGTGAGGCGATGTCGCAGCGGGGTCTTGGTCTTGGGCAAAGCGGTGGCCGGCGGGAACGCCGTGAGGCAATGCCGTGGCGAGGTTTTTGTCCGGGACAAAGCGGTGGCCGGCGGGGACGCCGTGAGGCGATGCCGCGGCGGGGTCTTGGTCTTGGATAAAGCGGTGGCCGGTGGGGACGCCGTGAGGTGATGCCGCGGCGGGGTCTATGTCTTGGGCAAAGCGGTGGCCGACGGGAGCGCCGTGAGGCGGTGCCGCGGCGGGGTCTTGGTCTAGGGCAAAGCGGTGGCCGACGGGAGCCCCGTGAGGCGGTGTCGCGGCGAGGTCTTGGTCTTGGACAAAGCGGTGATCGGCAGGGACGCTGTGAGGCGATTCCGCGGCGGGGTGTTGGTCTTGGGCAAAGTGGTGGACGACGGGAGCGCCGTAAGGCAGTGCCGCGGCGGGGTCTTGATCGTAAGGTAGACAACGAAAATGCGGCGAGGCGAGTCGGTGGTAATGCCTTAAGCAAAGTGGGGGCCGAGGGGGAGGTTGCGAGGCGATCTGGCGGCGGGGGCTTGGGGAAAGCGGGGGCCGAGCGGAAGGCTGCGAGGCGATCCGGCGGCGGGGGCTTGGGAAAAGCGGGGTCCGAGGGCAAGCTGCGAAGCGATCCGGCGGCGGGGGCTTGGGGAAAGCGGGGGCCAAGGAAAAGGCTGTAAAGCGATCCGGCGGCGGGGCTCGGGGCGGCGATGGTGGCCACGAATAGCCGGGTGACCTTGGCTGAGTCGAAGGCGTCCACACGCGGTCCGCGGCGGCGGTAGTCGCCGAAATCGTTGTTGGTGCAGGGGAACGGGGGGATGGGGTCGAAGCAGCTGGGGGGGGGTGGGACGAGCCCACCCAAGCCAATGCCCGGGGTGAACGGCTCGATTGCAGTGAAACCGCAGGGCTTGGATAACGTGGATGCAGACGGTGTCGGGGCTGGTGAGGCGGTTGGATCCGGTACGGTCAAGGTCGGTGGCTGGTGAGGGCTGGGACACCCGAGGAGCGGACCAAGTTAACTTGGACGAGAGACGGCGTGGACGAAAGTGAGATTGCGTGCACGCCGGCGAACTCGAGGTGGAAGGTGTCGGCAGTCGATCAGTTGTCGCTGATGAAGGTGGGGAGGCCTTCGGTGCGAGGAACCGAGAGGGAAAGTTCGGCGAAGATCGGTTGGGAGGGCTGACACGGCAGGATGGTGTATGTGCCCTGCGCAAAACGCATCCAGCTGTCGCGCCCCAGTAGGACAGGATGTTGCATGGTGCCTGCTGGAACAATGCACGCCCAAACAGCGAGCTCGGCTGAAGGGGTGTCGCCATGCAGAAACTGGATGCTGAGCCGGACGGAAATCGAGGTGAGGAGGGGGTTCGATTTGTCGAAACCTCCTCAAGAACGAGGGGGGCGTGTTGGTTATATAGCACTACCCGCTGAACTACGTAGGCACGTGACTGCGTGGGCCAGTGGGTAGTACTCAGTGAGTTGGTCCGCTTTTTTCCGGGAAGGGCGAAAGGAAATAACGTCTTTGCGAGCGTGCGCGCTGGAGACGTGAATGGTTGTAAGATTGTTTGCCCCTGAGTACTACGGTAGTTCGTGGCGAGGGGAGAGAGCCCCGGAGATCCCTGTTACGAAGTCGGTGAGAGTCAATTGGCGGATTCCCAAACATATCTTTTGTTGGTTATATAGAACTACCCACTGAACAACGAAGTCACGTGACTACGTAGCTCAGTGAGCAGTGCTGTGACTTCGTAGTTCAGTGGGTAGTTCTATAAAACCAACAAAATATATGTTTGGGAGTCCGCCAATTGACTCTAACCGATTTCGTAACAGGGATCTCCGGGGCTCTCTCCCCTCGCCACGCACTCTCACCGCAGTACTCAGGGGCAAACTATCACAACCACTCACGTCTCCAGCGCGCACGCTCGCAAAGACGTTATTTAATTTTTGCTTTTCCCAGATAAAGCGGAAATATGAAGTCGGTGGGACTCGAACCTACGACATTCTTTTGTTGGATATACAGAACTATCCAAAGCAAAAAGCAAAAAAAGCAAAAAAAAGGAAATAACGTCTTCGCGAGCGTGCGTGCTGGAGACGTGAATGGTTATGATAGTTTGCCCCTGAGTACTACGGTAATGCGTGACGAGGGGAGAGAGCCCCGGAGATCCCTGTTACGAAATCGGTTAGAGTCAAGTGGCGGACTCCCAAACATATCTTTTGTTGGTTATATAAAACTATCCACTGGCCCACGCAGTCACGTGACCACGTAGTTCAGTGGGTAGTGCTATATAACCAACAGGGCGCGTGTCGTTCGCAGGCGTCCGATCCGGCGTTGTGGTACTTTATGCGGGCCCAAGCTTCAGCGGATATGGATGTCTGTGGGGAGCCGGTATCCGGGAGGGCTACGAGGCCGTAGCTGCTGGAGGCGGAGGGTCCGCTGCGTACTTTGATCCTGGTGGTGACGGAGGCGTCATCGACGGTGGCAATGCCGTTCAAGAGGCCAGGTCCATGTTCGGCGATATAGGGGCGGTGGGGTGCCAGAGGAGGGATCAAGTCCGGGTGTAACGGTAGAGACCAAAGTACATGCCGGAGTTGTTTCTGGAAGGAAGGGGAGCAGGAGTTGGTCCAGTGTGGAGGTTCCTGCAGGGGGTGCCATGGTCGCGCTGATCTCGTGGCTACCATTGTCGGAGGGCGAGACGCGAGTGGGGCGGGATGGAGGGGGGGGATGGTCAAGCTGGCAGCGAACCTTTACGAGCATGTCGTCCAAAAGGTTGAGTCCCCGCCACTGCTAAGGTCGGAGGGCTTGCCAGTCGGCAGCCCTGAAGCCGATACCCCAGACGAGATCGTGCGGGCTGGCTTCGGCGAGGAAGTTGTCGCCGGTGTCCAGCAGCTGCTGGCGGAGGGGAGGGGTCGAAAACTTGGCGAGGTTGCCCTTGTAAACAGCGAGGACGTTCCCAGAGTCCTTGGTTGAAGTTGGACACGGAGCGTTCGAGACGTTTCTGCTGCGCAGGGTCCGAGGAGGCTATAATATCCCTGCGGGTGACTGTATCGCCGAAACGCTTGGCCTTCTCCGACATCACAATTAAGAAAAAACTCACTCACATAGCATATTACAAGTGCCAACAACGCAGCTTGCAAAGATTAGTATTGACCCGAAATTCGTCGAACTCACGGCTGACGTCCTTAAAATATTTTCATTAATTACAAGGGCTCCGCATGGGTACCGGCATTCGCCGGCACCCATGCTCCGGGTAGGGCAGGGCAGCACTTCGAATTGTTCGATTCAATACTTGGTAGAGTAAAAAAAGTCACCATACACAATCATAGTCTGCGCGTACAGTACGTAAGGTAATGCCAAGAGTTCGATAGAGACTAACAATCACAACAATTTACTACTATTAATAGCTACCGTTTTTTAAGTGAATCCGATTCCAAGCTTCATTCATCGGATTTTGATCGGATAAATCCGAGCACACGCCGACTGACCCTTTAGTCTGGCGACGAAACGTGTCGAGTGCGTTTCTTATGATATTATAACTCAATCAAGCATCCGGGGCCAGTAAGCTGACTTACCATGTCCGCTTCGTGTTCTCTTCGTAGCCACTGAGAGACGCGCACTAGGCCAGCTTCTGAAATATACAATGCATGCTATAGCAGTATCATCTTGATCCGAGCCTCCCAGATCGACTGTCTGTGTGTTGTCTGATCGTGGAGAAGCGTGCTGAAGTTGTCCCAGGCGCGAAACACGGTGGTATGACTGCCTTCGTCATTCAACTCCTCCAATGCTATTGCAATGCTGCTGCTTGTTTCTAGCTGTGTAGGTCGCTCACTTCTTGTAGATACAGTGCGCGACTACAGCACTTACGATTTTGACAGCTAAGTATTTCAGACTCGAGTTTTATTAGACGAAAATACAAACATGTCAGTTTTGTCTGATCGATTATTGGACAGGATTTATACACAAAGTAGGCGTCACCCGGGCACGATAGGGGATCGGAATCCATCCACACATGATACCTCCCCGCACGGTGTGGAAATCCCAACCCCACCGGCCGACTGGCTTTCTGATTGGCCATGGTTCGCATGTTGAGCCAGCTCCACCTCGGGAGGATATATGGTCCCATCCCCGGTCCAGAGGTCGTTCCACATCTCTAAAACTTCCATCAACCGGGGAAGCAAACCGAGATTTCTGGGGTCGACACCACCCTGCACGGTGAGAAAACCCCAATCACGTTGGCTAATCGCTGATTGGTTCGAGCTCCACAGCACTGTCCTAGGTGGATAGAGGCCCATCAATGGGGGGCATTTCCGTCGCACACGGGGAAGATAGGCCTCATCCCCGATTCATGAATCCCCCGAATCTCTACAGCTCCAAAAACGCGGGAACAATAACGATGACCTCCCGTGTCGTCACCACTCCGCACGACGTGGAACTCCAACCATGTTCGCTTACCGCTGATTGGCTGGGGCTCGGGCATAAGAGCAACGCCACCATGGGAGGACATAGAGTCCTGTGCCCGTTTCAGAAATCCTGACGAACCGGAGACGATAACCGATTTCTCCCGCGGGTCGACACAGCCCCGCACGATTGTGCGACAATCATCTATTATTCACATTGGCTTGTCGTTGAGTGGCTATGCAGCTAGAGCCAGGGACACCTGGGGAGGAGATGGATCAGCAAACGGGCGGGGGGCGTTTCGACTCACACGACGAGGATAGGGCCCCATCGCCGTTCCAGAAATCCTTCAATACCCCATCAACGCCAACAAACCGGGGACGAAAACCGACTTCTCCCGGGTCGACAACACACCGCACGGTGTGGAAGCCTTAGCTAGCTGAGGTTCGTATACAACGCCAGCACCACAGAAAAGGGTCCAACCCCGGTTCAGAAATCCTTCAAGGAATTGTCAATTAGAAAAAAATGGGGCAACTCGCGCTACTGCTGAATTTTTATTCGTATACCCCAACACCGCGGTACGCGGACATTTCATTTGACCCCCTGTCTCGATACCACCCCACACAGTGTAACCCAACCTTCGATTGATCGGCTCGGCCGGGGTTCGTGGATAGAGGAAACCACCACTCACTAAGAAGCTCAGCAAGTTCAATGACTATCATCTCATACTGGCCCGTGATTAGAGAAGTTGTACATGGACCAATTGCATAATTTACAGCATTCGGTCCAGATCGAGTCGATCGGTGCAACTTGCTTGGGTATCGTATTATTACAGCAGCAGTAATACACTTCACTTCGTTTCTTTTTCCCATCCCATTTATTGTGATGCTCGCACTACTCTCGCCCTCCCAGTAGTATAACTCAGATCCGGAGTCATATAGCGGGCTCCCCTCCCCCCTCCCCACTACGGTACCTGCCCTAATTTTTATCGCGAGAAGAATTCGGCATTTTTTTCCCTCATCGATTCGCGTCGAATTGTACCTACCCACGCTGCTAGGCGATTTCAGCAGTTAGTTGATCCTTTTTTCTCATTTATTCTGCAAATAAATAAAGCCAACAAAGCTCACAACGCGTTGATTATTTAACTCAAGGACCAACGCTAGTATTAATAGTAGTAGTATTCGAGTGTAACCCCACTATACCACCGGGGCGACCGGCTCTATATCACTCACTGCCCCGGTGGCGTATCAGGTTATCCTCGAGCCTGGTATAGGTCAGCTTCGTGAGTTCGAATTCCCCCGAGTGCGTATTCGTATAATTTTTGGTGGGACTTTTTCTTGTGCACTAATTGACTTGCGGAAAGTACGAGAGCGTGAGTTAGCGACACTCAGTGAAAGATCAACGATCAGTGGTTGCTGAACCCTATGCGCCAACAATAATGAAGGCAATACCGGAAGGGGAGGAAAGAGACGACACCTGTGACCACGGCTTGTATGTCCAGAAGCTGGAAAGTAAAAGTGTGCGAAAAAAAAAAATCACTAGAAGAGATGATCAATCAGCAATTAGCAGCAAGGAGCACGTCAAGCAAGTACTAGTACGAAGCAACACAAACTTATTTTTCAGTTACGTACCAACACGATCGCTTGCACTTGACCGGCAAATGACCACAGCAACGGAGTCAGGGACCACAGCAACAATAAAGCACACCGCCTATATATTATTTCTCCAAAAAGTCTTCTCGGGGAAAAAAAACACCAAACGCGTACGATGCGATACGGGACGAATGCATGCCACTCACTGGTTTCTTCCGTGGATACTGTCGACTTACTACGATCTTCGCGTGGCGCAGCTTTACAACAGGAGGAACGATTATTTTTCCCTTTGTTTTTTGTGTCGAAAATGTATGGTACACCCTCGCTCCATGCCATAAAATATGTCACAGACAAAAAGCATACAGTATTGTGTGTAATAGAGCATCGCTGTGCGTGGTCGGTGTGGTCTTACTCGTACGTACCTGTATTGCTTGCACGAGAGCACAAACCATGTCGATTTGTCCGAACTTGTATAATACCACCCTCGAGGCCCTGGGGACATAGATACTCGCAATGCTCTGTGTGGCTTTTTCTGGGGCAGTAATCGTAACCACTACTACCTCCTCCTCGTTTTAGTCATGCGTCAGCTTGCCACGTCTATATCCATGTATGTACGTGTACCTACCGAAATTCAATTAATGAATGCACTACTATGATACCTACCGCAGTACTGTGGGAATTTTTTGACCGTAAATATTATTTGTTGGGACAAAGTATGACGCCAATTTGGAAACAATGTCTTGCCAAGTTTTATTTTATCAACCTCTCCATACATCAAGATCCAAAGGATAACTGGAGAGTGCCGATCAAAATACATATTTTTGCGCGCTTCTCGCTTGTCTCGCTCAGCATCCATCCGCGTTCACGTCGAAGTGCTGAACGGATTGACCAGCAACAACAACAGGCAGTAGCCAGCGCAATTCTTGCAACCACACAACAAAGCGTTCGAAACACCACTACCTTGATAATCACACCTACCTTTAGAAGTGCATCCACGTTTCGTTTGTGGGAATAAATATAGATGGAATTAGTGTGGGATATTTATTATGCGGTCCTGAAAGATGGATCGTTGATCGTGGACCAATATACACGGAACGACTCCTTGGAGCGGCGACGAAAAAGACTGACACAACATTGTTTCTCGTACTGCGATTTTTAAAAGCGACCACTCCGTTCGTCGTGTTTATTTTCTATTTTTTCATGGCCTGGTCTGTTTTGTTGTGTTCTCGTACCCGGTACGCTAGCATTTCACTTGCTTCATACCTCGATCCATGGCGATTGCTTAGTTTACTCTGTCTCACAGTCTGTGACCACATAAAAATAAGTTGTATCTCTCTGAGATGAAGAATCGGCACAGACACGGGGTGTAATGGTGTCGTTGGGTAGGGAACGACCCCCCTCGAAGACAACGAACGCTCGAACGAAGGTATTTAACCGTGAAATCTGATATCGAAAAGCAACGACATAGCAGTCGTACGACAATAGGCCAAACGCTTCGAGGTGTGACCATCAAAAAAGTGCCGTGGGGACGAAAGAAGAAGCCAATTTGGAAATGATGCCAACTTGGAAGTAAATGTTTTCCCGTATATTGTTTTTGTTCAAGCTCTGCTTATTATGCCAAGATCCAAGAATAGATCTCGGGCGTGTACTTCCCAAAATACAAAAAATTGCGCACTTCTCGCTTGTCTCGCTCAACCCACGTACCCAATCCCGGCCAGGTGCGGAACGGATACGGCAGGGCGAGGGGCGTTTGAGCCGCCCCCCGAGGACGTGTTTCATTCGTTCAAGCCCTGAAGACGTCAAGCATAACAAACAAACGCTCAAGCCCTGCAGACGTCAAGCAAAACAAACGCTCGAGAGTATGCCACCGCAATATTCAAAACAGTAGCAAAACTACCGTTTGGAAATGATGCCAATTTTTGTAAATCATCCAGGCGCTGCCGGCTGCAGACATCAAGATACAACCAAAATCTCCGGAATTCCTCCTCGACATGCGATATTTTTGCAACTTCTCGCTTGTCTCGCCCGGCATCCGTCCGCGTTCACGTCGATGTGCGGAACGGACACGGCAGGGCGAGGGGCGTTGGAGCCGCCCCCCGAAGCCAGCGCTCGAACGAAGCTATATGACCGAGAATTCCAGTTCCGCGAATCGCATACTTAGGTCGAGATGAAAAAAAACTCCTGACTGCATCCATCCCTGAAACAAAGAATATAGTCTAGACTAGTCTATACATCTAGTCTAGTCTATACGAAGTGTTCGGCGAAGTTGTAGTGCTCGTTGTCGACTGTAAAAGCCGAGTTGTACCATGATAATCGATTGTGAAAATTGCACTCAAAACTGGGAATTAATAAGAGGCGGCTTTCCCCAACTAGGCGGTCGGTCATACCCTACTGCCTTTCGAGGCCGTATCTCAACACTACACCGCCTACTAGTGCTGTACCTGGTATAACATAATACCGGTATATCACAAAAAAAGTACCAATAACGCAGGTTGCAAAGATGAGTACATGGAGTATCGACCCTGAATTCGTCGAACACACAGCAAGCAGCAGACGTCCTTAGAATAATTTTATTAAAATCACCAGTCAGTGTTATAAGGCTTAGTTTAGGTGAGGTAAGTTTATTGGTTAACCTTTTGCGAGAGGTCAAACGGACTAATACCCCACTATTAATAATACCTTAACAAATGGCACTATTAATAATACCTTAACAAATGGCGTCGACGACAGACCATGGGCCCCACTATTAATAATACATAATACCTGTAACATCAGTGACCAGTGGTGGACCAGTGACCAGTCAGTGGTGGTACAAATTTAAATTTATTTAACCTCACAACCAATGTTATTAACGACCGGAATTTAAAAATTACTCGGAGTAGGTACGAGTACATAACTCAGGAAATTATCGTGGAGGCGGGTTTCATACAGGGGTAGGGGAAATAAATTGCGGAATAAAGTCCTGTCGTACACACTCAGGCCAGCAGGGAGCACCGCCAGCTTCAGCAGGCCTTCCTTCACTTGCCTGGAGCTACGGCCCTCGTCGCGGGGTGAGTTGGCCTCAGCGTGAGCGAGGTGTCACTTCGCAGTTCATTTTCCGGTATGCTGTTGGTTGTCGCCGTCCTCTCTTGTTGCTTTCCTTTCGTCGTTTCGTGCTATCATATTTATTCGAGATGTGACTACTTCGTCGAACCTGTGTCTAAAATGGCGGCGCCTGGCCCTGTGCAGCAGCTCTCGCGGCACTTGTAGTGCCGACTGAACCGCGGGTGAGCGCACCTGTGCTCTGTGTTGGGTAGAAGCGCTGCGATGTATGGCGCCGTTGCACTGCGTTGAGCGCGAGCGAGGCTGCCCCCACCAATTGTTCCTGCAGTGTGGTGGGATAAACAGGCTTGAAATAGAAACTGAGAAGCCCTGCCCTGCATGATTGATTATCCCGTCATTTTTGTTGGCACCTCCGCTATGGGCTCAATCAACAGCGTAAGCTTGGAGCCTGTTGGGTGTTGGGGTGGTGTTTGTTCGAGAGTAGCCCTCTCGTGGCCACCTTGTCTTTCCCCCCAGGAGTCTCTAGGGCAGTTGTCAGCAGTCCTCTATACGCGCTTGCGCCTATCGCAGCTACAGAACTCTCTCAAATAACAAGCGCTCGTACAATGAATTGAGCTAAAAATGACAACTGAATTACTTGCTTTTTGTGTGCTTGTGGCGGGAAATTGCCAAATACAGGGAAAGGAACGTGTTCGGGGAATTAGACGTAAGAGCAGCACACCTGCAGCAGCAGTAGCAACAGCAGAAGCAGAAGCAAAAGCAGAAGAAGCAAAAGCAGAAGAAGCGGCAGCAGCAGCAGCAGCTTTTAGGCACGATGGCTGTACCAGGGCTTGTCATAATTCGGAAGGTGAGATGAGAGACGCCGACAAGCGTTCAGGTGTTGCGCGCAATCGTCGTAATGCTGCTTGTGCTGCTATTCGTCCTGCCAATACTACGGCCTATTTTGCTCACGTCCACGTGTCGTAGTTGATGTGTGTGTACGAGCATGATACATCCCAACCACAGGTACCTTCGGGTATAGGCGTAGTCTGTAAGTATGCCCAAGGACATCAGATACGAAACGGTTGTCAACTGCTACTGAAAACCGTTCGAGATACCAACGTTGGTCCCCTTTTTTTGCACCCGTGTACGATATACCTGGCCGTAGTGTGCACGTATCACAGCTGCGAGGAGTTGCGGCCCATGAATAGAGGGTTACGAAAGGGTTTGTGACTTATTAATAGCTACGTACTGCTGTTTTATACGTAATAATTCGCAATAATTGAAAAACGTCAACTGTGAGTACGACCGATTGAATGGTTGAAACTCAATTTTGCAAGCTGTGGTACATCCATGTTTTGCTATTAATAATATGGTAGTCTACAGCCGTAGTTGCACAAAATTGACTGCTGTTGTAGAAGTCTTGCGAAAGCGATTTCGACCTATGATACCTGGTGGAGTCTTGCCAAGCGCACCAAGCATCACATGATCAGATGATCAGATCCGGCATATGTGCAGGGTTAGGGATAAGGATATAGCTCGGGTCGGGTGTTGATGCACGTGTTGCCTCGTATTTTGGTCCGCACCTATCATGTTCCCGACTGGTGTCAGCACTTGTAAATCAAAGCTTGTTGTAGGTGTCCCAAACATTATTTCAGACAAGAGATTGAGGATTTCGTCGAAACTCGTCCTTGCAAGCTGCGGGTGCTGCTGCGATACAAGCAGTATCGCGCGTTCTAGGGAGCGTATGCGCAGACATTGTGCATTTTAGACTACAAGACCAGCGGATTACCATGGTATTGCCATTAACAGACATCACTTGAAATCAACTATTAATATGAATACGTATAATTGTCCTTTTTTTTTCTTCGGGCACATCTCTTCGTGCACGTACCTTTGTCCGAAACGTCGGATGGGGTGGGCACAACTCGACCGTCCGTGTCACGTTGGCGGAGGTTTGGGCGCAATCGTGCAGTGTGTCGCTCGTGGCAAGCCTTTAAAACTTTTTGGCCTTGGGCGCACTTAAGGCAAATCCCCGGGTTTCCGCATCATCCCGGGGATTGGTTTTTTGCATCCCCTATCCCCGTGTACGCACTTGAGGTTTGGATGCAAACCGGGTTTTCTGATCGTTGAGGGTACACCGTACATTTCCCTATTTTTGGACAGAGCACCACGCTACGATCCTGCCGCCCAGCAGCAGTGCAGCCCCCTATTAATAGCAGCAGCAGCCTGCAACTCTATGCGCGTGTGGCTGCTGTTGTAGTAGCTGATTGCTTTGATCAGAGCCTGCGATGCTCTACCCGCCTAGACGCCACTACCTCTCGCTGCTGCTGCTTCTGTTGGTTTTGTCAAGTGCCAAGTGATTGTCGGCGTAATGTGTAAGGATCGTTTCAATGTCATAAATTAGCTGTCAAACGATCCTTATATCTGTGTTCATGTTGGTGTGCTTCGTTGATGATATCGTACCTTACCAAGATAACCCAATGCTACAACTCTGCCTCACATCAGCAGCGGTAGGCAACACCATTTATCTAAGATTGCAGATGACACAGACATCAGACAACATGCGGAGAGCACAACGCTACAACCCTGCCGCACAGCAGCAGCGGTATAGGCAACACCATTCATGTTATGTGCGCGTAGGTGTCCTCGCTATGCTGCGGCGAGTTGCTTGTGTCGGAGCCTGTCATAATTTGTCACCCCACCATACCACACGTTTCTGCTGTGCTGCCGCTCTGGGTGCGCGTGTCCATCGATGCGGAAACATAGGGACCTTTGTAATAGTAATAATTGAGATACCAACGCATCCTTATACATTTACGTCCACAGAGGCAGTTTTTTAAGGAGTATGTTTTCTTTTTTTTTTTGGGAAGATCGTAGATGACAGACAGCAGACAACATGCGGAGAGCAAAACGCTACAGGTAGAGGACCATGTGCGCGTGCCATATCCTATCTTCGCGGCGGCGAGTTGCTGTTGTCACAGCCTGTCACGTATCGTCCTCTTGATCCCTCGTTCGCACTATGTGCTCTTTACATAATATTCTACGGTAAGCCGCATCCCACGCCACGCACGTGCCCCTTCTCGCTTCCTTGCGGTCCCTAAGCTGGAGTTCGAAGTGTGACGCTCTTCTCGAAATCATGCATATCATACAGCAGTACGGTGTAAAAGTTTTGTGTGTTGTGTGTATTTTCTCAACAACAGATCGGTCGTGGGAACGTCTAAATCGAGTACCCAAACGGTGCTAAAAGCACTGCTATTGAGTACACCCAAGAAGTAGGACTGCAGGTAAAATGCGAATTCATTATGTTTCCGGCCAAGTTTTTTTCGTATGTACAAACAAGTAATGGTCATCGCATCCGGCAGTGATAATAACGTGTCCTTGCTCCACTCCCCTATGCACTTCCCGGAGGGGAACCTTGTACCAGGTATCTATAAAGGATTTATAGTTTCCGCGAGTTGCCCCGCCCGTCCGCCCCCCCCCCGCGCTCCCTCTTGTACAAACCCTGGCCCCCACGCCCTTAAAAACTCCACCCTTCCCTGACCGGTTATACGACTTACAGGATACACTTGATAAACTGATGCATTTCCTTCCACAGCTGTCAGATTTTATCCCCCTCAAAAACGGGTTTCATAGTTTCCGCGCACAGACTGATCAACATCACTCTGTTGACCCTGGTACAAGCTACACTGTAGGCAAGGGGAGCCGCCGACCTATGTCCTCAATGAGGACACACCCAGTAAACGCGCGATCGCAGTATCACACACAGCTTGCAAAGACGAGTTGCGACAAAATCTAACCTTCGATCTCACGGCTGGAGTGTATTTTTATTTTTCAATATTTATCAGGTAGATAGATAAGTAGATACCAAACGCCTGGCACAATTTATTTGCTGAGTATAACACAGCACCAGGTACCTGTAACCTACCTGGTATTTATCATACGATTTATTGTTTTACCAGGTAACTGCTGTGGGTTTTCGCTTTTCGCTTTTGTGTGTGCTGAACCTTTCGTCGCTCGCCTCTCGTTCGCATCCAAACCTCAAGGCTCAACATTCAAATACGATGCATTGCTTTGCGACATTTCAACTCACGACATTGTTTCACGCAAAAATAGCCCAAGAACAAGAAAAAAAACGAGTGTGGGGCGAGGGTGGGAAGTTAATCCCGCAGGCCGCAGGTACCGGTGCATCTGTTCGGTCAGGATTGGGTGTGGAAGCACACCGAGGTGGCTTGTGTGGCGTAGCCACTCTCGGAGATGAGCAATGAAAGTTATCTCATGCTAGCGCATACCAGGTACCTGGTAGTCTACAGCAGCAATATCTGCGTTTGTATGTCAGATACTCGATACTTACGTGTTCATATCAAAACGCAGGCGGAGCATCCGCGGGTATCGACTACTGTAGATAGCCGGTATAGCGTATCAAAACCGGTCGCCCCGGTGGCGTATCAGGTTATCCTCGAGCCTGGTAAAGGTCAGTTTCGTGAGTTCGAATCCCCCGGTTGCCCTACATTATCGTGTTTTTTACAATGGATGGAACTAACCCTATAAACCCTAATCCATACGAAATATACCGATGTGTGCCGGCTAGTGACGTCACTGGGGTGAAATGGTTGAACAAAACATGATGATGTGTATTTCTGAATCCCCGCGAGTGCATACTCGTAAAAGTTCGTACGTAGGGACTTTTTCTTGTGCACAAATTGACTTGCGGAAAGCGCGAGGGCGTGAGTTTGCAACACTCGATGAAAAATGGACGAACAGTGGGATTGCTGAACCCTGTGCGCAATAAAAATAGAAGGCAAGAGCCGGGGGGGAGAAGGGACGACAGCTCTGACCACGGTTTATCCAAAAGCGGGAAAGTAAAAATGTAAAAAGGGTAGATAACGTACTCGATATTTGGTCCACTCTGTCTGGAGAAACGACACAACCGCTTTCAGCGAAGCCGCGAGCCGTTGACCCCCCTGAGTGTTGGGGAAGCCACGCCGGAGGCAAAGGTCGTTTTCACTTCGCTTCTCACCGTAATCGGGGGCAGAACTGGGGATAGGTTGGTGGCTATCTCCACCGCACGTGATCCCCAGGGATCAGGTCGGGTCGACATACTCATGCATCCGTATACAGCAGCAGCTTGCGCTGCTGGAGTACAGTATCGGTGACCGCCGGTAGGGTAGGGACAGCTCGCGCTGTCGCTACCACGGGAACTGAAGGATGCGCCATCAAACCAGCTGGATTGCGTGTACAATTGAGCTTAATCGACAGATGACATATTGGACATTGCGTGCAAGTAGGGTGAGCTAAAGCTTTTTTTTCCCCCATTTGCCGGAGGATGAGAAAAAAGCAAAAAAGAGGACGCAAACAAGAGGAAGATAGGTTGATGTTGCGGTAATGGGCGTTCGATCGGCGCATACTTCGAAGTAACTGTTTTGGTCCATACGAGTACTGTACAGCAGTAGTAACGGTATCAACCTCTGAAAATGCCCCTCGACCTTGATTTGGCTAATCCATCTTTGGCAGGTTCGCGTGGAGAAACTACTATCGCCTGGGCCAGATGGATGGGGGTCGCGATATTTCAAGGTCAAGTTCCGCGCCGGGAATGCAGCGGCGGAGACAACCCCAAAGCAACCTAATCACGATGGCTCAATGGAGTGGACGGAACCGCTGACAATTACGGTGTACGATACCGAGCAAAGTCTCGTCGCCAGCGTCGTCACGAGGCGGGGGCGCAGTGGCACGTGGAGCGTCGTGCCAGACGGGCGATTCGAAGGCTTCCCTGTGAAAGATCTACCCTCTGTGTTGTCACTCGAGTCCAGCACTGGGACCAAATTTCGTGCAGAGCTGGACACGTTCATAGATGAAGGCGAGCCTCCACAGACGTCGATGGACAGCGTGGAGGAGCATGAGGGAAGAATATTTTTTCCTGCCTTTGCCGCTGGTGACGCTCACGCGGGACACCCGCAACAAGTGCCAATACGAAGACCAACCGCGGAGGATTCGACATATCTCGGCTCTGCTGATGGTCCGCCTGGATGGGCGCCGGCGGCAGCCGCGAGGCCCTTCACCCGCACGCATACCCGGGAGTTGCCTGTATCTACGGCCGTCGCGGTAGCCGCAGAGCTAGTTCATGACGAGGCGGCAGGCGCGGCAGCTGCGGCTGCACACGGCTCCGCGGCTCCGAGGGGGGGATCGATGTACACGACACCCTCAGCTCGGCGGCACTCCTCGTTGATAGCGAGGTCATCGTCCGCGGGGTTCTTAACGAGGGACGGCAGCATTCCAGGCCGAAGCCGCGAGGGAAGCTTTTCGAGCTTTCATTTGGCCAGGGGGTCGTCGCGCAGCCTCGGCGAGAGCCTGGCCTGGTCGTCGTCTCAGGATGATGCTGCCCCTCCCGCGCTGCCTTCGCCAGTCGGCACCCCGTCAGTGTCTCGCCTCATGGACGACAGATTTCCCTTGGAGGAGAACAAAGACGAGGACTCGCAGGCGATTTCCGCCGCTACGGACCCAAGCGTGCTAGCATGGGGCGAGCTGGCGCTTCGTCAGGCAAGCGCACCGGCCACACTAACCACTTTTGGGGACGGCGGGGCAGCCTCAGGGGCCGTACGGCTCGGTTTGATCGATGGCGCGACGACCGTGACCGTGACAACAACCACCGGGGCGGCGCCATCTGCACGGCCCGGGTGGATGTACGACACGGAAGTCGTGCGGCCCAGCAGGATCGAAAACATGGAGAGTGCAGAGGCCGGAGGGCACGTACGCCTCGATGTGATAGATGGCACGAGATCCGCACAGCCGGAGGAGCGGGAGGAGCCCAGCATTAGTTTCTCGCCGGCGTACGGTGCTGGCGATTCTCCCGCCCCTTCCGCGCCGCAATCTGAGTCCCGCAAGAAGAAGGGATTCCTACCGTTTTCTATTTTGAGAAAGTCTAAAAAGAAGCTGCCCGGTGCCTTGTCTATGGGAAAAACGGCGTCGCCCGGGACGCATGGTGAGCCCGACGCTGACGAGGAGGTGGCAGGAACGCCGCGGTCAAGGCGGCTAGATGAAGTAAGACTGGAATCGGGCGTTCTGGCCGGAGGAAGAGCACGTTCGAGGGCCAGACCAAAACTAGGCGGAAGAAGAAGACGTGGACCGGAGGACACGGGGGACGGAAGAATGGTCCCACCTCGTCGTTCGTCCGCTGCAGGAGGGCGGATTTCGGCACGGGTGCGCTACGAGTCTGGTACAGAACATGTTTTGAGACAGAGCTACTTGTCTGACAGGCCTAGCGCCAAGTCTGGACCAGGTAGGGGAGTCATGCATTTTGCGCGCCAAGAAGCCGCGGCGCCAGCGAGCCTGGAACCGAATGTAGTAAGCCCTTGGAGTCCTCGGGAGATGATGGCGCAGCCCACAGCCCCGACCGCTCCACCCCCCACGCCACCATACGAGGAAGGCGTGCACGGTTATGATCCTTCGCGGAGCGTGAGTGGCAGTGCAAGCCCTTCCCTAAGCGCTGCAAGCCCTTTGCCTTTACGGCAATTGGGCGCTGCAAGGCAGGACATGGGGCCGTGGCCAGGTACGGCTGGCGCTGAGTCATCCCGGCCACCATCGTACCTTGATGCGGTTTCAAGGACGGCCGGATCTAGTCCTCGCCTTTCCTCTTATAATGTGCATGGTACTTCAAGCCTCGAACGCACACTACACGAAGAAAAGAAAGCCAAACCCGCGGAAGCGATGGGAGAGTATCCCACGTATGACCACCCCGCTCACCTGCGATTGGGGGTTGGAGCTTGGCACCCGGGGCCAGCTAGCATGGTCGTCCGCTTCCCCCGCAGATCCCGCACGGAAGGAGAGACGCCACAGGATGAAGGTTTGCTTAGAAGGCCACGACCGGAGGGCCCGCGGCCGCGACGCGTCGCGCTTGGTTATCAAGGGTCGGCGCACCCTGTGCAAGAACAACGGTGGCCAGAAGCCCGGGGTCAACCCAGAGCATCTGTTTCCCAACCACTGTCGGCTAGGAGGGTAGAGTCAGCCCCACACGCGATGGCACCTTTCAGGGGGCTTGGGGGACGGCTTATCGCGCAACCCGAACAGGATGATTTCGCGGAAACGGAGATGGAAACCACTTCGTACGACGACCTCGATGCTCTGGGGTCGAGGTACGATTACCGCGACGGGGAGGAAGCTGAATCGAGGTACTCGCCAATGACGGCTAATAGCACCCTTCACGCATCGAACGGCCCCCATGGCCGCACCTTGTACTCTAACGGAAGGATGGCGGGGGAGGAGGAGACGCGGCCGGAGGTAGGGCCGCTGGAAGCACGGCAGCCACGGGTCGCATCTGTTCCACGGAGCGTGTCGGTTCAAGAGGTACCGTCAGCCATGCGCACAATCCCACCTTTGGGAAGGGGTGGGGGGGTACGATCTTGGAGGCGTGGTGAAAGCCGCGAGACCACCGACCCCGTCTGCTTCTCGTGCTTATCCCCTCCTTCTGTGTGTGGGGGGCGCAAGTTCGTGCTGAAAGTAATGGCGTACCCGCCTCACTCCCGAGAAGATGTTTTGGAAGATGCTCGGCAGAACGAGGAGGTCGAAGCGGGCTTGCCGGGGGGGATGTCCATCCAGCGGGGGAGAAGGGTCACCGTCAAGCTGGTGAGACGTCAGGGTAGGGGGTGCGGGGGGTCAGTATTCTGAACTGCTGTAGTACTAGTAGGACGCCACCTCCGACAGACGATGACAACCACAACACCAGCATCCTTCCTTTTTATGGACAGGTGTTTTTTTGTTGGACAATATATTTATATACAAGGCTCCCCTTCGGTGTGTGGATGCCTTGATATCCGGTGGGTGTCGCAAGTCGAAAAATGGGAACACATGCGTCCCAGTGATATGCACCTGGTATGAGCTATTGCTTGCTGCTACATGCTCCCTATACCCGGTATGAGGTCCGATGAACGATGTTTGTTTGATTGTTGCATTGGGCGTGAAAATGTTGCCTGTCGTTCGATCATCTGTTGTGCACCAACTCCACACATACACCGTGACTGCTGGCGTAAAGGCAAGAGCTTGAAGCACGGATGCCGTTGTACCGCTGCTGCTGTGCTGCTGCTGTGCTGCTGCTATGTATAGGCTTCCTGCAATAAGGGCTTTGGAAATTTCTTGATGGACAAGGCATGAGACTTTCGATTTTTTATCCATACTATGCCCCTTGTAAAAATTCCCCAAGAAGCCGCGAACGATAGTCTCACATGAAAACACCGATATACCGCGGGACACAGCGACTGCCCCAGGACTCCGCGGACACGACAGACGGTCACCGCCACACACAAGCACTCTCCCGACACGACCCTGGGTTCCTAATTTGCGATCACGAGCTTGGCGCCCGCTGGCGAGCTGTTTGCTTATCACAAGTTTGAAAAAACAGAAGCGATAAAACACGTTGCCAACTACTGCTCTAATAAAGAAAAAATAATCCGAGCTGGGCGTACCATAATCAGCGGAAAAAATGGACCCTTCTCTCTGTCCCCCCGAGTGATATACTCTGCGAGGGACCCAGCCGAGCCTGCGGCAAGGCTCTACGGATTCAACAGGTGGTCATTACTACTACATCGAAGCGCTCTCCCGCCCAGACCTGGAGCGTGCGAGACTCGGGCTTGGGGATACAAGCTGTGTGTGCTGTAGCTGTGTTGCTGTCTCCTACTTTTTTTCGTTTTTGGTCGCTGTGGCCTAGACCGGTCCTTTGTGGCTGCGGAGCTGTTCGAAAACACCAGAGCAGCGACCAGGCTAGGCCACAGCGACCATTAAACGACCAAAATCTTCGGATACACAGCGGTGCAGCTACAGCACACACAGCTTGTATCGCCAAAGCTCGAGGTCTGACCGGGAAAGCGCTTGTATATAGTGGCCACCTGCTGTGTCCGTAGAGCCCTGCCGTACGCTCGTCTGGGTTCCTCGCAGAGTACGTCGCTCGGTGGAACGAGAGAGAAGGGCCCTCGTTTTCCCGCTGCTTTTTTTAAGCCCAGCTCGAATTATTTTCTCTGTTGCAGAAAGTTAGTTGGGAACTTGTTGTATCGGTTGTTTTTGTTCGAAGTTGTGACCAGCAATCTGCTAGCCAGCGGGCGCCGAGGCCGCAGATCACCGACCAGGAACCCAGGGTCATGTCGGGAGAGTGCTTGGGTGTGGCAGTGGCCGTCTGGCGTGTCCGCGGAGTCCTGTGGCAGGCGCTGTGTCCCGTGATATCTCGGTGTTCTTGTACGCGGTTTCTTGGTTAATTTTCATATGGGGCATAGTATGGATAAAAAATCGAAAGCCTCATAATAAGTTTTTCACTACGCCGTTTCCAAGCCAAGTTTACCCCCCCACAGACCATTTCCGCCCAAAACTTGCTTGCTGCAGGAAGCCGTTTTGTGGCTGAGTGGCTGCTTTTGGGAAAAAAAAACCGCCGCTCTTGTTGAGTGTTTCTTGTTTCTATAATCTAACAGCAACCCACTCTCCACTACTCACATACCGAAGCGCGCACACGTGCACATGAACCGGAAGAACCGTCCGTGGCTGTCACATAGGAAAGAGCTTACAGCACGACTGCGGTCGTACCGTGGCTGCCACAAGTACAGAGCTGGAGGGTCATGCGTGATGTAGCAGCAGAATAGGACAAGAACGCAAAAAACAGCAAACTATGGGTTTCTATGAGCCCTGCGCGGCTCGGCGAAGCGGAACGCAACCCCTCGAATAATCACTTGTTCAAGCGACTTTGAACGTCCAGAGCACGTGCCACGGACCTCGACCTAGATCCAAACGTGCGTCGTAAGGTACTCACGACCTAGGGTTGGCTCCTGCCCTCTCACCCGACCACCCACCCGTCGCCCGCCCGCTCGCCCCACTGCTACACGCGTCGTCCTACCATAACCTTGTGCCCGCTACGTCGTTGTTTATCAGGACTTGCCTGTTGGCGTTTTCAAGGCTTTGGACCCGGAGAACGGCTACAGCCAGGTCAGCTATAACCCCCCATCCGTGCGAGACTTCGTGTGGAACGGGGTGGTGAACAGCGCGAGTTTCTTCGTGCAGTGCCTTCCGGACGCCGCTGTCGGCATTGTGCCGTGCCGCGCGAGCGTTATCGAGGGTAGCAAGGTGACGCACTTGTCGTTTTCCATCGAGGTGGTGGCAGAACAGGATGCGTGTACGTATGGACACTTGGAGGCGGAGGAGCTGAATACCAAAATGGAAGAGGCGAAGGCCAATGTTGCGGTCATCGACCCAGACGAGCTGATAATCTCCGACGTTGTGCTCGGGCGTGGGGTTCAGGTGGGAACGGAGGTTTCATCCAAAGAGGCCGGCTATACTTTTCCCTTTTTTTTTTCTGCTAGGCCCGTGGGTCTTGCCCTTTACGGGGGGTTGTGCTAGCCGCGGGGGGGGCGTACTCGTTTTTTGCTTGCGTTGGTCGTTTGACCATTGACCACACATCCCTTTCGAGACGGAGAGGGGGGCATCTTGACTTGACGCACATTACGCAGCACGATAAAATCCGTGCCTCTATCGAGGTGTCACAGGCACCCCGCGAGATCGTTGTCCACTTGCGCGGGTGCTGTGCGCGATGTAATTTTGGAAGGCAACCCCCCCCCGGCCCCTCCCGCCACCGCCGCAGCCTCTCTGACTAGGCCGCGCAACGCTCAGCTAGTAACAGACACCACCCTGGACGTAAATATAAGGACCGTTTGGTGTTACTATTAGTACATGAACGGTCATTACTTTTCCGTCCAGAGTGGTATGTACGTCCTGTTCACGGCCAGCTGTGCCCCATTATCTCCCGTACAACCCTTCCCACCCGTCTTCAATCCCTAACGAGTGCTCCCCCTCCCCCGCTGCCGCCGCCACCGCCTCCCCCGGCCCTCAACACCCGGTTTTCTCTGTGACGATAACTTAGACTAGATATCTTGCACAACAAATGCTACACGCCCGAATCTAAGCTTCCTTTTAACCTCGATTCCCCCACACCTGCCCGCGCATCGGATTTTTGTTGTCTCCTTGTTTTGCTTTATCTCAATCTGTACAGGGGGAAACTTTGAAAGGATTCTATCGAGAGCAGCCGGTCGCGATCAAGCGTCTGAACCAGTCTTCGGCGTCCTCCTCTTGCGCTTCCGACCTATACGGACTCCGGCACGAGGCCACCATACTCGCTCACCTCGGTCATCACCCCAACATCGTGGAGCTCTTTGGGCTGAGCAAACGGGGCGGGGGAATGGGGGACGAGGGGCTAGACGTAGTGACAAAATACGAAGCAGGGGGGAGCCTCCAAGAGGCGTTGGGGTTGGGGGGGAGCGGGGATGGGCGATTTAACGGCGGTGGGCGGACGGCAGGGGAAGGACGCGAGGCGTTCAGCGGGAGCGTTCGGAGGGCTTGGGCCACAGACGTGGCGCGAGGCCTAGCAAATTCACACGCTGCGGGCGTGTTGCACAACGATGTGGCGAGCCGAAACGCCCTGCGCTCTTCCGGGGAGGTGGGGGCACCCGTGTTGCTGTGCGACTTCGGGATGAGCAGGATTCTGAGGGGGAACGGGGTGGAAAAGGCGAGCTTAATCGACGTGCAGGGTAACCAAAGCCAGTGGCCTTTGAGACAAATGCCGAATGAGTGTTTGCGACCGCCGTTTGCGCTGAGCGAAGCCAGCGACGCATGGATGTACGGGACGATGCTTTATGAGGTGAGAGCCTGATGACTTGTTTTTTCCTATATTTCTGCGTCTCGTTTTCGTTGTGTGTGCATGTGGTGCGAATCGGAAGTCAGAGGTTGCCTCGTGCTGGGTGCTTCACGGAAGATCATCTCGAAATTTCAAATTTCCGACCGTTGGTGAGGTGACGCTTTTTGTGGGCCCACCGTTGTCGATGTCACAATTTTCAATTTTCCAACTTTCTCAAGTGCGTCACTTTTTATTTGTATTTCCTTCCTAACAAAAATGGCGGTACGTTCCTGTTGCTTTCACATTGTTAATTTTTATAATTTTCTTGCTGTTTTTTTTCGTCAAAAAGAGAAAAAAAATAGGAAAAACACGCAAAACACGCGAACACGCGTAGCTTCTGGCTACCGACTCCAGGGAGGCGTACTCATTATTTGTTGCTTGCCTTAGTCATTTGACCATTGACGGCGCATCGCATCCCTCACGGGACGGAGCACCGTTCTTGCTCCTGATGCAGACGGACACCTCCAACATTTGGGCGCTAGTTGCTTTTTCTTGCATAAATTACGGTTCCATGGAGGATGTAGTGTCGGTTTTTTCAAGGAGCGCCGCGCTCGCCGACGTTTGCAGCAGAGCGCGTGAAGCGGGATGCTTCGCGCAGGAAACGAAAAAAAGGTCCTCAGATATTTTTTGTTCGATGACGACTACGTACTGCCTCTGTTGACGCTCCCTCTACTGCAAACATATCCCCTCTCTACTGTCTACTGATTCGACTGATTCGACTGATTCGACTGATTCGAAAAGCTTTGCCCCGAAAACGTGAGTGCATTTTTTAACGAGGTTAATGGACCCCTGTGGGACTTGTGAGGGAAGAAAATGCCCAAAAATGTAGGGCTGACAGCATTGACCATACGAAGAGCCCGGGCTGATGGGGTCGGGGATGTTTCCGAGGCCTCAAGTGCGACAGAAGGAGTCATGCAAAAGGCACACCCCCAGCATGCTGCTACAACAGTACTTGTACTCCTGCACGCTGTTAATGTATTATATAGGAAGATTGAGGAGACCGCACATATCGTTTTTTTGGTCGCTAGACGTGGGTGATGTTGAAAAAGGGTGTACCATGTTGAAAAAGGGTGGACCCTTTTGATCCCCGGACATAAAACGACGAAATGTATGATAAGTTCGGTTTCATCCACCGTGTAGGAGTACTATTAAAAAAGGGTGTACCATGTTGAAAAAGGGTGGACCCTTTTGATCCCCGGACATAAAACGATGAAATGTATGGTAAGTTCGGTTTTATCCACCGTGTAGGAGTACTATTAATAGAGTAATGTGACCTTGCAGCAGTACACGGGTAGGATCATGTTGCGCCCGTGCTCTACGAGTCCTTGCGTTGTAAAAACATACCACCCCCCCCCCCCCCCCCAACCAAGTACTGACCGATGCCCTATTCGTCGTTTTATTTTTTCCTCTTTATGTACTAAGGTAAGTATGACCAACAAGGTTTGAGCTAACACACCCGTCTGCTCACGAGGTATTACAACAATATGCTGAATACCTTTCGGGTGTAGTTCCTGTTGCGTCTGTTCCTCAGACGGCTATCTTTTCTTGACCGCAGTCTATTGAAAGCGGTTTACGGGCCGCGGTTTTCTTACGACAGCTGTTCCAGCTCAACTCGGCCCAAGAAGGCGACGGCAACGCTCTTGGCGGTGCCTCCACACATGTCACCCGCCGCTGCCCGGGAAGTTTGGTGGGTTTTTCTGGTTGAGTGGTGATTTAAAAATACAATAACTTGAAAATGAAAACGGGGTAAACTCCATCCAGCAGCACTTCTGGAGAGAAGACCCGAACCATAACGCTGGCAGAGCATGGATGAACCAAAACAAATCTTCGACGCTATCATCTGCAATTATGTGGCCTTGTCCGGAGCAACGCGGATTGGCCGTAGGTTGCCTGTATTTCCACATCGAAGGTCAGTCATGAAATCATCATGACCGTCGAGAATTCACACAGAAAAAGGCAATGTTATACGGGCATTTCGTACGTGCACTCGAGATGCTTTCCACTCGAAACTTGACAACTTTTTGTTGTCGCAGGAGATTGCTTTCCCGCGGCGGCGATGCCCTTACGGCCTCTTCCTTCGTGCGCTGTGTGATAAGAGTCGTGACAAGGTGCAGCTCACTGCAAACCGTGCACTTTCGGCGAGGTCTCATGGCGTGGTCCTAAAATAGCATGCTGGTATTGTCGCCTACGAAATATGGCAATTTTTCAGTAGTACTTTGACCAGTGGTGGGCTTGTGGCAATGACCTGTGCTGAAAGTCGAGTATAGAAGCCTGTATTCGTCGTTAGCGTTTGTTGTGCAACCTTTTTAGTCTACTTTCCTCACAATGGTGTCGTAGACAGACCGTGAGATTGTAAAGGCAGAAGTCGCGGGTTCGATTCTCGTACAATTTTCTTAAAAACAAGATGTACACTACTGCCGCTGTTAGATCGAATATTTTGTCAAACCAAGGTCATCTTTGCAAGCTGTGTGTGATACGACTCCGATCGCGCGTATTGCGGGGAGTTTATGTCCTATTAATAGTGAAGGATGTAGGTTGGCGACTCCCCTTGGTGCTACCTGGTAGCTATTAATATTAAGCCGGTCGCCCCGGTGGCGTATCAGGTTATCCTCGAGCCTGGCATAGGTCAGTTTCGTGAGTTCGTGCCCCGCCAAGTGCATACTCGTATAAATTCGTTGGGACTTTTTCTTGTGCACAAATTGACTTGCGGAAAGCGCGAGAGCGTGAGTTAGCAACACTCGATGAAAAATCGACGAGCAGTGGGATTGCTGAACCCTATGCGCGATAAACATTGAAGGCAAGAACCGGGGGGAGAAGGGACGATACCTGTGACCACGGCTTGTCCAGAAGCTGGAAAGTAAAAGTGTGAGAAAAAAAAAATGGTACCTATTTTAAGGCCACGGGGGATCGCAAAGGAATGTTTTCAGTAGGAGCTCGTATGGAGGCATTTCGCGCACATATAAAACCGCTTGAAAATAGAGTATGCCATCTGCAAATGAGATCCTTATTTCGAAATTTGAAATTTTAGAAAAAATGCAGCAAAAATCCAATAATACAGAGCTTTTTAGTTGGTTTTAGCCCTCTTTTTGCCTCCATAACTAGTCACCCCTATATCAGTGTCCCTCTATCTTTTTCTCCTAAGCCCTTAAACCCCACATATTACAGAGTTATATCATCCGCCTGGTGAGCAGCAAGCTTTTGGTGAAAACCGTTTTTGTTTTTTCATTCGGTGATGTGCCCATTGTATTAGGCTCCCGCGCGCGAATTGAAATATTTCAGCGACTTCGGGAGCTTTTGGTGTTGCTGCTCGCAAGTTCGAACTCACGAAAACACCTCGTGAGTCGCTTCTGGCTGCCTACAGCTGCTGGCTGGCGCATCCGACGTCGTCATACACCCCACCAGGAGCGTCCCTCGATTTGTCGGGCCGTGCTTGCTTGTGGGGAACTGTAGCTGCCCGCTAGTGAAGTGCACACGGTCTGGGGGGCCTCTGTTTGTCTCGTTTTGTGTACCCCAAATTTTGACCGCTGCAGTGCCTCAAAGTCGAGGTGTGGACCTCTGCTGAGAACCAGAGGGACACCGATCTGAAGAGACTCAATTGCATCTGTGGATGAAGCCCTTTTTTTCGTGGGTTTCCGGGTCTGTGTTCCACGAACCAGCCGAAGCTCTAAACCCAGCATGTTCGCCATGTGTTTTACTGTTCCGATAAAACATGTGGATAGTAGACATACCGGAAAACCGGGGACCAGGGGACGCTTGGGTTCCCCCGTGGCCTTAACGCATGTACAGTATATGATATCATACTGCTGTACGTACGAATGTACCTGCTGCGACGTACCATCTATACATCCACATACTACAGCAGCAGTAGTATTTACATACTCGAGACTATACCAGGGGAGGATTGCTTACTTTTACAGTATACCCGGGGATGATTCGACACCATCCCCGGGAAAAATCCGATCAGGTATCGAATTTATGAGTGATTCAGTAATCCTGCGGAGACCATCCTTGGCACGCACACGAGAGGTCTTTTCCATATATGACGGATACCCGTATGTATCGATCTCGGCCTTGCTACATCTCAGCTGAAAACTTGAAAGTTGTGACCCGCTGAACCTTCTGTGACGTCCGATTTCAATTTTTTAGTTGTCAATTGCTATTTTTTTCGCATTATCATCGCCATTTTTTTTTTTTTTTTTTCTTTTTTGTTTCGCACACTTTTACTTTCCAGCTTCTGGACAAGCCGTGGTCACAGGTGTCGTCCCTTCTCCCCCCCGGTTCTTGCCTTTAATGTTTATCGCGCATAGGGTTCAGCAATCCCACTGCTCGTCGGTTTTTCATCGAGTGTTGCTAACTCACGCTCTCGCGCTTTCCGCAAGTCAATATGTGCACAAGAAAAAGTCCCAACGAATTTATACGAGTATGCACTCGGCGGGGCTCGAACTCACGAAACTGACCTATGCCAGGCTCGAGGATAACCTGATACGCCACCAGGGCGACCGGTGATAATCATACGCCAAGTCCAACTGGTTTGTCCTCAAAGTGTGGATGTAGTCTAAAAGACGTGCTCTGTCTTTTTCTTCTTTTTTTTTCTTTTTCATCCTCCGACGGATGGGGGGGAAAAGCTTATGCTCACCACACTTACGTATTTTCATACACGTCGTGTGTCAATTTAACTCAATTGTATTCGCAGTCCAGCGCTAGGTGGCGTATCCTTCAGTTCCCGTGGCAGCGACAGGGCGAGCTGTCCCTACCCTTCCTTTGGTCGCCGTTACTACTCCAACAGCCCAAGCTGCCGTTGTATACGGATGCGTGAGTATGTCGACCCGACCTGTTCCCTGGGGACCACGTGCAGCAAGGGTGCGGTGGAGATAACCACGTGCCTTGACGAATCTAAGACGCGCTAAGACGTGGAAAACCCGAGTAAGACGACCAAGATTGTCCTACAGTTAGGCCTGGGAATGGAATTTTTTCAGACGTAAAATTTGGAAAAAAAATGTCCCATGGTCGTTCTCTACGAGAAAAACTCTTAAGGAAATCAAGCAATCAGGGATGGGGAAAACAAAACCATATCACGGCAAAAAGCTGTTCGGAGCGTGGCATTCATAAAAAAAAGCACTGCTGCCACAGGCCGCCATCGCCCTTTTGCTAAAAAAAAGTCAGCCCACCGGGGTGCCTTTGCTTCTCGTACGAAGCGTACTGCTGTACAGCCCCAGGCCTAGAGCGCAAAGCAGCACCGTACACATGGACGCACGAGCGTGAGCGGCCCCTTGGGCTCGGCGGCCGGCAGTACGAGAGTGCTGCCCCATATGTGCTACGAAGGGATCAAGCAGTAGGAGCTGATCTCTTGTTTTCTTGGCTGCTGCTGCTGCTGCTGCTGCTGTGCAAGCCCCTGGGCCGTGCTGCCCCGCGCATGGTATACGGCGCCGCCCGTATAACTCCGTGGCGGCGCGCCCCACCTCTAGCCCGCGTGTACGTTGTTGCTGTACCGCTGGGCTTGAGTCTCGGCCAAGGCTTCTTCTTCTCTTCTCACCACAAGCCTGGGGTCAGGCTCCAAGATTGTTGTCCTCGCGTACTCTTGCTCGTTTGATACGAGTCATTGTCGACCACTCCCGGTTCACTTGGACAATTTTTTTCCGTTTGCCCTTGGTCGAGGTTCCTTCTGGTTTTCTCGAATTGCCCATCATGAAATCGATTGTCGTGGTCCCCCAAAAAGTGACTGAAGGGGCGATTTTCTGCCAGATCGTTCTCTATGGATACTACGTCGATTCGAGCGGGGTTTGTTTTGCTGTATGCTGCACATCCCAATGCAGAGTATGACTATGTGTTTCCGCACTACTCAAGCACGCCTTCAGAGCAAGAGGCAGAAACCACAGGAAAAACATGCTTCTCCGCAACTTTCCGTCTACAAAAACATGAATTTGTACTCCTGTGCTACAAAAAGCAAGTCATCAGAACGGCATGTGCCTGTGTGAGGTGTCTGTATGACGTCCAGAGTGAAATCATCACGTCCCTGTCTCGGGTGTTTGAGCAATATTCACCGTGAGCTACGTATCTGTGACAGTGAAGGCCATAAACGGCTCATTAATTAGACCTCGTACATACGAAGAGCACATGGTTTTGTTTTCCGGTTGGCAGCTCGTCCAATACCACGGTGAGTATGCCATGGCATTCGTCATAGCTCGAGTATGAATCGTTCTTGAATAACCGACGATGAATCATCTACTCTCTCGATGCTCCTGTCGCAGAACAGATCCCAGTCGATGTTCTCTTACGTCTATGTCCGAATAGCCTGCCGCTTTTTTGGGTCAAAATAGGCCTCCAATCCTCCCCCGAACAGTGGTCATGAACTTCGGCCATCCATCGAGCACACGAGCACCACACGAAAGCAGAAGGAAGAAAGGCAGAGGAGGGTTCGATCGAGGCTGGGGCTAGCCCAAGCGATTCTGTGAATGGATTCGTAGATGATGCAGATGACGCCGATGAGTGAAGATGGTCTGTGCAATCTGTAGCAATGCATGGGTCTGACGCGTGCGGCATCCCGGCCGCTATTCATACTTTGGCAGCTCTCTGTACATCGGACGCTCGCTTGCCCGCCGGCGCTCGTTTGACCCCCCCCCCCCCCCCTCCCCTCCTCCTCCTCGGCTCGGACCAGATCTTCGAGGGGAAGAAACCGTTTTGCGGGACTCCTACCACGGAGGTGGTTCGCTTGGTTTGTGAAGGGAAGACCCTTGACACGCCGACTTTACTGAAAGACCAGGGTCTGGAGCTGGAGAAGATATTTAAGCGTTGCCTCCAGGCGGACCACACGGCGCGCCCGAACATGGAGGAAGTCGTCGCGAAGCTGTCTTCCTGAGCGACGGGAGAGGTTTGTCGATGCGATGCTGTCTGTCTGAGGAAGGGCCGGGGGGTTGTCCATGTCGCGGTGTTGGCTTGGTGGCAGCGAGGCGAGGCAGGGCACAAGGCTGGGGGGGGCAAGGCCTGGCGACTCGAGGCAAAGCCAGGCGGGGGTCGGGCTGGTGCCAAGGCTGTCCGTTGTGTGTGGGTGTGACGTTAATGGCTGCCGCCGCCCTTCCGTTCGGTATGATTCTCCTTGAATATTTGGAGTAACTCGATAGGTTTTTGCCACCTTGCTTCCAGCTCACGCCCGGTACCAGGAGGTGGAGCAGCCGCTGCTGTAGAGCCATGTTGCTGGTAAAAAACAACGCACTCGATTTTTGTAGTGGTTGGTTGGTTGCTCGTTGGTTGTATTTTTAGTGGTTGGTTAGTTTGATTAGATGGTTGTTTTGATTAGATGGTTGGGTGGTTGGTCGATTGCAATGTTATTCCGCTCCTTTCTGTTGGGGGGAGGGAGTGATCCTCGCCAGGTGTATGCGTATGTGCATCATGTGCTGTGGTGCGGTGTGTTTCTGTTCTTTTTCTTCCGTCGGTAGTTCGTCGATGGAAATGGTACGATAATTGTACGGTCGGTTCCGTGTACCTGAAAATGTTTAAGCCGATGCGTGTTATGTCCCTCATCCATGCGTGGTGAACCCCGACTTCGAACAGCAGAGTTCAACTTCAAGTTGAAGTTATTCAACTTCAAGTTGAAGTAAATTTCAACTTCAATTTGAAGTTGAACACGTTCAACTTGAAGTTTAAGTTGTTAACGTCAACTTCAAATTACAAGGGGAGCGCTGTTTCCTCTTGCTGGATCATGGGTGCGTACGCTCACGGAGGTGGACACGTAAATTGTAGTTCATTCCGTATTTAAATAGGGGCGGGGTATATGGGGGGAGGGCGTCACATACCAGTACACTAGCTTCCCTTGCGGCGCAGGAGCACAGTTTATGGAATTGATGGGGCGTGTTTCGGCGGCGCTATGTACTTGGACAGTCACATGTTGTCCACGAGAGTCTTACACGAGCGTGTCATTTAGTATAGTATACCTGGTAATACAGTAATATATTCACGAGGTTTGTACAAGGCGCAAAGGAAATAGGTTTAGCTATTTTTATGAATATGCCGACGGAAGGGTTTGGGTAATATTTCCTGCCTGCCTGCCCCTGAAGGAGGTTTTTTCTTGTTTTGGCAGGTCATTCTCTAGAGTAGTGTGTGTCCTGTTTTATTTTTGAGTCCAATGATCGCTGTGGGCTTTAGCTTCGCCCAGGAATCGGGCTTTTTTAATTGGGGCCAATGGTCGCTATCGGGCTTTTTAGCTGGAGCCAATGGTCGACGTTGGGCTTTGGTTGTGGCCAATGATCGACGTCGGGCTTGGGTTGTGGCCAATGGGCTTCGGTTGTGGCCAATGATCGCCATCGGGGTTCGGTTGTGCCGAATGATCGCCATCGGGCTTCGATCGACGCTGGGTTTAAGCTGTGTTCAATTATGGACAGGGTTTGGAGGGAGGGCATGCCCAGCACACATCATCAAAAACACTTCGGGAATATTTTGGTTGGCGGTTACAACATAATATATATGGTCCTGGAATTTAGTAGGCGAGATGCGGCGGAATGGTGGGAAGGGGGATAAAGCAGCAGCATTTATAGCACGATAAGGAACGCATAGTTGTTCACACTTCCACGTATTTATAGTTCACAGACTATTACTGTACCAGGTTTCCCGTGTATGAAGCATATCTGTAACAAGCGTTTGGCTTTTAGGCAAAATTTTGTTGCTTTTGTTTGTAAATTTGTTATGTTTCGTTTTTTTCTTGTGTTGATGTGGATGGGTGTTTTTTTCCCCCCTCGCGTTTTCTTGGACAAGAAGATCCTCCGTGTTCGGTTGCTATTAATATCCACGTAATATACACCCTGTAATCCCAGATGTGAACGCCGGTTGTGTCTTTTACCTAGGTGTAACGCCCAGTTCACACACGGCAGCTGTGGTCGATCAGTGCAGCGATGTATTTTTTTTCTTTACTTGGGGGCGGGAGAGCTTGGAGAGGGTGCATTTATCGCACGTAATCGGGTGGAAGAGAGGAGGGCGACTGGATGGCAGTGATCATGCCACGTGAATATTACTATTTCTTCCTGTGCTCGCGTGAAATTTAATGTGTACACCTCGGGATGCCTCGCGTGATAATAAACCCTCAGTGTGTTGACTATGCGTCAACGGAAGACTGTTATACCTTTTTCGTAATATTATCATGTCCTACAGTGCTCACGTAGACTTCATCTATTAGACCCTGGGAACGGCGGATTTTTCTTCAACTGTATTTTGTTCGGTCGGAATCTTGCCCTTTTCGACAATCGGTACGCCATTCGGTAGTATGTTATTCGGCACGCTAGGGTAAAATGAAAAGCATGTCCGGCAGCCTTGGTCAATGGGCGCTTTCATCGGCATGTTGCTCTGCGCACCATTATTTGGATTGTTCTATTCGGTACGCCATTCGGCAAATAATCTCCCCGCTATTCGTTTTTTTGGCGTTAGATGAAAGGTGCACATACACAAGGTACGCTGTATTGATGTAGTGGTCCGGTCACTTGTTCGGCAAAAAAAAAACGGAAACTTGGCGACAAATCACTTACTAATATTAGGCAGCTCGTTCACTTGTTTCGTACAATTATTTTCAATCCTGTCGGCCCCCAGGTAGGGTGACCAAAAAAGCGACGATGAAAGCGGCACTCTTATCAACCTTGACCATATATTAATAGGAAGACAGCAGTATCATAGTGCGAAGGGCAAGGTACAAGTATCAGAGCCATTCCACCGTATAACGGTAGGGTTTGCAGTTGTTAGGTTACGTAGTGTTTCTATGATGCATACTTGCCTTCTGACCTGTATAGTGCCGCATGCGGTTGAGCTCCTCAAGTAGTGTAGTAGGTAGAGTGGACCTATCGGTCAGTATCTTACTTTTATCGTCTATGTGTGTTTTAGGACTAGGACATACTAATAACGAGTGTTGGTCGGGTTGCGCGAACGAGCGTCTTCGAAGTAATATTTCGGGTGTTGATGGATGATGGATGATGTTCATATTGGTCTCATCATGTAATCTCAGAAATCTTTGCTGCGCCCCCATTGCGGGATGACTCATCATTGTGTTGCGCGTGAGTCGTACACCCCCTTACGTTTCCCTTCCGACACACACCCTACCCCACAGCCAGCGGAAAGGGCCATTTCGCGTGACCGATGGTGTAATCGTCATCCTTTTTGTCGTAATTTTCATGGTAAAATTTTCCTTCTTCTTGACGTCCCAAAGCGGCTAACGTCCGACGATTCAGTGTCTGCCGCGGCCCGGCCCTTTCACTTCATCAACGCGAAACGTTTTTATTTGCTTACCCTTGAGGAACCCAGGCAAAGCGCCCGCGCAGAAAACGCCAAGTACGATCATACAAACCGTCAAAAATATTACTGGAATGGTACACGTTCCGGCTGTTTCGACTGTTCCGACGACTTTGGGATAAGGGAGGTTATGGAGCCCCGTCATTGACAGAAAAAAAAATGGCCAAAAATCGCAACCTCCATCACAGCACGCGCGTCAAAAAATACTCAACCAGGTTAGGCTTCTTATTTGGGGGAGAGGGAGATTTCTACACTTAACTTCAGTACAGTGTGAGTACACTAACTTCCGTGCAGTGTGTACACTAACTACAGTACAGTGCGAGTACACTAACTTCAGTACAGTGTGAGTGCACTAACTTCAGTACAGTGTGAGTGCACTAACTACAGTACAGTGTGGGCACACAAACTACAATACAGGGTGTACACTAACTTCAGTACAGTGTGAGTACACTAACTTCAGTACAGTGTGAGTAGCGTCCTGCAGCGCGTGTCGTAAAACTCAGTTCGAACCCAAAATGAGTGGTTGGTTCGAGTATTATATAGTGTCTTGTGGCACGCGTGTCGTAGAAATCAGTTCGCACCCAAAAAGAGCCATCGCCTAGCCCAACACCGCGGGCCGCCTGGTGCGATCGATGCTGTGATCGTCGTAGTTTCCCCGCTGAATTCCCAAAAGGGTTCTAGTCCGACAATACATGTGGCCCGTTCGCTTCTTCACCGTTGGAAGAAATCGTATGAACTTATTTTGCGGCAGCAGCTTGCCGCATACAATCAACGCCAGCAGCAGCAGCAGCCGCGGCAGCCAAAGAAGCAGCGGCAAGCAGGCAGGATAAACCGGGGCAACCAATTCGACGGCCTCTCCTTGAGACAACGACGGGTGTTTACCACAGATTCGGCGACCTCGCCGACATAGGGTGTGACACTACTGAATGTCGGCCGTAGGCATCGGTTCACTTGGCTCTCGAGAATGACCCGTCCCCACGTACTTGAGATTGAGGTTGCCCTGACGGCGCCGCTAGTCGTCGCACTTCCGCTATCCGTCTGCGCGGGAGTGCCAGAAAAAAGGAGTGCATGGGGGGTGGGGCGTGTGACTTATTGCGCATGGACCATAGCAACCACGACGGCAACAACAGCAGCTATATACCTATATACAAGGCAACGACAACATCCACAACACCAACACCAACACCAACACCAACACCAACACCAACACGACTATCACCACCACCACCACCTACAACAACAACAGCAACAACAACAACAACGACAACCACAACCACAACCACAACCACAACAATTCTGATGATGTTTTTCTCGCGTGCGATTGACGGAGTGAAAACCTTCCATCACGTTGCATTAATATTTGATGGGCTTGATTTGTCGTCGACCGTTGGTGTTGCGCTGTTCTGGTTTCCTTTCCAATTTACCCCGCCTTGGCTTCATACTTTTTACACCAGTAGTAAGAACTCAGCCCCCGCGAAGTTGCCGTACGTGCAAGGTTTTTCGATTTGCACGTAACTTCAACAGCGCTGCCAGACCAACCCGACCCCAGACCTGACCCTAACCCTAACCCCAACCCAACCCTTTGGGGGGGCTCGACGTCTGCTCTCGAGGTCGGCAGGGGCAGTATTGAATTTACGTGCAAATCTGAAAACCTTGCACGCACGGGCAATTGAACGCCTGGTCGTAAGAACTACCCAGGTATTCTCCCAGGACAGGCGTTAACGACCTCTAACGACCTCTAACGACCTCTCTCAAAGAGGATGCACTCTCCCCGTCTATCTGGAGACATCAGAGAGAGGCAGCGGATGTATTTTATAACTAATTTTCAAGGACGTCAGCCGTGAGTTCGACGAATTTCAGGTCAATACTCATCTTTGCAAGCTGCGTTGTTGGTACTCGTAATATACTACAAGGTTCCCCTTCGGGAGGTGGACACGTGCCTCCCGGGGGCGACGCAAGTCGAATGACTACAACTAACTGATGATGATGAAGTATTTTGCAGAAGGTGTATATCGGAGGGATGCGTAGTGGAAAGAATGTGGATAATATAATAAGATATCACAGACTTTTGGAGGAGGAGGGTTGGGATATTGCTGAGGCTCGGTGTGATAAGTTATTCGAAAGTCCACTCCGTATAACTGCGTGGCAGCAACTAATTCTACGTTTGTAGCATATATATGTGTAAGGCTGTGACATGAAGTGGAGATACTCTTCAACACTCGAATATGTAGTAGGTTGAGATCCAGCGACTTTCACAAGTTCTTGATTTGCTCCAGCTAAGATGCTGTCGTGGAAAGTGTTGAAACCTGATCCTGGGATAACGGTGTACAAATTGGTTGTGATGTGGGCAATAATATGTGCACGGACGATGTGATGTAAAGCTGGGTTGTTGTGCACACGACGCGAGATACATCTTTAAGTTAATAAACATGCACCATCACCAATCTCGGGAATAATGGACCATTGACCAGAATTGTTATTGTTGCCGCTGTTGTTGTCTTGATCATTTTCGCTGTCTGATGGGTTTGTACTGCTGCTGTCGCTGCTGTTAGAGGAATCATTGGTGTCAATTTGTTGTTTGTTTTCTGTGTCCAGTATTTTTCCCCGCGTGCTTATACCGATGTTTGTTGCCGATATGGTCTGTTGTGTGCACATCGGTACTTTTGCTTGGGTTGTGTTGCTACTTTATATCTCTTTATACAGGTTTCGCTACTGCTGTATGGTAACCACCGTGTCAATTGTGAGGGAAAACTCACAGTAATGACATAGTTCACGTCGTTGCAGCGGGTACATATACACCGCGCCCGCGTCTAGCAGTGCGGGAAAATTCTCTCGCAAATACATTTTGATGCCACCCCGATGTACGTGCGAGGACTAAAGTTCCACCGTGTGTGTGTGTAGTAGACGTATTTAAGCCTGACGATATGCCAATATTTTAGGCTCTAAACCAAATTAAGCCCTGTCGTGTTTTAAATGTCTACAAAATAGGTCTATTTTATCGACCTACACGACCACGGCAGACCACGGTGAGATGTGGATTTTCCCAAAATATGCACTTGGGCACATTTTGGCCCAAGTGCATATTTGAAGCAATTTTCCGAGTATTTTCCAGCAAACAACAGCATTTCAGACGACAAAAGCTCGAGGAAACATCAGACGGATGCCTACATTTCGAGGGTGGAAATTGAACCGGGTTGAGGGCCAGTCCTGCTGTGCTGCTGTACTGACTGCCACACTGAGGCACACCGAAGGCGGCAGACGCCTGCGAGGTATCCTACATATGAAGCGAGTATGGAGTACGAAGCACTCAATGTTTTTGCCAGTCACCAGTTATTTGTTTTGGCCGTTTGTTCAAGCTCGCACAGCATGGTATGGGCAGGGGAGGGTATTTCTCGAAGTTTCCACCCACTCATGTATGTGCTGACTCATGACATAAATCGTCGTCTTGCCATCTGCGTCTGGAGTAGTGCAGAAGTATCATGGCCTATTTTCAAGTAGTTTGATCTTTCCTCGGCTTTTCTTTTTATGCGTACTGAAAGAGACCACTATTTCGAGTTTCAGACATATGGTGTTTTTTTTATGCGTTTAAGGTCGAAATATCGAATGGCCTAGCTCTTCCAGTTGGAAGTACTTAAGACCAAACCTCGAGGCTTAAATACGTCTAGTGTGTGGTTGCCCGGGGACAGAAGTGTCTCATACCCCGCAAAATAGAGCCAGTCTCGGCGGCTTTCCGCGGCCATAGCTCGCGCCACGGACGTCCCATGAGCCCGGCACACGGCTGATAATATACCGACGGGTAGTCTGATCGCATTGCAGAAGAAAGCACACAAAAAAACTCTGCGCCGGCGGAGAAAAAGGGACGGACTAGGCAAAAAAATCAAAATGGTACATATGCATATATGAGTGAGTTTTTATTGGGAGGTGTCTTTGTACAAACAAACAAAAGATAACAACCAACCGGCTTTTAGATTGTCTCAAGCGGTTTTAAACACGGCTTCGTTACACTTCGCGCTCAAGAATCCCAAGGCAGGATGCTCTACCGCTACTGGCCAACCATAAAAGAAGACTGCGAGCTGACTTCTTTAGTAAAATTTTCATAAAAGACCAGGTAAAAAATAGGCGAAACCTACCTGGGGTCCTTCAGTCTCGCTGCCGCCTCCGCCGCCTTCTCCCAAGACTTGGTTTCCAGGTACAAGTCATACCGATCCTCAACTTGAGGTATCTGCTCAACATCGAGCGGTAGCGACGACGATTGGGGCGGGGTTAACAGCGGAGTATCCCTGGTCATGAAATGAGGCGTCGTTCCGCGGGGGTGGGGGTATTTTCACCACTGAAGAATGATTCCGCTCTAAATCCGAGTGGTTTGTCCTACAAAACGAGGGTGTACTTATGAATGGATTAAAAAAACAAAAAACGCGTCTGCAAACGGCCGGAAGGTGGTGCGATCGACTGTCACCCCAAGTGCATAGGTCTACAGCAAAGCCAGCTAACTATTTCTTAGCAATTATCAATTATTGTAAACCTTTGATTGGATACGAGACAGCTTTCAGCAGCTGTTCGTTTACAGGTTTACTCAGTACCGGTACAGCCATGGTCTGTGCCGTGGCGTTCTGCACTGTAATCGATAATATTTCTTTTTTTCGCAGGTCGCTCTCACCCGCTCGATGTAACTGTCGATGTATCGCTCAGTGTCGTCGCCGAGCAGCCCCCCCTTGGACCCCCTCATGCAAGCCAGAGCGAATGGCTTGTAGCCGATGGGACTCTTCCGTTCTGCCCCAAACTTTCGGAGGGCTTCCCAATCCCCCACCGACGCTAGGGCCTGCCGCATCATATTGGTTTGCCGTTTAGATGTGTTCGCGGCACGACACATCGAGGTAATTGATTACGTCAGGCACGGGAATAACGGACCAACCACAGCGGGCATGAGCGCGAGTTCCCCCGCAAATTCGGCCCAGGGTAATAACCAGAGCGAGACACTTTGAGACAAGCCACAAAGGAGGGGAAGGGGGGGGGTGTACTCAGTTTGTGCATGGCCGTAGTCATATGATCATAAACCCTCGCATCCCTACTATACCGGGACGGAGCACGTCGGGTTTTCACCAACCAGGCAGACATTGCTTGCACCAAGCGCGAAGCTCCGTGAGGTGTTCGGCGAGTCGCATGAAGGGTGAACTGCATCCTTCCAAGAACCGCTCGTGAGACGGCCTTCGGCACCTTGTGCCTACTTTCTTGCTTATGGATGACAGCGCCAATGAGTTATACTTTGTTTTCTGGTTGTGGCCACTCCAGAGACAGCAATGGGTGTTACTATGTAACTGCCTCGTGGGTGCCTTACCATATTCACACTACGTAATGCGATCATTCCCCTTGTGCGGAGTTAGGGTTCTCCACCCCGTACAATATGATTTAACTCGATAACCATTATGGTGACCGCCAAAAAAATAAGTAAAAATAAATAAAAACGGTAGCCTGGTTGTCTAGCTCACGCAGTGATTGACATGTTTTACAGTGTCGTTGCCAACCATCGTCAACCCCAATATACATATATATTTTTACACCGTCGGTGTCAACCGAGGCCAACTATTATATATATATATTCTAAGAAGGGGGGGGAGGGGGGTGGGGGAGTGTACTCAGTTTGTGCATGGTCGTAGTCGTATGGCCATAGACCCTCGCATCCTTACTATGCCGGAACGGAGCACGTCGGGTTTTCACCAACCAGGCAGACATTGCTTGCACCAAGCGCGAAGGCCATAGACCCTCGCATCCCTGCCATGCCGGGACGGAGCACGTCGGTTTTCAGCGAACAGGAAGGCATACATCCCTTGCACCAAGTGAGGGGAGAGGGGTATGGAGGGGGCAAGGGGGAATTGGGATGCCGGGAGGTTGCATGACACGCACCTTGATCTTGATGTGCCAGAAACGCTTGTCGGGCACCCGGAGCTTTTTCTGCAGGGCGGAAGCTTCGGCGAGATGGTTGCCATCCCGGCTTTGAACCCCCCCCGCCGGCGGCGTCGCCCCTACAACAATAAGGTGGAAGAGCGTCTCGCTAACTGACATGTCGACGAACACCTCCAGTCCGGTCTTGCGGTCCAGGTCGCTGTGCGCCGGCGCGTCAACGGCGACGCAGGCACCGGCACCGTGCAAAAGGTGTGACACGGACGGACGGACAGGAAGGAGGCTTAGAAAAAACAAGCATCCCTCCTTATCGCAGGATGAGTGAGACAGACGATTAAGACCGCCATTCTCGTGATAACCTTGAGTGATAAAATCAAGTTCCAGCTAATGCGTTTGGTATTATTTTACTACGACCATTTCGAAGGCCCCTCCGTCTACACTCCGAGCTTATTACCCCTTTTTTTTGTTTTGGTAGGTGTTATTTTAGCCGTTTAGGTCGAGAATCTCTGGGCCCAAAAGAGTTGAGTTTTGGACAAATAGCTATGACACCTGGTGCAGTACTATTTATATACGAAGTAGTGTAGTGTAATATTAGTGTGATAGGGCACTTGCGCTCCTTCACTAGCAAGACGGAAGGGACGAAGGAACAAACGAGGACTGTGCCAAGAAATAAACCAGAAGAAACACGCTTATGGCTCTTGTCGCTGCCGCAGCTACTCCTGACCCCCCCCCCACCCATAACCACCTACCGCGTTCCAGCGTCCACTCACCGCTGTATCTCCAACAGCTCCGCCTGCTCCTTGGTGCACGCCAGTTGAAACGCCAGGTCCTTCCGGTGCGCAAACAGTCCCTCGGCTTCCTTCATGCCCTCCAGCCTACCGTTAAGCCGCTCCTGCTCCCACCCCACCCCACCCCGACCCAACCCAAAATAAACCAAACCCAACACGCCAAACAGCATCGGTGACGACAAATACAATCAGCATCGGCGACAACAAACAAAGAGTACATTTAAAAAAAACGAGATTTTTTGTTTTTTGATCGTCACTTTTGCTTTCCACCTCACCTCAACTCGCAGGAGCGTTTACACTCAAGCAAGGACCTTCTGGACACGCCGTGGGCTGCAAGCGCCTTCCCTTTTTACCCCTGTACATGGATTCACTTTTGTACCCAATTGCGTCGCGCGTAGCGTTCAGCTTTCCCACTTCTCGTTGACTTTCACCCAATTGGGCCAAGGCGCGCCTTGGCATTTGGTATACTACAAAATTCAATAAGTGGTACTTGGATACATACCTGCCTGGTATATTAGTAGGGGGCGAAACAGGGAAGGCGACTCATGAGAATGACCTTGGGGTTAGCGAGGTCTTGTCCCGCACTATATTATAGTGTACTGTCGTTCGACTTCAGCGGAGGGGGCGGGGCGGGGGGGGGGGGGGTAAGGAAAGGGGTGGCGGGGAAGGAATGGAGGCGCGGGGGGGGTCCAATCGGTCGGCGAAGGAAACGGTAGTTTATTTTCAGATAGTTAATCTTGCCTGTGTGTACGCCTGCTTGACCGCGAGTGTTCCAGCCTCTAGGTATTGCTTGCCGAAGGTGCACAGGTTGTGCAGCTTCTTGCGCTCCATGTAGCCCCCCTTCTCACGGTAGTAAACCTACAAAATACCAAGGAGAAACGCAAGTCTAATAATAAGGATAAGGATAAGGATAAGGATGAGGATACGGATAAGCACAAGGATACGGATAAGTACAAGGACACGGGTAAGGATAAGGATAAGGATAAGGACAAGGGGACACGGGTAAGGATAAGGATAAGGATAAAGACAAGGAAACGGATAAGGAAAAGGACAAGGATAAGGATACGAAATTAGATAACAGTAATTATATGGATAATGGTACGGATACAGATAAGGACGAGGAAAAGGATAAGGACAAGGGTAAGGATAGGGGTATGAGGACAAAGACAAGGATAAGCATAAGAGTAAGGATAGGACAATGTCAACAACAAGGAAAGGGACTAGCAGAGGGGGGGGTGGGGGTCGAGGGAAGGGAAGAAAACAACAACTCTAACTCCACCCCCCCCCCTCCCCTCGCCCCTTTCCCCTCTCCCGTATTCCTTGTCCCTTCTCCCGTCGCGGCCCTCCAACATCCTAGCCATCCGCGTCACCTTAAGCAGGCGTAACGCCTCCGGGTGAGCGTGCATCAGCTCGCAAAACGCCTCCCTGCCCTTCTCCGACGTCCCTGCCTCCTGCTCTATGTGCCGAACGGACAGGTACACCAGGTCGTCCTCTCCCGACAAGATGGCCTTTTTCAGCCCGAGGTCGTTTTCCCCCATGGAAAGCAACAGCGGAACCTGATGGCGGTTACCACCGCGAACCAAGGGTTCAACGTGCGTGCAATCGAGGGAGGGGGGAAGACGATGTGATATGGACTCACGTGGAGGGGAACAATACCAGCAAAAATAATGCGCCCCCCCGCCCCCCGCCCCCCGCCCCCCGCCCCCCCAACGTCATCCAAGACCGCCTATATACTTCGTATACCGTAATCAGGAAGGGAACGTCGCAACCCAATCAGACGAACCTAGGTTTGGGACAAAATCGTATTCCAGCATATGGCCTGAACTACTACGCAACGCAAGAGGATGAACGCACAGGTCCCGACCGGGGCACGAAGCCTCATCCAATCCAACACAATTCTTACATTGAATCATTATTGAATGCAAATGGTCGGCAGCGTCAAAAACAAAGAGGAAACAAGGGCAAAAAGCGCCAAACGAAGGCCACAATAGCGCTAGCTGCTAGCCCAGCAGCTTTGGGAGTGCCTTGCGCTCTTGCGGTCTGCTTCAACGCGTGATCGTTCTTCCAGACGATTATTGCTCCGGGCACTGCCTACGAGGGGCTGGATCACGCTCGTAAGAGCTGTATGCCAGGTACATGTCACTCTCTCTCAAACAAAAAACCCGACACTATACGGAATATCTCGTAAACTTCTGTAATCTCACGTCTTTGTTAGACCTATACCCGCTCTGATCAAGTTTCCAAATGGTAAAGTTTTCTGGATAAGAACCAAAAAATAAATGCCCTACGAAGCACTTGTTTTCTTCCAATGATGCTCGTTACGCTCGAAGAAACACGATTATGCTACTTTCATATTATTAAAAAAACAATTATGCCAAAGTAATTGCTCGCATAATTTACGCCAGGTACCTGACAAGAAGACTAGCTTTTCTTCAACGGCGTTTGCAGTTTTCGTTTTATATTCACCTGGTCTTCCGCGAGAGGTTCGAGGTCCAGCAGCATCGTCGCCAGGCGTCGCCGCCCCGCTCGCTCAGCCGCTCGAGCCACCTCCGCGTAAGAAATCTGCCCGCAGGGTCGCAGCTTGTCTACCACTGCCTGAATGGGAACAGAAACAAGAACATAAACCAATCAATTCATCCATTTCATCCGTGATCAGTCGAAATGAAGATTGTGAATTTTGAATGGAGCATCAAGTTTGCCCAGCGCTGCCCCCGCCCCCAGCGACATCATAGTAGCCTGGTCGCTCGACCAACCGGGTACGAGCACAACGCCCCCCCCCCCCCCGCGCCCTGAACTACCGCCTATCATCCATACCACCTACCACGTACCACCTACCAACCGCCAATTACCAACTACCACCTAGCACCGAACGGCGCGTGCTGAGATAGAAGAAAATATTTCGGTCATAATTTCCTGGGCATTTCACGGGCCATGATCCGGCTCACGTGCCGGACCAGGAGGCTTTCAAAACCTCGTGGTTTTAGTCGAGTTGGATCACGGGGTGTTGCCAATTCACGGATCGGATCGGATCGGGTCGGGTCAAGAGATTCTCAAATCTCACGGGTCGGGGTCGGGTCACCCTGACACCACCCGGGCTTACCCTTCACAAAGTGATTTGACCCGTCAAAATCTTCCAGAAACTTCCGCCTGATGTGGCTCCTCTACTGTGAATAATAGAGCAATCCCTCCCTCTATAGTGCGGTACTAGCACTGCGGTATGGGTTGCAGTTTTTGTGGCAAGCGCTTCTGACAGTCTTGTATGATACCGCCATTCTGGTAATGTTTCTATGTGTTTATAATGCGTTTGTAATGTGTTTGTACTGTAATGTGTTTGTAACATTGTAATGTGTTTGTGTCATACTGACCTGGAGTGAGGAACTACTAGCTTTTTTTATCATCATGGTCTGATCATCATGGTCTGATCATCATGGTCTGATCATCATGGTCTGATCATCATGGTCTGATCATCATGGTCTGATCATCATGGTCTGGTCATCATGGTCTGATTATCATGGTCTGATCATCATGGTCTGATCATCATGGTCTGATCATCATGGTCTGATCGTTTTACGAGCGTATGCGTTTCAGGACTAGTAGGCCATAGAAGCTTAATTAGGTTGGGCGAAGGAATGTCCTTTTGTATATTATTGGAAGTCTTATTTCGGGTGAGATGGTGAGGTCCTCGTCATATTTAGTAGGACCTCAGAAAATACCAATGCACACCTACCGTGGGAGGGCTCTACTAACAACAACAACAACAACAACAACAACAACAACAACAACACTAACAGCAACACTATCACGAACACTAACACTAATACCAACACTAAAACTATCACTAACACTAACACTAATACCAACACTAACACTAACACTAACACTAACACTAACACTAACACTAACACTAACACTATTGATAACACTAATACTAACACTAATACTAATGCTAATACTAAAACCAACACTAAGTAATACTAAGAAATATTAAGTAATACTAAGTAATACTACCGCTGCACCCCTACCGTGGGATGGCTCTACTGATACTAATGCTAATACTAGCACTAAGTAATACTAAGTAATACTAAGTAATACTAAGTAATACTAAGTCATACTAAGTAATACTAAGTAATACTAAGTCATACTAAGTAATACTAAGTAATACTAAGTAGTACGGAGTACTAAGTAGTACTAAGTAATACTAAGTAATACTAAGTAACACTAAGTAATACTAATATTTAAATAGCAATACTTGAATAGTAATAGTGAATTCATTGTGAAGTCATAGTAAAATCATAGTGAAGTCATAGTGAACTAATGACCACACTGCCCGATTTATAGTGTACTTACGATATTCTATTCGTTTTGTGCGAAGGCCATGGCATTGCTCATCCGGTTGCACTTTCTCTTTTGGTCGAAGTCAGTGTTTCTGTTGGGTACAGAGCTTCCCAAGTCAGACGCCTCAGGAAAAATACGTGCACCCCCATCATCGCGTCCTAGCGGCTACCATGCTGCTACCTTCCATCTACCGCTTAACAACTACCACCTACCGCTTCTAACCGCCACCGCCTACCCCCACCCCCCACCCCAGCTACCGCCTTACCCTAGTCAACTCCTCGTCTGTCGGCGCATCTGCCGACCCCGTCGCTCCACCCCCCGAGCAAGCCTTGACTATCTTTCGGCATGCCCAATGCACGGCCACACGGTCGCGTCTCAATCTTAGGTGTTCGCAGACTCGAACGGCCAGGAGGTGGTGGTGGCGCATAGCCAGCCGGTCCACTAGTACCTACAAGCATTCCGTCGACCGGAGAGCACGGGGGGTTGGGGGGGGGAGGTAAGAGATACTGGTATACGAGAGATCATGATGTTTTCCCAAAGGGATATATAGTTGGGGAGGGGGGGGTATGTTGCTGTGGTTCTCACATCAACAAATTGACATAATCTAGTCTGTGGTCATAGGACATAACTCTGGCGTCGAATAATGACTATCAGGAAAAATCATAAAAAAGGAGGCACACGCAACTAAAGCAGATCGTAGGACTCAGAAATATTATCAAAACGAAATCAGAAGTCGTATGATACCTCAGGTGTAAGCCTGTCGTACTGGTGGGAGGTGATGGGCATGCCCGCTGCCTTGTGCCTGCAGTTGTTAAGGACCCTCAGCTTGCGGCAGCATTCCACGAACTCATCGCTATCGTAGTCGGACAGGAAGCTCTTCCCGTAGCCCGCCGCCCTCATCAAAGCCTGCAGCACATCACAAGGCAACGATATTTCCTTTTGTTTTGGTGGCAGAAAAAAACAAAAAAAAAATATATAACAAAGCGAAACACAACGAGAAGACGAACAAAAACCGTTTAGAAAACCAAGCGAAAAAAATCGGAAAAAATCGAAACACGGCCTCATCAGGGACAGCCACCATCAAACAGATATACAGTCGTAGTAGATAGGTACTATTGATAATACACGAGTACGATCGTACACGTCTATTCTACATAAATCTATATATCTTAGTTCGCTTATCACATATGCACATCCTTACGTCTGGGGATATCTCCCGCCTCTGACCGCCTTTCCGCGCGGTTTCTTCGCTGAGGCGTGCCCCCGCCTCGCCTGCAACCACCGGCTCAGCTGATCCGCCCGCTCGGCGCCGTAGCGCGCGCGCGAGGCCTCGACGTCGAGATCTACGACGAGATCTCCGAAAAATCGTGCCCTGTGAGACGTTTGGTGCGTAGTCTGCACACAGGGCTAATGTCTTCGCGTTATTTCTTCGGTACGTGTTCTCTGACCTCCGACACACGGGGGGGGGTCGATTACCTGGCCGGCGTTGCCATTGCAAAGGCCACTAAGCGAGGTTTGTGCTAGGATCTGGGGAAGAAAAGTTCGTAATCCCCGAGAACACATGCCACCCAGGCGTAGTGGAGAACTGCGAAGTCTACAGCAGCACGTATACATGTACATGATGTACAGCAGTAGCTGAAGCTATGATGAGCCTGCAGCATCACGAAGCTACAAATGGTATATGCACAGCAGCATCACGAAGCTACAAATGGTATATGCACAGCAGCATCACGAAGCTACAAATGGTATATGCACAGCAGCAGCTGTGGCCGCGCCTTTCTGCGTAGCAACGCAGAGCGTCACCCAGCTGGGGTGAACCGCCATGCTCTCCCATAATTTCCAGGCTGCCTTCTCGCATTGTTCCGCCGCACACGGGAAATCGGGAAAAATTTGTCGGCATTTTCCCTTTAACTTTCCAGTATCTCCCATATATGAATTAACAAACTTCGTCTAACTCTTGGCATTACTTCTTACCCTCTTAATATTTACTATCCTGCGCTGCGACCGGCGGCCGTCCAGGCCGCCGGCGTAGCCCCTTGTACCTGGTATGATATATCCGTTGTTCCGTAATGAAGTCAAATCCGGCTTTCATTTACGCAGTACATTAATAGTAAATACGAACATGGGGAAAAAAACGATACAGCAGTACGATACAAGTAGTAGGCATTATTCATAATACCTTATACTGCCAATACGCGTATAAATCTGCGTTCTTTCCTCGCGCTGTGACTCGCGCTGAAAGGAAAAAAAACAAGCAAAAACTTAAACAAACCAACAAACAATCACACAAAAACAAACCAATAAGCAAACCAATAAGCAACCGGCAGGGTAAAAAAAAAGCAAGCGGAGGTGGGTACGGGCAAGTCGGACCCCCGCTCTCACAACACGTAGCTGTTCCTACGTTCCAAGTGCCCCCCACGATTGGCCAATCACAACCGGCAAACAAACCTGCTGCCGACCAACGTCGAATTCTCCCGCGGCTGCCGCGATGCACGACTGTACCGCTTCCAAGAGCGGGTGTCCTTCCCCTTCCGCGTCTCCGTCTCGTTCCATCGCGCGAATATTCTGGCGAGCGGATAGCCAAGGGGGAGTGGGGGTGGGTGGCAAGATATTTTTGGGTTGTCCCGTGAAACGGTTTCAGTTGTCTTGGGCAGCATATCAAGAGCGGGGACAATTCCAACTGTCTACCATGGCGACCTTTGCCTTGGACTGGGTTGGTTTCGATGTTAATACTCCTACTACTCCCTCCACCCCCCCCTCCATCGTTCTAGTCCTAGCCCCTTCCCGCCCTCCTCATTCTCCTGCTTCTTGAGTTTGCTTTATCAGAAACCGAGCCTCGCACTCGTAGGGTGCCGCGACGCCGCAAGGCATGGGAACACAAGGCGCTGCAACCCAAAGCATAGCAACCCAAAGCGAGGCAAGGCAAGGCAGCCTAAAGCACCTCGTCTGCCCTGGGATCACCCTCCTCGAACGCCGCCGCCGCATCAAAGAGCATGGCCGCGGGATCCGTGGAGCCGATCGTTGAAATCGCTTCGGAGGCAAGCGGTACCCGCTGCAGCAGCTCGCACGCTGCGTTTGTGAAGATCTTACAACAGTCCGAGTCTGGCGCGAGGAGGACCGTGGTCTCAGGAGCGTAGGAAAACCTGATAAATCGAGAGGGGGCCGGACAACGTCAGCATCAGCTAACCATCAGAGCCTTGTCAGGCCGGGTCGACCAGGCATCTATCTGCCTATCTAAATATGTGATTACCTATCTTTCCATCCATCAATCCGTCTATCTGTCCATCCATCTATCCATCTATCCATCACTCCATCCATCCACGCATCATCAATACCCCCAGACACCCGCACCTACACCCAGACATGCATACATCCACAACTACTGACTGGTAACAAAGTCGAGTTGGGCCCATACATTATGGACAGCCGAAATATACATATTCTACCCCCATATACTATGGACCACCGATACACGTTAGAACCTATATGCAAGTATATTTCGCTATGTACCTGACACAGCACGAAGTATGATACCAGCCATAGGTTTTAAAAGTTTATCACTGCTGAAAACGATGTTATCGCAACCTCCCCCCCCCCCTCAGCATATCGCCTACTTGATTATCTAAACCTCGCACCTAGTCCAGTCCCCGTAAGGGCCAACCATTAGCACGCCCATCCCTCGAAAGTGGAGCACCACGCTATCCTCCCCGCACCAGACCATCTGCTCCGGTGGCTGCGACGATGACGTGTCGAAGTCCAATACCTGCGATGTGACGTGTAACGGTTCAGGGGAAAACACAGGCCCTCGTTTTGCTCGTGCCGCTTCGGGAAAGCATCGCGCCGCTTCAATTCACACAGTTTCCGAAGGCAGAAGGAGTAATACGCTGACCGTCTTTGTAAAAATGTTTTGTTGACCCTAGTACAATTCATAGCAATCAGGGGAGTCACCGACCGATCATGTGCCCTTGATGAGGGTATAGACATCCTGTACAGCAGAACGCGCGATCGAAGCACCACACGCAGCTTGCAAATATAAGTTTCGACCAAATGCTCTATTCCACAGATGTGGTGCAAAAGGGTGATACAGCACACGGGTAAAGCTGCACCCCTTTTTGGCAATGCAATGCAACCTTCTTCGCTTCAGGAGCTCTACACCCCTCCCCAAAGCTTGTTACGAGTACAGTATGGGAGCAAACTGAAAGTGTAGCACGATGGCCACACCCGTGGCCTGCGTCTAAGCGGTACTCATATCGCAAAACAAAAAGACATTGCCTCCATAAGGGGTTAAGGAGCCCAGTCGCTAAGAAAATATGATTGCCAAAAAAATGGCACGCCTTAATATCTTTATGATACCTATATCGTAGCACGCGTCTCATAGGTCACTATAAATAAATAAAAAAACACATCATATGCCGCTGCCGGAAATCATCGCGGCGCCCAGATAAACCATCGTACCGATTCCAGAGGTCATCAGGCCAATTCGGGAAAACATCGCGCAGATTCGGGAAAACATCGCGCCGCTGCCACAAACGCACCAGCCAGATACAAAAACGCACAATTCCGCAAATTGTCGCCAGGAACTACTTGAAATACATTACCGGTATAATACAAGTGTAATACCTAGCCAACTAGCAACTAATCGGCAACTCATTATTACGTAACAAGTATCAGTTACTATTGGTATAGTCTAGTCAGCCAACTCACAGCCCTATCTGCCATCTATACACGTATATACCTTCGTGGCAAAGTTGGACGACATGACCGCCAGCATGCCATCGCGCGAGAAACAGGCGAGGAATCGCCCGTTAGGAGCGACCGCCATCATAACGATCGGTTCTAGGAGCGGTTCTCGCAACAGACCGTCTTCGACCCCGTTTTCATCAACAGCTTCAAAAAGAGGGCAAGCGCCAACAACGGAGCACGGGAACAAGCGATCAGGCAAGGGATGACGTGCGGAGTGGGCGTGGAGGGGGGAGGGGGTGCGCAGAACGGTGTTCACGCCATGCCTGCTGCTTGACACGGGTCAGAACCCCAACAGTGGGCCTCGCGCTCACGGCGAGGATCAAGCAGCGTTCTCGTAGACACTCGCAGCGGTGAGCGAGGGCTGGGAGGGGGGGGGGGACAGCTGGACCGAGCGATCACTGCAACGACACAATTAACACTCTAATCAATCGCTACGGCATGCTATTGAAAAAAAAACACACACATCTAGCAAAGCTACTGCTATAACCCCGCGCGACCTCCCCCCTCTCCCCTCAGTACACCCCCCCCAGCCTCCCCAACGTCGAAAAAACCACGCCCTGTGATATAACCCGATATTTGGTTAGAGTACTGACCTAAAACGTTCCCATCTTCAGTGGCCAGCACAACCTCCAGTGCTCCCGACGCGGTGAACTGCGGCTCTAGCACCGCCATCGCCGTTAGGGGGGCCCCATTGCTTCCCAGTCCTGCGGCCATGCCAAAGTGTCTGTCGGGGCGCGGTTGAGTAGGGTAGGGTAAGGGTAGGGTAGGGTAAGGTAAGGTAGGGTAGGGTAGGGTAGGGTAGGGTAGGGTAGGGTAGGTAGGGTAGGGTAGGGTAGGGTAGCAGTAAGGGTAGGGCAGGGTACGGCGCAACGGCGGGGGAAACAGAGCTCGTCACACCCACAGCACAGCACGAGTAGTCAGTATAGCACGGCAGTTAGAGCGCAACAAACACCTTTTCATCATCTATTCTTCTTCGTTCAACCACTGGCATGCCTCTCTCTATTAGCACCCTAGCGCACAAGCCTTCCTCGAGGGAGGGGCGGGGGCGGCTTCCACATCCAGTAAGAGATCCTCACGGCAGACGTAGATCGCACTCGTGCAGAAAGGAGAACACCATTGAAATCAGCAACAACTACTACAACAACAACACGACCGGTGTCATAGAATGTTTCTTGCCTGGGGTTGGAGCCATGGATGCCGGAGACAGCCTTGACGCGTCCACTGCTCAGAAGAGCCACCACCCCGTCCCCCCACACTTCGCACGCCATGACCTTGTCGGGGTCCGTTGAGCGCCGCGACGACTCGTCCACTAGCTCGAGAGTCTTAGAAAGTTCCCCCTGGCAGCGGAACGCCGTTCCGTCCGAAGCGCGGTGGGGGGGGGGGATTAGATGTGGCTGCACACTTTAAGATACAAGGGTAGCGCAAATTTCAGCGTACTGCTTCAGCGCATTGCTTAAAACGAGTTTATTTCTTGGTGCTACGGCAACATTATGAGCGGGACGGCGTTGCGGTTGCATGCGGCAGTACTGCACGAGCGGCTTGCAGAGTGTCGAAAGTCGAGTACCAGCTGACACCAAGCACTCACCATGATGTCTCTGACTTCCACACCACCCCTCTCGCGAACCATGACCAGCATTTCCCCGTCCGTCCAGCCCATCGTCACCAACCGCCCTCGTTCGGAGGCCGTTCCCGGAGCCTGCACGGCCGTGTCTAATCGAGTTTCCGATATCACTCCCCCCGCGCAATTGCACACTCGCAAGGTCGGAACGATCGCGTCTGCTGCAGTCATCTAGAAAGCCGCGGGCAACCGTTCGCCCGTGAGTTTGATAGGGGTTAGTAGGGATTTGTGAGGGGGTGGGGTGGGGTGGGGTGGGGTGAGGTGGGTGAGGTGGGTGAGGTGGGTGAGGTGGGGTGGGGTGGGGCGGGGTGGGGTGGGGTGGGGTGGGTGGGGTGGGGTGGGGTGGGGTGGGGTGGGGTGGGGTGGGGTGGGTTAGAGTGGGGCGATATCGATTTGAGCGCGTGTCCCATGTCCTGCCTGGCGTAGGAACACCGGTACGTGTCTCTTTACCAACTGCTTGCAGCACATCACAATGCAACCGACAACTGGTCCCTTACAACACATCAGGAGTAAACCCTTGACAGCGCAGCAACAGGCCACTGATAGCGTAGCAGTAGTAACCCCTTGATAGCGCAGGAGCAGACCACTGACAGCACCGCGGTCATATTATGCTTTGTCTTGTCTAGTCTGGGGTCTTTTGCCTTGTGTCGTCTTGCCTTGCCCTGGCGTCTTGCCTGGCCCTGGCTTGGCTTGCGTTCACTCCCACTTCTGGGGGGACCCTACTGCGCATCGGAATCAGACTACAAGCTACATGAAGATCTATCGCGCCGTACGCTATAAGCTGTTCGTTCAAAGAACATCAAAACTGCATACCTGGTATCAGGTACAAGTACAGAACCTGGTGCTTGTGAATAGAGCTACTCGACCCGTGATATGATACGTTGCTGATGGCACGAGTACTGTGAATACTGCCGCTGCCGTATGGTAATTTTTTTTACCTTGAGCAGCTTGGTCTCGTCCCTCATCATGGCTACCGCTCCGCCATACTTGGCCACGGCAACGACGTTACGGTCCAGCTGCCGGTTCTCATCGCCGCCCCAGTCAAGGTTGTACAACGGGATCTTGCGGTACTGGACTTCTCCTAGGCTTGTCCAATCGTCGGCCAGCATCTGGCACAGCGCAATACCAATGGCACAAATAATGGCACAATAACGACAGAGAAGTATAGCACAGCATTGTAAAAGTGCAGCAGTGCAAAAGTGCAGCAGTATACATTGGCACACTGATTCGACCACGCGCTGGATTGGGGGCTGCATCTCATTGCTGGTGTGATATACCATGTACATGGTCTCTGGCAACAGGCAGCAAGCAATGCTTTGTACATGCAACGAGGACATAGCGCCTGGGTCACTTCCATCATCCAACCCCGGTATCGAAGGAGCAATGCTATGGAAGCTGCTCGCGTCGAGAATTTCGTCGTCCGCATGAAACGGCTAGCCCTTCGCTGCCCGGCACATCATTGCCTGTGTCCGCGGTCATCGAGAGATCAAAATGAAGGCGGTGGATCTCTCGCAACGTCGCAACTGCTGCTGCTGCTTACAAGTGTTCTAGCCTTGGGTACTTGGTAACGTACAAAAGTTCCGCTTCTACGCGGTGTTCGTACTGCGTGTGTGTGAGTAAAAGCAGCTGGCAAAGCCAGAGCTCAGACAACGCTATCGACTTGAAGCGGGTGACCAAACCAACTAATAACGAGTACCGGGACATACCTCTCACGTTCACCAGCCAGGTGGTCAATGCGACCTCAGCTTCGCCCTAGAAAGCACTGCACTCTTTGCACTCACTGCACGCTGCTACTGCGGTTGGTTCAAAGTCCAAGTTTTCCACTAGATAACATGGCGTTTCTTTAGGGGGGCCAAATTATGCAGGTGAACTTTTTTTTGCCGTTTTGTCCGTTGTGGATCTGGATCGTAGCCTAGTCTAGAGGGTGGACCCCATGGAAGAGGGCCTGATGTCACCTAACATACTCGGGTGTGTTTGTCAGCCTATTTGCCATCGCGTTGAGCATGGCGAACACTTTAAATAGAGGGGTACGCGTGGGAGGAGCAAGATGGAGGATTCGATGCAAATAAGTACAAAGGTCCGCACGTATCACATACACTCCCAGGCGAAGTGGGTTGGTTGTGTATGCGCCGTTTTGCAGCGAAATGTGGACCATCTGATGTGTAGAGTGATGCCAGGAATGTAGTTACGTGTGTTATAAGGCTTATTAGTTTGGGTAAGCTATTGGTTAACCAGTTGCAAGTGGTCCAACTGACTAATACCCCACTAATTCCTTAACAAATGGCGTCGTCGACAGGCCATGGGTTTTTGGGTCGTGGGTTCGATCCCCACCATCCACAATAATAAACTTTTCAGATTATCCCCATGTCGAACTTGAAAAATACTCTCCCTGATATCCCCAGCAAATGAAACGGCTTGGATATTGACAGGTCCGCCGTATATCCGGCCGACTTGCTATCCCGCCGTTTCAGGGGGGGAGAGTGTTATAAGGCATAGTTTGGGTAAGCTATTGGTTAACCAGTTGCAAGTGGTCCAACGGACTAGTACCCCACTAATTCACGTGTGTGGTGTTTATACAAGGATGTGCGCAGTGGCAATAGGGCGAGTTAGGCCGCGCTGACTTTTTCGACCTACAAGTAGATGTGTCATTCAGGGAGCTTTTGCATCGGCACCACGAACAAGCAATCAAACTACTGCATGCAGTAATCTTGGCATATAACAAAGTTCCCGTCGCCATACCCAGGCATCCGTATACAGCGGCAGCTTGCGCTGCTGGAGCAGTAACGGGGACCGTCGGTAGCGACAGCTCGCGCTGTCGCTGCCACGGGAACTGAAGGATACGCCAGCTTGCGCTATTAATAGATTGCAAATACAATTGAGCTAAATTGACGTGTATGAAAATACGTGGAATTGTGGTGACCTTAAAACCCCTTTAGAGCCCCGAAACCCTCTCCCTATTATACCCAGTCCCAAGCAATTTAGTCCCAAAATCGGATTTCCCGTTGTAAAATTATTTTTCCACATCCGCCGGAGGATAATTTAAAAAAACAAAAAAATGCAGCATACTTTCGCGGGCTCATCAGGGTATATTATTATGCCGCCTTGCCAAATGAGCCAGCACGGATAACTTCTGCTATTGCTTGCCGGTGAGCTCGCTGTATTTCGCGGGTGACTTTGCGGTCTAGCCTAGCTAGACTGCCACCCTGCGAGCAGTAGCGCTGTGGGGTCCGAATCTCGACTGGCGATTTTTGCACGGGGCTATTTTATGAGTCTTCTTCCGTTGCCGAAAGTATGAACGTGCGAGTTGGCCAAATTCGACCAAATCGAATTGCAGTGGGGAACGCTATATGCGCGATGGAAATCAAGCAGGGGGAGGCGGAGGGAGACCTCTGCCTGTGACCCGCGACGAAAACGAACGCAAGCACGGGGGGGAGATGAGGGAAAAAGTAAACCCTACCTGTGACCAAGACTTGCCCAGAAGGCTGCTGAGAGCAAAACCTCCTACACAAGCTAGGCTCGGCAGAAAAAACGGCGATTGAAAATACTTTTAAACTAACGGTCACGATGTGGACCTTATCAATGGCTGCAATAGAGGGCACCGGCACAATACTTCGAAGGGTAGGGAGGGAGAGAGAGGAGAGGGGTAAGGGGGGGGCAGAGGGGTGAGGAGGGGGGGAGAGAGAGGGGACGAGGGGAGGGTGGGGGAGGAGAGAGAGGGGCGGGGAGGGGAGGGGAGACGGGGGGGGGGCGTACTCATTTGTTGCTTGCCTTATCCATTTGACCCTTGACCACGCACCCCTTTGGAGACGGAGCAGCGTTCCTACTCCTAATAGAGACACTTCCAGCATTTGGGCGCTCAGTACGCTTTTTCCATATGTTACATAAAATACTTGATTATCCTATCCCCGTCCTGTTTCACGGTCTGTAGCCACCGTCTACCTCCTAGGACATAGCGATCGTTTTTTCGTTACCCTCTAGTCTACCAAATTCTTCCATGTCACATTCGTCTAATTTCATCATCTCCTCTAACACATTCCGTTCCTCCTTGTATATTTCACATTCTCCTACTATGTGAGTCCTATTCTATATTTTTGTGCCACACGGGCACATATCCACACGGACACATATGTGCATCCATGTCCTTCTCCTCCCGACTACTGGTACATCTCTTTCTTCTTTGTAGCAGTGCAGGCTAGAGCTCTTCTTGTACCGAGCATACGCATATACTACCGGTGGTGTTTTGCTTTGATACACTATGTTGTTGTTCTCACGTTAACTCGCATAATAATCGAGTCCGCGCTCACAGGACAGGCTTCAGTCACTCTGGAGTAGAGGAATACCCCAGAAAAAAACACAAACAAAATCAGAAGTGGTACACGCGCACATATCATAGCTAACGCAATTCATGCCTCCGCCAGAAAAATATAAAAAGAGTAAAACACTACAGGATGTTGTGGGTGATATTTTGTATTTGACGCTCAATAAACGAGAGCGAGAAAAATACATACCAGGACCTGGTACCTGATATTGCACATGTTCACGAGGCAAATCACATGTCATCTTGCTGTTAGGCTTGAGAAAAAGCCTTACTCTCGGACCAAGCTCGGGCATGTTGTAACATGGATCGAAACCGTCAACACCCTTTTATTAATAAAGTGCAACTCCCCACGAGTACTATGTGGCCATGGGGGGCACCAATATTTACGTCGTTGTCAACTTCAAGTTTGGAGCGACATCTAAAGGGCGGGAACTAATATAGTCTAGACCCCGCGAAATGATATTATTTAACGCCCGCTTCATTTAGGTGGCTCCGAGCGTAATTGGTGCGAGATAAGTCGTTCCACGTGGTTCAGGGGCTGGAACCTAGCAGGAGGGAACTTTCTCCGCGGAGTTTTGTCGCGGGTTCACTGCTGAAAACTGGCTTTCAGCAACATGTTTCAGACTACGAATAGCTGATTGACTGCGTGGGCGGTTGCTTGCCAACTTGTGGGTACTACATGCTGGGACTACAGAATTGTCTTGCTCAGATCGGTGCTGGCTCCGCAGTTTTGTTTCGGTATGGTGCTGTACATGACCCGACTGGAGCCGTTGACGCCTTCGCGGGAATGGTTATGGTTGCTGACGCAGGTTTCCTCCACGTATATTTTCGGTCGATGCTTGTACGTTGAGCGTATTGGACGCCGAGAGAGAAGTAAGCGGATTGGGTTCAAGTATTCAAGATGTTTCGTCAACGCGGTAAAGGGCTAAAGCTAACTGAATCCCCTGCACCGGATAGCTATTCTGTAAAAAATGACGCTCCACTGGTCGAGATGTTACGTGCATATCTACGGATAACGCCACGAAGTCAGGGTTTGACTCGGATGCAAGTCAGCCAAAACCTATACTTGCTGTGTTATGGAGTTGGGTTTTCAAAGCACCAATATGTCCCAATAGCTGCAGTTTCTGTATTCAGAGGTAAACCATGATCCAATTGTTACGCGTACAGTTCCAGCATGTAGTATGCCGAGATAAATCAATCGTCAATCGCTGAAATGCAAGGTACGTAGGGATTTTTTCTTTGTGACAGGTATGCATACTCCCACGGACGCCTTTCTCGTCGAAATGCGTGATGGCTGCACCACCAACCTTGACAAACCTTAAGAACAAATTATAGCGGCAGTGTAGCGCTTCAGCGGCTAAGTAAATAGACTACACACTAGAAGAGCTGTTGGATATTCATGGACAGCAGCAAGAAGCAATGGAGATTTTCAATAGTTTTAGCGAAACAGATGCTACACGCAGGGACGCAGAGGACCAATTACTGTGACGGGCAGGAGCGGCGGCGCGTGAGACAACGGAGACAACGTAATACGAAAAAAATGACTTCCGACACAAGCTGGGCGTAGATTACATAGTCCTCCCCTCTGCACCTCCGCAAATTTACGGTCGTGGCACCTGCGCTGGACGCTGCGCACTTGTGGTGAGCTGTAGAAATTTCCAGGTATCCATTGGACAGCTTTGATTCCCAAAAAATCCTACACACCCGAAACAGGAAAGAGGCTCCTAGCATCTGATCTACAGGAGATGATCTACAGAAGATGCTTTACAGAAGATGACCTATAGCAGATGATCTACAGAAGGTGATCCCGGAATCCTAATCCTCAACAAAAAGCCTTCATCAAAACCAGCGGGCGCGCCTGGGCAACCCGCCAAATACTATTGCCACACCTCACTACACTACAGTACTCAACGTTTTCTACAACTAAACAGTTGGTCATTCCTAAATTGTGGTGTTATAATGCAACAATCCTGCTCCTGCAGGTTGTTTCTCTTTCCGTGCCTTCTCGCGAAGAGAAAAAAAAAAACGAATCTGCGACAGCGGCTTGTCTGCCCACACGTACACCCTGTGGCAGCATACGCCTCCCGCATGAAACGGAGCCCACAGAGCCTGCATCCTCGTAAGTGTGCCGCAAGGCGGGACGGCGGACTAAAAGGATAAGCTGCATGTCTCTTACGACGCCCGTCTTGCTCGGTGTATTTCTCGCGGCGCCTTGGACGGTCTGATCACTTGCACTCCGAGCATCCCCTTATGCCCGAACACTAGGACGAACCCCGCCTGCAATCGGTGGGAGCAAAAAACGTCGATCGTGCGAGCAAACATCCATCGGTCCAGAACAGAAACAACGAAGACTCTTCAACAAAAATGCTTGGAGACCGCGGTTTGGCCCCCTGAATTGATCGCGCCTACACGAACACTATTATACTGGGGCCAACAGAGGGATAGTTTTTTTTTCTTCAAAGAAGCCATTTCCGAGCAAGGCGTCTAGCGCACATGAGAGAGAGCGCGCGTCTAACCGGTCAAGCAACTCCGACGGACTGGGCAGCGTCAGATAACAAAGCAGCAATATATCGAAATCCACAAAAACAGACAAACGACAAATAAATCGGTTGTAGAACGGGTGACAGCCACGCCTTTCGGTGGGGCGTTTCTCTAAATTTTCGTGACGAGGTGCGCCCTCTGCAAATTTTCAGACTGTCATTCACCGCGCACCATACATATTGCCAAGACCCTTGGGAAAAACGCCGGCTTACCTCCGGATCGTACTCCTGACAGCGCTGGATGATCTGCATTTGATCGCTCGGGTCCACCCTCGAAGATCGTTCTACCACGACCTCCTCCAGCGAGCGAAATACAGCGTGGCAGGCGGCCCCGCTGTGCCCCTTGCTGCTGCTGCTTAAGCCCATGTCAACGTTTACCTGCGAACGCGACGCCGCACAGAAGTAGCAGTCAGCCACTCAGTCGCACTCACAGTAGCGCTACCAATATGTTGTACCGTAGCTTTTGTGAACAGCAATTGGAGCTTTAGCTTTCAGCCCGTACGGGTACCAGCTACCCTTACCTTTGAGTGCAGCCCGGAACTTGACACAAGGTGCAGTGTATACTGCGCTCAAGCACAAACGAGTACGCGCCTAACGAATAAGTTTGGTCAGATTTCTCAATGGTCACTCGTTGGTCCACTGCGACCTTACGATGTCGATTGTTCCAACACATCAGGCATACCAGGTACTACCATACCACTACCACCACCTAAGATACTACTATTACTACTACAACTGAAGAGGCTACAGGTATAGTCCGCGCATCCTGTCGGCATCTTGGGCATTTACTAAGTAACTGCTGTTGTAACTGCAATATATACAAGTTCGAGTACACAAAGAACCAGACGAACGGCGTTTGCTCTACCCGGTCGTCGACGAACAGCTTGATCGAGGGCGATTGGCGGGCACAGAAGCAGGTAGAGAAGAACCGGGATGGTCGCACATTATGCATGAATATTTATGTATGAATATGATTAGAGAAACAGGTAGAACCGATAAACACAGGGGGAGGTATGAGTATCAGAACATCAGCTCACCAAAAGGGGTTGAGCTGCGATCAGACAAAAAGGAAGCGCAGTCTGTATCGTCGGAGTCGTGTGTACCTCGCGTTCAAAGCAGTACCATACTCGTATATCATGGTCACAGGAGCCAACGCGACTAATGATACTGCTGTGACAGCAAGGTTCAGGTGTTTGTCTTGCGCGTACGATCGTATCAATGATCTTCGTTCCTGTTAGAGCAACTAATGATACTGTGGCAGTAAGCTCCGGGTGCTTGACTTGCGCGCACGAGGTAAGAATGATCTTCGTTCCTGTTACAGTTTGAATGCCAAATCAGAAATACATCAGATTGGGTCATTTGACGACTACGAAACTATCATAACCTTCATACTTCGCGGGCGGACCTGAAAAATACTGGTCTGCGGATCTCTACCGCCTCTGACCGCCTTTCCGCGAGGTTTCTTCGCGGAAGCATGCCCCGGCTGCAAAGGCTGGAGCTTCGGACCCGCCGGCTCAGCGCCGTAGCGCCTGGGCGAGGCTTCGACGTACAAATGCATGGTGAAGTCTCCGAAAGTCCTCTTCTGTACATGGCCTCATGACAGGGCCTATTACTTCGTGTATATATTCGCAGTAAGTCCTTTCTAACCTCCAACCCACGGGGAGCGTCGGCTAACCTGCTGGCGCCGCCGTTGTGGGAGCCTGCGCGGGCGGCTGTGTGCTCAACACAATTGGAACATCCCAAAAACATATGCCATCCAGGCTTCGTGGAGAACTTCTACGAGTTCGATATATACTAATAATCTCCAGGTATCAGGTATACACAAACGACGTGTGTAGAGCGCAGCAGCTGACATATAACCTTTCGGCGGAGCTTCCTACGTGATGTACAGCGGCAGCTAGCTATGGTAATCGAACCTTTCTATAGAGCTATGCGTGTACAGCAGCAGCTCGCTGTGCACCAGTCGCAGCAGGGAAGCAGATCTCGGACCACCAACATTTTTTTTCCGGGGTTTCGACATAGAAAATCATAACTTTACAACATGAACTTTTAAAGAGTTTCGTCGTTTGTTTCGAAAAATAAGTATTGCTTTATTGTTTTTGCTGCAAGTACGTGCCGCAGCAGGATGTGCGGTCGACCATTTCCCGCGGAGTAAGCGGAGCTACAACAACATCAACCAGCTAAACAGTTAGAAATGTGTAGGGCATGCAGCCGAGCATACGTACGAGTAGTTGCTCATATTCTACATGGGCACTATAATGGAGTGCGGGGTGCACACAAACATTATTATGTCTGACCTCCATCCTCCGCTACAGCACAACACCATTTTTTCAATATACCTATTCGGCAACACACGAGCCGGCGACGGCCGCCGGCGAAGCTCATTGTACCTACTATGAATATAACTGTGATACGACAGAGGTCATCAATCATCAACAGCAGTTGTTAGTAAGTCTAATAGTCAGGCCTTCTCCGGAAGCGCCGACTATCCGACTTCTTGCGTTTCCTTACTTATAGGAAGGTTTATCGAGTGCGGGGTGCAGCTTTTCTCCGCGAACCGCTGCGGGCATCGGCATGTGGCTCCCAAAACGTCGCAGCCTTCTTTCATTCAATGGGATGGCGTGTAAGTTGTGGTCCACACTTGAAAAAACGTATCATACTTCGAAGTATGTTGAGAAATCGAGGCTTGGTTCTTAACGAAAAATAAGAAATTCGACGCAAGAAATTGAGCTTCCACTAGCCAACCGACTTGCCGACTACAGCCAGCTATTAATCGTCGGATACGCGTCCTAGCGATCAGGTTTAAGTCGTGAAATCTTGCACACCCGGGACAGGTCATGAGCTAGCTCATCCATCGTGTATAGCTCACGTGTTCACAACATGTGCAGATGAGCCGTCGCGTATAGCTCATGCCGGGCAAAACATGTGTAGCTCCTCTAGCCCCTGTAGCTCATCCCGGGACAAATGAGCTAGTTCATGTAGCTCCTATAGCTCACCCTGGGCGAATACGATTCGCTATCCTCTATAGCCCCAGCTTTGGAAATATGTGCAGATGAGCTACCCTCCTATAGCTTAAGCCAGGAAAACATGTGTAGCTTATGAAGCTCCTGTAGCTCATCCCAGGACAAATGAGCTAGCTCAAGTAGCTCCTATAGCTCACCCAGGGAATTATGTGCAGATGAGCTATGCTATATAGCTCAAGCTTTGAAAATATGTGCAGATGATTGCTCAAGTCAGGCAAACATGCGCAGATTCGCTACCACGTGTGGCTCAAGCCGGGAAAATAGATGAGCTATCGCCGATAGCTCATCCGTTTAAAAAAATGCGCAAGCCGGGGAAATATACAAATATACCCATGTATGTAGCTCATCGTAGCTCTTTCGGGGCAAAGCATGCAGGTGCTGAGACGTGTAGCTGAAAAATCTCACCCTCCGGGACGAGTGCGATTGTAAGTTATACAGCTTACCATGCAGTTGAAACTGCATCGCGAACAAACAAGCAGAGAAGAGAGGAGCACGCAGTTCCGTAACGTTCACACAGCAGATCTGCCGCTGCCCCCATTTATTCCCCAGGCGTCTACTCCAAGCTTCCCCTGCGTACTTGTTGTAGGCGTCGTCCACTTCCGCTTTGCCCGCCGACCCCGCCTCGCCCGCAAAAAGGGCCGCCACTTCTGCCTTAGGGTTAGAAAGCCCAAGACTTTGAGGCACCGCCTGGAGCGCCTGCTCGCGTGACAGGGCGGGCGCTTCAACTGCAATGTACTCTTGGTTTCCGTTCAGGAACAGCACTATCTCCGCGTAGGCCCCGATGAGGTTGCTCCGCATCCACATCGATTGGCTTCGGTGTGGGGTCGACATCTATGGAAGCGCCCGCTTGCTGCTGGCTGCCGGCAGCTGAAGCACCACTAGAGCTGCTGCCCCGGGTGATGTTCATGCTAGCCAGGCGTGTTGTGTGGTGTTGTGATGTGTGTGTTCTCTTGTGTGTGCGTGGCAGCTGCCGGGGTTGAGTTGTACTTCGTTGTCACCAGCAACAAAACGTACCGGTATTGTCTACCTACTCGTATAATTACGCAGGTGTACAAGCGTTAAGAGCCGAAATGGCTCCGATTACATGTACAAAAAATACAAGGGCTCCGCAATGCTTCGGGTAGGGCAGGGCAGCACTTCGAATTGTTCGATTCAATACTTGGTAAGAGTAAAAAAAGTCACCACACACAACCATAGTCTTCGCGTACAGTATGAAAGGTAATGCCAAGAGTTCGATATAGACTAACAATCATAACAATGTACTACTATTAATAGCTACCGTTTTTTTGTGTGAATCCGATTCCGAGCTTCATTCATCAGATTTCGATCGGATAAATCCGAGCACACGCCGACTGACCCTTTAGTCTGGCGACGAAACGTGTCGAGTGCGTTTCTTATGATAGTTTTACTCAATCAAGCATCCGGGGCCAGTAAGGTGACTGACTATGTCCGCTGCGTGTGATTAGATCAGTTGTACATGGACCAATTGCATAATACGACAGCAGTCAGTTCACGTCGAGTCGATCGGTGTAACTTGCTTGGGTATCGTATTATTACAGCAGCAGTAATACACTTCATCACTTTTCTTTTTCCCATCCCATATATTGTGATGCTCGCATTACTCTCGCCCTCCAAGTAGTATAACTTAGATTCGGGGTCACATATAGCGCCCCCCCCTCCCCCCTCCCCACTACGGTATAATAACGCCTTCATTTTTATCGCGAGAAGAATTCAGCATTTTCTTCCCTCATCGATTCGCGTCGATTTGTACCTAGCCACGCTGCTAGGCGATTTTAGCAGTTAGTTGATCCTTTTTTCCCATTTATTTCTGCTAAATAAAGCCAACAAAGCTCACAACGGTGGTTATTTAACTCAAGGACCAACGCTAGTATTAATAGTAGTAGTATTCGAGTGTAACCCCATTAGACCACCGGGGCGACCGGCTCTAAATCACTCACTGCCCCGGTGGCGTATCAGGTTATATCCTCGAGCCTGGTATAGGTCAGCTTCGTGAGCTCGAATCCCCCCGAGTGCGTACTCGTATAATTTGTCGTCTTGTGCATTAATTGGCTTGCGGAAAGCGCGAGAGCGTGAGTTAGCAGCACTAGATGAAAAATCGACGATCAGTGGGTGCTGAACCCCATGCGCCAAAAAAATGAAGGCAATAACCGGGGGGGGGAAGGGAAGGACGACACCTGTGACCACGGCTTGTATGTCCCAAAAAAAAATAAACACTAAAATGTAGATGATCAATCAGCAATCAGCATCAATAAGGAGCACGTCAAGTACGAAGCAACACAAACGTATTAGTCAGTTGCGTACAAACACACGAGCGCTTGCACTTGACCGGCAAACGACCACAGCAACAACAAAGCAAGCCATCCTACTGTCTACTTACCACCACCTTCGAGTGGCGCAGCTTAGCAACAGGAGGAACCTGAATAATACAACCCTCGAGGCCCCGGGGACGCAGCCACTCGCAATGCTGCTGTGTGGCTTTTCCTGGCGCAGTAATCGTAATAACTACTACCTCCTCCTCGTTTAGTCATGCGTGCGCTTGCCACGTCTATATCCATGTATGCATGTACGTGTACCTACTGCAATTCAATAAACAAATGCACTACTATGATCCCTACCGCAGTACCATGGCGGTTTTTTTATAGTAATGTTATTATTTGTTTTGATACAAAATATGACGCCAATTTGAAAAATAATGTCTTGCCAAGTTTTATTTCATCAACCTCTCCATATATCAAGATGCGAAGAACAACTGGCGAGTACCGTTCAAAATACATAATTTTGCGCGCTTCTCGCTTGGACGGCGGCCTTCGAACAAAGTGATTTGACCGAAAAATGCTACAGCACTGCCCACTGAGCTATACTTAATCACTTGACTCAGTAGCTCAGCGGGTAGTGTATATATATATGTGTTGAACTACTACAATAACCATTCATAATGTCGTCAGCGCGCACACTTGAAAAACGCCAATATGAAGTCGGTGAGAATCGAACTCACGACACATAGCACTACCCACTGTCACTTGACTCAGTAACACTCACAGTGAGTGGGTTATGCAAAAAAACAACCAAATATGTCTTCCAGTTCGTTAGTGAATTATCACCGAATTCGTAAGAGCGATCTCCGGAGCTATCCCCTCTCCACGTACTGCAGTTAGTATTACTCAGGAGAACACAAACAACTATCATAACCATTCATAACGTCTCCAGCGCGCACGCTCTTGAATACCAAATATGATCTGGGTGAGAATCGTACTCACGACACATCCTTCGTTGGTTATGTAGCACTTTACCCACTGAGCCGAAAGGAAACGACACACAGCAATAATAGCTACGATAGGGCATGCGATTGGAGGCGGCCATGAAAAAAGCATCGTCGGGAAGAAATTTAGATGCCAATTTGGAAACGACGCCAATTTGGAAATGCTGCCCCTTATTTATTTGTTCAAGCTCTACATATGCCAAGATCCAAGAATAGCTCGGGTGTATACTGCCCAAAATACAAAAAAAAAAAAGCGCACTTCTCGCTTGTCTCGCTCAGCGTCTATCCGCGTTCACGTCGAGGTGCGGAACGGATACGGCAGGGCGAGGGGCGTTGGAGCCGCCCCCTAAAGACGGCGCTCGAACGAAGCTATTTGACCGAGAATTCCAGTTCCGCGAATCGCATACTGAGGCCGAGACGAAAAGCTCCTGACCGAATCCCCGAAAAAAATAATGATCATACATAAACATAATTACCCTTATCTCGGTCGCGGTCGGTCGTTACACTTTCGTTTTTTGGACTTTTGGGCTGTACAGACTTCCAAAGCTGCACCTGCTGCTGGACCCTTCGAACAGCTTCCACAGCTGCTGGGCCATTCGAACGGCTGTCCCAGAACGTCAAAACATTAGCTATGTTTTGAAATTTCAATGCTGGTGGTGGTGATAAAGGCTGCAAATGCTTCATCAGCTGCTGCTGCCGTTCGTTTTTCCCCCCTATCCGCTGCTGCTCACAACGTCAGCAGATTCCGTGTCGTACTTGGTGCTGAATTTTTACCGGTATACCACAGCGCTGTCGCCAAAGCTTCCAGCGCCACCGCCAGCCCCTCCGCGCCGCCGCGGCAGCCGCTGCTGCTGCTGCTGCTGCTGCTGCTGCTGCTGCTGGTGTCTATACTGCGTAAGTTTTTAAAGGTAAAAATCGGCTGTCTGTGGTTATGACCTCGCCTATAGCCTATCTTTCTTGCTACATACTCATTCCATGGCGGAGTGTCTATGCGTGGGGAGCATGGGAGGGAGGGAGCTAGCTGTGATAATGGCACTAGTGCTATCTGTGACTGGGCACCTTAGGGGAAGGCGCTCAAGTGCTGGCTGCGGAGGTCGCCGTTGCTGCAGCAACGTGTTGCGCGAACTCGCATCGTTTGTTTCGGATCGCCCAACACAGCTGCAGCTTCGAGTATTTATTTACACCAAGACAGCAGTCAAATCGCACATACATCAAAAAGTACCCGCAAATTGTTGCACACATGGCCGGTCACCCATCGACCAGTCAGTGTATCTTCCAAGAAGATCTGGAATACCTGGTAGGCTACAACAGCATCAGATCACCACATCTGGGCCGTCCTTACAGCAGTAGTATCACAAATACATACCTTCCTTATTTCCGATACTACACCCGGATCGATTACATTGCAGTATAGCTGCATGCTCTATCTGCCGTAAGGATGCGGGCGAACGCACGGGGGTGCAAAATGCAAAAAAAGCATCCGCCTCTTGCGTCACCCTTCCTCCGAAGGGGAACCTTGTATATTTATACTATTAATAAGTATTGTTTGTTGTGTTGATGTCGTTCGAGTACATGTTGTCATTGTATGCTACCAGGTACGTACGTACGTGTTCGTGTTTGCCCTTATATGCAGCTCGTGAGTTAGCTCATCTATCGTTTATAGCTCACGACTTCAAAACATGTGCAGATGAGCTATATGTAGAAAACACGTGCAGATCAGTTATCTATCGTTCATAACTCACGCCTTCAAAACATGTGCAGATGGGCTATCCTCCATAGAAAACACGTGCAGATGATTTCGTATCGTCGAGACCTATGGCTCAAGCTTTGAAAACATGTGCAGATGGGCTATCGCCTATCGCTTAAGCGGGGAAAACATGCGTAGCTCATGTAGCTCCTACATTTTAGATCCCAGCACCCAGTACCCAGCAGTGTACTCACAAAAATCGCTCCTCGCCCTTTAGTCGAGAAGCCCTCGTAGGCCTCATCGCATAGCCTCTCCCCCTCGTCTTCGACAGTCTTTAACATCTCCGCCCGCCATTCTCGCTCCACCGCCTCCAGCACTATCCCGCGCCTACCGCGAATCATATCTTCCAGCTGCTGCGCTTCTTGGCGTGCAGCTTCGTCATCGTCGTAGCCTAGGTCGTCGAAGGGGGACGAGAGGCAGACCAACCCTACAGCAGCAGGACGGCGTGCCCTAGGAGTGTACGAGCTGCGAGAAGTTGATGTTGCTGTCCTCGTGTTTCTCGTAGTAGGGGTAATTTTGGACGTTTTGGGGCTTCTGTAGGTCGATGATGCTGCAGGAATCGCGGGCGATAGGACGAACGCTCGAACATCTGTGGCCGTGCAGGCCACAAGGGCCAACAGCAACAATCCTACTCGCCCGTAGGTATTCATCGCATGCCACTGGGTACTCTGTGGCGCTCGGTTCTGGAGCACAAAGCCCACTCTGTGGACCGAGCAGAAGCAGCAGCAGCCGCGTTGAATATGTCCACCACCCCCTTTATAGGTACCGCCTTTGGGTTTTCATCAAACACCCCCGCAAACGTCGCAGGAGTGGTTCAAAGTTGGAAATTCTTGTTGCTGTTATCGCTGCTTGCGCTTGCCCCACAGTCTGCTGCAGCCATGTCCGAGGCCGATGAAAGCGACAAGAGCATCCCTTACTTTTTCCCGGATGAGTGTCCTGTACGGTTCACGCTGCAAGTATTCCCGCATTCAGGTATGTTGTCGGCAGGACTAGCTACCGATACGGTCGGAAGCACCTTTTTTTCGTGTTTCCGTTGCCTGGTTGCCTCGGAAAGTCTTATATGGTGCGATTCCTCCACCTGTCCAGTCCACGATAGGGCTAGAGGATTCCTTCTCGCCATGCACGAGGTGCTCGTAGAAGAAAGCCAGGACAATATTTTCCTAGCACAACGGTCTGAAAATAGGTACATTGCCAGCAACAGGGGTCGCAGGGTGGTGTTCCTTCCTCTTCCCATACTCCTTGTTGGTGTCGTCCACACTGCTACTGCTTTACGTTTGTACATACAGCGATGCTGTTTCAGAACACTCCCTCTGTGGGGCCGTTCTTTTCGCTCGTTTGCTCGTTGACGCTGAGACGCATTCAAAGATTCATAGTACCACGAGCGGGGCAGCAACGCTATCATGATTGCGCCCGAGCATAGGATAAACAGGTCGAGCGATCAAATGCAATCGTGACCGCATTCCCACAGTCTAGAGTCGACCGCTCAAGCCCCCGTATCCCCCATTGGGTGCTGTCTTCGTGTGTTCGTTCTGTTCGCTGCTCTGTCTGTTGGGCCCAATCCCACCGTGGGGTCGGTACGGTTTATCGTGGGTCGGTAGGGTTTACGGTGAGCCCTGCCCATTATTGCAGTCCCTTCGTGCCTGTTATTGCAGAATCCGCGACGACGCGATTGTGTTCGACCTCCCCTCGCCCCCCTCCTCCTCCCGATCGCAAGTCGTTGTTGGGTCGCCGGTAGCGCTTTCGCTTTTAGCCCTGTTTACTTGTTCCACGATTTTAGCGCTTTCGCTTTTAGCCCTGTTCACTTGTTCCACGATTTCGAGGTAGCTCGTTGTTGCGAGGCGCGACAACCTCCTATTTTGCGACAGAAAAGCCATAGACTAAACATAGAGCAGTACCTGTACTTGATGCTGACCGCTGCACAAACCAGGTCATCAAGTCAGCTGTAAAACATTTGAACATATTATACATGTTTGATTTGCGTGTACGGATCCAATCGCCGGTCGTGCACTTTCTGGGGGCAAGGCGCAATTGCTTACAGCAGTACTATACACGAGCATGCATCAGGAGCGATGCCCCCCTGGGTTGTCTGCGCACTGCCTGCCTGTTGTAATGGTAGTTGTCCTCCACGTTGGTCAATTGTTTCGTATGATTTGGTATGGTTTGGCATGGCATGGTTTTGATACGGCACCGGGCTACCGGATGTCGGTGCCAGTACCAGTAAGGCGTGCCGCTTGCTTTCTGTACATTTGGCAAGACGCGATCAACCCTGCATGTTGGAATTTCTATCGACAGCGACGGGCGGGACGATGCCGTCAGGTCCATGTGTGCAAATGGGACGGTTATTTTATCGAAGTCACCCCTCTTTACCTGCCCAAGCTTTGAGAGGGCGGCCGTGTTTTTCCTTACCCCCCCCGCCCGCCCCGCCCCCGCCCGTGCCCTCCACGCCTCCTCCTCTAATGAATTACCATACCATGTTCCACGGTGGCCCGCCGACCATTCTGACGGCTGCAGCTGCGGTCAAGGACGCGGCAGGCGCGCCTTGGGCTTGCTCCGTTTCTCCCTTCGTAGACGCGGAGCCGCTGGAGCCCCTCTGCAACGACGACGGGCAGAGACAGCCCCCGCTGCCACCGCCTGTGCCGATCGGCAAGGTGGCGAGGTGCGAGGAGTGCTTCGCCTACATCAGTCAATTCAGCGACATCACCCCCAGGTTCGTACAGACCACAAACAAAAACGAGCAAAACGAAAAATCGCCTCTGAAACCGAGTACGGATTTTTGTTGTACCGAATGGTCGACTGACCGACCGACTGGACCGCACGATCGACGGACAGACGGACCGATTGAAATCCGAATGACCACTGACCAAACTACCGATATGTTGGAACCCTAAAACCATTTTTTCGACAGACCGACAGACCGGTTGAATGACCGAATGACCGACTAACCGACCTACAGATGGAATGACTGACCTATGACGCGTGATAAAACCTTTCGCCAGACAGTGCCCCGACACACGCGCACTGCCGTCTATTTCGAAAGCCGGTCGGGGCTTTGTAGTTTTGCTGAAGGCGTTGTTTCTCCCTCTCCGCACTGTGCCCTTTCCCGCGAAACGGTCGGCCTTGCTTGTGTGTATTGGTCTTCCGACCGCCGACAGGTACTGGAAATGCGCGCTCTGCGGGCACATGAGCCGCTTCACGCAGGAGCTCTCTCGATACCGCAAAAACAACGCCTTCCAAGTCTTGCCGGAGCTATCGCAAGAGGTAGAGCAGTAGGTTTCGATATTAGTTGGGAGCGAACTATTTTCAGTCCTTCGAGTGGCAGTCGAGAAAATCATAACATTGTTTTTTTCGACTGGTTGTGGATGAATGAGTTGGATGAACGGGGCGCTGGCTTGCTTGTTGTTTTCAGTGCCTGATTGCGTCGCTTGCGTGCGTCGCTTGTCGCTTGCTGCTTTCGCGGCCGCTTGCTGCTTTCGCGGCCGCTTGCTGCTTTCGCGGCCGCTTGCTGCTTTCGCGGCGGCCAGCCGGCGTGTTGGTTGATTGGTTTGCGTGTTCGTTTATAGTGTTTGATTAGTTTGTGATTTGGTTAGTTGGCTGGTTAATTGGCTACCAGGTATATGGTTACCATGGTTGTCGCCAGTTGGTTGTCTGGTTGGTTGAATTGTTGGTTGTGTTGGTTGGGGGTTTGTACATTTGTTTTGCTTGGCAGATCAACCGCAGCCAGTGGAGTAGCATCGCCACCGCTGGAGGGAAATGGCCGAGCATTCCTCTGACGACCCCTTCGTACTGCATCCATGTAATTGTAGCTCCCCAACGTATAGCATACTACGTTCTACGATGGGGGCTTGGCACGCTCACCGCCCCTCAGGCCGCGTTTACAGCCACGTTATACTTCATCCTAGTCTTTCCTGCAAGTAGACTGTCGCTCTCACGGAGTCCTGTTGTCCTGTCCCTGCCTCCCTCCCCTTGTTCGCCGGTAGACGGTGGAGTTCGAACTCCCGCTCAAGACCAAGGGGGCTAAGTTGCGAAGCGGAGAGGTGAGATAATGGAGCTGTGTTGTACATCACAAGCGTGCCCCCTGCTCCCCCTCCCCCCCTTGCGCACTTGACGACCCAAGGGCAAGTGCCAATGCCAGGTACCTGACTCCTGCGCTCGGTGTGCGCGCGTGTTTCGCTCAGCAGCAACCTCGCGCGGCCAACTAACTCAGACACAACTGTCCAAAAAATGGTGTTTTCCTGGTATGTGTCTTGGTAGATAGATATGGTTGGTTCGCGTGTGGCGTTGGTAGAGTTTGGAGACATGTCCGGTGGCTGAAAATTGTGACCCTGCAGCACCACATTCCGTCCTACTTTCGGCTCTTCGTCGGAAAAACGCCTGCTAACCCACCGCCGCCGCCCTCGCCTTTCCCCTTTCCGTGAACGCGCGGCGGAGTCGACCTGTTGCGTGTGAGCACGCCCCGACCCCCTATGCCCCTCGTCTCTTTGGCGATGGGGACAAAAGGCCAAGGTCCTCGCGAGCTCGTGGTTGGAGAGGTCAACGTTCAAGGATTCATACCCATCGCTCCTCCCCCCCCCCCCCCCCCCCGGGCGTGTACGCCTTCCCAGGTGCTTCTTGAGGCGGGGTATTTGGCCAAAGAGCCAGCGGCCGCCCGGCCCGTTGTATACCTTGCCGTCATCGATGAGTGTGGAGGGCAGGAGTACCACGACGTCATGGCGGAGGCAAGTGTGTGTTTTGTTTTGCTGGCCCCGACTGAGTATCACTTCTCCACCGTCGGGATTGCGATATTGTAGTGTATTGGGTTTTGTCGCGTGGTGTGGTGTCTTGTGTGGTGTGGTGTGGTGTGGTGTGGTGTGGTGTGGTGTGGTGTGGTGTGATGTGGTGTGGTGTGGTGTGGTGTGATGTGGTGTGATGTCGTGTCGTGTCGTGTCGTGTGGTGTGGTGTGGTGTGGAATGGTGTGGTATGGTGTGGTGTGGAGTGGTGTGGAATGGTGTGGTGTGGTGTGGTGTGGTGTGGTGTGGTGTGGTGTGGTGTGGTGTGGTGTGGTGTGGTGTGGTGTGATGTGGTGTGGTGTGGTGTGGTGTGATGTGGTGTGATGTCGTGTCGTGTCGTGTCGTGTCGTGTCGTGTCGTGTGGTGTGGAATGGTGTGGTATGGTGTGGTGTGGAGTGGTGTGGAATGGTGTGGTGTGGTGTGGTGTGGTGTGGTGTGGTGTGGTGTGGTGTGGTGTGGCGTGGTGTGGCGTGGTATGGTGTGGTGTGGTGTGGTGTGGTGTGGTGTGGTGTGGTGTGGTGTGGAATGGTGTGGTGTGATGTGTGATGTGTGGTATGTTGGACGGTCGACACAATTTGGTGTTAGACGGCTGGGTCTAACGAGAGTGGTGGGTCAGGGAAGAACGGGATTAGTTCATGACTTCGGGTGCTTTTGAGGACTTTTCTTTATTCATCATGTGTTGATTAGTTGGTCTCCTTCGGCTAGCGGCGGCGAAGGTGTCGGAACTAAACGATAAACGAACGCTGGCGACCGACGAAAACGTTGACACTAGTGCTAAAAGTTGGCAAGAAGCCCAAACAGAGCACGTTTTGCACGAAACCGTAACACAGCACGTGTGACCGATGCCAATGCCACCACTGCGACCGCGCCGCCGTCGCCGCCGCCGCCCCCACCCCCACCGTTGCTGCCGCGTTCTATTATCCTTCCTGGTTACCGACCCAGGTCTTGGACGGGTGCGCGAGGAGCCTGCCGGACGATACCCGCCTCGGAGTGGTGACAATGTCGGATCGCATAGGCCTCGTGGATCTACTGGCGCCCTTACCCCACGTCCAGTTCGTCGACATGGGATTGGGACAAGGGGCGGGTGGCGGGGAAAGGGTAAGTGAAGGTTATGGTGGTGTCGGCGGCGGTGGCTGTAGCGGTGGCGATGACGATAGGGGTGACCTGAGCGGTGATGACAATGGGTGGTGCGGCGATGGCTGGTTGCAACGGTGAATTGGTGGAATGACTTGCCCAAGTCAACAGTTTGTGGTTGTGTTCTCTGGTTGGGATAGGGTTTGTTCGGGATAATCTGGGTGCAAGGATGCATGAGCGGCAGAGGGCTATTGTGGTCTTTTTCTGTGTCGTGTTGTGTTGTGCTTCGTTTTGTGTTATGTCCTGTTTTTTCATGTTTTGGCGCTTTTTCTGTTGACTGGGTAGGTGGGGTATTGCACGATTTCCTGCCGCTTCCTCTTCTAAATCGAGCGGGCAATATGGCACGAGTTTTAGGGTATCCTCTTCGAAGAGGAGAAGTAATGCCCTGCGATGTCGCCCCTCCTTCCCGCCCTCCTCCTCATTCCCCCCGCCGCACTCTTGTGATGCAAGGGGGGCGTGAGTCTATCGGACGTAATGTCCTTGGATGAGCTGTTTTGCCCGCTTGGGGGAAACCGGGAGCGCATTTCGGCGAACGTCAGTGGGCTACGTCGGGCGTGCCGTGCGGGTGGCGATATTCCTACTGGTGAGTCGGTGGGTCCGTTGGGAAGCGGAGCTGTCGATAGACCTACGGCGTCTCGTTCTGTTGGTGGTGTTTGGCCTCTGCTGCTGTTGGTGTTGGTGTTATTGGTTTTGGTACTGGTGCTCTTGGGGTTGGAGATGTTGGTGATGTGGTTGTTGGTTGTGATGGTAGTGGTGGTGTTCTTGTTATGTTGTATAGTGATTGTTGTGGTTTTTGTGGTTGTTGTGGTTTTAGTGGTTGTTGCTGTTGGCGCCGTTGCCTCTGATGTTGATGCTATCCGTGTTGGCGGGGAGTTAGGAGGAAGAGAACGGGCGACACACCTGTTGGTTCTTGTTCTAGTTGCGCCGGCACTTCGCGGTCACATGTCGACGCTCTTGCAGCGTGCGCTCTCCTTTGTTGCTGCTTTTGCTCTAGTGGGGGGTACGATAGGCGGGGTACACACGTTAAGGGCGTATCTCACCGTGTCTATAGACGTAGAGGTGACAGTTTCGCTTTTGTGGTTTCCAGCGTGATAATGATGCAAGAGGATGTGAAAATATCGTCCAAGCACAGCCCGTCGCATTCATTCCCCCTTTCACGCGCTCTGCTGTTCAAATCTCCGCTCACAACGCCTCCCCCGGTTTTCTATCTCTGCGACTAGAGCAAAGCGGAAGCCGTGCGACTGGGCTCACCGTCAAGCTCCTTCTAGATCTCCTACTCGGATCAGGACCATCACCCGGGGGGGGTGCGGGCATGGGTTCCGCCGCACCCTCCGGCGGAGGCGTCGCCACTAGAAGGGACGGCGGTGGACAAGGGGACGGAGGGAAAGTCCCCCCTGCTGTGGAACGCGGCGAGGGGTTCACTTTTGCCGGCTGCCGGCTGATGCTCTTTTTAGGGGGTGCCCCCGATCGAGGGCCCGGGGCGGTGGGTTTGGTTTATCTGCCTTTGGCGGCGGGGGCAAGGGGGGCAGACGGGGAAGGGGAAGCGGAAGGGGACGGCTTTGCTCATGATCAGTTGTTTCGCGGAGAGGTGAGGGGGTGGCGAATCAGGAGGGCATGCTTTTGGTTGTAGCGAGGTGGAATCTGTTTAGGGGGGGAATGGGCGGCGGGGGGGGGCGGGTAAGAATGAAAGTGTACGCGCGGTATATTTTTTTATGGGGATGGCATGTGTTCATCGTGGCAGGAGAAAGCTGCTGTGCATGTGAACAGAGTACTGATGTAGAGTCGTGTTGCTGCTGAACCTTTTTGTGCTGCGTTAGGCGTCATATAAAGCATCGGCTTCGGTCGGGCCCTGTTTGGTGCGGAGGGCAAGTCTGAAGTTGACTTGTGGCACCTCTTCACATCACTCACATTCTCAACTGAGTCATCAGCATTCCAGCTCTTAAACAAACATGGAAACAACAACGAAAAAGCGAAAAAAACAACTGTCTCTTTTGCCCACATGCTCCTTTCCACGTGGCGGGGATGCTCCCTCCCCTTCCCTAGTCGAAGGCGCTGGGTTTCTACCGCGGGCAGGCGTACCGCGCTGCTTCGCGCGGGGTGAGCGTGGATGTTCACTGCTTCGCGAGCAAGACGTGCGAGCACTTCGGCCTTTCCTCGATGGCGCCGTTGGCGTTGACCACGGGTGGAAGCGTTTTTAGGTGAGGGGATGGGGGGTGCGTGATGTCGACAGGGCTTGCTTGCGCGTGGCGGTGGTTATTTCATGTGGTTATGCGGTGGTGTGGGGTTGCGGGCGCCTAGTTGTGTGCCTGCCCCCGTGCGGGCGAAAGACCGTAAAGCGATGTTCAGCAGGAAAAATTATGTGATGTGGAAGAGGCCTCGGCGGGGCAGGGGTTGGGGGAATGGTGCGCTCTTGAAGGGGGAAGAGGCGAACAGTTCGCGCTCGTCGCGTCGTTTTGTTTCGCCACGTCTTTTTGAGGCAGGAGAACGGACGGCCCCTGTCTACCGAAGCAGGAGGTTGTTCAAATCGATTACGGACGGAGGCGTGCGCCTGCGCTGCCCTTGCCTTTGTCTCATTGAGCGACTGACCCGTCTCGTCTTTCTCAGGCAATACGACTGGATCCGCCGCCCATTCCTTGCCCCCTCCTTCTCCCTTGGCGCCTTCCAGCCATATGGTTCTTCCTTTTCCCGTGAATGTGTTGTCAGGTTAAACCCTTGTCCTTGTCACCTCTTCGGTTTCTCACAGACATTCGCTTCTCCACCAGAGGGAAGGTGAACAGCGAGTGGCTGCTCTGGGAAAGGAAGTATGCGCAGATCTGTTGCGGACCAGGGTCTACGACGGCGTTTTGCGGTGAGCGGCTTGCGACGTTGAGGCCGGGAACGCTCTCTATCCACCCCCGGTACCCGTGCCTAGAGATGGGTCATCCTCTGGCATCGTACCGAAAGCCGCGAACCAGAATGTCCAGCTTGACCCCCCGTCCTCCCCCCGCATACCCTCCCTCCCGCCTCGCCGTCTTTATATAACACCTGTTGCTTCTTCGCCGATGCGTTTTCCTTCCTTATGCGCGACGGCAACATCAACGTATTCCCCAGCGTGCGCACGTCGGCGGAGTTCAACGTGAACAGGGACGGCGTTTACGGCAACCTCAGCGCCGACCTTCGCCTCGAGAATCTGTGGCACGTGGCCTCATGCGCCTCGGGTCAGGCGTTTGCCATGGACTTCGAGTTCCGGGGAGGGGGAGGAGGGGCGCAGCTAGAATGGAGCGACAAGGCGGACACCAGCTCCATTGTGCAGGTTAGACCCTGTCGACGTAAGCTCAGGGAGCGCTTTGTGCGAAATTTTACGCGGCGCTACACGCGACGCCTTTTACTCGCTTCTGCGAGCGCGACTACTTTGTTCTTGATTCGCTGCGTAGCCTTGCTAGGCGATCCATCGAAACAGCCCGAGAAGCTTGCGTGACAAGGCGGGGTGTGTTGACGGCACGCGGCAAGCTTCCTTTCTTCCGATGCGGTTACATGCCAACACCCTCGGCCCGGAGTTTGTATGCGTGTGTCCGCCACTATGTTAATTGATACAAGCGCTCCGCATGGATGCCGGAATTGGCCCGGCTGCACCCATGCTTCGGGTAGGGCAGAGGGCAGCGCTTCGACGTATTCGATTCAATATTCCATAGTAAAAAACGCTACCACACACGTAAACATAGTCTGATGCCAACAGTACGATATAGACTAACATTGGACAACTTACTGTCGTTTCTGAAGTTAATCCGATTCCGAGCTTCATCAGATTTCGATCGGATAAATCCGAGCACACGCCGACAGACCCTTGAGTCTGGCCACGAAGAAACTTGTCGAGTGCGCTGCTTATGATGTTTTGACTCAATCAAGCATCTGGGGACAGCACGGTAACTGACCATGTCTGCTGAATGTTCTCTTCGTAGCCACTGAGAGGCGCGCACTGAGCCAGCTTCTGTTATACCAGGCATGATACTGTAGTATCTGCAAGTACTCTCCGAGCCTCGCAGACCAACTGTGTGTAGTGTGATCGTGGAGAGACGTGCTGACGGTGTTCCAGACGCGAAACACGGTGTCGCTGCCTTTGTCATTCAACTCCTCGATTGCTGTTATAATGCTGCTGCTTGTTGCTATAGATCACTCGCTTCTTGTAGAACAGCGCTCAAGATGTTGGCAGTTAATGATTTCAGGCTCGAGTGTTAAACGAAAAGAAAAATATGACATTTTTGCCTGATCGTCCGTTGGCCGGGGCTCGTACATAAAGTGAAAGCGCCACCCGGGGAAGATAGGATCCCATCCCGAGATCATAATCCATCCACACATCCACACCTCTACAACTCCGACAGTCCGGGGACGAACACGGATATCACCCGGGTTGACGCCTTCCCGCACGGTGTGGAAATCCCAACCCCACTGGCCGATATCTGGTTAGTTGAGACTCGCACATTGAGCCAGCTCCACCTGAGAGGATAGGGTCCCATCCCCCGTCCAGAGGTTGTTCCACATTTCTAAAACTTCGACAAACCGGGGAAGAAAGCCGAGTTCTATCGGGTCGACACCGGCCCGCACGGTGTGGAAAACCCAATCCCTTTGGCTAATCGCTGATTGATTCGAGCTCCACAGCGTTGCCCTAGAAGGGTTAAGGCCCACCAATGGGGGGCAGTTCCGCCGAACACGGTGGAGATAGCACCCCATCCCCGGTTCAGACGTCCCCCGAATCTCTACAGCTCCAACAACGCGGGACGATAACAATGATCTCCCGGATCGACACAGCCCCGCACGATGTGGAAGCCCCAACCATATTGGCTTATCGCCGGTTGGCTGGGGCTCAGACATAGGAGCAGCGCCACCACGAGGAGGATGAAATCCCGTGCCCGTTTCAGAAATCCTTCTATTAATCTACAACTGCGACAAACCGGGGACGTAAACCGAGTTATCTCGGGTCGACACAGCCCCGCTTGGTGTGAAAGCCCTAATCACATTGGCTTATCGCTGGTCGGCTGTGCAGCTCGTAGAGCCAGCGCCACCCAGGGACGATAGTGGCCACCCAGGGACGATAGCGGCCAGCCAGGGGGGTGGGGGGCAGTTCCAACGCACCCGAGGAGGATAGGGCCCCATCCCCGTTCTTTAAACCCTTCCATACCTCTTAAACTCCAACAAATCGGGGACGAAAACCGACCTCTCCGGGGTCGACACCACCCAACCGGTGTGGAACCCCTAGCTGAGGTTCGTATACAACGCCAGCGGCACAGAATAGGGTCCTGTCCCCGGTTCAGAAATCCTTCAAGGTATGGGGCCACTCGTACTGCTGTATTTTTATTCGTATACCCCCAGCCCGGTACACTGACCTTCCATTTGACCCCCCGCCTTGGTACCGCCCCGCACAGTGTGCAAACCCTACCTCCGCGTGCGCCATGGATGGGCTCGGCTAGGGTTCGTGGACAGAGCACACCACCGCTAAGAGATTCAGCAAGTTCAATGACTGTCATCACATACTGGCCTGTTATTAATAGGGAAGTTGTACATTCAACACGGACCAGTTACATAATTCAGTCCAGATCGAGTGCGAGATCGGTGCAACGTACTTGGGTATCGAAGCTGCAGAAATATATCCACCTCAGGCCAGTGACAATGGAAGGCCAAAAGTTCAAAAATTCCAGAAGATCCCAGCCAAACTTTGCCTGAACGGTCGCCTACAGGCCCAATTTTGCAGGGTTTTTTCCTGGAACTTCCCAATTTTCCGGAAAAAAATGATCTCTCGCGGCGATCTTGGCTACCATCTGCTTGAGAAATTCTTAAGCAGATCTTGGATTAAACCCGGCGTGAGATCGTGTTCTCTCCACACACTCCGTTCGGCGAAATCAACGACAGCGTCGTGAACTCTGAACGTGGCGTTACGGGCTCCGACCCCCCCTTGGTGTACAGCGCTCACTCTACGGCCGGTGATTTGTGGCGGACGCCGATCAGGCTTCTGTTAAAAACACATTTGGCGGCTGGTGTGTAGAAAACTGAGACAAAAACTCTATCGTCTCCCAACGGGCGTAAAAACAGGATTTTGAGAGGATGTGACGAAAGACCGCAAGACAACACAATCAACCTCTCACGCCGTAGGGCATGGGTCGAGATGAACTGTTCAGCGCTGTCACCTACAGTATACTACACTCATGTGACCTTGTCCGGAGCGAAGAGCAGTGACCATGGATTATCTCTATCTCGAGATCGAAGGTCAATCGCGTTTGGTTGGCCATGTTGATCAAGGCTTGATGGAAAATTGATAAATTGACCTTCTGGGCCGCATGACCAAAAAAATAGCCGGAAAAAAAAAACATTTTTTCCCCATAGCGACGTTACCCGGAATATTTCAGCAAATAACCCCCCCCAAAAAAATGTTTTTTTTCGGCCAAACTACCGGCTTTCCATTAGCATCGGTCTCGCAAGATTATCATCCAGCAATCAGCAGCGAGGAGCACCATTGTCAAGTAGGAAGCAACGCACAATTAATTGTCAACTAGCCACGTACCAACACGACACCCGCTTCCAGTTGACCTGCAAACGACCAAACCAGCGGCAACGCAGACAGGCACCACAGGAACAGCACGCCTCCCACACCTCCTATACACGTACTGCTCCACAGAATCTTGGGGGGAAAAGCCGACCCCCCGATGCGATACTGGGACGAAATAATGCAACTGGTTCCTTCAGTGGATACCGTCTCCTAAGACCTTTGCTTGGCGCAGCTCAACAAGAATATTTTTTCGCTTGTTTAGATTTATATCATATCATATCTGAAGCAAGTCGTATCATATATCCGCCACAAAATAGATAAAAAAAGTTAATCGGAAGTTAGGGCACGTACGTACCAGGCCCATATTGGTACACACGTTCAAGACTCGCTGCTGAAACCGTCTACACCGCATGCTACCAAGGGAATCAAAATAGTTATGTAATAAATCAGGAGGAGAAAAAAAAACAGGAAGAAAGAAACAACAAGCGAATGAAATACCTGGTAGAAAACCAATCGAGGTAAACAACTCGCCATGGAGGGAAGGTGTAGCGAGGTAAAGGCAAAAACCACACAGCGCTAGAAAGAAAAACAAAAGTACGCGTCCGATAGATACCAAATAAAAACAGGCCAACCACGCATCTCTCTTTTGATGAAGAATCAGGATGACCACTGGGTGTTTTAATTATTACCGGCATGTCGTTGGGTAGAAAGAACCGACAGCACACACAACACACCCGGCACAGCGAGTGCTGCGCAGCAGATGTGCCAGACAGAGTGCTTGCGGATACGTACTCGCACGTACTCGTGTACGTGCTCGTACTCGTACCAAACGCTCGAGCTCGGGATGAATCTATAGACTACTGCTGTAACTATTTGTGCGTGTAGCCTGTGTGGAAACGATGTTCTCGTATTCGTATCAGGCATACGACAGCAGCAGCAGCAGCTCGAAAATCACCGAAAGTCAAAAGACGCAATACTCGTACGGGTTCTACAGGGAGGAGAGCAGTGCTACACAGCAGGTCAAACTGCCCCAGCGTGATCAGGCACTCCACGAGAAGCTAGTACGCATACATCAAGACGCGTTGGCTGTGAAGGGGAGCTGCCTACTACGTACATGCCAGGGTCAGCGGTTGTAGGAGGCTCTCGAGGATCGATATAACAACAACACAGCAGTAGTACGATAGCGCAAACGCTTCGAGGCAGCCAAGAAGGAAGCGTTGTCGCGAAAAAATATAATGCCAATTTTGAAACGTTTTCCCGTGTTTTTTTCGTTCAACCTGTCCATATGTCAAGATCCAAAGAAAAGGTCGAGAGTACCGCCCAATATAAAAATTCTCGACCACTTCTAGCTTGTCTCCCTTAGCCCCCTGTACACGTTCACGGCCAGGTACCGAACGGATAAGGAAGGGCGAGGGGCGTTGCAGCCGCCCCTCGAAGTCAACGCTCAAATAAAGGGGTTTGACCGAGAAATCCGAAGTTCGAGAATCCCATACTGAGGCCGACACGAAAAAAACTCCTTACCAATCCATGTCTCATCGTGTGTCGTACAAGTTCTTATATATACATCTATGCATGTGTCCATCTGAGTGAGCTTTAAGGCATGTGCTGATGTGCATGTGTCGATGATTTGTTTTAGTATAATTATCCCCCCCCGTCCACGCCGCTGTCAACATCGCCACTCCTGCGTTACCGTATGTCGCGTATCTTGCTCCGCAGTCTGCTTTCGCTTACACGGCCGTCGTTCCCAGCGACGACGTCGGTGATGAGACGGACGTCTCCGGTGGTGACGGTGGGGGCGACCAAAGGGCGGCGAGAATGATGACGGTTCAACGACTCAGGGTTTCAACTGTTAAGGCGAAAGCGTCCCCTAGCGTAGGGACGGTGGCAACGATGGCAGACCCGGCCACCGTGGCAGCAGTGCTGGCGCATAAGGTCGTTTCCGAGGCACGGCGGAGGTAAAAGTCGCGGTAGATCGGAAGTGGGGCGGTGACGGGCTCAGGTTTAAACGTTTTGTTTTGTTGCTTTTTGTTCTTTTTTTCTCCTCGTGTAGCCGTTGCTCTGTTTTTGTTGTTTTGGTTGTGCGTTTTGTTTAGGGCAGTCCGCCAGTGTCAGCTGCGAACCCGGAGTGAATGTTTTATCTTTCTTCGAGCACGTCAGGGTCACAACTATAGTTGTCGCTCGGCACGCCTCATTCTCCTCTCCTTTGGTGAAACAGGTCACACTGAAACGGGTTTTTACGGAGGCCATGAGTCCCCCTCGCCCCCATAAGTATACCCCCCACCCTCCCCACCTCCACGACGCACATATCCGCGCCGGTGAAGACTGGATGAAACCCACCGCATTTCCAGAAATATGACGCCAAATCAGGCGCCCGCCCCTCCCTCCAAGCGCCTCTCTTGAGCGAACGCCTCACACGCTTTCCAAAACGAATTTTTTCGTGGTTTCGTGTCACGTTGCGCTCACTGTTGTTCCCTTGCCGCTTACCCCTACCAATCAGCGGCTTCGCCGAGGCTCGGGCCCTGTTGCGTGATTGGCTGGCCAACTTCATCCACGGACTATCGCAAAACTTGACGTTCCCAACCGAAGGGAACGGGTCTGCGGGCGACAACGGCGCGGAGGCTGAGGGGAAGTCGGCGATATTGGTGGATCATCCCCTGGTTGTTGCCGTGGCCAGGCAGGTGTTCGGCCTCCTTCAGTCTCCGCTGCTGCATCCCACGAAAGGCGTGACTGATGCAAGGTAAGGCATGGTAGGGCGCAGATAACTTGAGCGCAGACACATTTTGACAATTGAGGTGCGTTAGGTGTAACGGTCAGACACGGTCGCGTTAGGAGACAGCCCGGTTGGATACTGGACGGGGTTAATACACGGACGGCTGACGACACATGTAAAAGACGGTGACCATCATACGGAACGGTAACTTTGTGGAACGGTGCGTGTACCACACTGTAAAGGGACGAGACAAATACATGCCCGGAAGCTAAGAAACATTATTTACGGCGCGAGGTGACATGGTGGTGAGGTGAGTCAAACTGTTGCTCCGCGCTCGCGGCTAGGGTTGACCCGGGACTGCTCTAAAGCAATATAACCTGTGATTATTCATCCGTGTCCTTGTTGCTGCTGTTATCGTCATTGTTTTTGTTCTTGTGCTCACCTGCTGCTGCGTCCCCCGTCGCTATGCTCGTCCCTTCTTGCCATCTATCATAGGGTAAGCCTGTTGAGCCGTCTGTCGTCACTTGACGCCGCCTCGCTGTCGATCGCGCTCTACCCCGAGATGCAGGGCTACGCCACCCCCGACATTCGGCTGGACAACAACCTGCCACTCTCTAGGTGCGCACCCCGCCCCACCTCAGTCCCTCCCCTCCTCCCCTGCTCCCCTCTCCGCCTGGTGTAAGCCAAAGTGGAGTCAACCTGATGACATCTCCCCCCCCCCCTCCCCTCGTAGATGTCCAAAGAGACTCTCTTGGGATTCACATACAACAACATTTGTAGGAAAGGGTATAACACACGTAGGCAAGACGGATGCGATCCTAGCAGACTCGCACCTTGACACTAGGATTAACATATTTATCCTGATGAATGACAATTGTGCCAAAGCTAGAACATGTAGGAGAAATATGGGAAGGGATCACGAAGTTCGTGAAACAGCTGGAAACAGTACAGATGACAGCAGACAAAAAAGCGCTAAAGTAGGATGCTTAAACACGGCGAGTAGTACAGTACTACGAGCGGAACTGAGAATGTACCCACTTGAAAAAAATAGAGACGTGAGAAAGTCGAAATGGCAATATAAAGTAAAGAACATGCCAGAAAAAGGTTGCCAGCATTAGCTGGTATGACAGAAATTAACGCAAGGGCGAGCTGGAATAAGGCGGGATAGCGCAGTCGGAAAAATACTGGAGGACCTAGGAGGAAACCAAGAAGAGATACTGTCCATAGAGAAATTTGGGGGGTACAACACAGAAGCGAAGTACAGGACAAAATAAAGGGAAAGGCTAGCGCGAAGAAAGGTGAATGAGGAAGAGCATTTAGATATATAGGGGGGATTGAAAATGGAGACAGAGATAACAAGGTATTTGCACGGCCCAATGGACTACGTGAAAACACTGAAAATGCTTTTTTGTGTAGGGGACCGGGGCCTATAGAAGAAAGAGGTATAAGGTATAAGGTGTACCGGTAGTCGAGTGGAGGAGGAAGAAGGCGCGCAGGTGCTGCCCTTGTGGCAACGCAGGCGAGAGAAGAACCCACCCAGTGGAAGAATGTGAACTGTACAAGGAGGAACGGAATGTGTTGGAGGAAGAGATGAGGAAAATAGACAGATTCGATATGGAGAAATTTAGTGCATTAGACAGCGAGAAAACGATCGCTATCCTAGGAGATAGATAGTGGCCACAGATGGCCGAAGAGGAACGAGATAAGATGAGCAAAACAATGTGTGTAATATATGGAAGAAACGTACTGAGCAACCAAATGTTAGAAACGATGCTCCGTCTCGATTGGGGTGCGTGGTCAATGGTTGAGTGACTAAGGCAAGCAACAAATGAGTACCCCCCCTCCCCTCGTGAATACCGCATGTCTGTTGGCGTCGTGCGAATAGAGATTAAATAACCCTCTCACCCCCCTCCCTCCGCAATACCGCATGCCTCTTCACGTCGAGTGAATCGTCACCAACAAACGCCCCCCCCCCACACTACGGCCTCCTCTTCACAGGGAGGCGGTAAGCCGCGTCTCTCCAGTGTGCCGCATCTTCGTCGTCGACACGTTTTGGAGGGTGGTGGTGCATTACGCGGATTCGGCGGCGACCTTGGCGGCTAACGAGGCGGCGGGAGAGGTGCCGCTTCAGTTCCCGCCTCCGAGAGACTCTGCGATAGGGGAATTCCTGGAGATGAGACGCTTGGTGCGACCGGCGGCCGGGCAGGAGGTGGTGTACAGCAGGGCGGGGACGCCGGAGGTGCGCGGCCTTCGACGGGCTTTTTGTATTGTTCTGTTCTGTTTTGTTTTGTTTTGTTTTGTTTTGTTTCGTGTTTGGGAGCCTGCTTTTTCGCTATCCGTTGGTTCACATGTTTCGCCTGTGGTTGTTTTTGGGAGTATGTTATGTTTTTTTGTTGTAGATGGGTTTCTTCGTTTCGCGTTTGGGGGCTGTTTTTGCTGTTGTTTGGTTGTTGTCTGTTGTGCCTTCCTTGACATTCCGCCCGGAACGTCTATTGCCGTGGGCGTCTTGCGGCTAAGACGTCGGCTTCGTTCCGCTGGCCGCTCCCTCTCTGGCGCTTTCGTGCACGCCCCCCTCCCTCCCTCCCTCCCTCCCTCTCTCCCCCCCCTTCTCCCTCCCGCCCATGGAGAAATCGTCTCCATCCGCGAATTGCTGCCGTAGTTTGTAGCATTGAGAGGCCGGGGGTGATGAATCGAGACATGTGGAGCCGATCGCCGTGCCAGTCGCTCCGCGGACAATATTACTCGTATGTTAGATGTTCACCACATCCACCTTCCCATAGTCAGCACGCTGGCTATGGTCAGTGGTTATGATACACATCTAACAAAAGCACAATCCGGGGTCCGTCTGGCTGTTGATCACTCGACTCTATATTTAACCCAAGGATTACAGCCCCTTCCATCAACGCTGCCGTTCTACTCGGACGGACCAATGTGCGCGAACGAGATTGTGTGCCTTTTCTTGCCCCCGCCGGGTCCGACAAAATCATACCATGAATTTCAGATATGCACTTTTCCTGAAAAACGGCAATAAGGACTACCCGGGTGGTTTAAACCCGGGACTACTGTGCCTTTGTTAAATGTGCACCATGACCGCTGACCCATAGTCAGCGCTGACTATGGGTCAGTGGTTATGTTGCACATTTAACAAAATCTACATGTTTTAGAGTGTATCTGCTAGTGTTGGACCTGACATTTTTTTCAGACGTTTTCGTTTTGTTTGGTCGGCGTTCGATCCCTTCCCCTAATGCTTCGGTGTCGCTTCCTTGTCTGGTTGTTTCGTTATATCTGACATGCTTTTCATTAGAGTTTGGGCGTATCCCGCAAACATGCGAAGCATGACTGCCATCCTCACTCTTCCTCCCCTCCTCCACCCCCCCCCCGCCCCGATCCAAACATTGTTTTACTCGCAGGCGTTTTTCTTCGAGGAAGCTTTGGTTGAAGATCGACCCTTGCCCAAGGCAGAGAACGGGGAGAATTTCAAGGAGTTCATAGCAGGGATAATGGCGGACGTTTTGCAAGACCAGCAGTAATGACGGTTTTTTTTGTCACAACCGTTTCGATTATCCTTCTCGGACGCCTCGCCCCTCCCCCAATAGTTGAGAAGGTGTCTACGCCGACGCTTCGTGCGAAGATGGCGTGTTGCGATTATAACTCGAACCTTCGACGCTAACATTTGTGCGTTGTTGCGAATCAGTCAGTGAACCAGCCGTTGTCGGACGTGTCATGCTCAGATATTACATGTAGTATTGCAGTACATCTCGGGGTTTGTAGGCCTTGCGTGCTGTACGTTACACGTTATCGGCACTCATTAATCTCATGTGTGATACCTGGTACGTGTTTGTCTTTTTTTGTTTTTGCCGGTTTTCTTGTCCGGCAACAATGTACCAGGTACCGAGTATGAGTAGCGTGTGTTTGCTTGGGGTAAATGCGGCGTTCGTTGAGGCTTAAGGGAAGAAACATGTAATAACTGTTTCAAGCATTCGGTTGACGAAGAAAGGAGACGAAAGAAAATGGGAAGTTGAAGGTGGAGGTGGTGTAGATGGAGATGGAAATTATGAAAAACTAGTAGCTCGACTGTACGGGGTTTAATTATGCAACAGTGAGCGTTCAGCGGACAGCAATCCCCAGTGTACTCTGTACACATGCAAAATCACATTCCGCATTGGGCTATCTGCCGCAAAGAAATTAAATCATACGTCGTGCTACTGCAGTGTGTCCCGCACCGACGCTCACTATCACATTCTGTCTTCTCGCAACGAGTGCATTCAGTCGACGGCAATCGATCGACGACAAGAACCAGTTGGACGAGAACAACGCAACCGACAACAAAACGAATCATCGAACAATGCAACCTCATAAAGCGCCAACCGCCAAAACGCGTCTTGTATCTTCCATCTGGTACTGCAGTAACTGTCAGCACAATTGCCGGATCTGGTCAGTATTCACTTCACACCAGCAGCAGTACGCAGGGTAAGCGTACATCAGGGTCTTCCGCAGACGCCTCGCAGGAGAGTAATTTCCGCAAAACCTCGGCAACAACGAGCAAAACAGAACAGCAATCGTTTTCTGTGCTCCTGGCCAGAGGAAGCACCAGACGTTTTTCGTGAACAAACTCTCGGATTCCTTCTTGAGTTGTTCTGCAGTATTGATGGCAAGCTCCACGCCCACATACGTTTTACTTGCATAGATAGTTTTTTGGCGGGGTGTCCGTTGTGGTTTGAACATCTGCAAATCTCCGCCTCACCTTGCTTCCAGAGCGTGCCGTCGTGGCACCGCGACCTGCGACACGACGAACTTATTTCACGGGCAGGACGACTTGGGCGAGAATGCGCTTGACACGGGCGCAGACTATAGCCCCAGGTTAGGCCCAGATAATTGGCTCCAGATTATTATCTACCAGGTAGATGGTAGATAATTGTTGTGCAACGGCAGTCCCGATAGCGTGCTGCCTTCTTCCTCGTCAACAAACCCGCCACTACTCGAAACATGTGGAAAATACGAAAGATCGTAAAATAGTCTAGTCTAGTCTATGGACGGTGCGATGTTATTGGGCGAGCTAAAATATCTAAAGCTATGGACGGTGCGATGTTATTGGGCGAGCTAAAATATCTAAAGATATGGACGTGGAGCGATTTGATTGGGCTACATATCGACCAGACGGTCGGTCGATAATTCCGTAATCCGCCATCCGTTGCACCCGCAACCCCTCCCTCCACTTGTCAACCGGCTCTGCCTACTGCCAGCTACCCAGAACCTACAGCCCAAGCGACGAGGCGCAAATGACCCTCATACCCCAGCGGGCATGCGGGTGGCTTACCTGTTGCTCGAGATCGGGGTCGATCTTGCACTATCAGAGGGTAACGGCTCGAAATGAGACGTGGGAAGTGGACCGAAAAAAAAGTGATAGAAAAGTGTCCGAAATTTTTTCGACAAGAACAAGCGTACGCGCACAGCAGCACCCGGAGCAAGAGCACATGTTGTTGATATCGTGATGGGGGCGCGCGAGCTTGCGAGTGCGTGTGATAAAGCTGCCGGATCCTGAGTCTGCTGCAGTGGCAGCAAGTCATCTGGTGGCACATACTCGGAGATCGCCCTAGTGGCGACTTTTCCTAGCTATGTCCCTCCTCTTCTCGTCTGTGCGATACCGGACGATGCCTCTCTCGGCAAATACTCGTGGCGCGCTGGTATCTTTTTGTGGGGTGAGTGCTTTTTTCATCTTTTTGGGCGTCCTTTTGACGAGCGCTGACCCTCTCGTACCTGCCTCAGATGCGTCCTTGCGAGGACAACAGCCAGTATATTTGTGGTAGAAGCATCGCCGTTGTGCTGTGCAGCGTGGACGTACCATATTCCATTAGATTAGTCTATGTATCTCTTCGGCATCCATAGACTAGAACGTGTAGCGGGAAAAGCGCGAGTCCTTGTTGCAGACACGTGCGGTGCGTATGGTACTACACGAGCCGCCAAAGAAACATGCACCACTCTCGACCTTTAGCGGTTTGCTCTCAGCGTTGAGGCCAACAGCGTAGCACACCCCGACGATGTCCCCATCATGATGACTCCGATTGCGACGACCTGTCGACCCGCCAAGGAAAAAGAAAAAATGTCCCAAGGATTATCCTACTTTTGTTGGCGCGTGGATATACGAGGGGGTTTGAGGACATAATAAGGACATGCGGCGGGCGGCATGTGGACTTGTGAGCAAATCTGAGTTTGCTAGAGAATACCTGGTGCATGTTTTTGGAGCAATCTTGTACACGTAAAAGCGGTGTACGAGTACTCGCCGCGTGTGTAATCGAGGCTACATGGTGTATGGTGTGTGGTTGTTGCGCTTGGACCTTTTCGCTTGCTTGGTGGGGCTCCTTTCTTTGAAAAGCCTTGAGAGCTGCCGAGATTTCGAATTTTTAAGTCTGTTTTCGCAGCATGCGGGAGCTTGCGTGAATCCGATACTCGACACGAACGTTCTATTTTTGTTGTTACCGTGTTGCTTTTTGTCTTTTTTGGGCCACAGCATTACAGGTACAAGCTACTGCTGCTGTAGTCTACGTGGACTTTACATTGGTACTGCGTACTATTCGAGAGCCTAAGGCAGCATGGTCGTAGGGACCGATTTATGCTATGTAGGGGTGCCTCTGGCTCTGCTCTGGTGACTTACGCGAGCGAGCATGGTTGATGGGTTGGCGGGGTTTGTTCGTCGGCGAGACGTGCATTTATTATCATATTATCTAATATCATATAATCATACTATCATATCACATTACAAATGAAGTGAGGTTTTGGGGTAGAGCCCCTCAACCCTCACGTGAGGACTCCCAGAAGAGTTCGTAGGTGCACCCTTATGTTAGTTAAGATATTTTAGAGGGTTTATTTAGTCCGTTTGGCCACTGGTAAAAGGTCAACCTATTGCCTACCCAAACTAGCCTTATAACACTCTCCCCCCTTGGAACGGCGGGATAGCAGGTCCGCCGGATATACGGGCGGGCGTGTCAACATCCACGCGGTTCCATTTGTTGGGGATACCGGAGAGAATATTTTTCAAGTTCGACACGGGGAAAGTCGCAAAAGTTTACTGCTACTGGTGGATGGTGAGATTCGAACCCACGACCCCAAAACCTATGGTCTGTCGACGACGCCGTAAGGAATTAGAGGGTATTAGTCCGTTTGACCACTGGTAAAAGGTTTTAACGCATTGCCTACCCAAACGAAGCCTGATGACGCATATTAGTATATTTAGATGTTTCCGAGGTTCTATCTTCTATAATAATGTGTTGCAGAATGTAACTATTTTTTATGTTCTATCCAAAATTCGATCGACTTCAAGCTCTTTAGATCAGTTAAGTTCGCCAGCTTGAAATGATGTGTGCGTGCTTCGTGTGATGAAGCAGTGGTCAGGACGGCGCAGTAGCCTGCTTGCACTCTACTAGCAGATACGAACGCTGCAGAAACGCACCCTAGGGTGCTACGGTATACCAACACCGCAACACGCCCATATGTTGAATCGCCATGTCCCAGCTCCAAAAACTTCAGAGACCGTCGCTCTCCTACCCGTAACGCGTGGCGTTGAAAGCACCGTTAACCTCCGCTGTGTTAAGATGCGCGTGATTTCGGCCCTGCACACGCCCGTCTCTCCTTGTGTGCAATGGCCACACGCAAGGCTTCTCAGCGGGCTAGAAACGCATGCACGCTACAGCAGAGGGGATGCGTTTGGGGCCCAACTTTCCAGACTGACGGGGCTCCTTAACCGAGGGAGTACTCAATACCTGTGCAATACCGTTTGCGTTTTACAGCGGTAATCGCTACAAATCCCAGCCCAGGGGGATGTTCGCCGAGTGGCGCGTACGATTTTCTCGAATTCGGTTTTTGGGTGAGGTATGGAGCGTCTAAACTTGGGAACCTTGGGGGGGGGGGGACTCCCTTACCAGGTATTATGTATACTGCGGCATGCAGTAACCTTTGCCACAATCTCCCCTATTTCTGTACTCCTTCTAGACAATACGTCGGCGTTTGTTATTGTACCAGTGTATGAGTCCTAATGCGATCGACCATTTTCTCCCACCAACTTTTCTTCCCACATACCGATCGGATTATCTCGAGACAAAGTTCTATGGGTAAGGGCGGGGTCGGGGTTGGGGTTGGTGGGGTCTAAAGTAATATTTTAGGCAGATTTTGAAAATCCCTCTCATCATGCTGGAACTACACGCGGGCCATACCGACTTCCCCCATTTCTATACTGTATCCTACACAATTCTCCAACGGCGTGGTAAAGGCGGCTCGTAATATGTGTCAGTTGTGTTATACTTTTGTGCGGTACCGTCACACATTGCATCCAAGATCCTCGTAGCCGGCACGATATCACACGTGCATCGCGAGGAACCAGCAGAGCTTGGCGGCGAAGGCGGTGGTGTAATCATGTCAGTGCTCGCCTTGCCAACATTTCTCCTGGGCCTTCGGGGTGTTGGGGTTGTCGTGACGCGGCCTCTTCGCGGGGCCTTCCGTCTTCCGTGGCCGACCTGAATGCAATGATTAATTTTTGCTGAGCCCACTGCCGGTGAAACAAAAAACGTTACTCCCGGTAAACAGTTACCGTTATCTAGATGCACCTAGACCACGCCTTTTCTACGCAGCCACCACCACGACCATCCCTGTTCTGTGAGTTGCCTCACTGGCTACCACCATTCCTTCCGGTAGCTTAGCATCCACGACCCTGAGCACCGGCGACAAAAGCATGCTAACGCCCCCCCGGCTTGCCTGTCCATAGTTCGGCAAACCGACCCCGAAATGATCCGTGAACTCGCTGAAGGGACGGTCGCAGCACCTGTTCAGATCGCAGCAATCCGTATCATACTCCCAAGTGAGATGGGGGAAGATTTAGTGACGTAGAATAACCTCTTGTAGGGAACAGTGAAGAACCAAAGTGCGTTCCGAACATCATTGACGCGACCGATCCACACCAGTGGATGTTCTCCCTTTTGCGCCCGCAGGGCCTCAAATACGTCTAGCCAAAATCTGATTGAGCCGCCCTTCTCGGCTCAAACCAGCATTCTACGGTCTTCCAGCCATCACTCGGTGACCCTGCTTCCAAAACATTGCTCTCGACAAGGGGGTGAGAACGACCCCTTTCCACCAGAAGGGCCCAGGCGCGCGTTACCTTGTCGATCTTACGCGCGGGATTTTGTAACCGACGACGCGCGCTTGGGCCGACCTCGTGGAAAGGGGCTGTTTTCACCAGCGCTTCGATAGCAATATTTTGACGGCGGCGTCACCGAGTGGTGGCTGGAAAACTGTCGAGGAATGGCTCAAGCCTAAAACGTCTGCTCAACGAAACCTTTGTCAGGACCTTCTTGAGGTCCTGCGCCTGCAAAATGGAGAAGATCCAGTGTTGTTAATCAGCCGCCCCTGCCATGTCGGGATCATGCTTTCGTGCCTTGACGTTCGCAAGACCGGAGTTGCGCGGTGTCAAGCTTGAAGAATTCGAGATGGGCAAGATCGAGGGGTATTGACTGTTTTGCGAGACAGTAGGTAGTCTGGTACGGGTGACGTTTCAAACTAGGCGCGACATCTTGAATGCCGTAATAGTAATAGCCGGGTACGCCGATACGCCAAAATATTTGCACAGAAAGGCAGCGATAAGAGTATTTTGGTGTATTTGAGGACCACGAATGATTTTAGTATTGCTTCTCAACAAAGCTCTAGTTTAAACTTGAAGGCAGAGATTAGTGCCTGGCTTCGTAGTGATGTGTGAAAGCGTAGCAATACCTGGTTTTGTAGCACGCAACAACGCGTTATACATCCCACCAAGGGAGCCGTGTGCATGGCCATGTTCGTGTGTGGTGTTTTGTTTTGCCTGCCCGGTTTTGTAGCACGCAACAACGCGTTATGCATCCCACCAAGGGGGCCGTGTGCATGGCCATGTTCGAGTGTGGTGTTTAGTTTTGCCTGCCCACGGTGTACCATACAGCCAACTTATCGACTACGCTTTTTAAGTATGGTAGGCCTCATCGCCCCTTCTACCAGAAAACAAATAGGCGAGGCAAGTTAAAAATACCAAGCATCCAACACATCCAAGCAATAACCGAGCAACTGCGTGTGAGTAACCCGGGCATTGTTGTTGACTGCTTGGATAGCAGTAGTCGGGTCCGAGGCCCACGCAGTATTGCAATTTAACACTGGCGTTGTTGGCAGAACGAAATCAAACTCAACAACTACAGCATAAAACCTCACGTCACAACTCGCAAGGTAGCGGAAGCACCAGCCCCAATCCCGGTGAGCCCCAGCACGACCAAACGCAATGCCAACCGCAATACAGGCCAACACCCTCCTCTACAACTCAGCAAGGCTGGCGCTCGAAGCAGCGGTCCGGCCGCTGCCCCCTAACCTGCATACTCTCTTCCAGCCCAGACAACATACCCCCCACACCTTCTAATGCTGGCATGCAAGCGCAAGGCATGCGCTACGAGTCCACGCACATTGGGAACGTCAACCTCGATGCGCGCCAGCCGGGTTTCTTTCGCATACGTCGACCAATCGAAGGCGGTACGTTTGCACTCCTCGTGCTTGTCGTAGCGTCTCGTGAAAATGAATCAGGCGCTTGCGCTAAGCGTTCCTAACGCACATGTCGGTATATCACCGCCGGACGATGAGCACTGCACTCTCATATCACGCGGGAACGGTAGCACTACCGCCGTAGGTTCATTGCTCCCGAGTAGCGGCGAGTATTACGACTTCGTTCACCCCCAAGACGGCCGCACTTTTCCACTCACAAACCGGCGCGTTCTGGCTCTCCTGGTCCCCATGAAGACGACGTTGGTCGTAACTATGCGCGTGCGTTGTCCACCAACTCGTAATTTTCAGACTTTCACCACGTGTAGACACGCATCCCAAGCTATGGGAGTTGCTTTGAGATGCGGGTATGGGAGTACAGGATCGACAAGCTTAGTACCAGCGCTCCGCTCGGCGTTCTCACGCAAGGCCGGATTTTTGCCGCGGTGCACTATCGACGAAGCATGCCTGAGTCTTGTCAGTCCAGAAGTCCCACCAGACCAGCGCAAGGCGAACGGTGTGTTTTCGACCTCGAACGCCTCGCAGGCGGCCTATCAACCGGCGAGGGGCGAGTGTTCCCCACAGGGGTTAACTGACGCTACGCCCCGGCGAGATGATCCGAGAAAACAGACCCAGCCCGTCGCCCGGGCAGTGCTGACAACACAATTTCTGTATTCGCACTCAAGACCGCTTCCGCACGAGCTGATTATTTTTCGCTCACTTGATAAGGGGAACCGGAAAACCGACCAGGAACCTCCTGCCCCTTCCTGTACTTGTACAGGGAATGCAGGAATGGTCGGATCAGGCGAATGCGCCTCATGCCCGGACCGTGAAGGATGGACTCCGGCGGGGCTAGACGCTAGTTGGAACCCGTCCTCCCGCAGAGGGATAAGCGCCGAGTGTTTTCCCGTGAAAATGATTTTTCAGCCCCGACCCACGCGACAATGGACACTGCCGTGCTCGACGTTATTCGGGAATATTGCACACAAGGTACCGCTGTTTTTCACTGGCGGCTTATTTCTTGCTTTTTGTGTTGGGTGTCTTCCTGGTTCACAGTAGAAGACATCTCTAATCCTTGCACTGAAGAAAAAATCTTCGTTGGCGGGCGACCACCACGATTTTTGCCGACCCGGTATTTAGATTTAGACAACTACCTGTAACAGGGCCATATTTCACTACCGCCGCGCCATGGATAACAGTATTGTTCACCCATTTAGCCAGCTTTGACGAAATGGCCGATAACCTACACCAATTCCTCATTACATCCTCACCACGATACCTTTTTCAGGCGGTCGTGGTTAGGGTTAGGTACAGTCATGTGTAATTCGACGGTTTTACCGAATCTGGGCTAAGTCGTAGACAGCCCAAGCGGATAGTGCTGTTGCCCATCGCTGCCGCCTTCTAGTTGTGCACCCGTGGAACGTCATCAAGGCGTGTTCATGGATCGGCGCCGGCCGGACCAACAAGGTAAACCCTTTTTTCGAGGTGAGTGCGTCACATTAGACAGTACTCTGTATTAAATACCAACAGTGGATCTTCACGAGGAAACGGCCGTCGAGAGGCTCCAGGGCGCTAGTGCAAAATATTACGAGTAGTAAGTTTTCTGCAGTCAGATCAGCGAGCGATGTAGTTGCTACATCATTTTACGGTCTCATGCCCTATCAACACCCCCGCAGAGAAAGCGCTAGCCATAAAACAGCACAGTAGAATACTCGCGGTGGCCCTGTTTGTTTGTAAATTGGGCTCACCATGAGGGCACAGTATGGGCAGGGTGCTTGACTAACCGACAATGGTGATGCTCAGCAACGTCTCATTTCCTTGCGCACGAAACCTCTGTTGCGCTGAGACGAGGGCCCAGACACTAAATCTGATCTACATAGGCTCTAGCGGCAGGTCCAACCACAAGCACTACCCCCCGCCCCCCGAGTGGGCAGTTCCAATAGAAAACCGCCGCCACCCACGCGCAGCCGCCAAGCAGGTGGGATACGATGGCGGCAGCGACGAATCGATATGATAATGGATCTACTGTTCAGCGTTGTGCATCGGTTTTTGCGTCGATTTCGTCGCTGCCGCTACCACGTCGCACCCGCTTGGCAGCAGCGCCAAGCGGGTGGCTGCGCGTGGATCGTGGCCGTTTTATATATGATCTGCCCACTCGCGAGGAAGGGATCGGAGCTTGTGTTTGGGCCTGTCGCAGGAGCATGTGCATGTGCACATCAGATGCAGTGCCTGCACCCTCGTCTCACCGCGCCAGAGGCCTTTTACACAAGGAGGCGAGGCGTTGATGTCCTTCAACATTGTCGATTAATCAAGCACTTTGCCCCCATGGTGCCGCTACGGTGAGCCCAAATTACAGCGAGCAAAGCCGCCGCAGGCGTCCTGCTGTACGGGCAGATTGAGGGCTGCGCAGTGGGCGTGCTGCTTGGATCTACGTCAAGCTGCCTCCGGTGTCCCGACACGACGCCGCTGCCGGACCACGTCGAAACTATTTTCCGCGTTGTTTTACTTGTACGGAGGTGGTTGGCCGAGTTAATTTGGCTATGTTCGGCAGGAATTTCCTGCAGCACATTAGTCCGTTGATGTGATTTGATGCATTTGTTTGCTCGGCGCGATTTCCGTCAGGTTGATTTTTCGTTTTTCCTGGTATGCTTTGCTCCTTCACTCCAGAATTGTTAAAACCTTTCTTGCAACCACGGACCTGATTTTGATGAGTTAGTGTGAGGGCAACAAGACCCCGCACAGGGGGGAACGTAATTGCTTACGGTCGCGAAGCATCACGCTCACCAGGACGTCGGCTTTCTCCGCGTTCGGCAAGATTCCAGCTGTGGAAGTAGTGGAGTCGAGGACACCAACATCTTTGGCGCCGATTCAAAACTTGGAACCGCCGAGAGAGAGCTTGAGATTGCCACAAAAGCGCGGGAAGTAAGCTCAGTGTTGGGCACATGGATGGCATCGAAGACGATGGCGTCAACGAGGTAGGCGGCGTCGCGTTCGAAGCAAAAATATCGTTAAGGCTGCTCGTTGGTGACCTTGACGAACCACCCTGACGCCGCGCCCTGGCACGACAAGCGACTTGAAGCTTGAAGAGGCGCGTATTTCGTATATAAACCGTTACAGGCTGGTTCACGTTAAAACCTCCAAAATGCCCGGCGAATGTCCACGCCGTTTTTTCGACTCAGACCGTGAAATTTTGCACACATCTTATATGTGCCCTTGCGAAGACCTCACCTGTCATTTTTTTGTTTTCTTTGCCTGATTTCTTTTTTCGTCAGACGTTATTTTTTTCGGGTTATGTGGGCCACCTTAGCCGAAGTATTTTCGGCGAAAAAAAAAAAAAGACCCCCCCCCCCGAGGCAGACGTCAGGATGGCCATGTACAATACGCGCGCAAAAATTCAGGGTCCATATATCAAAAACGGCGTGGACAATTGGACTGTTGTGCGTAAAAATGAGTAAGACACGTTATTTCCTTCAAATGACTTGGTTTTAGCGCAGGATCCAGTTTTTCGCTAGATTCTGCTCGATGTTGAACACAGGCAGGTCAGATCTTAGATTTTTTGTGCTAAATTTTCTACAGACATGCCTTGGAGTTCGTCCAACCGGATCGTGCAAAATACGTCGCAATTTTTGGTTCGCCCCCGCTTGGAAAAAGCTTGAATATTATTACAAAAAATGAAAGCATGTCATTGGTCTATTCCAGAGACAGCGCGAGGTCGTTAACAAAAAAACTGGTCATGTCACCCTCTTCGATTGGTCATGGGGATCAGTATGATACCAAAAATACACTCTTTGACTAGATATTGCGACCGGCATTCGTGGGAGAGTTTTTTTTTTTTTACGTGAATCACCCTGTAGCGGAATCGTGTCTGGCGATGTCTCCTTAGACGGCGTTTCTGCCCTGGCATTTCCACCCTTCAAGCGAGGCATGTGCAACACTATGCACTGACGTCTTCGGTTTCTTGACTACATCAGTAATGTTGACGGTTGACCGTTGCCTTTCTCGCTGGTTGGCTGCTGTGGTTAACACGAAACTACAGTAGTTTGGCCTTGTTGCTTACCTGATAGTTGGCATGAAAAATAAACACGCTTTGGGGATGCTCGTCCAACAGCCGCCCACTCTTCTGCAGGGCGCAACTTTTCCCTCCCTTGTATCCCAATCCTAGATTAGCACCGACAAAGCAAAAGCAATGACTACGGCGTAAATTCTTTCTTCTCTCAGGGACGATCAGCGGAAGTCTTGCGTTACATATTGAGTAGCGGGGGGGGGGGCACCCATAGCCTACAGGCCTCGTGACTCCCCCCTCTGCCCCCTGCCCGCCCCTGCGATTAACTCTTGCGTGTTGTAATTTTTACTATTTGGTCAGGCCATGCCCCGCTGTGTCGAGGACCACCCATCCGCGGGTGGCGGGCCTGCGCGTCTATGCCGTGCGTGGAACATCTCGTCCCGCTACTGATCTAAGCTAACACCTCACTACACGACATCGCCGCGCTAGCACCCCGCCCGACCGACATCGTCTATTCATGTGACAAAAAAACACCAGACATGACCCCCCGCCGCTGATCCTGAACGCCGACCCACAACATACACGGCCAACGCACGCCCCCCTCGACGTCTGAAACGTCCTCCCTCCTACCCCTACCCACCCCGCCGTGTCCCCTTCCCTCCACCATCTGCTTCTAACCAACCGCAACCAATCATGGCAGCTGGCACTACCCCGCCAACACCAGCGCGCTTCCCCTCCCCGCTTCCGACCATATCGCCGGACCAGACTTCGAAACGGATATCACAGCCTCGAAGTCGGCCCTCTCCCCTCTCCCGATTCGGTGTACATTGCCGCAATAATGTCCGAATACTTCGCCTTTGCTTCAGCCCGTTTGAGTTTAAGGGTCGGAGTCAACAGGTTGTTTTCACCGCTGAATGGGTCCCCCTCTAGGTGGATGGCTCGAACCTTGGGCAGGCGGTAAATCGGCGGGAGCGCGGGAAAGGAGGAGATAGGGGATGTGGGTGTAGCTGAGAGCGGACGTTGGTAGTGCTACTTCAGGTACGGCTAACCGAATAGTGCCGTGTAGTGTACTTTCGATTGGAATGACGGTGCGGTTGTTGTGTGGTGTTGTTTGGTGTTTGTTGCTCTGCTGCTGTTGTTGCTATTGTTATTGATATTGCTCTCTAACAAGTTCATCCACATAACCTACAGCAGTAGTCCGCGGTCGCGAGACAGACCCATTCACGTTCTGGAATGAAAACAACACACCTGTCTGTGGTACAATAATCACGAATGATCGAGAAACTCGACGACCCCACAGTTCAGCAGCCCGATGGTCGATATGTGACGGATCTGATGTTTTTAAATAACGATCGTTTGAACGTCCTTTACTTCCTATCAGCGCTTTTCAGAGAAAAGAGCTCGGCAGTCACAGCAAAGGCGGCGACTTCTACGGTATAAGCATCCGGCTTAGTCGGCATCACCATGCCTAATAGACCGCTACAAAACTAGTAGCTTCAACACTGAAACATACCTGGTCGTAAGGTATGTAATACGCGACATCATTTCAGGAGCTGAGATTTTGGGCCCGACCCAATTTATCACGCGAGGCCGAGTGTGTCCTACACGAAAAAAAAAATCTTGTAGTTTGCGCAAAAATCGAGCCAAGTTTTCTTAACGCTCAATTTCGGAAGTATAGCCGCATACTGTAGCCTATTACTCAAATCTGAAAACAAAAAGACAAGCAGGCACAAAACCATACTGTTACTATTGATTCGGCTCGTCAACGACGGCACCTCTCAGTATATTCAACTCTCCAAAAACGCACGCAGCTTGGGCAGAGAGCCGTTGGGAAAAGAAGGCCTTCGAATGGAGTCCAAGCTCCCAACAAAGCACCACACCCAACGAGAGTTACACAGCAAAAAGACAAAACAAAAGGACTACGGTAAAATACAATACAGTAGGATACCCGATTAAAATAAAACGGACGTAAGAGCGGTAAATTCGGCTTGGCACGGAAATTGCACAGACAAGAGCGATTTTGCATGTGCCCCGGCCACCTGCTCTTACACCGGGCATGTCGTGGGTGAACAGAACGGTTGTGGTGTGATATCGACAAGAATGCAAAAGTGCAATCCAGGCCAACTCAAGACAGTAATAGTGACCCATGCATGCCGTATGCCGTTCCGGGGCGTTGGAATCCACCTCAATGAACTTTCAACTTGGACTTTCAACCTGGATAAGAAAGACATCAAGAACCAGTTTTCGTGCTCTTCAAACAGAAAAAACATCCCGATTCGAGAGAGTTGTTCTTATTCCGGGATAGCGTCGAATCGCTCTTAAACAAAGATACGAGTGGTTCAGAGATCAGAGCGGTCACTCCGGTTTTATTCCAAGGGGCTCTTAAATTGGGTACCCCACATTAGCAATTGTAAAAAATACCCCCCTCCCCCCCTTCCCCCGACCTCTTCTCTTGTGCAACTACCCTAGTATCACCTTCTCGAAGCGTTGAAGCCCCGCCCGCTCGCTAACGGTCTCCAATTCTTGCATCACGGCCGCCTTCAGCCGTGGGTTTCGACACATCTGCGCCAGCGGGGCGTTTCTTGCGAACCAAAGAGAGTAGGCGACATAAAAACAAAAACATAAAATAAACATCAAGATAATAAATGATTTGTACCATCGGGAAGGTTGGAAGGGTGCGCACGTCAGCAACAGCAGCAGCAGCATGAGCACACCCTTGCCACATATACCAGCAGTATCAGCAGCATTGCCACCAGCACCTAGCACCAACCAGAGATTGCAGCTGTCCACCATTTTCAAGAAAAATAAATCACGGAATCAAGCCGTCTGCAAAAGAAAAAAAGGAATCACGCCAAGGAGCCGAAAACCAAACCTAAAGTTCTCACCCCACTCCGTTAGCCTTTGCCCACGCCACAACAGCTTCCGCGTCCGGAACGACGACGGCGACTAGGTAGCTCTGCAGGCTGTCCCCGTGGACGTAGGACTGTGCCACTAGCGGGCTCTGCGTGTGGATGTTCTCGAGCTTCTCGGGCGCGACATATTCTCCCTGTTTTGTCCATTCGTTTCATACAAAAGGCGGGCGCGCGGGGGGGGGGGGTGTAGTGGTCGCATCACACATAATCGTGGTCCCGTATGACCATACACCCTCGCATCCCTACAATAAGTCATAGCCCTGTATGACCATACACCCTCGCATCCCTACAGTTCCCAGACGGGGGGGGGGGGGGGTCCAAGCACAAAAAAATGCTTACATTATCGTGCGGAGAAATAAATGAAAAAAACTACGTACAAAGCCCCATGACGACGATAAAAAACACACCAAAATGCGCCGAGCTCAACATGGAAAAAGGAGAGTTTGAACCCTCATCTAGAGGGGTTCCATCTAGACGAGGGTTCGAATTCTCCCTGCCGTAAGCACTCCCTAACCGTCACACAAGTTGAAATAGCCACTCTCTGGTGGTGTTCTGAACAGCAAAAACCTACCCTGTTAGTGCTGAAGGGGGATAGACGGCAACGACCAGGAACGTCCTCGTTTGCTACAATCGCAGGAAAACCGTTTCGGGCATGAACAAACGAAACAAAAAAAACTCTGCCACGCCTCACCTGCGCCAGCTTGAAGATGTTCTTCTTGCGGTCTTCTCACGACGACCCGTACCGCCCGAGCGCAAATGCAGTTAACCCCACCCCATCAAAAATCACGTCCCGTCCAATGAAACACGAACAATTTCACGGCCCACGCCCATTCCACGACACAAGTTCCATTTCCATGGAGAAGCACACCCCATCCCACGAAACACGTTGCATTTAACAAAACGCGTCCCATTCCGCCATGACGCATCCCATCCCATCCCATCCCATTAAACGAAAACCCAGATCCATCCCAGCAAGCCATGCCCCAGTTCCATTAAGTCGAAGAATGGGTTGATTCATGGCCCGTCAATATAACGTGCGACAAAGCATCCGATTGGTACGGGGCGGGATACGCGGAGAACGGGGGAGGGGGGGGGAGGGGGGGGACGACAAAAAATGAATTATTAAAACAGGACGAAGTCGGACAGTTAGAAGATGCCGACACGCACGGGAAGTCGGTAACATCATACCCCTTATTGGGTAAATACATGGCCCTATGGTACTGATGTTATTGCTGCCATTGCTGTTGTAGTTGGTTGATTGACGATTCACTCGTCATTTTTATGGTTCCTTGCAGCAACGGTATATGTTTGCCTTCCTCCGTAACAAACCTCACCATTTCAAGCTGCGTAGGCTTTTACACGTTATTTTTGACTCGTCATTTTTATGTTCCTTGCAGCAATGGTATATGTTTGCCTTCCTCCGTAACGAACCTCACCATTTCAAGCTGCGTAGACTTTTTACACGTGTAAAAGCCTACGCAGCTTGAAATGGTGAGGTTTGTTACGGAGGACGGCAAACATATACCGTTGCTGCAAGGAACCATAAAAATGACGAGTCAATCATCAATCAATTAACCAACCGCAACAGCAATGGCAACAATAACAACAGTACCACAACATACCACCGCCAGTGGCAAATGATACACCACCGAAGTCACCAACACCGGCACTGACAGCAACTAACCAAACACCCAAAAAACCCAACCGTCAACACCAATACCAAAACAAACTTTTCACAATACAGACACTACTAACAAAAGGTGTCGAAAACACAACGCTATCACTATTACCGGTACTATAGCTTCACATATAATGCCACCAAAAACAACACCATATCACCGTGGCCAGGGGTTTTGTTAGTGGGTGAGCTTGCGCAAGTCCCACACTACCCGGAAAGATGACATTCCGGGTGGCTATCTCCACCGAAACTGACCCTCAGGGGACAGGCCGGCTCGACATACACACGCATCCGTATACAACGGCAGCTTGCGCTGCCGGGGTTGTAACGAAGACCACTGATAGGGACAGCTTACGCTATACCTACAATGGGACCCGAAGGGTGCGCCAGCTAGCGTTGGGCTGCGAAAGCAACTGAGTTAAATCGACACACGACGCGTATGAAAATACGTGGAAGTGTGGTGAGCTAAAGCTTTATTTTTCCCCATCCGCCGGAGGATATATATAAAAAAAAAAAACACCATCTCACCACCATCACCACGAATATGACCACTACCACCACAAACAACCCAAACACAACGACCACAGCCATCACCACCGCCCACCGATAATCTTGAGCGCTCCGTCTGTAGTCCACAATCCGATATCCCCCGACATGAGCCAGCCATCATCATCAAAAGCTTCTCGCGTCTTATCGTCCTGCTTGTAGTATCCCACGAAGACGTTGCTTCCCCGAAAGCACACCTTCGCCAATCGCAGGCAGCACAGCCGCAGCACACAGGGGTATGCAGGACGGACGTAAGGCGCTTACACGCGGCACCTTGTACAACCCCCCGTCTCTGCAGACTCCACCCACATTTTTCCCTCAACGCGGGACATACGGCTTCCGCGCGTAGAACGAATCGTGGAGCTTTAGATTATGCACCGAAGTCCCCCCTATGATCTTCATGTTGTATGGAATAATCATGCCGTTTACCAGGGCTACCGGAGGAGTCACTAAATGGTCTGCCGTCTCGGCCGTCGAATTAACCCCCTCAATCAGCTCGCAGGGTTCGATGTTGATTAGCGATAGTTGGTCGGAATTACAAAGCTGAACAAATCACAACCGGATAAAAACTGATAAAACAGGCCAATAACATGTACAGTACGCGCATGTACGTACATCTGTACGTTCAAAGACATTTGAACCAGGCTACGTAAAGACAGGCATCACTGACAAGCGTTCACGGTTTAACACGCATGGACACCGACGCGTTCAACGAGGAGGCAATACTCAACAACGAGGCGATACCCCCTCCCCCTCCCTGCCCCCTTTACCTCCCCACCCCTCCATCCGCGCACTGTAGCCCCCCCCATGTATATCCACCTCCGTAGTCCTGAGACACAAAAATACGACACACTTAACAATCCTTAACAGACAACCCAAAAAAAAAACGAAAACACACACACACAAGCCAAAAACAATCAAAACCACAACACAAAAAAAAGCGCACAAAAAACACACGCACCTCTCCCCGGCCGCCGCACGGAATGCCCCCCTCCGCCCCATCCCTGGGGTCCGACCCGTGCCACGTGTCGGTGTGCCGGTAGCCCATCTCCGGCACGTCTTTCAGGCATATCTCGGTACAGCTGAACGGACCGCCCACATGCCCCGCGGAGAAATCTCCTTTCTGGGTGATCGTTGCACCGGCCGTCGTTTCCGTCTGCCCGTATCTGACCAGGCGGTGTTTTCGTTCAGGAGGATTAGGGATGAGTGGGGGGGGGGAGGTTGGGATTGTTCGGAATGTTGATACCCAGAAAACCGCAGCGGAAAAAAAAAACTGTGTCTTATCCCGTACTTTTTTGTGAAACGGGAATTCTGCCAGCACTGGAGCAAGGGGGGCCTCTCTCGAGGTTGAACGCAAATGTTTTCAAGCTAGTTACAAAAACACCGGCGGCGAAATCATGGATGCCCACCTCCACCACCAACGGAGGATGGGCGGAGGTTCCAAAAAGTATTACCATCGGACAGATCACGATCTAAATTATCCATGTTATTAATAGATCGCGTAATTGACGTTAATGATTTGTTGTGCAAAAGCCGTATCATACAGATCCCATAAAACACGCGCGCAAGAGCCGTGCCATACGGAACCCACCCGGCAAACATGTTCTTGATCGTGAAGATTGTATAAATCAGGGGTGTTTCTACCCCGAACGATCTAGGCAACAACATAGGGATCTGATGTGTCCGATGTGTGTAACAATAAAAAAAGTGGAGCTTCACAGGGGGTGGGGAGGGCATATCTGCGAGCGCGGATTCCGCATTCCTCCGACTGTCCAAGCGAATGTAGAACATAAAATACCACCACGATGTTACATACAATTGCAGTACAGCACAACAATAAAATACCCTGAACCGTAGACTCCTGGAAAAAAACGAAAATCCCCTCCGTCTGCCCCTAAAGTCCATTTACCCCCCCCCCCCCTCAGGTGCTCCGTCTCGAAAGGACGTGTGGTCGACGGTTAGATGACTAGGGCAAACAACAAATGAGTAAGCCCATCACTTCCCTTCCCTCCGTCCCTCCAACAACACCCCAAACCCAAAATCCCGCCAAAAAAAAAAAGAAACCCACGCCGACTCTTCCGAAGAGCCTCCCCGCACCCCCTCACCCCCCTCCCCTTCTGCGTCCCTCCAACACCTTTAAACCTAAAATTCGGTGAAAAGCAAACGCCGTGTGTCAGAACCTACATATCTCCCCCCCGCCCCCTTCCTCCCCTCCATCCCATCCCTTTCGTCTCTCCCATTCTTCCAGCATCCCCCCACCCGCTGTTCCCCCGTCCTCTTCTCTCACCCTTCCAGCAGCGGAACTCCCACAAGGATTCTCATGAACGTTAATACGTGCACAGATACCGGTGCAGACCCCGTCACCAGAGCTCGGATGCGATCGAGCCCCAAGGCCGCCTGCACACGACAGACGGTTCAGGAAAGCGTAAAACACCCGATCCAGCAGAGAGGGGACAAGATAAGAGGGGAGGGAGGGGGGGGGGGGGGGTAATCATCGGGTCTCTAGTTGGGATGTTCAATTTTCGTCCATCCGTCCGTCCATTCGACGGAATCGTACTTGAGGTATGACTCGTACTTTTTTCTTCAGACGATCCCTAACGACAGCTGCCCAGACTGCGACGGATATCGATACCTGATTAGCCTCAAGTCATGCCTGAATTGCCTGTCTGTCGTCCCATCTGTCTGACCCCTCAATTTCGCTCCAGACATGACTAGTATCCCCTCCCCCTACACCACTCCAATAACGTTTGAAGCTCAGACTGCGACAAATATCGATAGCTGACACGGGGTTGCCGGCTGCTCTAACCTTGATCTTGTTGAAGACGAGCTTGTCCCAAAAGGCGTGAGTCGCGCGGCCTTCGTGAAGCCCTTGCACCTGTCACACCACACCAGCGCATAACATCAATCGGCCAATGAAGCAACCAAGCAACCAATCAATAAATCAAATAATCAGCCAACCAGTCATGAAATAATACATTACTGACTTAATTTGTGAATGAGGGAAGTACTACGAGAGGGAACGGGTGAAAGGGTGAATGACTGAGTGGTGAATGACTGAATAATCGAATGAACGAACGGGTGAACAGATTAAAATAAAAAGGATAGATCGAATGAATAAACGAACGAATGATGCAACGAATGCATAAACAAAATAAGACCCAGACGCATGAATCGGCCTGCCCCCCCCCCCGCGCGCGCTCTACCTTAGCCTCGCAAGCCTTGATGAAAAGCTTGGCCTTAAGCCCTCCCGCCGCAAGTACCCCCTGCACGATTTTATCGTGGAAACGATTCAGAACCCTGGGCACCACAGGCATGGTCGTGGGTCGAAGCGCCTGAAAAACAAACAAGACACGTGTTACGATGTAACCGCGGGGGCAAGGGAAGGGGGAGAGTGGGGGGGTGGGGTTCCATCTTTCTGGGCGAGGGGAATTTGCGTGTGCGAAAAATCGAGAAATGGAGGGCCAGGGGGTACTCGTAGGGCTTCCATGTGTTTGCTGGTATCGATCGATGTGTGTGCTGCTTCGACCAACACATAGTTACAGGGGTTAGGGGAGCATAGGGTGACGGCAGGTTTGTACACATCGAGAAAAGGAGGTTGCGCTGGGGCTTTGACCGCCCCCTAGGTCGCTTGGAGGCGCCTAGAATGTTCACAGCCGTGGGTATTCCCGTGCCGAAAAATTGTCGCCAAAGCGAGCCCCTAACACACTGCAGTCACCGCACACCCCCTAGCACACTGCAGTCACCGCACGCCGCCTTCTCGCAACGTTAGCATTTCTGATATGTTGTAGCAGTGTTTTGGTGGCTAGCACTACTGTAAAATATAAAAAACCCAGCTGCTGTAACTGCCGTATACCTCGGGGTGAAAAAAAAGATCTTGACCCTTCTTTTGTATGAATTGCTCATCATAATTGCTCATCATACCGTCGTTGGTTTTTGCCGTGGTTGATGTCATCATCTTACTGGGCAGCCACTAAGCACAATCTTCGTGGCCCTATCCATGTACTACTGCTGTATGGTTTGTCTACTGTAACATACGAAAGCCAGCACCAACAGGTACCATGGGATTTTGCGACGGTATGTGTATGCTTGTGTACAAAACAGAATTATGGCGGTAATGGTCTTGCTGTCGTTGTTGTTCGATACCAATACCACGTTCAATGTGCATCGTGGCAACGCAGTTTTCGATTGCCTGCCGGTGTTAGCGTCTGGCTTCTGCCACCGCCGCTGCCACTGCCGTGAAGGTTATGATGATGCTGGATGCGGTGGAGGTTACGATGAATGGATAATCGGTGCCCTACGAAGGCATGTGCATGTGTTGAAGGTCTACAGTACCTCTATGCTCCACCTCTACATTGATTAGTTGATTAATTGATTGAATTGCTGGTTTCGTTGGTGGATTGATGGATTGTTTGCCCAACGGTTGATTAGTTGATTGACTGATGAAAGGATTGCATGATTAAGTGATTGATGAAGTATTAGACTGGTTGATCGATTGGTTGATTGATTGATTGATTGATTGATTGATTGATTGATTGATGTTCGATAGTGATGATAATCGATTGATTGATGGATTGATTAAAGGATTGGTCGATGAGTGAGTGGGCGAAGTGAGTGACTGAATGTCCTACAGTAGCTTGACCGGAATATAACACAGAGAAAACGTGCACTATTCCAATATCTGCCAACACTAATATAAAGAGCGAAAAAAATCGCGTGCTATGGGTAGTCAGGGACCCTTCTTTTTTACACAAGGTCGGCGTCAAGAGGCACGCTTCCAGGTTTTCCAAGTAAAGTAAATAGCTTTTTGCATTGTGATGTTGCTGCTGCTGATGCTATTGCTGCTGTGGTTGTTGTTGCTATGGTCGCTGTGTTTGGGTTGTTCAGGTTTTTGTCGATGATATGGTCGTTGTGATTGTCGTGGTGGTTCGCGTTGCGAACGTGGGTGTGGTATACGGTGGTTGTGGTGGTGTGGTTGTAGTTGCCTCTGTTCTGTGTTGTCGCCGTCGTTCTTGTTGTTACTGTTGTGGTTGTTTTAGTGTTGTTTTATTCTTGTTACTATTGTTGATGCTGTTTCGCTCGCACAAACTCATCGCCGCGACCTAGATCGTCTACTGTCGCAAGATACGGCACACCTGGTACACTAAATACCTGCATGTCTTCGACAAGCAGAGTAGGATCTCCCCGAAAGAAGCCGATGGAAGCCCCAGCGTTGAGCTGGGTCATCTGAACACGAAATTGTGGGACGATTCGATCGATCGCGATAAACGCAAGCGGGCACGCATGCAAGCAGGTAACGTCAGCGGAATTACGAGAATCGATGGAGCAGCGCAAAAACAGAGCCAACACAAAAAACATCGAAAAATACATACCAAAAAAACAAAAAAAGTGGCTATAATAACGAAACAACGCCCGCCTTTCCTACAACAGGGACAGTCCCGCGAAACGCCTATTCTTCTGCCGCGCTGCCCCCCCCCGCCCCCGCCCTCACCTTCCTTCCCCCCCCACCTTCTCCCCCACCCCCCCCTAACTGCCCACCTGCACCATGCGTTCGAATATATGGGGAAGAGGAAGATAGGAGAGGTATACGTCGTCCGGCGCCGTCTCGACCGCTTCCATCACCACGCTAGACGCCACTCCCGCGATAAAGTTACGGTGGGTCAGCAGCGCGCCCTTAGGGTTGCCCGTTGTTCCCGAGGTGCTGTGGGGTATGCGACGGGTAGGTGAGGGAAGGATTTTTTTAGTAAAACGAAAGTATGACAGTTACGAACGAAACACCTGGCGGTTCAAAATGAACGATATGACAGTCAGGCCATTTCTTACACAGTCGGATTCTGCCAGCCGAAAACGGCCCTTTTCGACTGGACTTTCTTCCGACTGGATTCTTCTGGTCCTTCTTCTTATCGTCAGTCGAGTCAACTTTATAGTCTTCGTGCTCTTCCTAGAGGCGGTTGGTGTGAGGGAGTACTGCTGTATGACGCTGGAAACTCGGTTGGCAGCTCTGTGCTTGGCGCGTTCCTAGCGAGCGACGCGTGCTTCACGCGCGACGAACCTTCGTCCAAGCGAGTTGGTGGCGTTGGGCTTAGCCGAAAGCCGCCAAAGCTACGTTCGTGGCGTTGCACTCAGCCGAGAGCCGCCAAAGCTACAGCAGGCGTAGCCGTTGTTGGCAAAATGGCATCGATAACGCGCGCTACTGCCGTCGTGTGATACACGCTGCTGGCGAGCGGAGCTAGGTGTGCGCCACGCTGACTTGCGGCGAGAAGCAACAGCAGTGATAGCCAAGGAAGCGTCGGCGCTGTTGTATGATACTGCTGTGCGGTACCTGGTATGGGTGTGTGGGCGTGTGGGTGTGTGTTTTGTGGTGGGATGAGCGATGCGATGGGTTCAAAAAACAGGTGTAAAACTTTTTCGACTGAGTTTTTCGACTGACAAATCCAGTCGAAAACGTCGAGTTTTTCGACTGGATCCCCCAGTCGGAAAACTCAGTCGAAAAAAGTTGAGTCGAAAAAGCCCTTTTTCGACTGTGTAAGAAAGCCCGATTTGGGCCACAGTCGAAAACGGCAGTTTTCGACTGACAAATCCGACTGTATAAGAAATGGCCTTGCTAACGAATTACATTCATCAAAACGAAATAAAAACGGAAGATCATAACAAATACCATCTACCTACTGTAGTACCAGCCAGCAGGTCCGAAGGATGTTTGATACTTACAGAGGGCAGGTAGTAGTCACAAACGAAAAGTAATTACCAAAACAAACAAAAGAAACAAGCGATCAATAACAAAAAGGCCAAGACGAGCGCCATACCAAGATGATTATAGGACACATGCTATCAATAGTACGGCAGAGGTGCACCAATTATCTTCTGAGGCTCCTAACCACTTAAGGACCTATACATAGCTCTACATACCTCTCTATATAAATCTACCAGGTATATAAATGTATATACCTCTGTGTATCGTCCACCCAAAAGACTGGTTTGGAGAAAAACGAAAGCGCAACCCGATGAACAATATCGAACACCTTAAGGACAAACAGGCGGCAGGTGTATCACTCAGCATGCAAATATGAGTACATGGACTATCGACCCTGAAATTGTCGAACTCACAGCTGACGCGTTTACAAGATTATTTTTCAAAATATCTGACACGTTAAGTTCTTCATCAGGGTTCACTGCAGGATTAAAATTATTATTAAAATTACTATTAAGATTACTATTAAAATACCATTAATATTACTGTTACAATTACCAGTAAAATTGCTATTAAAATTACTATTACAACTACTATTAAAAGCACTATAACAATTACTATTAAAAGTACTATTAAAATTACTATTAAAAGTACTACTAAAATTACTATTAAAAGTACTATTAAAAATACTATTGATTAGATTTTGACTCTTGAAAAAATTACCAAAAACGAGCGACCGGTGTATCACGCATCTTGCGAAGATGAGTACCGACTCTAAATTCGTCGAACTCACAGCTGACGTTGTTAGAACAATATAAATAACATATCATGTACCAGGTATTGAACGAACACAAATGTCAAGACATAATGGTATTCCAGTGATATTCGGTTAAGGCGTCCCATCATCCAGAAAACCTTTTGGCCAAAAACTGCCCTCTTAGTACGCATCCTAGACAACAACAAAAAATAACCAGCGATCTACAATATCAGAATCTCCGGAACCCCGCCAAAGCAACGCACCGCCCCCCTCACTCACTAGCAGAACGTCGCCACGTCCGTCGCCGCGGGGGGACGGTGGGGGTGCGCGTGCGACGCTCCGATGCCCTCCACCTCCGCGAAGGCGTACACCCGGAGCCCCGCTCGCATGGCCTCGCTCCTCTCCCGCTCACTCACGCCGTCCATCACCACCGCGTTCTGCGGACAGGCATCGTCGGGGGGGTGGGGGGGCGATGGGGGAAGGCGCGCGAGGGGGGGGCGAGGGGGCGGGCGGGTGCAGTAGAGGAGAAGCGTGTTTTTTTTTGTTTCCGGTTCATATGAGTGGTGCTTAGTTGCGCTTTCGCCCTGACCCAGCCGGAGAGGCAGAGCGGAGAACGAAACTCTAGCATCCCCCCCTCTCCCCCTTTCTTTGTTCAAACATAAATTTTGCGAAAAAAGCGAACAAAGTAACGCATACATACCGCAGCTGTAGAGGCGGACAAAAGAAAAACACCCAACAAAACATTCGGACAAAAAACTCCTACGTAGACCCCTTCCCCTTTGTTTGTCGCAACGTTTTCGCCAATGCCACCACCACCACCACCAACTACACTACGCGATATTTTTTCACATGGGAAACCCACCATTAATTGTAGGATACACCCTGCCTCACACAAGAATATGAGCTGGGCCAAAACAATAGCTGGTGGAATTGGTGTCCCTGCAAGTAGAAGACGCGGGGTTCTCCCCCCCACAATCCCCTTTGCACGCACCTTAAGCGTCGGGCAGAGCCCCGCCCCCGAGATGGTCACCAACTTCTGCAACTCCGCCGCACCACCGCACACCACGGTGGTAAGGTCAGTCTGCTGTACCACAAACTTAATCGTCTCCGGTCCGAGGGTGTCGTACAGGGGCACTGTAACGCCAGAGTGGGCAAAGCTCGCCTGCGGGGGGATACAAGATAACGAAAAACAACGGTTGATTTGAAAAATTAAAACACTTGACTTCATGGGAGTTGAAAACGAAGGGCTGAAAAATGTTTGAAATTCAGCATTGCTGCAGTTGAAAACAAATGCCCAAGAAACCAAGTTAGACCAACAAAGGCTGAAACGTTGAAACTCAGACGTTGAAACACAGTTGAAAGCAAAAAATGAAAAAAGAAAAACTGTCTACACACATTTTTGAAAAAAACACTTTCGTTTAGAAATACATTTTGAAAAAGAGAAACCAGCAAATGGACCAAAAATAAAACAACTGCCAATACCTTAAACCCAAAATTAAAAAAAAACAACAGGATTTGGGCAGATTGTGGAGGCAGGTCGTGTCGGGGAGGAAATCAGAAGGCGGCATCGTCGACGTCGTCCTCGTCAGTCAATCCGTCAGTTGTCGTCCCAACACTCTGCAGCAAGGGAGAGGGGTTGGAGGTGCAATGTACCTGGTTTCATGGTATCAATAATCGAGTGGGGGTACTTCGGGTGGGGGTGCAATAATGACCGGCTTTGACTACGCCGTCTACCCTCGCTTGACCTGACCAAAGCTGGGCTAACCATGGCAAGTTTATCTGACTGTTGAGGAGTTTGATGTGAGTTCGACGTGAAAATATGACGACTACAGCATCGGCTACTGATCAACCTTTCGGGAGATGGCTGTTACTGGTGTCCGAATTACAATGTACGGAGTCGTAGACACGGGCGAAACACGGTGGTACTTGTATTGCTGCTCGCCAACACGATTTACAGACGGCTGAGGAGGGCTTGTTTCATATTTTCATAAGTCGCGATATGCCGGTCCTAATAGAGGGTACAGCCAACATTAACATCACGAGAACTAACCAAATCACCCTAAACTAACTGAATCAACCCAAATTAACCAAATCACCCTTAACTAAGCAAATCACCTCTAAAAAATCAACCTCAAACAAAAAAAGCACCTCTAAAGAAAACCCAGACTAACAAATCAAGCCCGACTAACCAAAATCAACCCTAACAAAAATAAATCAGCCCCAACTGACCAAATGTACCCTAATTACCCGAGTCAGCCCCAACTAACTCAAAACCACCCCAACTAACCTAACCAACCCTAACCTAGCCTACCTGAACCCACCCTAACTTACCTTAGCCTAGCTCAATCCATAACCAAATCTGACAAAAGCTAACCTATTCAAACCTAACCTCACCTGTTCCGCAATGACCCACTCCGGCCTGTTTCTCGAGAAAAGACCGAGAAGCTTCATGCCGTCGGGGTTAGGAGGGGTCAGCCCCTCCTCCTCCAGCCCGGAAGCGAAGTGGTCAATTCGTTCTTCGATTTCCCTGAGTCAGAAACGGAAAACATGGAAAAAAAACGAACGAGTGAACGAATAAACTCACCACAAACAAAAGAAAAACGCCGCGCCACGTCATTACCAACGGGGGTTCCTTTCGCATTGGGAGGCGCTTGCTGAAAAAAACAACCCATTGCTTTCCCCCCCCCCATCACCCCTCTCGATATACAGATAATAGTTGGCCTCGGTTGGCACCGACGCTGTAAAACATGCCAATCACTGCGTGAGCTAGACAACCAGGGTACCGTTTTTTTCTTTTTTTCGGCGGTCACCATGATGGTTATCGAGTTAGATCATATTGTGCGGGGTGGAGAACCCTAACTCCGCACAAGGGGAATGATCGCATCACGTAGTGTGAATATGGTAAGGCACCCACGAGGCAATTACATAGTAAATACCCATTGCTCTCTGGAGTGGCCACACCAGAAAACAATGTATAACTCATTGGCGCTGTCATCCATAAGCAAGAAAGTATGCACAAGGTGCCGAAGTCCGTCTTACGAGCGGTTCTTGGAAGGATGCAGTTCACCCTTCATGCGACTCGCCGAACATCTCACGGCGCTTCGCGCTTGGTGCAAGCAATGTCTGCCTGGTTGGTGAACACCCGACGTTCTCCGTCCCGGCATAGTAGGGATGCAAGGGTCTATGGTTGTGACTACGGCCATGCACAAACTGAGTACACCCCCCCCTCCCTCACCCTTGCCCCTGCCGGAACCCCAACGCCCCCTTCCCCCCGGCGTCTGTCTTCCCCTCCCGTTTTTCCCGCCGCACTGCCTCCCATCCCACCCACCCCCCCTCTCTTCCCCCACCCTTTCCCGTACCGGTACGTCTCGAAGACATAAGGCGTGGCATTCCCCTCCGAGTCGACCTCCCGTCTCCCCAAACAGGGGGCATCCGGGTTGACGCTGACGCCACGCCTGAAGCTCTCGTACAGACTGTGGGCATACTGCAGAGCTAGAAGAGGCCCCTGGTGGCATTGGGGTAGGCCGCACCTGTGAATGGCACCCCTGTCTGATGTCTCAGTGTTGGGGACCACTACTGAGTACGGGAGGCCGGCGGTGTTTCTGGGGAAAGACGGGAGGAGGGAGGGGGATAGGGAAATGGGGGGGGGGGGGGAGAGGGGGGGGAGGGAGGAAGGGAGGGAGGGAGGGAGGGAGGGAGGGAGGGAGGGAGGTGAAATAGACACAAACATTGACTGGAATCGCGCTAAATCCGCACGACATTTCCGAATCTCATGAAAACATCTTCACGTACAAGTTGTATGGCATTACACGAGAAGGCGGGTCATAAAGTTGCCGGACAGCAGAAGTGGGTGCAAGCGCGTGATCTCACAGAAGAGTGAAGTACCCAAGGCGTAGGAGCGCGGGTGGGGTTTCATAAGACAGGCTTTCACAGGAAACAGGGAACAAGGGATGGAAATACGCAGTAAAAATGCCAGATTATGTACACCACGTTACAACTGCACCCTCTTTTTCGGGTACAAACCACTTGGAATTAAAGTGGGGACAAACCACTTGGAATTAAAGTGGGGACAAACCACTTGGAATTAAAGTGGGGACAAACCACTTGGAATTAAAGTGGGTGACCAACCACTTGGAATTAAAGTAGGGGACAAACCACCTGGAACTGGGTTAATCTTCGCAGCTCTGACTTGGACAGCAGTACAAGAATTGGTTCTATTGTTTGATACGTGCTGCATCATCACTACTGCACTCCCCTTCGCTATGGCACTGCTCACTGCTTACTCCTGTTGTTGCTGCACCTTACGCTACGCTGCTGCTGATACCGCTGTATTTCTTTCCACCTTTTCAATGTGTTGACGAGGGGCAACAACCAACATACTACATCGACGATGGGTGAAGCGACACAGCCATTAATATTATTATTACCATTAATATCACCTGATACAACATCACCATTGCTATGATACGCTGAATAAATGAATACCGTTTGACGTAACAGTAGAGCTTACCACTATTTCGACAACATGGTTGACGCACACTGTGAACGAGACGAAGGGGGTTTCACTCTACATTGGTTTGTTAGTTGCGTTTCATTGGGTTAGGGTTAGGATATACGGAGTATAATTTAAAGACTATGTCAACCATGTTGTCGAAAAAGCGGTAAGGTGCCCCCTCGTCATTGGGCCTTGCCCTGCTGGCCCGGCCTTGCTGTCCACATCCCATGGAAACTGGTACCAGGTATGTACAAGTTCGAGGGTATGGCGTACTGTAGTGCATGGAAGGTTCGATGCGCTGGTTGATGTCGTGATTGGTGAGGCGACCAGAACGCATTATTGAGTATAAGTAGTCGTGAAATAGCCTAAACGTCAACAATATATACCAGGTACAAAGTGTCCTCGTACGAAACAAAAAAGAAATGCATAGGTACCGTGCACAGGGTATCTTTCAGTACGGTAAGATTTTTCCTCAACGGGAGAAAACGAGAAAACGACCACAGCAAATGGCAAATGGCGATTACAAAGTGTTACAAATGTCGCCCACACCAAGGTTAGGGGGTGATCAAAAGAGTCCCAACTATTATTACAAGCCAAACAACAGCAGTTCTACGACGCGCGCACAACATGATGATTTCATATTTGTATACCCGTACGTGTTGCTTTACATATTCTTCTTACATAATACGCTAACGTCGTGGAAGTGGCGTGTTGTTGGATCTTTGAAAAGTTCTTGGTGATACACCTCCCAAAAAAGCTGCGACGCCCGAGCTCCACTCGGCCTCCGGCGGACTCGCGGTGCCGCCACGTCCCATCCGCACAGCAGCACTACGACGTGCCGGCGAAAGAACGGCCGTCGGTGCCCCACCTCGAGGGGGGAACGTGGAAATCGCCCTCCCGGGGACGGCTCGCTTTCCCCCCCCCCGCTTTTTCTTCGTCGCTGCCCGCTTTTTTTTTTTTCGAACTCCAACTATATTAAACTTTCGAATTGCTTTTATCCGAAGGGTGCGCCAGCTAGCGTTGGGCTGCGAAAGCAACTGAGTTAAATCGACACACGACGCGTATGAAAATACGTGGAAGTGTGGTGAGCTAAAGCTTTATTTTTCACCATCCGCCGGAGGATGAAAGAAAAAAAAAAGAAGCTTTTTGGCCGCTTGAGCCATGGACACGAGACGACAAGCGCGCCTGCGTCAACAGCAAGCACAACAACACCAGGACCAATTACAGCAGCGTCCAGCCGTCGCCGCTCGCCGTGCGCAGGATCGGCAACGCGAGCACTTTTCGCTTGGCCCCCGGCGTGGCGGGGAATAGTAAACAATTGCAACTCCCGCCCAGCCCGAGAGCATTGTAACCAACGAATCGGCTGCTGCTCGCCTGTCAGGTGTATTGCTCCACGTAGTGCTGCATTGCTGTACTGCTGTACTGGGTAGGTCCGTGGGTAAATGGTGGGTGGTGGGTGGGTGGTGGATGGCGGCTCGTTCGCTCCCAGAGATGGCCGAGTATCGTAAAAAAATGAAACTACCCCCGTCTGTTTCCTGTTTCATACAAGGTCCTCAAGAATCAACTGCTCCCCGCGTACCAGGTGTACTGTGCGTACTGCTGCACTGCTGTACTGCTGTATGTAGTAAAGGTTTGGTCGGTGGGTGGGTGGAGGGTACACTGCGTGGTCCGTGGTGGGTGGGTGGGCCGTTCCGTACGTGGGAGTCTTTTCTCGTCCTGTGGGAGATGAACCTTTATTTTGGTTTCTTAATTACCGGCCTCCCACTGGTGCTTGGGAGTACCACCGTCCCCACTGCTGCACTCCTCTGTCCTTTACCACCGTACGTACTGCTGCACTGCAGTGCCGTACTGCTGCCCTGTTATTATTTTGTTTTTTAGTACTTACATACAGAGGATGATACAGCACCAATTTGTTTTTTTCCGCCATACCGGCCGGCAACTGGCAAACTTCGGGAGTACCACTAGTATTAATATTAATAGTACTACTTCGAAGTATTACTGTTGACATCATAGTAGTACAGATGGCTGATTGATAAGACCGCGTTTCCTATTTTTGGTCGCAAATCTCCGGGGGGAGAAAAGCAACTTCATTGCAACATGTTATGGGCTTGTTGTTCTCACATTAACTCGCATGATCAAGTCAGGGCTATAACAAGACGACAGCAGTCTTACTCTGTCACAGCCCTTGCGGTCATAGTCCGTATATTGCAAAACCACGTTGTAAAGTAAAAACACTTACAGCATCACTTATAACACGATATCGGAGAAACTTCATGACCGGATCGCCCCCATGGTCTAGCGGTTACCCTCGAATGCTACTACTAATATTATTGATAGAGTTGGTTCTGGAATTAAAATCCCGCGGGGATCTATCTGACTGTTGAGTTTGTTTGCAACAATAAAAAAATCATAGGGATCAACTGCTGGGAGCGCCTAGCAGCGTGAGTAGGCGCAATTCGATGCGAGTCGACGAGGGAAGAAAGTGATTTACCCTTCACGCGATAAAAATGAAGGTGCGTAGCCTTAGTGGGGAGGGGGAAGAAGAGTCTGCACAGCGACCCCGGATCTGAGATACGTCTAGGGAGGGAGACTGAGAAAGAAAAAGAGCGCAGAAAATAGATGGAATGAGCAAACACACATGGCATGCGCCGCTAGCCGCGATAGCCATGAAACATCATATCACATTTGAATTCGTACCGGCTAGTAACCATGAGAGTCCTTTCGGGGTCTGAAGTCAGCAGAAGCCACCAATACCGTACGAAAACGATCACAACATTGACAAGGAAGGGCAGTCTCACGCCTCACCAGCCATCTACTACAGTCTACAGCAGGACAAGAGGGCAAACGCGTTGCAAAACGGTCATCGGCCAAAACTCATCGGTCCCTACTCTGACGGCTCGTCACGAAGACAGTGAGATCTGCAGCCATTACCTGTACATGGGCTATTGTATGGCGATCCATAGATCTTCAGTGCCATGTGATTAGTGCCTTAGCCCATGGATGTGAAGCACAAGGGTGCAGCATCATCCTGCTAGCGCGTTTTCGTTACAACCCCTTCAAGTGAAGTTTTGGTATGATCTATTAATACATACCTGGAACTAATAAGCGTTGTTGCTGTTGTGGTTGATCTGACAATCGTAGCTCATTGCCATAATCTAACCTGTTGTCACAAAAAGCCGTACCTGGTATCATCACCTAAACGCCGCGGCGCCGATTGCTACTAATCGTAATACATACATACTTCCAAGTATATCAGGTATACGCGTGGCCGACGCTGCACAGGACACCACATCAAATAACAAAAAACAATTACTGACCCAGATTGTGTTTCGAATTTCGTCGAGGGTGCGTTGCAAGGTTATACTTGGGCTTTCGGCTCGTGGTGCGGCGTCAGGGCTCTCCGCAGGGCCCCTAGAGGGATCTCGAAATTTAGACATGAAACTTTGAAGTATGGTAAATACTGCGCGAATATACTCAAAACGTGCGTCTTACGGCCGTTTTTATCGGAGACCTTTTTTGGTCTTGAATTTCCTAAATTTCCATATTTGTGACATGTGTCTTAAAATACGGAGGCGTTCTGTCATAATTTGTGAAATTCTTCAGCCCCAAAAAATATGGAAAAGTTAATTACCACAAATTAGGAAATCCTGTCGTCGATTTCCATATTTCGAAGGCAGTGCTCTGACAAGCGCCGTGGCTCAACGCTGGGGCCATCGGGTAGCTATAAACGTTAACCAGAGTGGTCCAACATTATGGCCGATGGAAGGAAGCGGCCTTGGCCTCCGGAGGACTCATCCTCGAGTCAGACGAAACAACGATTCAGCCTTCCCAATTATCCAGACACGAGGCGCTGAAACATGAAAAAGGCTATCGCTGGTGTCCTCGTCGTGCTCGGCATGTTCCTGACACCAGGGAGGGGCTGCTGTCGCCGGATTGCACGAATCTACTTGGCCTGGGTGCTTTCCTCTGCGGTCTTCCGGGATGTTCGCTCATGCTTGCAGTGTGACGACGCGCGTGACTGCTGGTGTGGGTGGTGGCGGTCTTGCTTTATGGCTCGGCTTCCAAAAATCAGGAAAAAAAAGACAAACAACCCCGCGCTCGACAATCATGCACAAGTTTTTTCATGGAAATTCTGGAAAAAAAAGAGGAAATTTAGGGAATTCACATCTCCGATAAGAACGGCCCTTACACGCTATTTTTACCCTCTCGTGGAAGGCGGGCATCAGGGGGGCTTTTAGTGTACAGAACCACTATGACATACTGGTACCTGGTACGAAGTAAAACAGGTCCGAAGGCAAAAACAAACAAAAAAACTGAAACGCAACAAAAAACACCACCTGTGGTCAAATGGTTGGGGACGAACACTTAGCTCAGGGCGAGCATCGTCCCTCGTCCACTTGACAAACGCATGACAGAAACACAGCAGTAATATTAGAGCACGTTGGGACGGAGTCCCGCCGTCAAAGTCAGACAAACAGCAAGACCCACAGGCTGTGCGCGGTGTTCTATCAACAGCAGCACCAGCAATCCGTTCTACCCCCGAAGCATCTACCTATAATACTCTACGTTTGAGCCTGTGCCCTACCTGAATGAAAGATAACTGTTTCGAGTCTTGAGTCGGCGTGTCGATTGTCGAGCACATATAAGGGAACAAAGGGGCCATAAAAAATACACCTCGTGCGAAACAGACGTTACATTATGCAATTCAAACGTGAAGCGCCAGCGTCGGGAAACGACCTAAACAAAATTTAGCCGATGGCGAAACGGACCCAGATCATAATTCGACTACGTACGGCGAAACGGACCCCAACAAAAAGCCCAGCGAGCGGCGAAATGACTGGGAAAAAAAACGCTCAAGGCGAAAACGGACCCACTTTTTTTCTTCTCACCTACGGCTAAAGGGGGCCCGCACTTTTTTTCGCCGCAGACGAACAAGGTGCGGCGTAAACAAACCGGGGGGCGGCAAGCCGAACGCTGACTCCGGCACATGGTGCGCTAAGCGGAATTATCGCGCAAAAGGTGCGCCAGCGCACCGCTGCACGCCCTATATAACCCTGGCGCGTTGGACACTACTTTCAGTATAACGACGCCCGGATTCATTCTTTTCCTCTGAAAAATCAGCCTGCCTTTCTTATTCGCCTGCTTCTTATCAGGGGCCGTCCTGTAAGCTACCAGGTACAGACTACGACGGTAAGAAAAAGTAGCCCATACCTGGTAGCTTGTTACCGTATTATTTTTCGTCCCTTGTCGCCTCTCATGCCTTAAAACGGTTGCAGTACGAACATTCGTGAGACATGGGATACGAGCCACAAGCTGTGGCCTGGTGCATCCGCAGCCGTCGAGGAACGAACGGAAAATACCGTGGGCTAATGGAAACCCCGGGATATAATCGACGGCCTCTTGGGCAACTTGCACGCATGCATGTTAACGTGCAGTTACATTCAACGTTGAAACTGAAAATCAAAGACTAGAAGGCCAGCCACCGAGGGGTATCCCCCGGTCTCTTCTGGAACGTAGAAACAGAAAAAAAAAACTCCCATGATACCTTAAACCATCCTTGCAACGTAGGCAAACAGTAACCACTTTACCATGTTGCAATCCAGGAGCGGTTTGCTTGCATGGGGGTCATGACATTAGAAATTTCGGAATGTCGAAGGAAGAGACATCGCGTGCGGTGATACGAGCACGACTGTACATTATCCGCAGCAGTATGATACCAGCAATGCCTTATTAATCGTATATGCCCTGTTTGCCAAAAAGAAGCCCCCCGCGCACAAAAAGCAAAGCACGAACACAAAAAAAGTACATCGCACATCACACCACAATTAAAACAGGCGCAATGTGATAACAATGGCACAGCAAACAGCACGTAATGCGAACAACATTCAACCGAAGAGGGAACACGAAGGGTCGATCTTCATTGTCATATCCTAGTACCTGTAGCAGCAGTAGCAGCAGCAGCAACAGACCGTGAACGTGTACGAAGCAGCAGTAGCTGCGCTGACGTGTGGAAACGTGACGTTGCAACGACCCTAAGCAGAAGTGCTGATTCGTACCTACCAGGTGCCTGGTATATACTATGTGGAATACCGTTGTATAGCGGCAGCAGTAGTTTTGCTCTCGTACGCTCATCTACCACATACCAGGTACCTGGCACGTACCAGGTACCAAGGTATGACAACATGAAGATGCTGTACGACTGCAGATGCTGTTGCACTGCTGTCCTGTATTCCTGTAACTCCATGGCAAAGCAAACTTTACAAAAACTGAGCTTAGCTCACACAGCTGCTCGAACTCGCGACGTTCCCAAGTACCTGGTATGATATACCTGATACGCACATAGGAAAGGGAATCCTAAGAGCCCCTTTCGCGTGAACGGATAGCGATCTAAACCACGAGAAGTGCAGAAGTGAGATATTGTCAATCGTCCGGGAAGAGCGTCCAGCAGCCCAAGTACCACCATGCTGCTCGTCAGTCGCACATTCCCCTAAGTTGCACTTGTGACAAATCTCTTACCCTGGCAGAAAGGACTGCTTCGTGCGGCCGGCGCCGAAATCGTCACATCTTCGCAGTTTTCCCTCTCAAGCCTCGAAGGGGTTCGTGGTATTGCAGGCATAATGCGTTAAATAACCTAGACGAGGGAGAACAAAAAAAAAATCTTACCCACACTTTTTTTTTCAAGGAGCCAGACAGGGGGGGTCACTAAAACCAAGAAAAAAAAAAAAAAGTAGAAACAGCGTCATTTCCTCGTTTCGCACAGAAATCACAACGCACCGATTTTTTTTCGTATTGAACTTTTTACGTAGGAGTGTGGCTCCGTTTTTTTTTTTTTGCGTGCTCCCCTGGTCTAGAGTTAACTGTCTCGTGTAACCGCAAATCGTTCTTGTGTTGGAAATACTACAGTACGAGTCGGGGGAAGCCTGAGGTACTTCGGGGTAACTCATGCCCCCACTGAAAGCGTTGAGGCTAAAAAAAGAAATTGTATTGGAGTTGGTAGAGCCAGAGCGGTGAATGGCTGCGATGGGATATGAAATATAGGACATTCCGCCCTGGTCCAAGTAGCTGTCGGTTTACGCTGCCTGCCATTCAGCACGTTTCGGGACATTTTTACGGCACAATTTCCGTGAGAGTATTGACGGAAGAGTTGCCGATTTCACCGAAAGTACAAACACTCAATCGTGACCAAACCGGGGACGAAAAACGATTGTCCCCGTTGTTTCGGTGCCCATGTTTTGGCCCATGTCCGTCGCAGGGAGTCTGTCTTGTATGGCTCCTGTGCTTGAAACGAGTCAGTATCATTCTTCTTGACAATTCGGTGGCTACTGGACGTTCGTTGGCGACATCCTGGCAACTATTGCCGTGGTTGGAGTCGAATTGGCCAAGAACGGCACATTCAAAGATCTGCACCTATTCATTGTGCTGCATCATACCTTCCTTACGATAACATCAAATCTTCTGAAAAACAAAAAAAAACGAAAACATGGAAAAAAAAAGGCACGCCGCAGTAGACGGGAGAGGGCTACGCTAGGGTCGCCAGAGTTCTGGCAACTACTGAAGGTTGTGTTCCAACGCTGTCACCAGGGGCATTCAAGCCAACACATAGCGTTTAGCATCAAGGTCGTCAAAACCGTTCAAGTGTCTCTCTCATTCGGCAGCCCCCTGTGATTCAGCTGCAGTGCTTCGCTATCGGCGAGGCTGATCAACGCGTGCTTAGGCTTGGACGACACGGGCGAACATAACAAACGTCTTGGTAAAATAAACTCGGATCGCCATGTACTATTAATGGGCGGCGCGATAACGGGATTCGAAAAAAATGACAAGTTCATTGGCACTGACAGTTATTAATAATACGTAAGGACATTTACCTCCAGTTATTCACGCTTAGAGCCCAGATTAACGAAGAGCACGGAAAATCGTAATTCGTTTTTTTTCTAATTTCATGAAAAAAACACGAAAAAATCAACTATGCTTCTTATCAAGGAACGGTGTAGTGCGTTCTAGAAAAGAAAAAAAAAAACGCAAAAAGGTCAACGAACACCCGTGGGCAACGACCGAGGCGAGCGATGGCTCGCGTCCTCCGCGGAGCGCCGCGGCTAGCGGCAGATTGTTTTGGCCGGTAGCGGCTTGGAGGCTATGGCTCTAGGCGTCTCTTGGATGGGCTGGCGCCACCCCGCCGCCCGACATGGGCAGCAGCGACGGGGATATAGCGGTCGAACTTCTGAGCGAAGTCATCATGTGGTAGTTGGTCGTGTAACTTTCGAGGTGTAGGGCGACGAAAAACTGGGTTCGCGGCGGTCTCGATTGTTTTCGAAGCGTAGCAGGCGGTCTGCGCTGTGCTAAGTACCTTCGGAGGCCGCGCTGCGGCTGCTCCGGTGGCTACCTCTCGCAATGGTGGCTTCTCGCCTCTCAATCAGCCGACGACATGGCACCAATGCGCGTGGCCGGCTTCGGTTACACAGAACAAGCCATGTCTAGGTGGACAAACTCCCCAAATTGAATTTCGATTTTCGACTAAATTCGACCGAGAAAGTCTTTTTTTTTAATTCTTTGTTGAATTTGAATTTTTGTAATAATTTTGAGAATGCCTGCTTGGTGATTCATTTTTGTACCAATCAGATGCAAATTAAATTCAATTCTAAAAAAAAAATCGAAATTCGATTTGGCAAGTTCCTCGTTAATTCGGGCTCTTATTCTTGAGCGAACACTGCCCAGTTTGTAGATCTTACTTGTTCATAATGGGCGTCAACGCTTTAATGAATCGGCTGTCACATTTTCGTGCGACGCTACCGGTGTTTGTAATATGTAACGGCCGTAGCATCATACATACCTGGTACAACGCAGTTCGGGAGTAGTCGTGTGTTGGTGGGAGAAAAAAACACAGCAGTGTTTTATCAGCTCGCTTTTGTTTCCGCAGGTAGATGCGTGTTGGTGGGAGCTTATTGATAGTTGCAGCGTTTTGGTGGCTCGTTTTGACGAGAATGCGTGCTTTGTGTGATCACGTGATCACTGTTTCCAGTAGAAGCGCTTACGATTGAGGGAACCGTCCTCGAATCGTCTCCGCAACACAAAATTTGACGTTTTTCTGCCAATAAAAATACAAAGAGCAGAGACAAATCGTCGCGGTAGAATACCACAACAAGCGAATCCTACTGCAACCTCTACTCGTCACCGTCGCAGCACCTAAGCCACTATCACCCAACGCTACAATCCAGTCTCTAACTGCAGCCACATTTTCGGAACTACTGCATTAGACTAGAGAATTAAAAGATGAAGAAATAGAGTGGGATCAAAGTTACAAATTCGAACAAATGAAAGGCTGACGTCCTTGAAAATTAGTTATAAAATGAAACGTGAACATTTTCATGCGCACAAGACGTTGCGCAACGTAAATGCGCTGGGCCGCTCGTAGCACAATCAATATCTCTCCCTTGGTGTGCATTCGTGCGACATATGTCGTGTTTTTTTGCCTGGTGCGGCGATTCCTTGCCACGTCGGACTCCGACTGCACCAGGGATATCATACGACTACTGCTGTAACCGCTTCAAGTGTTGTTGTTTTCGTGTTTGTCGTTGACGATACGATTTAGTAACGGGGACCGCCGGTAGGGACAGCTCACGCTATCGCTGTCACGCGAACTGAAGGACACGCCAGAAAACCAGCTTGATTGCGAATGCAACAGAGTTAAATCGACACACGACATGTATGAAAACACGTGGAAGTGTGGTTTATTTCCCCCATCCGCCGGAGGATGAAGAAAAAAAAAAAGATCGAATGATTTAATAACTCAGTGACCTACAGCAATCGTAATCCGTGGTCGTGAAAAGGCAAAAATAGCGGACAGGCACGTAGTTGGCAGAAGACAAATCACAAGTAAAGTAGACATACCATGCACGTGCGCTTACTGCCATGATGGCATCATACTACTACTGTAGAAAGGCCCTGCGTGCAGCACGATACGGCAAAAAACCTCTTGAAGGATCTCAGCCTGATTGATTAACACCTTTAGAGCCCCCGAACCCCTCCCTATACTAAATCCATGTAATTTTGTCCTCAAGAACGGGTTTCCAGTTGTAAAAGGGTTAAGGCGGGTCTTCGGGTCTTTCGGTGAGATCTTTAGTTTTTCTTCGGACAACGTCACCAAAACACGTGGTGGAATCGCGCGCCCTGCTGACCTCGAGCCCACCACAAGGTTCGGATTAGGGTGCACAGTGGTCTTGCACGTTTTGCTGCAGGACGGTGCTGCAATTAGGGCTACCCATGATACTACAGCAGCAGTATCGGCTTTATACCAATCGCCGTGCATACATGATAATTGGTATTGGCTGATCATAACACACTACTGCCGTGTTTTTGGCGGGAAAGCGTAGTTTTTCCCCGCCGAATTTTGATTTCACCAAGGTTTCGGATCTTCCTAGGGCTCCAGCACCTTCGTGGGACCACGGATTCTACATTTTTGATATTTTTGACGAGAGTTAATGTGAGAACAACAACAACAGCACGCAAGATACCACCGTTAGCAACCCAGATAACACCCGGCCGCGAGATGAATTTCTGAACCGATTACGAACAAGTACGACATCCCCTCAAAACAAGCGTGGCAACCGCAACTTCAATGGCGGCTTTGGAAAGATCTTGGAAAGATCTTGGAAAGATCTTGGAAAGATCGTGGAAAGATCCCGTCGATATTATTTTCTATACCCCCCTTGAAGGGAGCTGCTTGAAGGGGGCGTGATCGAGGAAGTACGGAGACCGCTCAGACGCATCGCTGGGCGTGTGCACTATCCCCGTTGTCGAGACAACCAGCCATTCATATGAAATTCGCCCAGGGTGGTGTGTTGTCCTGCGCGCTACGTACACTGCTGCGTTTGGATGCTACTTCACAAAATCGAGCACAGCGTTTTTGGCCATAGAGCACGTTGGGGTTCGCATGCATCTTTTGGTATCTGATGCTCTGGTGTAAAGCTATTTGCCTAGCTTCAAGCGTCGATTGTAGTCATACACCGTCATACAATACCAGGTACGAGTCTACGAGTACGCCAAACATCTCGGCATCGAATCGGAGGGTCTTTGCTGCCTGTCCGTCTGTCTGTCGTCTGGCTATGGAACGTCTGTCTGTCCCGCATGCTGTCCGTCTGTTTGTCCGTATTCTGCATGTGTGAACATCTGTATGCGCGCTGTGTGTTGTGTGCCGTCTGTTGTCTGCGGACCTTCATGCGCTGGAAGTGAATGACACATATCATATCAGGGTACCTATGTGATGAGGGGACAGGCGAGCAACGTCGGACAAACGCCTTACCAAGGGATGGCGACCCAAAAATCGAGAAAAAAGCACGGTCGTATCAACCGTCTATCGTGTCACACCAGGTATTATGCACGAGGTACATCCCCCCATTCACTATTAATAGGGGCGAATGGCGACTGACAGCAGTTTCTAGCGGACCACAACATAACGGACCCTTTTCGAGCTTTAGGTCGGCTTCTACTACCGCCGCCCGACATTCATCTATATCATTCTCCAAATTGTCAACCAACGCACACACCTTGATGGCAGTTACAAATAACCTGCTGCGCTAGGTTCTAGCGACAACTATCATATCATCAAACGAAGTATGCTGTCATGTGTTGCACTTCGGGCTCGCCCCTGCCGCAGCACTGCCGACTGCTTGTGTGGCCGGCGCTGTAATCGATATATAGCAGGTACTCGTACATGTTTGGTATTTTGGCCAGTTTTTCCCCCTGATACTCCCGAGGAAGTTGTGACTCCCGCATTTTTTTTCACACTGCCCAACCTTAATCCATCGGGGCATAAAAAACCCTGCGACAAGCCATACGTGTATCCGTGGTACCTTATCGTAAGTGCGTCCGTACTACGATCCTACCTGATATCGGTACCTATTACAGCAGTGCCATGTACAGCAGTGCCAGTACGAGTACTCGTAGCCTTAGTCGCTATACATACCGCCCCAAACAAAGACGAAAATAAGGTACTCAGGCCATTGCGTACTGCCACCAAAACGGGCGAGACACCTGGCGCAGAAATAGTACCCAGCTCGCAAATATGAGTATCGACGTATCGACCCTGAATTCGTCGAACTCACAGCTGACGTCGTTACAATAATTTGATAATATATGTACGCTCCATGCCCGTCCTGTCGACGACGCCAAGTGAAAGGTGGCTTGGTAGGGTGAGGACACAGAGTATCCTCCGCCAGGTGTGCCTATTAAGCAGGTCCTTGTGGTTACCCACGTGTGTTCGCTGCTCGTGATAACATAGAGGAGCAGCTTTACGACAGTTTCGCATCCTGATGTCGACTGGTACAGAGATGGTTCATATAACCCCCTCCTGTCCCCTGTTTATCCCATCTACGATAACCTTTCCAAACGCTACGAACATGTTTCAAATACCTACCACCGGGTGTTACATGATCAGGTAACTACCGGCCTTCCCCCAAGGCAAAACCTAACGCCTGGTAGCGCCAGCCTATAAGAAATATACTGGCTGTGTCAGCAGCCAGAACCCTGGATCGAAAGAGTGCACTCGTCGCCCACCCCCGGCTGGTGGTGGGGCCTTGCCGGAGGCGTCTCCGGAGGAGACACGTTTGCACGCGATTAGGATTCACTGGGGCTAAAAGCCGTCAATTTTGGGTCATGTTTGACACGCAATTCCTGAGGTTCACGGGAGGCGGTTGACTGCTGCGTAAAAAAGAAAAAATGAGATAAAAACCGAACCACCCGTACTCCCCTTTCTTTCCTCTCGTTTCTCTTTTGCGCACGTCTCTCTCATCTCTGGGCGCCGCGCATTTTGATGGGCTTCCGTTTTGTAATGTGGTCATATCACATCATAGGACGTATACATGCAAGCACTGGCAGCATGCAGCATTGGCAGCTGCAGCATGCAGCATTGACAGCTTCGTCAGCCACCAGCACTGGCAGTATATGCTGGACCAGGGCCCAATCCTACCTTTTCGCCCGCGGCGAAATTGATCGAACTCACAGCAGACACATTCGAGATCATTTTTATAAAATGGACCCAGCGAACAACACCCAAGACCCGCACATGCGTTTAGAAAAAAATGGCGTGGAGCTCCGGCCGATGGTGCGCTGCGCTAAATTCTGAGCACCATTTCCCCACCATTTTCTAACCCTGATACCAGGGACGCAAGGGAGACAAGGAAGGAGTGGTACGATATATCGGCTGTATGATGGGTTCCCGATGCTAGCCTATACAAGCTACCTGCACCAAGACCGATTTGCCGTGTTCGGCATCTGGGGCGGGCCCGTATTCGGAAGCACAATTGCGACTAAAATTCCGAATTTTCTCGAAAATCAGCGTTTGTGGCGTTTGCACTCAAGGAAGGATAACCTACGACGCTCAGGTGCGTGGGAGAGAGCGCACGACGGCACCGCAGCCCACCTAGTGGATAGATTGAACACCTACCCTGTACCGTCGTGCTCGCGCAGAAGTGGGCTTTATCGGTTGCAATCATCGTTGGCACGATGCGTTGCAAGAACTGATTTTCTTGGGGGGGGGCGACAATAAGGGGCAAACACGGTCAAACGGCTTGAGGTATTTAGTAATGCCCCGTTTTTCACGAGTATGAGAGCACCTCGAACCCACGAGCGAGGGAAGCAAGTGGGTGCAGGGTGGAGAGGCAACGCAGCGTAGACTCTGCACCACGCTCCTTGGGTGCCTTCGCAACAAACACTAGGCTTGCACCTAGGCGCTTCCGTCAGGTGGTTAACGGCGAAGGCGAGGAAGTTTTAAATTTCAAAACCATGAACAAAGACATGAACTCGTACTGTTTCTACTGCTTGCTGCAGGCTATATGTCAGATACAAGAGTGCGAAGATAATACATGGGGCGAGCAAAACAAAGTACGTACGTCAATATTTCACTTTTGTTAACTCTGTACACAAGTAAATATGGTCGTGTACACCATAGCACCGCTACTGTACAATCCCTACGGAGACACACTCAACCGCACTAAGGCATGGCACTGACGGAAGGGGACGTGCCACCCTATACTGAGTAGTATGACCCTTCACACAGATAGGAGGTGTCATAATGGGGGAGGGGGGGGGGGGGGGCATACTCATTTGTTGCTTGCCTTAGCCATTTGACCATTGACCATGCATCACTCTCGAGACGGAGCACCGTTCTTACTCCTAATAGAGAAACCTCCAACGTTTGGACGCTCATGACGATTTTTCCATATATTACATAAAACTGCTTGCTTATCCTATCCCCTTCCTGTTTCACCGTCTGTGGCCACCATCTATCTCCTAGGATAGCGATCATTTTCTCGCTAATCTCTAGCCTAACAAACTCTTCCATGTCACATTCGTCTGATTTCATCTCCTTCTCTAACACATCCCGCTTGTCGTAATGGGCGGGGGTGATAACGAAGGGCGCGCTAACGGTATCCACGATAGCTAAGGGATATTAACAAATCTTGCCCAGATTGCAGACAGTGCGATAACAAGAGGGTGTGATAGCAAGGGGTTCGAAAACAAGGGGGGTGGGCCGGCGTGATAAGAAGGGGTGTACTAACACGTGAGAGTTTGCAACTAGTTTGCTTTTCCATTACCATGCAAACCCGGTGGTGCTCAGGCCCACACTTGGACCCAGAGACGACCGCAAATATCCCCGTCTTGCCGCGATCCCGGAAAACATTAGTTCCAGGGACTCAATAAATCGGCTGCTGCGCTGGGGTGGGCGACCATATATTTTAGGCGTCTAAACGCACGTTGCGAAGCGGTTTTCGGGCGTTTATTTATTTACGCGCATTTTCTGGCCTCCGGCGGTCCTCAGGGGGGGGACCTACATTCCTGCGGTGCGTGAGCGCAACACGCCTTCCAGAGTTCATGTTGCGCTACACACAACAGATGCCGGAGCCCAAATTAACGCGTGCCTGGGTCACATACCAGGTAGGGATTGAACAGTGTGAAAGACGTCCGAGGATTGCACCTCAGAGGCCCGTGCCCCGCTGAAAAAATAACTGCTGCCATAGTCTAGCCTAACCACATAATATCAAAGCACGAGTACTTGAAACTTTGTTTCTAGCCGACGCCGAGAACAATAATTTCATGCAGGATTATGCGGAGGTTGCATGGGAGCAGTCAAAGGGGCTCATTTAGACCCGGTTTTGAGCCGTCTTCGTAATAACTCGAGATGAGGTCCACCTGTCGGCGCGCTGTTTCCTGGACGTGTCTCACCGTGCTCACCCCTTTCAACTCTGCTGGGGGCGGCCTCGTTCTCGAGATGCGTCGTGACGCCCCTTGCTAAATCACATTTTCGGCCAAATACGTATCGGTTCCGAAATGTCAAGTGCGTAGTCTTACATATAAAAACACAAAAGCCTGTCCCAACATCAAGCCATTGGCCCGATATTCGTTTTCCTCTTTTTGCTTATTTTTGTTTTCTTCCCTCTTTATTTTGCTGTATACATACCGGCGCAAAAGAACTTTTGCATACTATACTCCAAACTGCTTGCTGTTTGTCGTGCTGCCGCTGCTGCCCTTGTTGAATTAACGCGCACATACGACTGCTGCTGCCGTTACGAACAAATGCTAACATTAGGTAACGGTACCTTCATCAAGTAGATCCAAGAGGTTGACACCACGAGGGAACTGACTGCGGGAGACCAACCATAACAAACAGCTGCTTGTAAATATATACGAAGTAAAAAATGAGAGTGCGTGTTTCTTGGTATTCCGTATTCTTTCTCTGCACTCTATGTACCATGAACTGCTTTCATGCAGCCCTCTTGGCAGTGCAGTACTCACCTATTACCTACCTACAGTCTTTGTTTGCCACTGACATCCTCGATCATAACGGGCATGCGCTAGGCCGCAGGGTGGCGTCATAAATACAAGGAAGATGTTGTTGGAGGTATGCCCTGAGCGCTCCGCGGCTTCTTTTACGCGTAGAGTTTTGCATTGGTCGCGTTAGATCGCGATGAAGGAGTTTCGGACCGAGAGGTCAACCGACTCTTACTGCGCGGGGGGCAGCCTCGGGGCGTGGTCGCGTCGTGCACTCGCGAGCGGTGCTGAAATCGTTGATGTTGCATCATGGTTCCGGCAAACGGTTTACATACAAATCGGATCTCAATCACAACAAATTTGGCACTCTACAATCGAGGCGAACCTTTAAAAAATCAGGCTCATGACGCTGACGGTCCGAGTTCAAATCCTGGCATGCCTTCCGTTTTCCTTTTTCTTTTACGTGTACGTACACTTCCCCTCCCCGTTTTTTTTCCTACGAATCTGATGGCAAGAGTTTGAACCCCGGTATGCCCTCGATCTAACCTTTTTTTGGCATCTTTGTCCTAATTTTTTTTTGCGTGGTGTATGTGGACACAACAAAGTAGCCCTCGGATGCGTGTCTACCTACTGCAAATAACACTCGGACTCGGTTTTGGTTTCCTGGATGCTGTGCTGCACAACATAGTATCATACAAGATGCTTCGCTCAGAAACAAAAAATACAACAAACTATGTGAAGCGGACAGAGGTTCACGATTGATGGCTGATGGCAGGTGCAAACTTGGCGGCTTTGATAATGGCAAGAGTCTCATCGTCATGCTCCAGGAAAACAGGTCGGACGCCACATGTATGAGTATACCGTATGCGCCGGGTAGCTTGCTTTAGGCACTCGCGATGTGTACGTCTGTCTCCAAGTTTGTGACTATGGCTACATTTTTTTTTTCGTACCTCTCTAGGACGACGAATCGGCCCAGACACTTGGTGTGATGGATGTCCATGTGTGCAAAAAGCGGTTTTAATCAAAAACACAAACGTCCGTCACACCTTATATTCCATACTAAAAGAGCATATTTCGTATGTATTCAAAGAACAAAGAACGTACCAGATGGTACATTTTGTTCTCTCCCGCCGCCCCACCTAAAATCAAAATCTACCAGAGTAATAAACACTACCAGACAATTGATATCACCTCATTACCTTTCTAGCCATCCATACCGTAGCTCCAATTCATACCCCCCTTCCCCCCCCCCCCCCCCCCTAACGCCCCCTCTTGCCCCACGACACGCACCATAAGCTGGCACCACGCATATAGCCAGCTCCTAACAGATATACATTTATGCAACCTACAGCTGTTGGAAATCCCCTTCCCCCCCCCCACACACCTTTCGAACACTCCACCCTTTCCTCACCGGTTGTACGACTTACAGGATATACATGATAAACTGATGCATTCCTTCCACAACCGTCAGATTTGTCCCATTGAAGGATTTATAGTTTTCGCGCACAGATCAAGTTGCCCCCGCCCGCCCCGCCCCCCGCTCCCTCTTGTTCAAACCCCGGCCCCCACGCTCTTAAAATCTCTGCCCTCCCCTCACCGGTTATACGACTTGAAGGATACACTTGATAAACTGATGTCAGATTTTGTCCCCTTCCAAAACGGGTTTTATAGTTTCCGTGCACAGAGTGGTTAACATCACCCTGTTGACCCTGGTACAAGCTACACTGTAGTTCCAAGGGGAGACGCCGACCTATATCCTTAATGACGACACACAACCCGTAATACGCGCGATCGGAGTATCACACAGCATGCAAAGATGTGTTTCGACGAAATCTTCGATCTCGCAGCTGGAGTGTAATTTTATTTTAACAACACTGTTGCGAAAGAGGGAATGCAAACCAAAATCAATCTCAACTGAACAACAACGGGAAGCAAATGAAATACCTGGTACGTGGTATCAGCGTACCGGGTACGAATACACAGTACAGAAAACACAGCAAAATACAAGCCAAAGAAGGAAATAGGAGCTACAGCAGCAGAGAACAAAACGAAAAATAGAAAACCAGAAGGAGATTCCTGCCTGGAACGAGAAAAAAATATGAAAACAATGAAGTCATTTCGTCCAAACCAAACAAAGTCTGCCGTCTGACCATTTTGACCATAATACGCAAAGATTTATACACGGATCGATCCTGAAAAAACACTCTTCCCGTCGGCAATTCAGAGCTGAGGATGGCTGAGAGGTGGGAGAATATGCCGAGGGCGACTTCCGGAGTGCCCGACGTCACAGCAGTAAGTGGCTATATTCTACGCACAAGGGCTCCGCTACGCGGACGGCTGATCCCGCCTGCTACGCGCGCGCAAGGAAGAATGCAACTAGACGTAAACGGGACAGAGCGAGATGCGCAGACTTGATTGCCCTGTGCTGTGCTGTGTGCTTGTTAGCGATGTCACGTTTTGATAGGCAGTACGGGTGTGATGTGCGAAAACAAAACAAAGCATGAGGACTGAGGGAGGACAATCAAACGAAGAGATCAAAAGTACGAGTACACATGTAGTTTGACACCGGCTTGGTACCTGGCACTTTTGATGCCTGTGGTACGGTGTATGTAGAAAGCACAGAACAACACGGCACAGCACCGTACCGCAGGGCAAGGCACCGCACGGCGCTGCGCTGCGCTGCGCTGCGCTGCTGAGCTATAGCTGGGTAGCGTTGGGCTAGGAGTGCATTGTTGTGATCGATTCAACAATGTAGTGCGCACAAACCTGGTGTAGTAGTATCGGTACAAGTATGATCTGTACTTCGAATGATACCTGGCAGCACGAAACAACAAGTACATCGAAGCACGCAGCACATTACAGCAAGGCACAGCACCGCACGACACTGCGCGGCGCTTCGCTGCTGAGAGCTAGCCAGCGCCGCGGTGCGCTGCTGAGCTGAGCTGATGAGCCAAGCTGAGCTCAGCTGGGACCTGGTATGATACTTCGCGCAAAAAAAAAGGTGAAGTAAGAAACCAAAGAAAAACTGGACTGTTCCGCAAGTAATGGAAGGAGGCGGTGTTCAAGTGGGAGGTCTTGAGAGGCCAGGGATGTACCGACTGAGCCCTCTCGGAAATAAGATAAAAGCAAACAGTTCCATGCTGTACTTCGACGTACGGCTTGCCGTTTGTCATAATACTGCCGCTGCTGCTGCTGCTTGTTGTTGTTGTATTCATACGTATGAGCAGTGCGGTTGCGTTCTGTTGTACGAGTATACCTGGTTTACTTCTACTGCTCGTGCTGCTTGCTGCCGCCGCCCCCCATACGACGGGTCATGGAGCACCTGGTAGTGTATAGTGCTACCGCTGTACGAACAGCTATTATATGATTTATGCGACAAACGGGAGTTGAGAGTGCATTTGTTGATGTTCGGCATTTTTTCTCTGCGCTCAACCATGATTATTTCTTGCACCTGTCGGCAGTACGTAATATCGCATTGACGGCCTTTGTTTGCCTACGAGATCAAGCACCGTTACGGGCATGCGCGGAGCCGCGGGCGGGCGTAAGCCCGCCTCGGCGAAGCCCCCCTACACCGCAACGTATCATAAAAGTGCGCATTAGTTTGTTTTTTTCATACCGGTACATGCAACGGTTTGCGACAACTTCTGTTATTGGCCACAAAACCACTGGTACCGAGGACCGACGCCCGGATAGGTAGGAGGGTGGATCGTAACTGGACCAAGTCCGGCGGAAGGCTGTTTTCTCATGGCCTGGGATTTTGTTAGTGGGTGAGCTTGGGCAAGTCCCACACTACCCGCAATGATGGCATTCGGGTGCTAGCTCCACCGCACCTGACCCCCGGGGATCAGGTCGGGTCGACATACTCTTGCATCCGTATGCAACGGCAGGCAGCTTGCGCTGCTGGAGTATAGTAAGGTGACCGCCGGTAGGGACAGCTCGCGCTGTCGCCACCACAGGAGCTGAAGGATGTTGGTTGTATAAAAAAAAGCGGAAATATGAAGTCGGTGGAATTCGATTGACGGACTCGCAAACATATCTTTTGTTGGTTATGTGACTACGTGGGCCAGTGGGTACGTAGTGCTATATAACCAACCAAAGTTACGCCAGCTAGCACTGAATTGCGAATATAATTGAGTTAAATGGGCACACAACACGACATGTATGAAAATATGAGCGTGGAACTGTGGTGAGCTACGAGTTAAGCTCTTTTCCCCCCATCCGCCTGAGGATATGAAAGAAAAAGAACGAAGAACAAAGGTACCGGCACCGGTTGCTAGGGAGTAGTAGGTAGTAGTAGACGTGGTATCGGTACTGCTCTAAGTGGGCTGATCCCGTAAATAAACGACGTGGTCGCTGCTCGGGGCGCGGGAGCAGCAGGCACCGGTGGGATCGGGGCAACAGACTCGTTCGGCCCATTTTGATGGAGCGAAGCAGTTGCCTCCACGCTGGTGTTCGTACCGGTCTGTGTTGTGGGTGAATGGTACCCGTGTGTGTTCTTCACATTAAAGTGATAGTCCATCTACATCCAGCACAACCAGTGTCCGTGCTGATGACTCATAGAGAGACGAGCTCTTGTGGTCTCAAACTACGAGACAGAGATACACATTGCAAATAGAGCAAGGTGATTTGGCCATGCAATGCCGACCGCAATGAGCATGTGGGCAAAAAACAAAAATGCGCAAGCCAGCACCTCCTATCCACTAATAGCAGGCGGCGTGGTAAGTTTGGAGTTAGATGTTAGATGCTGTGTGCAGAGATAGACATTGGAAATGCAGCAAGGTGATTAGTATAATAAGTTTAAAGGGCTGTTACGGTTCCAAGTTGGTTAACCACTTATACTAGATAAGCTCTTGTATTAGTTCCACACACGCCACGGACAAACTGAATAGCGTTCAATTCCGCGAGGCAAAAGCATCATCCCCTTTTTCCTATACGCACATGCCTTCAAAGGCATGTGAAACCCTTTTAAATCCAGCCGTATGCCGTATCCCGGATCCCACATCTTACGCCTTGTTAGATTCCCATGGGAATACCATAACACTAGCCCACCCTGATGAGCCGTATATGCAGCAATATGGAAGATTCGAGGAAGCACCGGTTCCATGATCTAGAACATAACTCGAAGATGCGGCTTTTCACAACCTTCTCCCACACCTTTACCCTGCGAGGCTACGACCTTGATAGGCTCCCAGGGGAATACCATAACATTGGCCATGCAATGCCAGCCACAATGAGCACGCGGGCAAAAAGCAAAAATATGCAAGCCAGCACCCGGTATCCACTATTACAGGCGGTGTGGTAAGTTGACAGCACCTATGCACCTACCTGGTATATATTATTAATCGAATTACCGGTTCGAGAAAAAAATGTTGGAACACCCTGTGTCTGATTGGTTGACGCCTGCCTTTCGGCCGGCCATTTTTTTAAAAACACCTACGAAACACGCAGCAGAGCCGCGGGACCACCCTGGCCGACCTCGAGCCCCTCAAAGGGTTGGGGTGTTGGGGTTAGGGTTAGGGTTAGGGTTGGGATCGGGTTGGGCCTGCGCTGACGTGCAAGATGGAAAAATGACTGCACATCCTGTTCTCACACCGAAAATGCAAAAAAGGGGTTGCCTTGTAAAGTTTGGATTTCAGGCGCTCCTCCGTATGGGGGTAGTATTCAACGTAACCTCGGTGATAAAGTGACGGTCGAAAAACGAATCCAAAAATATATCACCGGGTGTGCTCATGTGGAGGGGTGTGTTATTGAAGGGGCGTGTTGTACGGTAGTCCAGTTGCTACGGTTTAAAAATAGTACGAGATGGCGGTACGAGTACAGGTGGCTCTCATTCACTCCGCCACCTGACCTCTGGCGCACCTCGCTGCCTGTTACGACTTTTTTTTGTTTTCTTTAATCCTGCGGCGGATGGGGGAAATAAAGCTCACCGCACTTCTACAAACTTCCACGTATTTTCATACACGTCGTGTTTCGATTGAATTCAATTGCATTAGCAATCCAGCACTAGCTGGCGTGTTCTTCGGTTCCCACTATAGCGATAGCGTGAGCTGTCCCTATCCGCAGTTCCCGTCACTACCATACTCCGGCAGCGCAAGCTGCCTGTTGTGACGTTTTTCAGTACCTGGGGTAAATGTGATGCGTATTGTATAAAAGATGTCACAAGATTGATTGTACGACAGGAGTATATTATGGAAAGGACAACACATCAGTGTATCGTAAATATAGCAGGAGAAACAGCTATGCAACACTCTGAAAGAAACGTAAAGGGTGTGGTAAAGCACCCCCCCGGAGTATCAGATGCGGTGGTCCACGATCGGAGGGGTGCATTGAGCGTATCACGACTCCGAGAACATCGGACAACACGACAGCACTACGTAAAAGCACACCGCCACTACACAATAAAACTCAATTTCCAGTCAATTTCCGACTTTTTGCATATAAAACACGACACATTTTGATCACAATCTCGCAATCTGCTTGTGAATTTCAGACAATCGGCGTCGCTCTCTCACTTTTTCGGAGGGTTCTCCAAGCAGGTTAGCCCACCGGAGGAATGAGCCGTGCCCATCTTTTCTCAAAGAAAGAGGGGTTCCCGGCCCATGCGTCTCTCTCCTTGGTCGTCGATTCCCACTAATCAGTAATGCTTGAAGCGCTGATGCTGCGTCTCCGAACTTGGTGTATGCTTTTTGATCATTTGACACTTTTAGGGTTATGATTCCAACATTTTCGTACGAAGTAACGCTATTGACGGAAATATAAGGATGCTATTTTGTATTTGTATAAAATACTAAAGGTTATTAATTTTTCGTTCATACCGGTTTAGCATGTTTTCGAAAAACAATCTATTGGAGTCTATGCAAAAAAATTAAAAGAGTGAAATAATAAAGAAAAGAGGCCAAATTCCAAACTATATAACTCTCTCATCCGTCAAGGGGTCGCGAGTCGCGATCATAACAAGCTTAGCACGGTTATAGGTCCCACAACAAGCAAGCAAGCAAGCAGAGCAAAGCAGCAGAAGCTCAAGCAGACCGCGCCGATTGCGCCCACACGGCGCAACTCTACCCTGCGCTGCACTTCGCAACGCCCAACGGGCGTGCGTGGTCGGCCGACTGTTGGGAATACCGAAGCTTTGCGTCACAGAGTACGCAAAAGAAGAGTCAAAGAGACCCAACTCTGACTTGCAAAGGGCAAACTAACTTTCGAAGGGAACACGCCGAGCTTGGAGGGGTAGCGTAGCTTATAGGCGGACGCAGGTCGTGGCGCCTCAACCGCGGTGGCGGGGCGAGGGAGACGCAGATGGCGAAGGTATCGTGGGAATCGGCGGGGGAGAAAGACTGCGGCTCAGCTCTCGTTGGAAGCCGCGTGAGGATCTGGTGGGATGGGGACAGAACTTTCTACGAGGGAAACGTGGTTGGGTGAGTTTTGCGTCGATGTAGATGAGTGCGCATAGCCTGTCGTGACTCCGCGCGATCGTCGCACCGCACACCGCCGCCCCTCGAAGCCTCTGTCTTCCCGCCACAAGTTGCTCTCGAGAGGGCGAACGGCGAGGGCAAATCGCCCGGTCGGCACCCCCTGCAAACCGCGACGGGTTGGAACACACGACTCAGACCAAAAAAAGAGGTTTAGAGCACGCCCATCTCCGATGCGACCACCGGAGGGTCTCTCCGACGACGACGATCGGTCAACTCGCCCATAATAATCGTAAAATTTCCTCGGCCTCCCGCCTGCCTCCCTCCCCTAGGTACGGCCCGTTGCCTCGCCTACCACAGTGCCCTTAGCCTCCGCGACTATGCCACCCTCCTCGTACTGCCGTTTCTTCTCCTCCACGACGTGGTGCCCTCGCAACCCTGACTGCGTCAGGTGTCACGGGGGCCTCTTCAAATATGATTTTTGATTTTTGTAGAAGTGGTAGACTCGAGCTATGCAAAGACTCCGCGCCGAGACTAACTGGCTGTGACAACCGCGGCCTCTCCCTCCATCCCTCCCTCCCTCCCTGCCTCCGGCCAGCTATGACCGTAAGGCTGCCAAGCACAAGATGATATACGATGGCGAGGACACGGATGTCTACGTAGAGGATCTCGAATCGGGCGCTCAGCGGTGGGAGGTGGCGAGGCCTGTTGGCGAGAAGGCAGAAGTGCCAAAGGTTACACCCCGCCCAGCAGCAGCTAAGAAGTCAAAAACGTCGAAATCTGGAACAAAGGCAAAGGCGAAAGCAGAAGCGGCAGCAGCAGCGGCAGCAGCAGCAGCAGCAGCAGCTGCAGCGGCGGCAGCAGCAGAGGCAGAAGCAAAAGCAGAAGCCGCTGCAGCAGCAAAAGAGGCAGCAGCGAAAGTGGCAGCAGTAAAAGCAGCAGCAGCAGCAGCGGAAGCAGCGGCGGGGAAGAAAGCGAGCTATCTGGACATGGTTTTGGAGGTGAGAGTCAGCAAGTACTGCAACAATGGTTTAGGTGGGAAAATGCCCGGGGTGGGCGGGGGCATGCGTGAGGCGCGCTGGAGGATGCTGTGTGCTCCAAGACGGCAGGGCAGGAGGGGCAAAACGAGGAGGAGGGAGGGAGGGGGTAGAGTATCATTTAGGGGCAGTTTGCTGCCGATTGCTGATGTTTCTGCCGGTGCTTTGGTCCTGGTGCTGGTGCTGTACCGCCGCTGCTGCCGCTGCTGCTGAAAAAATCCCAACAAATAATACCTGAAAACAAGAAAAGAAACTCTTTCCGTGGGCTGAGAAATTGTTCCTATGGTTGACAGATGTTAACTCCCACGTAAGGAATTGGAACGGGTTTCACCAGCTATACGCAATACGTCGTATTAATTTCTCAAGGCCGTGCGAATAATGCAGCACCCAGCACAACAGAACATCGGCAGCAGCGGCGGCAGCAGCAGCAACAGGTTGTTGGTTGCCTTGCTTGATAATGGCTTGCCTCGTGGTGGAAATGGGAGCGGAGAGTGGAGACGGTAGGTGGGAGGGGACCTTACCGTAGGCATCGGAGCGGCGCAAATATTCCCCATCCTCCTTTTTATGGTTTCGCAGGGCCGGCGAAGTTGCTGCGGTGTGCAGTGCAGTGTGCAGTGTGCAGGGCCTGATAATAGCGGACCTGTCTGGATTATCAGGGCAAGGAAGCCATACGGGTACATGAGGCAGTGAGAAGTCAGAAGACTGCTGCCGCGCTGATTCGCTGCTGCCGCCGCTGCTGCTACTGCTGTGGCGTGCAGTGTGATGCAGTCAGTACCTCGGAACTATGCTCCCATGCCCTCGCCTTTTGCAGCTGCTGCGGCGGCTGCTGGTGCTGGTGCTGGAACTGCTGTGTCCGTGCCTCTAGGAGCCCTTTTTATCGTTGGCTGTAGGGGCCTGTAATGATTGCAGTATTTTATAGCGGTTTGTAGTTGTTCGTCGTTTCCGGCAAAAGCGCGCGATAGGTTGACGTTCGCACCGGGTCCGTACCGGTGCGGTGCGTTCTTTGGTTTTCTATCCCCCCGTTTGCGTTTCGTTTTCCGTCACGTCCTTACTCCTTGCGCCTTTTATTTTATTCAGGACGCGCCAGTGCGCAAGCGCGCAGCGTGCGTAGCGCCTGCTTGCTACGTTATTGGCCCGCCTCAAGAGAGCTAATACGAAAACATCGAAATGCAATGGTCCTGGAATCAAGTTATTCGTGAGAGTTGGCGACACGATGTTGTTTTTTAGCGTTGATCAACGCCGTGCGTGCAGCGTTCTAGAACATCCCTATCCTATCCTTTCGATCGCCACCTTTTAATTACCTGTTGTATGGTGTGTGAGTAGAATAGACAGATAAGCGTCTCATTCTGTGATACCACACTGCTGCGTGCTGCGTACTGCGCCGGATGGAGTACCGGTACGTATGATACCGCACGAACACCTCGCATGTCTGTTGTCGCAGATGAAATTAGAAACCAGGGCCGTTGTCTGCACGGGCAGTCAGTCGCTTTTTTATCCGATCTTTTTGTTCACGACTACTGTTAGGTATGCTGTAGACTAGACTCGTGTACTATTAATAGGTACTGTTCACGTACGAAGTTGTGTTTTTTTTTTCGGCCCGTGGATGGTGGATTATGTTCTTCTTGAGTCTTGTTTAATGTACCAAGTATACCGCGAACGTGGTGGGTAGGTGGACACTGGAACGCGTTTTTTCTGCGGGGCGGGGGGGGGAGGGGGGGTGATGCAGTTGGCGCTACGTCGGGACGTGGAAAAAATGTGGAATGCTAGGGTTGGAGAGGATTGTCGGGGGAATGCCTAAACTGCTCCGCTACGTGTCACGCAGCCTTGATCTACACGGTTTCATTTAATGGACGTATAATATAATAACCGATACAGCAATCACAATATTTGTGCAATATTTCACAATATTTAATCCGAAGTAATGTTGCACACGACGTGCAAAATGAACAATTTTACCAGGAATGTGATGGGCCGATTGTGCGGGCCGGGCCGGGCCGGGCTGATCTGAAAATTGTCATGGGTCGGGCCGGGCCGGGCCGGGCCGGGCCGATACTGTTGAAAAAGTGATGGGCATGGCCGGGCCGCGACTCACCATCTGGAAACTTGATAGGCCGGGCCGGGCCGCGGCCCATGATATGTGGGCTTTACATGGGCAACTCTGCCCAGCCAATGAGGCGGTCCACGGGACTTCACTGGCCGGCCCTGGCCGAGGCCTATGGTGTGTGGTGAATTGCTGCTACTACGGTGACGACGTCCACCCGGCCCATGAGACGACCCACGCGTTTTCGCGGGCCGGCCCGGGCCCCGACCCATGATATGTGGCGTACTAGAATAAAGATATAAACCGCCTACGAACCGGTATACCCAGTATTATTATAAAAATAAAAATACACTCCTCCAGCTGTGAGATCGAAGATTCTGTCGAAACTCATCTTTGCAAGCTTTGTGTGATACTCCATATATACTCCATAAGAAATAATGATCGGCTGATAATTTTCAGTAAGAAGCACAGGAAACGTCAGCGTGCGCCTTTTAGTACGGGGTAACACATGGCCGGCCCTTCAAATTCACGGGCCTGCCGACAGAGATGGCTGACCGGCCCATGTAGAACCCGTGTCTCATGGGCCTCGCTGCGAATGTCATGGGCCAGGTCAGGAAAAGTTCAACTTCGATGGGCCGGGGCCCATCCTTCAAAAAACTGACGGGTCGGGCTGGGCCGCGGCCCATCCCCTTGATGAACAGGGCCGGGCTGCGGCCAATCCTCTGAAAAACTGATGGGCCGGGCCGGGCCGCGGCCCACCACGTGAGCAAATGATGGGCTGGGCCAGCAGCGTCGGCCCATGACAAGAACGGAAACTTACGGGAAGACAACGAGTAAAATGTGGAAAGCAACTCTTGTTTCGGAAAAGGTAGCGGGCGGAGTTGGCTCGACTTTCCCCTCTGGCTTACGACCTGCAAAAAAAGGGGAAAAAATGATCGAGAGTAGACAAGAGCCGGCGAAAAGATTGACTTCAGACTCAAAAGACTAAACGCGACGCGTGCCGGCCCAGCAAGCAACGAGTTCGATATAGTTATATAATCGTCCATGTAGAAAAAGCGCGCGGCGGTGCAAGTACTCGCACCACCCACCATGTTGCGCGCGTTTCTCACGGATCCATGTATTGCAATTCGGAGACATCCCCTGTCCCCCAGCACACCCCAGGAGGCTATTGCTTCGTGTGGCGGGTGGTGTATTGGTCAGTTATTTCCGAGATTTGTTCCCTCGGAAATCCGAAAGAGGTTCAAGAAATAGTGTTCCTATTGCTGCCGCTGCCGCTGCTGCTGCAATGGGTGCAACGCCGTACAGCAGTCCGTCTGTGTGGTGCGTGTGTTGCTTGTTGCGCAGACAGTATGTTGGGCGTTTGGGTTGCACTGTGCGCCCGTTCGTCCGTCCGCCCTCTCGTCCACCCACCGGCCTTGTCTCACTGCTTCACGCACTGTTAAGTCATTTGTTAACGCTGCTTCTGCTTTGTCTGCGCCCTCGATCATGCTCTCTTCGTATCGTGTCATCTTGAAGCATCATGTTGATGTAATATAGTCGGTACGGGAACTGGACGTTCGGTGCGCGGGATATCGTTGGGTGGAGATGACGAAAAAAATGTTGTTTCATGTTTTTGGGACGTCAAAGAGGGAAGAAATGTCGATAAAAGCGACCCTTGCAGCATCCCATTCACACGAAGAAACGCACGCTGCCGCTCGGGTAAGGGGGCTGTCGGAACTACACTGCAAGGAGATGCACGACTCGCGCAGCATTATATCACTCACTCGTACGATTGCGCGCTCGCCCATAGACGGCTTGATCTGACCAAACTGCCCTTTTTTGTCGAGGCCTGCGGTTCCCAGAAACGGTCAAGACAGCAGCGGTGGTAGTGGTAAACAGTGCCGTGGCAGTGCGTACTGTAAGAAAAATATGTGCCTGAGCAACGCCTTTATTTTGTCGTCTACCACGTGTGAGTAGCGAAGATTTGAGAACAGCAGTGCCAGGCTTTCGTTCGGTGTGACAGAGATCGTTTCAGCTACTGCATTTTCTACTGCTTCTGCCGCTTCTGCTATTGCTGCTTCTGCTGCTGCTGCTACCGCCTGCTGTTTTTGCCGCTTTTGCTACTGCCGCGGCCGCTACCGCCGCTGTCTATCTGTCTGCGGACCTCATGCCCCGTGTGGCATTGTTTTTCTCGCCCCTTACTTTCCCCCGAGAAAACGTTTACGAGTGTTTTCTAAGCGGGATCATTGTTGCCAACATGACTTGCCTTAGGGTAAGGGTTAGGGTTAGGGTTGACCTACGTGATTCTCATTATTGTATCCTTTCGTGTAATACCATGCATGTCATATATCAGGCGGTAACACATGATACTCGCAGCGTCTTGTGCATCGTACCCAAGAGAGAGGCTCAACGGTCCAATATTACAAGTGCGGTCAAATAATATTTTGGATACCACATCAAATAATACGTACAAGACTGGTATCATATGTCCGTCCTTCCACTCCTTCCGTTGTCTGCGGGTCTTAGTAGAGCTTACCGCTTGTTTCCCACAACCCATTCATTAGTCGACCACTGGCGTTTATGGACGATTCATTGGTCAATACGCGCACACACAAGGTTGCACTCAGCCTCCGCGTTTCAAGCTGATCCCAGGCAAACCTCATCCAACCCGACTCTGAGCCCTCCAAACTGACCCCGGGTAGATTTATTGCTATCGATAGGGCTCACCAAGCACGCGTACCCACTCCAACCAAAACCGATGATTAGCCACGCAGATCGAGGCTCGACCCCGGCCAGCAAATTATTTTGTCGAATAATCAGTTATCTGCCCTCGATGGTCTTGGGATCGCGATTGCTTTTCGTTTAAGCGATGCGGCGTCAGCGGCAGAAACCTTGTATACGCACCACATATGTTTGTATGTGCCGCCCAGGGGTACCTGGTACCTGGTACCTGGTAGTTACTGGTGCCAAGGCTAAGGATTAAGTGAAGGTTGACATACAGCGATTCAAAAACCGGAAAGATACTTTCCGTATCTTTTTCTTGTGTCGTTGAAAGCACGAGGGTAAAATTCAATGAATATGGACGAATAGTGGTTATGTCGAACACGATGATATGCGCGATTACCATAAACGCAAGTACTGGGCGGGAGAAGAAATGGCGCCTGTGACCATTGCTTGTCTAGAAGGCCGCTGGCGGTAATGCCTCCCACGAGTTGATCGTAGAGCTGGCAAGTGAATGTGATGGCAGTGTACCAGGTAGTCAATATCAACGGCTGTTGTTGCTGCCTCAGGCTGGCCGAGGCTATGATAGGAAATATGGCTATAGCGATGGCTCGAAATTTCGGATTGGAAAGTTAGTGTTATAAAAGTTTTTATTTCAAACTAACGGTGGGTTTCCGCTTGCCAGGCAGGCGCAAGAGTCGTTAAGTTTGTCGCGATGACCCCTCTCTCTCTTCTCTCGTTACAGCTGTGAGATCGATCCTTTTGTCGAAACTCGTTTTTGCGAGCTGCGTGAGATATTTCGATCGCGCGTGCTACGAGGTGTATGGCCTTGTGGAGGATGTAAATGGGTGACTCCCCTGGGCGGCAGAACCAGGGTCAACAGGACGATTGTACAAAGATGGCAAGTCTACGAGTGTAGACTGGTCATTCTGCGCACGAATACCTGTGTATCACCCTTTAAAGGGGACGGTATCTGACAGCCGTTGAACTCAGGACGTAGTTTACGTCGGTTACTGGTTGTGGTACTGTTATGTTTGGTGTTTATAACAGTCTACACAATCTCGCAGTGTTTATGTGCAACGAACCCGCAAGCGATGTAAATGATGCACCAGGTACCTGGTATGTAATAAGCAACGCGTGCTGAGGTATACTACCTGTAGATGTTAGGTCTGCATTATTCCAGCCTGGGCCTGATGAACGGGTTCGTGTTGTCAAGCATGCAAGTCTCGATATAGCATGGGGCTTGTTTCATATCGCTCTGATGCCCATGACGCCGACAAAGCGAATCCTTTTTTGTGGCACCTATTGCTGGTGCTGGTGCTGGTACTGGTGCTGCTACTGTTGCCACCGACGGTGACTTTTTACAACCCTCTGCGCGGGTGGTAGCAAGTTCTCACTGTACACTAATGGGTACTACCGTATATTGCTTTCGCTTCAGACTCACACTTCACCCTTGTCATACTGTACAGCAGTAGTGCATTAACATATACAGGGATTTAACTCTTACTCCTAGAGCTGTGAATCGGCAGGTTTTAAAGACTAATAATTAATCGGTAGGTGTCGTTAGCCGACTCTCTGAGATTAATAGGCAAGTCAGTTGGCGACTCCAGCTGGTGGCGAGCCGACTTGCCGACTTAAGTCAGGCGAGCGAAGCGAGCCAAAGAAGCTCCGCACGGCCTGGGCGGGGGGGGGTGCCCAAAGCGGGAAAAATGCATCCCACGTTAACCAATCCCTCCTAAAAGTATGGAAACCCGATAATTCGGATAGGTGGCGACTTAAGTCGTGCCGACTTACAGCTCTACTATTTCCAACTGTTTTGCCCCCGAATCGGGAGTACAGCCCTAAAGGAGTTGAACGCCTCCATCTCACTTTTTTTCGTGGTGAGATGGAGATGGGCACCGGATAGCGTTTTCGAAAACCAGACAACCTGATAGGAGGCGTTACTTTCAAGAACGAGAAACCGTTTAAACCTTTTTTTCTTCTTGACAGGTAAAAAACGCTGGAAACCACGTGTTTTTTCGATGTTTCCTCGGTTTGCACCTTTTTGTGTACCCCCAAGTGCGTATTTGTTTTTTTCTGTTCCCAACGTTCACGCTATCATATCATGTTTACATTCACGTTCGTCGTTGGTGTAGACTCGTTGTAATGTAGTTGCGTGTCCTGAAATATAAAACAAATGAAATAAATGCGGGTTTATATTTTAATTGCCGACTAATTTCAAAGGCCTGCCGGGTTTCCAAAAACCACGGTTAAACGTCTTTTTTTGCGCGTTGCCCATCTCTAGCTGTGACCGACCTCTCGTACTGCCGCAATGCGTGGTATGTTGCTTGTAAACTGTAACGTTATTTTTGCGCTTGGGAGAACAGTATGCCTGATATTTTCATATGGTACTATCTGCTCCTGGCGCATGAACGTGTCCTGCTCTACTACGGTTGACTCGCAGGCGGTGAGCTTCCTCAACGAAAAGGACGGGGTATCTCTGTCGTCCATCCGGAAGTGGATCCTAGCCAAATACCCCGATACCAAGGAGAAGCAGAAAGCCAGCTTCAACAGCCTCACCATCAAGGTGAGAACGCCTCAATACAATCCCGAAAACTTGTCTTGTTTTGTGCAGTTGTGTAGTTGTGTGTTGAGGTCACTCGACTACTTCGGATTGTCGCGCCAGATGTAGAGTCCTGGAGCTTGGCTTGGTTTTTGCTTCGGCGTGTTGTATCTTGCCTTGTTTTGTCGCGCCTTGTCTTGTCTGGCGTGTATTGTCAAGTCTGGCTTGGCGTGGCTTGGCTTGGCGTGGCGTGGCTTTTCCTGTTTTGTCTTGCCTGACTTGTATCGTCCTGTCTGGCTTGCCTTGGCTCGGCTCGGTTCGCCTTGGCTTGTCTTGGCTTGTATCCTACGAATATGAAATTGTTGGCATGACAACAAGGATGATACGTCGGAGCTGCATGCACACGGTACTCTTTTGCTGGAGGTTGTACTTTGTTGACTTTCCCGACAGGTTTGCCTGATGGAGTCGGGTTTAGAATCGTTGATGCGAGTTTCGACTCGGAGGGGCACCAGTTTCAGTCTTGAACTGCCCAAACAAAGTAAACGGCTCTGTTTTCTGGTGTTTTTTATCCGAAAACAGTGGTTGCAGTTCTGAATGGACAACCGTAGTTTCCGTTACGCTCGGGGACGGGAGTTGCGAAGATGTGGAAGCATATTCGGACGACTTCTTCGTGTGGAAAAGCTCGAGAAACCCGCGAAGTGCACCTTTGCTCCTGCTGTAACGGAGTTTCTTTTTTTTTAATCGTTTTCTACGGAGGCACCTGTAGTCCGATGTAACTCCTGCGCTCTAACTGCGTTGTAAAATGTTACATGCCTTCTACGTTGTTTCCGAGCCGTCTCTAGGAACATCGGTACCCCTTTATCTTGATTTTAGTATACAACGACTTGATGAGCGGGAAGCGCGGTCTTATCCATTGCCGATTGATATCAAGAGCATGCAGCAGACATCTCCTTGCGTGTGCTGGTGTGTTTTCGGCCAGACTGCTGTAATCGTCATTTGGTATCGACCCTTGTTCCGTTTCAAGTAGCAAGTCTCACGTCGCGAAGGGCTTGACTTATCGGTAACTACGAAAGCGGTCCTCACTTTCTTACATGTGCGGACATAGTATTGAAATAAAAGTGGCGCCCGGTACAGCTGTACTGTTATTAATAGATAGATGGGATAATTTGTATCAGGTAACAAGTACGGTAGGGGTCCCCCAACAAGGCGGTCTGAGTGAAGTGGTATCCCGATATAAGAGACCACCTTTGGTTTGTTTGTGTTTTTTCCCTGCGGTGTTCCTCAGCTCCAGAGTGACTGGAACCTGTCCTGTGACCACGGACTTGATTATGCGAGTTAATGAGAACAACAACAACAACAACAACAACAACAATGAGGCGGTCAAAATCGCTTGGCGCGACTATTAAAAGGGACTTGTTGCACTCATAACCCGGAGTGAAGGTGAATACGGTGAATGAGGCGGTCATATTGCTCTGGCCTATCATACCACCGCGTTGCTGGGGGGCCCCTATAGTACTGTAATGCATACTGTGATGCATACTGTAAGGCATACTGCTGTAGTAAGACCACCATGTGATTTGATTTAGAGTGCATGTCCCAATTAAGGTCCGCCTGAGCCTTGCTGCACGCGATCCGCTCGTGTGTTGGATGTAGCACGAATTTGAAGACACGAATGGTATCCGACGGATACAACTCGTATCAACAATCGCGTTCGCTTAACCCCTCTAGAGCCCTAAAACCCCTCCCTATGCTAATTCCAAGTAACTTTGTTGAAAAATAAAACGTTTTCCAGCTGTTATGGCGTCGAAAACACCAAAAAAAAAACAATACTGCGCTGTTTCAGCGGCGGTGCACGTTGCTGCTGCGCACAGAACAGAAACGGCTAAGAAACGGTGTGTTCCAAGCGAGGTCCACTTCGGAACATCCGATAATTGCACAGGCTGTGGGGATAATTGCACAGGCTGTGGGGATAATTGCACAGGCTGTGGGGATAACTGCACAGACTGTGGGGATAATTGCACAGGCTGTGGGGAAGCCCTGCGTTTTTCCTTTGGCGCACATGGGAATGGGAAGGCTGTCGTCCTCTGGAATAAAAGCAAGAGAGAACGGAGCGCAACGGGGGACGAATACGCCGTATCCCCGCTTTTTTAGCGCCATAGTTTTATAGTTGATTTCCCTCTTTCTGGGTCAGAATGATGGCAGGACCAACTGATGCAACCATGCCGACTTTGCCGTTCAGGGGCGACTACCGGCCGAGCTCTTGCTGGTGACGTAGGCATAGCCAGGCATGCCGTCTCTAACTGGTTCTACAGCGCTTGTGCCTTTTGCGGGGTCCACCTTGTCGCGACGCATGTTTAGCAACAGGGGCGACGAAAAAGCCGATCCAATCTGGAACAAGCTGGCAACTTGGGAAGGATGCTGTAGCTCGTGGCTGGTGATGCTGGCCGTGGCCCGGTGTACTTAGCACGAAGAGCTTGCGTTGTGGACCCATTTCAAAAAAACTTTCATGGTGCTCATGTTGCTATTAATAGCGTCAAGATATCAGTGGACTTTAGTTGGTACTGGACCTTACAGTAATAGGGATATCTACTCTACACAAATATAATGTGTTTTCGGCCGTGGGTTTCGACAAAATGGTGTCGTTTTTTTTCTCGGCCGTTCATCTCCGGGGGAGAGTGCGGGGGGTCCCTTTCTTTCTTTTCCTGGTTGGTCAGGCCTAACACCTCGACGCCGCACACGAGGGGGGTGCCAATGTAGATGTTCATGTTGCAACGCCATTTTGAACGTTGATGTTGGTTATTTCGTTGTTGAGTTGCTGTGGCATTATATGCGGCATCTTTTCAGTGTTGGCGTCGACGGCGGGGCGGGGAAGCACTAGCGTTTCTCTCGTTGCTTACGTTTTGTGTGTTCATTACATTGGAGTCATCATGTTATCACCCTTCTACATCCAGCACAACCAGTGTCCGTGCCGATGCCTCTTGGAGAGACGAGCTCTGTGGTCACAAACTACGAGGCAGAGGTTACATTGCAAATGCAGCAAAAGGTGATTTGGCCATGCAATGCCAACCGCAATGAACGTTGTTTGATATCACATCGCGTTGTAATACCGGTAGGTTATATTACGTCACGTTATGCTGCAGCCGCGGTCCCTCATTAGTGCGCTGCCTTACCTAGGTGGCAATACCCGCCCCGAAATGGGTATTGCCACCTATCCCCGGCATTGTGCGGTACTCGCTTGGACGAGGCCGTCACAAGCGATGTTCACGGCTAAAGCTGTGGGTCTGCACTAAAGGCTATATACCGCACTAACCTGGGGCCACAACTGCTGTACACAACTTTGAAACTTCGGTTGTTTCAAGATTGTACGCCAGAATTATATCGTTTTGGCCCAAAACAAGCCGAGCGGTAGATTTCAGATGGACCCGCTTCGCCAGAGACTATGTTTGTCCTCTGTCCTTCGTACATGCTAAAGGGCGTGGGCGTCGCTCTCGCTAATATTTTCGTTGCTCTTTTCGTGCGCGGCCTTAGCCTCCGTTGCTTCTCTTCTAGTGTCTTCCCCAAGGACTGCTGACATTAAATATCCCAGGTATCAGATACCCTGGTGCCAACTAGATTGGATATGTTATGATTCATGGAATGTAACCCGCCCCCGCCCCCTCTCTCGTGTCTCTCCAAACGTTCATGGCATATTACCCCGGATATGGCATGGGTCCAATCTGGTGTAAATTATACCCATGGTAAGATATAATTTAGACGAGCTACCTGAAGAGAAAGTGTCTGTTGTTTGTTGGTGTTCGTTTTAGTTAGATTGAGCCATTTTTGTCTTCGACAGCGCGACTCAATATTTCTACGTGCAGATTGTTAATCCTTGTACAGTAGTAGCTACAGCACAATAGGGTCACCCAGCAAGGCGGAGGCGTGGTATAGAGAGCAATATGACCGCCTTATTGAGGGAAGCCGCTTTATTCATTCCGCGTTTTGAGTGCAACACCCCAGGTGCGCCAAGCGATTTTGACCTCCTTTTATCGGGATACCGCCTTATAGAGGGATACCGCCTTACGGGGGGGGGCCTGCTGCTGTACTGATTTTGTCTGCACTTTGCAATCTGCACGAATACTGCTGCCGCTGTTTCTGCTGCTGCTCGTGTTCGGCTAGTGAAGGCCGCAGGTTCGTGGCGATATTGTATTTTGGGGCGTGTCTGTGTTGCGCTTCAACCTTATGGTACAACCGCCACTTCCTCTTGCCTCCTTTTCGTGAAGGCCGCCCGCCGATCCATGGTACTATCGTGTTTTTAGTATTCGTGCTTCACACTGCTGTTTATTTGTTCCTTTTTCAGTGCTGTCCATGTCCCGCGTGTTTGCTGGACACGTGCGTTTTTTTTTGCCTCTTTTGCAGCGCGCGAGGCGTTTCTTGTTGACACCTACCACCATTGCTATACTAAGTATTTCACACTCTGTCTTGGAATGTAAGAACCTTGGTGCTTGGTATTCATGTTGGCACACAAAGAGTCCGGGTATTGACGGACACACAGGGCAGTGGTATATGCATCCGGCACCCACCCTGGTATCAGTATAATACCAGGATACCTGGTAAAAAATACCAGGTAAAATGCAACACCAGGTACCTGGTGTATAGTATGAATGGTACCCTTTGAGTCGTGAAACATGTTGGGTGTCGATAACATGATCGTGCCGCGGGTATTTGGTATTGGGGACGCTCGGAACTGTTTTTTGTCTCGGGGTGAGTTGTTGATCGTCCCGCCTTGTTGTCAGTTGTTATAGTGGCTGGCGTGCAAGGGTAAAATCTGCCATCTAGCTACACACGAACTACGAACCCTTTCCTGTTTCGAGTCGTCAGAGGGAACAATGGCAACAACTGCTGTGTACGGTATGACGATTGCAACAATGGTTGCAACGATGGCTATCCGAAGAAGCCTGGGCTGCTGGGTTCGTCAAGTGTCCCCACCAACAGCAGTGCAAAGTCTTGTACGGCACGCGCGCAGCAACATCCTATACCTACTCCCACCATACGGCTGATATCACTACCCTCCTGTTTTTTGGGGGGGGGGGTTGGGTCTCCCAAGGGTTAATTTTCATAGCAGCTTTTGTTACTACAGCAGTAGGATCTTATCGTGATATCACTTATGGAGTACTAGGTACAGACTAAGCTACTAACTCGTTTAGACTGGTCGGTGTTACTTGCCGGGTTACGAGGGCGGTGGCTCGAAATTGTTTATTTAGTTGTTACGGTGCGAGGGTGTTGCCCCCTTCCCAACGTAAGAATCCCCAGGGATTCGAAGCCAACCACATCCCGGAGAAGTTTGTCCTAATGGTATCGTATCATCACACGAAGTAGTACTATAATATTTTATACTCATGATAATGCTATCATGAGCACGTGTCTGCGTTCCACATTATTGCCATAAGTGATGTTGGTATCACACTGACTGACGGTCTTGGGTTTCGACACCCCATGCACAGGCGTTAATGAAGCTAGTGTCCGAGGGCGCCCTGGAAAAAGTGAAGCACTCATTTCGCCTATCGCAGAAGTGCGTCGCCGACGAACCAGAGCCCGTGAAGGATAAGGAAGAAGCACAGCAGCGCAAGCCTAAGCCTAAAACTGGGTCCTCTGTTCTCAGGAAGCAGGTTAGGGAAGCGAATGGTGGGGAGGGAGCGGGACGGGGGCGGAGAGGGACAAGGGAGGACGCGGGAAAGGCGGGGGGGAGGGACGGGGGGTAATAATCGTATGATGCTTGGCCGTAGTGTGTTGGACCATAGACCGCCGAAACCCTCTTATACCGGGAGGGAGCACGTAGGGTTTTCACCGACCAGGTATTGTCCCGAGCACGAAGCGCCGTGAGATGTTCGGCGAGTCGCATATAGGATGAGCTGTTAGAGGGGGAGGTGGAATAGGCTTGAGGTAAATAGTGCGTGGCGGTGGGGGAAGGGGGTTGCGTTGAGGAGAGGGAGGATGGCAGGGGGGAGAGGTGAGGAGAGACTGTTGGCGGGTTTATGGGAGGAGTCGGAAGGGGGTTAGCAATCCTTCTCGCACAAGTCGGTGGATCGTGAAATCGGAAATCGGTACTGGTAGCTAGCAATCGGTCGTTTGTGCCGACAGACCATGGAAGCAACCCCCACCCGCCCAGCCCTAGTAACGCCTTTATCTGATCGTTTTTTCATCCCCATCAGGTTCAGGAAGCTAAGGCTGAACGGAAGAAGACGACCAGCCCGACCAGCCCGGGGCGCCCAACCGTGGCGAAGAATGAGAAGAAGTGGCCGGATAAAGGGCAGGAGAAGGGACAGGACACGTCGGAGACCGACGAGAAGATGCGGACAGATTTAGAGGAGCGTTTGCGAAAACGAAACGAGTTCTTATCCCAGAGGTGCGTGGATGGGCGGGTAGATGCGCGTGTGCAGTGGCGAGGGAGAGGAGGAAGGGCGGGAGGGGGGGGGTGGCGGGGCACCCCTGTCCCCGACCATTCGTCTGGCGAGAATCAAGGGTGGGGAATTCATTATACCCCTCCCCCCTCCCTTGCCTCCCGTGTGATGTTTGGTTAAGGCGACTCGTGTTGATACTTCCCCACCGCTCCCTGCCCGTCATTCTTGAAGGTTACGGCAACCCCTTACCTACCCCCCCCCCCTCTTTCCCCGTCCCGCCTCCCGCCTATCCCTTCCCCCCTCCCTTGCCCTTCTTTTGCCGGATGTTTGACTTTTCTTCTCTCTTGCGTCTCCCGCCTTCCCAACGTGCGTGCGTGTGATTGGCCGCTGGCGCGAAAAACATGTAAACAACGAAAAACACACAAAACAAAAACTCACCATGCGAAATGCAGGCGAGATTTTGTCCTCCCGTTTATGCAGGACGGCGATAACTTCTTCACCCGCTTGGACCGGTCCAACGTCCTCAACCGGCAAGAAGGAAGGGCACAGCAACTTCAACAGGCCGAGTCTGCCAAGTCCGCCTCTAATCTTGAGACCAAGCGAGAGGCAGAGGCTACTGGGCTTCGAGCGGAGCAGGACCGAAGCACTGTTGGCGACGGCGGCAGAGGCGGCGGCGGCGTGAGGGAGGACGGAGGCAAGGGCGGGGATGGGGGCGGTGGCGACTTGCCGGCCGAGGATGCAAGACGATTGTCTCGGGAGGAGGAGGTAGAGGAGGAGGCAGAGAGAGCCGAAAGGGAGTTGCATGAGAGGGAGGTGGCCATGGCGACGGCCGCGGCGGAGGTGGCGGCGGAGGCCGCGGCGGTGGCGGCGCGGTTGCGTGAGGCGAACCCTGCCGGGGATGTCGAGTTTAAGGCGATACCCGCCGACCCGATGACGGTTGCGGAGACCTTGGTGAAGGTAAGGGGATTGGTGAGGTTCGGGTGGGTGTTGGGGTTGGGGTGGGGTTGGGGGTGGAGGTGGGGGTGGGGGTTGGTGTTATGGTTGGGGTACGACTGGGGTTGGGCTTCGAGGTAGCGGCTTGGATTAGCGTTCGAAGGGGGCTTAGAGTTGGTGTCGGGATTGGGGTTCGGGTGGGTGTATCGACGATGGGCCATCCGTCTTGGTAGCTGTGGTGTGTGCGAGCGTGGATGGAGCTTGTGTTAGGCTGCAAAGACCACGCCCAGCGGGAGGGGGGTAGGGCTGGGTGTGCCGCACTGTGCACGGGTGTTGAGTCTGATGCACCTTGAACGTCCATGCTTGTTTGGAGAGGGAACGGGAGGGGGTGCGACGAGGAGTGAATTGGAGGGGGAGGCACAGAGAAAGCGAGGTCAATATTTTACCCAAGGTACATTGTATTGTACGCGCCTGCTTTTATTTTATCGGCGCTTGACTCGTTGGGCAGGCGTTTTAGTTGTTTGTGCGGGGTGAGGTCGACGTCGGAAATTGCGTACGCCATGCAGTGATCGCTTGCATACTATGAATGGAAACTATTCGGGTACCAAAACCATTCTTAATACACCAGTAGTATCATACTGCTCTTTATGGAGAAACAGTAAAGCAACCCCCGCCCCCCTCCCTCGAACATCCCTCCCACGCAGATGGAAGTGCTGAAGCGGGAGGACATAGCCCCGGGGGCCGCGAAGGTAGCCCTCACCGGCCAGCGGTGCACGGAGTGGCCCCCCCTCCAGGTCGATCCTGTCTCGGGCGTGCCGACGATGGAAGACAGGGGGACGCTGGGAGCGCGGATAGACCAGCAGGGGGCGTTTTACAACTACTTCATCACCTGGCCTGGTAACCGACTTCCAATGGACGACTTACGAGAGGTTAGTGACGTGTGTAAGGGGGAGGGGGGGGGGGCGGGAATGTGGGGGAAGAGGGGAAGAGAGTGGACGGGGGAGGGACGAGGGGAAGACGGTGAGCACGCGGTGAGCAGGAGGGGCGGGGGGAACTTGCCACGTCGTGGGGTGGATGGATAATGGCCGCGATTGTGAACCGCTGGTGAAAGTAGATGTATGTTTAGCGGCGGGTGGAGTCGGAGAGGGGGTGGCGGGATGTGTCGGTAACCGGTGGTGTTTTTTCTCGCGAGCGAGCGGCATAACAACTCCCACCTTCAGCCGTTAGTACTCCACTTTCCGTCGAGGGCGGACGCTGACGTCAGCTTTTTCAGTCCGGTGTTTCTTTCCGTCCATACGTAATTTTTCGTTCGTTTTTGTAATTTTCAACCCACTGTTTTTTTTCTCTAATACCTGGTACATGTTTTATATTGGAGACAGGCTGGGGGGATTAGGAATCTCGTTTCCGACACGCTTTCGACACGCTCACGTTCTCTTTGACCCTGAAGAACACGCGCTGGCCGTCTTCGTGTTAATGCGCACCACTTGGAAGAGCGTGCCGGCCGCGTCGTTTGCTTTTTGTCTTTGTAAGAGTGGTTCAGCGGGTTGACCAGGGCGGGCCGGGTGGGGGCTGGAGGCTGTGCGTGTGAATATATGATAGCACACCGGTACTCGTGTGCCGCTCTGTGTGCCTGTCTTCCTGCCTTCATGTTTTCATAACCACGCTTGTTAATTTGATTTTTTATTGGTAGGAACAATTCTAAATTGAATATTACCTGATGCCAGATAAATGTCTAATTTTACAGTTTTACCGCAGGCATTCGCCGCCGGTACTGCTAGCTGCTAACGCCAAGCAACATTGGTAATTGTAACACCGCCACCGCTGCTACCGCTTTCGACGACGCCAATCTTACCCCTACCACCCCTACCAATGCCATTCCCCATCTCCTTGCGTCCACCCGTACAACCCCCCCTCTCTCCTGCAGTTGTCTCACGCCAACGTGGACCTAAACTACACCCACATCTACTACCTCGAGAAGCGTGAATTCGTGCCCCCTCCAGCGCAACCGGCGCCCTCCCTCGGTCCGCACGGGTGGGTCTACCCCCCGCAACAGCCGCAACCGCAGCAGCCGGCCGCGAGAATCGTCGGGCGCACTACGGCTTTGAGGCTCGATTCGGGAGAGTTCGTTGCGCACCGGATAGGGGTGATGAAGAGGACGCAGGCGTACGCGAAGAGGAGCAACGTTCCGGTGGATAACCTCGTTACCTTCAGCGTGAGTGGGAGTGCGAATGAAAGTGCTTGTGCGGGACATGGGAGTTGGAGTTGCAGTCTGTTTCATTTTGTGGGTGCGGCGGGACGGTGAATGGGCGTGGCAGTGATTCCCCTTATATTTAGTGCAACGCCGCCTTGTGAATACACTCGTGCAACCCCTTTTGGTCTAGTTGTATGCCTATGTAAACTATGCACTATTTTCTTGGCATGGTGTTCTCGGGGGGCCGAGGTTTTTTTCTCGCACTTTCTGCTGCGGGACAACCAAGGGGAGGGTGGGTGTATTACGATGCATGTCTGGATCCCGGCCGAGCTCCTGGGCGGTGCTTTAAGCATTCAGCGTCGCTGAGCTGGCTCTTTTTGTCAAAAGGTTGTGTTCCTCCTCGCTGAGGCGATCAGGTGAATGGAAAACCCGAAACTCTAAAGATTTGGGGGGCTCGAGGTCGGCAGGGCCGGTGGCGAGGCTCCGCAGTGTGTTTCGGTGGCATTTACCCAACGAATCGGGGCAGCCGAAAAGCCAGCCTCGACTACTCAACCAGCAGTGGTGTTGCACGAATATGCGCGAGGTGGTGTTGCACGACTATGCGCGAGGTGGTGTTGTACATAGGGCCTTTTTGTGGCAACGGGAATTGGATTGGAGGTCGTGGACGGGTTTTTTCGGTAGGGGGGTGTCGAGGGAGTGTTCGTTTGCATTTGTTGCGGTTTATTTTGTGTGGCTGTTGTTTGGGTTTTGTTTTTGTTTTTCGTTGTCTTTGTTGTTTTAGACCTAGTGCTGTTATGTGGAAAAAAATGAGCGATAATTTCTCTCTTTAACGGGGATATCCGACGCCAAAATAAAAACCACCCATTGTGAGACCAGCAATCATCGTTATTTCTGGGTTTGGAAATAGTCGAGGCCAGAAATCAGCGGATTTTGGTGATTTCTGAGCCCAGAAATAAACAGCTCTTCCATCCTCTCAGATCTGGGATTATTGACTTTTGGATACTTTTTTTTTTTCTTTTTTTTCACAAACATCTACTTTCCAGCTTCTGGACAAGCCGTGGTCACAGGTGTCGTCCCTTCTCCCCCCCGGTTCTTGCCTTCGATTTTTATCGCGCATAGGGTTCAGCAATCCCACTGCTCGTCGATTTTTCATCGAGTGTTGCTAACTCACGCTCTCGCGCTTTCCGCAAGTCAATTTGTGCACAAAAAAAAATCCCCACGAATTTATACGAGTATGCACTCGGGGGGATTCGAACTCACGAAACTGACGTATTACACCATGCTCGAGGATAACCTCATACGCCACCGGGGCGACCGGCCTACTACCTCGTACCAAGTATCACAAGTCACCACTGCCTACTCTGTACCTGATATGATACCTGTCTGCTGTACACATAATCCATTACCCACAACGAAGAATCACAAACACACCTACTACAACAGCATACCGCGCTTGTTGTGTGCGAGACAGAGCTTGGTCCTCACACAAACACGACAGCAGCAGCAGCACCTTCAAAACCGCCACAGCAGCAGCACAGCAGCAGCACAGCAGCAGCACAGCAGCTTAGGCGGTGGTGACCTATCGTCGTCGGCGACAGTGTACGTGCTAGATTTTCCAAAACAAAGGCAAAGGGGAAAACAAGACCTACCAATTCAAAATTAAACCACTTCCCTACAATCAGAAACCATAATGGACGCCCGTTATTTCTGATGCAGTTATTCATGGAGCCTCGAAACTACAAAAATAATCGCTAGAAATAATCGCCCACAAAAAAATCCATTTTATAGTAGGTCTTATAACATTCTTTACAACGCACGATATGTTATGTTTTTTCATGCGTTTTTTGTTACCAGTACAATACCTGGTATGTGTTTTACGTTGTTTTATTTCGTTCTGTTGTTTTGTCTCTTCTTTGTGTTGCGTTTAGCGTTTTGTTGATGCTTGTAGTTCCTGGTGTATGGAGTACCTGTCAGTGTTGTGTAGTTTGACGTTTCCTTTTTTCTTTTTTTTTGTTCTTGGGTTTTTTTGTTCTTGCCTTTTTTGGTGAACGAGTAGTGCTCGTTCGTATAATATGCAACTTGCTTTACTCGTGTACCAGATGCTCCTGCACTTTTTTTCGCTGATACAGACAGTACAACAAACCAGGTAGGCACCAGCGGTATATTAGTTTGCATTTTTGTTTTTTCTGCGGCAACGCTGGACGTGACGCTTCTTGCGCATAAATGTGGTGGCGAAGGGGTGTGTACTAATTTATTATCGGCCTTGGTTTTTTTACCATCGACCACGCATTCGGGACGGACGGGTGGGGTTACTTTCGGCACGGTGTCGTGCCTTCTCTCTACCGAAAAATTACGCACGCTGCGAGCCAAAGTAAAAGAAAAACCTACCGCTGCCACCCCTCCCCAATCATTACCCCCCCCTTCCCCCGAACCCCACCCCCAACCCAGATCATCAACCCCCACACTCGGCGGCGGTACAACGTCACCCGCGAGTTTTGCGCGGCCCCGTGGTACGCCGCCATCTACAAGCGGCTGCTCCGGGACACCTTGCGCAGAAACCCTTCTCTTACACCCATCCTTAGCAGGCAGGCGCCGACGCCGCGCGTAGCCGAGGCGGCGGCCGCCGATGCCGCTGCCGCCGCCGCGGCAACAGCAGCGGCGGCGGCGGCGGCAGCAGCAGCAGACGCTGCCGCAGCCCGAGAAGCCGCCGCTAACGAGCGTTCTCGAAACCGGTTGCCGTCCTATCGACGCGGTGCTGGCGGCTGCCACCCTTCTTCTGATGCCGACGGCCACTCGAAGGGTCACCGAGGGTGTTCGGGTTCTGTGGGGCGGATAGAGGGGGTAGTGGTGGCGGAGACGGGGGTCAGAAACGGAAGCCACCACCACCACCGTGCTGTGTCAGATGGTTTTGCGCAGCCGCAGCCGAAGCAGCCACGGCCTCGAAGCCACCCTTTACCAAGGGGTCCTGGGGGTATCGACATCCTGTCGGGACCCTCGACTCCAGCCAGGAGAGGGGAGAGCGAGGCGGCGCGACAACAGCGCCAGCATCAACAGCATCAGCAGCGGGATGATGGTAATGCCGCAGCGTTGGGGAGGGGGGGGTTGGCGAATGATGCGGCGGTAGCGGCCGCAGCTATGCTTGGGCTCGGGGCGGGCCAGGTGGGGAAAGCATCTTCTGCTTCTGCTGCTGGCGGCGGCGGAGGTGGTTGTGGTGGAAGAGAGAGGAGCTTAAGCGCCGCCGCCCGCGCATTGCAAGGGACCTCCCTCTGCAACGGACACGCCGACAATAGCGGGCTTAAGGACGGATCGACGAGATCAATGCCGGGATCTGCAGCCGGCCGGGCGCTAGCGGGGGCGTCGAAGACGCCCTTATCGGGCAACTACGACCCTACAGGGGAGCGCCGGGGCGGGAGGGAGGCGGTGGCTGGGATGGGGGGGGCGGAACGGGAAAGGGGTGGTAGACTGTCCCCAGTTTTTTCTCCCCTCTCTGGGGAGAAGGCAAGGTATGCTGCGGAGGCGTGGAATGCAAAGGCACGGGCTAAGGTGCCGGAGGCGGCCACGAGATCGGCGGCGGCGGAGGTGGGGTATTGGAAGGTGAGCGCTGTGCTTGCGGGATTTTCGTTGGATCGGTCAGTCGGTCGGTCGTTTGTATGGAGTCGCTGTATTCACGATTTATGGCGGTAGTTTGTTCGTTGACTGGCTCGATCGCTCGATCGTGTCTAGATTTGTGTGTTTCTGTAAGCCTCTTGTGTGCCTGTAAGTCGGTGTGTCTGGATGTGTAGTCTTGCCTGTACGGTGTTTTTGTCATCCCCGTCGCCTTTCGTCCCCTTCCCGACGTTATAGGCTCTGCAGAGCGAGGCGAGCCAGCTCCTAGTCGACCCCTCCCTCTACCACACCATCGAGAGACGACTCGACTCCGCAAAGGCACGGCTTGCGCGCGAAGGGATTCGGAGGGAGGCGGATAAGAATGGGGGGTTGGATCGTCGAACCGGGGGTAAGAATGGACCACCCCCTACCCATCGGCGGGGTCGGGAGGACAAGGCGGACGCGAAGGAGGAGGCCGTAAAGAGGGAGGGGAGGGAGACGGAGGAGGCTCTGCCCAAGCGGCAGGTGGAGAACGCAGCTCGGAAAGCTCTGCCGAGCTTTGACCCTTCGGACGTGCTCAAGGGTGTGAGTTAACTTTTTTTCTGGCTTGCCTCAACCCCACCTTCTGCTCCCACGCCCCTTTACCCCCCCCGTCCCCTCCTACTCCTACCCGTAGCCCTTACCCTACTCTTAACCCTAACCCTTTACCCGTACCGTTACAGCCTCTTCCTCACTGGTTACCCCTGCCTCGTTACCTTGGTTCGTAGGTTGTTTCGTCATTTTGTGAGTCTGTCGATTGCGCAAGGAGATTATCGCCTTGTTTTGTAATTTGTGGGTGAGCGGATAGTTGGGTGTGGATGGGTGGGTGGGTGGGTGGGTGATTTAGTGCGTTGGGTTGAGTAGTGAGTGGATGGGCTAGTGTCAGGACGGAAACGGAAGAACAGCTAGAAGAACGGCCGTCGAGAGGGTTCTTGCGCTGCTGCCATGGCGTCCGCTTTACGACTCTCGTGGGGGAGAATTTATAACTGGAAGCGTGCTGAGGTTTCTTAGCGGAGTCGGGTGGCGGTTTACCAGAAAGGCAGTCGGAACTGAATGGATAATTCGGGGGGTGGGTCGAGAAGGGCGCCGATATGCTATGCCTTCCTCCGGAATGTGTGGTCTTGGCGTCACGTCTCGTGTTTTTGTGACTTTTGGGTGTTTTTTTTGTGTTGCGGACGTGTGTGAGAAGCTACCAGACCGGGTTGATGCCGGTTGTCGCTGTTGACGCACTGCCGTCGTTTTGTTTCTTGTGTTTTGAATTCGTATAATACGACCTCGTATACTACGTTCGAAGCTCCATTCAATTTATAACTTTTGAGCTTTTGAGTAACTGAATGCCGTTGTTGTTTTTTGCGTGTACATACCTGAACATGAGTTTTTTTGTGTCAACTCAATAGTCGGCAAAGTCCGTCAGCTGTTAGTTCCCCCGATTGTGCTTGTTAGGCTTGAAGTAGCCGTTACTCAGGGCTACGAGCTGCGTGATTCGTATCAGTGCTCTTTGCCAGATGACAATACCTGCGCGAAGCTAGAACCTCAATGTATCCCTGGATGGTGCGGTACTCTGTACTACGAGGTCGTGACAAGCGAGTTTTGAACCCACTAAATTAGGACCTCGAACTCAGGGGTACCGCAATAACGCGAGAAAACGACCGAGTGTACCGGTATTCACTTCAAGCAACCGGTGCGTTTGTTTTCGGCCTGCGTCGAAGATTCGAAGAGTTACTACCGCAGTACGTGCATTGTGGGAGAGGCGTGCTCTTTTTAGTTTTTAGGGTTGGGCTCTTTCTACTGATGGAGCCTGCCAGTAGATGTGGCCAATTTTATTTTGATATTTCGTACGTCAACGAAATACGCCGTAGTATATGGCCAAACCCCAATTAAGTTTTTGTTAGTGAGAGACTACTGCTACCCTGTACTATACACCCCAACAGTAGGAGCGATGGAGAAATATTTCGTACAGTATCACAGTAGTTACGTATCACAACGGTGGACACAAGCTACGGTAGATATGCACCTTTTTCCTCGGGCGCCTTTCCTTGACCGCCTCTATACCTATCCCGAAAACTGTTTTTGAGTGAAAACTGGAAGTGCAAGGCCATGAACAACGCCGTGGCCCAAGTATACAAAACCCCCTTCAGGCTGTAAAACAAGGATGACACTCCGATCATTTTGGGTGAAGGATGCCCCCCCATCCAGAAAGTAGTTTAACCAAAAAGTGGTATTATACCCTAATGCCTCTGTCGTAGCACGCGTCCGTGTTTAATGGTGCGCCTGGGCGAACAAGGCAAAAATGAAAATCGTCACGTGATCGTCACATGCGACGTGCATTTTGTCTTGATTTTTCACCTAGGTTTTTCTCTATTGATGACCGAAAGTAGTTTTTTTGCTTTTTTTATATGTCGCAACACATAAATCCCTGCTGAGAGAGGCTGCCAGCACTCAAACCCTAGCTCCTTCGCGGGAATTTTTGCTAAATTAGAGCCGGATCTTAGCCTTTATTTGCGCTGTACATGTGCGGGCTTCGTACTGAGACTGGTTGATGTCACGGATACTTGAGAGAAACTGGTTTTATCTGTTCGTTCGGAGTAGCTCCGCATCAGAAGTATGTGTGTTCTTCGCATCAAGCAGATATTTCCACCCATGCACATCCAGCACAACCAGTGCCTGGCCGATGCCTCCTAGAGTGTCAGTGCTGATGCGTCATCTGCATCAGTGTCGAGCGTCGACTTGCTGAACGTCGCCGGTATACTATCAGAGGTGTATGTACAGGTACCTGGTATGATACCTGGTATGATACCAGGTATACCAGGTATATATTATATTTTTAATAATAAGCACTTCCACGCCCTGGATATCGCCTCGTTATCGTTTCAGAGCCGTCCATGCCGCTGCTGCAATTCCCACCCACCCCCGTCCCCAATGCCCCCTCCTTCACCCACCACCCGCACCATCGCCTAGACCTAGCACCACGCGTATAGCCATCCCCTACATCTATGCGACCTAAAGCCCTCCCCCCCCGCCCCCGGCCCCCCCCGCCACATTCCTTCCTCTCCCCGACAAGAAATATTTAAAGTTTCCACGCACAAATAGACCTGCCCCACCCGTCCCCTCCCCCCCCTCCCCCCCCTCCCGCCCCCCTTTTGATCAAAATCAGGCCCCCACGTCGTTAAAGACTCCGCCCTCCCCTCACCGGATATTCGACTTACAGGATTCACTTGATAAACTGATGCATTTCCCTCCACAGCTGTCAGAATTTGTCCCCCTCAGAAACGGGTTTCATAGTTTCCGCGCACAGACTGCCTAACATCACCCTGTTGACCCTGATAGCTACACTGTAGTTGCAAAGGGAGTCGCCGACCTATATCCTTAATGAGGACACAACCCGTAATACGCGCGATCGGAGTATCACACACAGCTTGCAAAGATGAGTTTCGACAAAATATTCGACCTCACAGCTGGAGTGTATTTTAATTTTTATAATAATTTATAATATACCAGTAGTACGCGCGATCGGAGTATCACACACAGCAGCAGCTTACAAAAATGAGTTTCGACGAAATCTTCGATCTCACAGCTCGTGTGTATTTTTTTTTTTTGTATCATGTACTGGTGTAGTCTACGGCCTACTTCGTACACGGCTGGTGTATTTTTGTATGGTGTACGCGTTCGCTAGTTTCATCGTATCACCCATTGTTGGCGTTGATGCCGTTCTGCTCCGGCTCCTGTTGTTATAATCGTGGTCAGATTTTTTTGCAACAGTAACAGCAGTACTGCTGCTGTAGTTGGGGCAACCTGTTTTTTTCGACAATACTGCTGTTGTAGGTGTGTTCCCGGTAGCTTGTCTTGCGGTATTGTTGTGTGTTGTGTTTTTTTATTTTGTGTTTTTTTTTTGCCGAAGGCAAGGTTTGGTAGATACCGTAGAACTCTCTGCGTCACGCACGCCAACGTCGAAGATACCAAGATATCTAAATATGAAAATCCAACGAGCAGGCGTAGTGGTAACTGTTGATATTTATATATAGTAGACTATACGTTCGTATAGATATTGGTGTCGCGTGGGGCCCCCTTGCCTTGACCCCGCGCCAACCGGTCGGTTCCTGCGCTCTTGCTACGAATACATAGGTCCCGTGAACCTTTCCTCCTTAATGAACGCCAACAAGGTCTCTGAGGTGTACGTATTGCATGGCCAAATCAACTTGCGGTATTTGCAATTTGTACATCGATCTCGTAGCTTGTGACCATAGAGCTCGTCTCTCGGGGAAGCATCGACACGGACACCGGTTGTGCTGGATGTAGATGGGTAAAAGGATCAGTTAACATAAAGATACACAGAATTCAGGCAGCCACTAACGACGTACCTGCGCCTGGTTCTGTATTCAGCAGTCGTGGTCCATCAGTATTATAGCGCGACGCCTGGCTAGACGACAGTACCTGCGCTACACTGGGACCCGGCATAGTGAGGTACTCTGTGTTACTACAGAGTCACCCCTCCATAGTGCGGTACTCTGTTACTGCCGAGTCACCCCTCTATAGTGCGGTACTCTGTGTTACTACCGAGTCACCCCTCTTTAGTGCGGTATTCTGTGTCACTACCGAGTCACCCCTCTATAGTGCGGTAAGGGTTGCACGTTTCTGACCTTCTGACCGATTGACCTCAACCTGTGGGACTGTCGCTTAACATGATAATTTTTCGAGTAGGTTTGTTTTAGAACTGGGGCATACTATTGACGATTGTTGGTCGGGTTGCGCGAACGAGCGTCTTGTGTCCGAAGTCATGTTTCGGGTGATGATGGATGATGATGTTGATGATGTTGATGATGTTAATGGTGTTGACCTCCTCCTCATGTTAGGAGCTCAGTAATTCTTAGAATTTGCTGCACCCCTGAGGTGGGACGGCTGAGGACGAGGTCGTGCCAAGCAACGGTTTGTACCGCACTACACTCTGGGCACGCACTGAAGGCTACCGCGCTAGTAATAGCACGCGACCACGACTGTATGTGCATAGCATAATGCTTACAGTTCCCTCAGTAAGGGTTTGGTGTGTGGGAGCAATATGACCGCCTTATTGGGGGAAGTCGCCTTATTCATTCCAGGATATGACGGCCATTCCCCGGTCGCGGAAAGCGATCTTGACCGCCTTGCGTCGGGACACCGCCTTAATAAGACCGCCTTGTAGGGGGACCCCCTACTGTACCGCCTTAATAAGACCGCCTTGTAGGGAGACCCCCTACTGTATCGCCTTAATCAGACCGCCTTGTAGGGGGACCCCCTACTGTAACGCCTTAATCAGACCGCCTTGTAGGGGGACCCCCTCCTGTGTGTAATCATGGTAAACCCCTTTTGGGAGTCTAGAGGGAAAAGCTGTGGGATGTGTAGGAGGATTACATCATCGGCCATGCGAATCAGCCAGGGCTGCTGGGGTATGTAAGGTGTGTGCCCGCGCTGCAATGGAAGAAGCTGTACGACACGCGTTCAGCGGCATGGTGATGCTCGTACTGGTGCACGCTTTTGCTAGATGCTTGTTAAGGTCGAACTCGTCGTTTTTTCGGCCTATGTACGACGTGCTTCTGATCAAGTCGCAAGGGTTTTCGACATTTTGTTTTGTAGCATGCTGCCTTCGAGAAGCAGCGCGCATATGTTCAGATCTAGGTCACAACAGCAGTATTTACGCTATCATAGCATTCAAACCCCTGGCAAAAATATTTTTTGGTATTTCTTGCCAGGTGTTTTCTAAGCTCTGCTTTCCGGGAAATCGGGTTGTTGTTTTCGACACAAGCGGATACGTGTTTGATTAGTGGTGAATATCGAACGAAAACCGAAGTTATCGCACGAGAGTCGAATTCGATACAGCACCCCGTACCACGCGCGAAGTATTACACGCAGCTTGCAAAGAGGAGTTTTGATTGAAAGTTCGACGTCACAGCTGAAGTGTCAGTTTCACTGTTTCTAACACTGATAAACGCACCAGGTATATTTGCAGTGTGTGTCTGTCGTTTATTTTGTTCACCGCTGTCTTCTGTCGCAATACGTTTTGTTTTCCCTTGTATTTCTGATGGTTTTCTCGTGGATCTTGTCGCTTATTTTTTTTTTAGGTGCCTGACGTGGACGTCCCCAAGGCCATCCAGGCCAAGCTGCACTCACACCAGAAGGATGGACTAAGGTGGATGGCCCACATGTACCGCAATGGGATGCCCATAATCTTGGTGAGCCATCTCCGGCAATAGTTCAGAAACGCCCCCGGCAGTCACTCAATATCGTCTGTCTCGAATGATTTATGATTTTTGCTAATGTTTATAGTTGTATTTGTATTGCCGGCGGTATACCGTGGTGCATGACTGGTCCTTGTAGTTATCTCAGCAATTCACGGGATACACCCGCAGTAAACGAGAAATTCGCTCTATTTGAGTCTGCTTCGCCTCAAGCGAAAAGTGTTTGGGTATTTTTCGCCGCAGGCAAAGCGTGTTTTGGAGACGCGTTTTGTCAAACAATTTCCGAAAACGTGAAGCCCATACTTGATGTAAAAATGTGTCAAAACGGATGAATGCACCGACGGAGGTGACGGAGAGCCCGAAACTCGGGAGTTGTACCACCACATCTGTTTGTTTCGCCACCGTCTCTCGTCCATGTTACACCTCGACGAACCGGCGTGAGGAGGGAGGCGGTGATTGCAGCGGGACGAAACTAGCGTCTATCGCGGGGGGTGTCCGACTGCAGAACATCAAGCAACCCCCGAAAGTTTAGTGTAGGAACTCTTATGTTTCTCCGCGCGTGTTTTTATATGAATTCGACAACGTCGATGTTGCTCTCACCCGGTCCCACGTCACCCCACCATCCCTTCCCCCCTGCCCCACCCCCCCACATCCTTATAACCCTGCACATCCCTATCACCCAACACAACCTAACCCTGCCCAACCCAACTCACCCTACCGCACCTTACCCCTCCTCCCCTACCCCGCTCCGACACATTCCCACCACCCAATCAACCCAACTAACCCTAACCCAACCCAACCCAATCCAATCCAATCCAACCCAACCCACGCGTTATATCCGTTATGTTTTTCTCATCCTACAGGGCGACCAGACGGGTCTCGGAAAGACGCTCCAAAGCATCACGCTCGTCGCCTATCTTCGCGACCATCTGCGGGTGGACGGGCCGTATCTTGTCGTCGTTCCCGTGACCGTGCTCAGCAACTGTGAGTGGGTCTTCTAGTGTTTTTGGTCGGCATGCTTTGGAAGGGGGAGTTGTCGTTCCCTTGAGCGTGCCCAACAACTTTCAACTGTACGTGAATGTTTGTTAGTGGTTAGCATGCGCGAGGCGGGTCGGCGGGGGGGGTGGGGCACCCTCCCGAGTGTCCTGTGCAACTGTGATTGGGTTGGCTTGCTGTTTTTGTTGGCATGATCAGGAGGGGGAGGTTGTCATCTCCCAGAGTGTTTTCAGTAACGTGAGTGGGATGGATTGTTTAGTTTGGTTGGCGCACTCGTAGCTGGTGGGGGGTCGTCGTTGCTTGCCTTAGTAATTTGAGCATTGACCACGTATCCCTTTCGAGACGGGGTACCGTTCCTACTCCTCATAGACACCTCCAACATTTGGGTGCTCAGCTCGAGGACAGGAGGAGAGCTATAAGGGAGCGTTCGGTCAGAGGGTGCGTTGTGGCTGACGTACATGGTGGTGGTATTCGAGCTGTTGGTGTTGTTTTCTTTTTGACAAATCGACACCATGGAACGTGCCTTGACAGGGATGTCGGAGATAAGGAAGTTCTGCCCGAGCCTTCGAGCTGTTCGGTTTCACGGCTCTCGCCAGGAGAGGGATCGCGTAAAGGAGGTATGCTTTTGCGGTCATCATATGTTTTATTTTTGTACCTGGTACCTGGTAGCCCATATATATATCATTGGAACGCCTGTGTTCCCCCTGTTCGACTTGCGACGCCCCCGGGATATCAAGGAAACCCCTATCCCCAAGGGGAACCTTGTATCTAGTCTAGTATCTAGTCGGCGACTTACAGGCAACCATCTCTCAGCCCTATTACCGGCGTAACGTTTTCACACGTCGGAGATATCAGATCCCTATTCGTGATCTAGATGATCTGTTTGTTTCAGGTCTGACACATCCCTGGTGTATGTGATCAGCGCAGCCTATAGATGTATGGTGTTGCCGAATTAGAGCCAGATGATCTGAGTGATGTAACAATGTTTCCTCGATTGGATCTGTACTGCACAGGTCGCTACGCAACGTATCATAGCACATATATAGGACCTAGATGATCTAGATGATCTGTCGGATGTGTGAGGCTTTAGTCTTATTGCTGGGAATGTTGATAATTGATCGGCGTTGAACCTGCTGCGCATTGTCGGATAGCAAGCAGTAGTCTGTGGCCACTTTTTGTTCTTACGCTTGTTGCAGTCGGAGATGAAGGACCTGGCCGACTTCGACGTGGTGGTGACGACGTACGAGATGCTCTCAGCCGAGGCCAACTTCTTCAACCGGAGGTTCCTCTGGCAGCTGGTCATTGTGGACGAGGGGCACAGGCTGAAGAAGGACAAGTCTCAGCTCAGCGAGAATCTCAAGCAGGCGAGTCGAGTTGGATACCCCGATAATTGTATGAAACCCCGTCCCCCGTTTCCCGTTCTCCACGCCCCCCGTTCTCCGTCTCCGCCCTGCTTGTTGAAGGCGATATTTTCGCTCAAACAGGCGATTTGTTCGTCTCGAGCAAGCGATTTGGTTCATCGCAAGCAGGCAGTATATTCGTCTCAAACAGGCGATGTATTGACCCCCCTCGCTTACATTATCACCGCCTACGTGCAGCCACAACCTCAAACTAGCGAGTTGGTCGTTGTCGTCGTCGTGTTCCCCCCCATATGCCCACCGCCGACGTCTTAGCCAGAACCTCGAGCGGTCGACCCGTCCCCCCTCACCCCGCGCTTCCTATTCCCCCCAGCTACATGTTAGCCAGGATCTACAATTGACGAGTTGATCGCCGCCGTCCCCCCGTCTCGTTCCTCCGGCATCATACAAGCGAAATCGATCTGCAGAAATGTTTACCTCAGTGCTTTACTCGTCCGTTGTCTAATATACCAGCTTCTTGTTTTGCCTACCATTATGGCTTTAGCGCACAAGCAACCACGATCGGCAAACATGTTACTATATACTGGTAGTCTGGTCTACTCAATCTACTTCGGCGTATGCTTCTGTCGTGCCCTGCTAATAGTATATGGATAACTTGAACCTACAGGTGAAAACCATCTGCCACGTCCTTTTGACGGGGACCCCGCTGCAGAACAATCTTGGCGAGCTTTGGGCCGTGCTTCACTTCCTCGTGCCCGACGTGTTCACCACGGACACTAAGCAGAGGTGACACGTATCTGGATGTTACATTAATACTAAGTAAATCCAAGTACAGTAAGTTGCTCCTCAAAAGGGAAGGTTTATTCCAAAGGTTAATTGCGACTTTGCAATAAACTTTGATGTTGGTGTCGGTGTTGGTGTTGGCATTGGTGTTGGTGTTGGCGTTGGTGTTGGTGTTGATGTCAGCGTCGGTGTCGTTTTGTGGTGGTGTTGATGTCGGCGATTGTGCGAATGTTGGTGGTGATCCCGGTATAGGTGTTGTTACGGGAGTTGTTGTCGTGCTAGTATGAGTGGTTGTGTTGTTGTTGTTGTTGTTGTTGTTGTTGTTGTTGTTGTCGTCGTCGTTGTTGGTGTCCGTGTCCGTGTGTGTTCATGCAGATGGCGTTCGTGAAAGCTTGATACTATATCGCCTTCGCCTCTGCTTGGAGACTTCGGCACAGCAAACAATATAGGCATTGTCCTTACCGCATCGCCTTTCCGCACGGCTATGCCCCCCCCCCGCCAACCACCCCGCGCCTTGCCAATTGTTGGAAACCTCAATCCCGCCATGCCCTGATGTCTAAAGTCTACTCCGCCTCCCCACCCTATCCCTCCCGATGTGACTTGCGAAGGTTTGAGCAAGGGTTCGACCTGACGAAGGGTGTGTGCAATCCCCGGCGAATGGACCAGGCTAACGACCTCCTCGCTTTGTTTATGCTTCGACGAGCCAAGGCGCAGGTCAGAGCCTAAATCTCCATCGTTTGGGAGTATTCCCACAAGGCTTTTCTTTGGGGCGGGGAGAGAGGAGTTCCTAAAACGCGTTGGAGGGGGGGTTCTAGGGTAACGCATAGGGCGAGAGCGAGCAGAAGAAATATTAACAAGCTGTGCAGCGTCCGCGTTTCGCTGGTCTTCACCCCCCGTCCCGCCCCCCGTCCCGCCCCCGCCGCCCCCTCCGCACTCCCCCCCCCCCCCTGTTTTTATTGCACGATAGGTGAAGGTTGATTTACCTGCTAAGCAGGAGGTACGGATCTTGGTTAGGCTCAGCCCGGCCCAGCAGCTGCTCTATCGCCACCTCTTGGTCAACCAGGATAGGACCACGCTCGACGCCATCATGACGGAGGCGCAAAAGCACGACGGGGCGGCGGGAAGAGGCGGTGGGGGGAAAGGGGGAAGTCGATCTTCGTTCCCGATCCCGGCCGTTTCAGGGGCGGCGGAAGGAGGCGGTACTGGAGAGGGGGACGCTGCTAAGACGAAGAAGATGAATGATACGGACTATCGCAAGCTGATGAACCTGCTCCTGCAGCTCAGGTCGGTGTTGGTTACCGGGATGCTTGGCGCGAGTGTGGGGGGGCGGGGGGCGGGGGGGGGGGGGGCATAGGAAGGTGGGAGGCGGGGGGGGGAGGTTATCAGTCGGCGCTTTGAAGAGTGGGTATCGGAGCGGATTGCAAGAAAATTAATTCAGCGAGCAAATGGGGCGACATTGTCGAAGGCGTTTTGAGCGGCGGGGGGGGCGTTATGGGGCAGGCACTGTCGGCGGAGCGATCACCGCGTGTCTTTGTACTGTTCTCAAGAAAACCGTGTCGTCCCTCCCTCCCTGCCTGCCTGTCTGTCTACCTTACCCACTGCAGAAAAGCGTGCGACCACCCTTACTTATTGCTGAACGTCGAGCCGAGCCCGAAGGAGACCGAAACACAGGCCGTCGACAAAATGGTGGCGGCCTCGGGAAAGCTTACCCTTCTCGACCGGATGCTGCCGAGGCTGCAGGTAGGGGCGGGGGCGCAATTTTTTTTTGTTTGAATGGTCTTTCTTATGCAGACGTAATGGGAAGGTATTGTCTCCATGTCATAGCTATGATGCTTTTTGTTTTGCTGTTGCCTGGGGTGTTTGGAGGAGGAGAATGGATTGGGGGGCGGGGGGGGTGGAGGGGGAGAAAAAGGATGGAAGGGCGGGGGGGGGGGGGGATGGTAGAGGGCGGAAAGTGAGGAAGGGGGGGAAAAGCCGTTGCCTGGTTTTACCCGACGCTTGATGGTGCGCTACTTCTTGCTACAGCAGTCCCACTGTCCCACTGAATTTGTGTGCAGATGCCCTAGGTTTTCATCTGAGTACCACCTGAAGGCGTGGGCAAGGGGATTTCTCCAACACCTCCCTGTGTTGGGGCGTGGAATAAATACTTGTCTCTCGACATCGCAGCAGCAACGCCAACAATACCAACCACATCCGTCGCTCCCTCCCTTCGTCCCCCGCTCCCCTGGCAGGCGCGAGGGCATCGCTGCCTAATCTTCTCCCAGTTCACCTCCATGCTCGACATCCTCGAAGAGTACTGCACCGCTCGAGGGTACGGCCACGCGCGACTGGACGGAGAAACGAGCCGTGTTCAAAGGCGTCTCGATGTCCGACGATTCAACACCCCCGGATGCGAAGATTTTGTCTACCTGATCTCGACGAGGGCGGGAGGGTTGGGCATCAACCTCACCTCCGCAGACACCGTCATTCTCTACGACAGCGACTGGAACCCGAAGGTGAAGAGGGTGCATTCGGAGCCGGGTTTGAATTTTGGTTCGGAATCGGGTGTTTATTCGGTTTTGGATTCGGGTTTTGGATTTTGATTGTGTTTTGGTATATTCATTTTTTTTATGGGTGTGAGTAGGATTCAGGTGTGGATTCGGGTTTGAATTCGTCTTGTTTTGGATTTGATTGTGGGTTCGGATTTTCTTTTGAGAATCGAGCTTAGATTCGGTTTTGAAATCGGGTGTGGATTCGGGTTTTGGATTTTATTCTAGGTTTGGATTTTTGGTTTAGTTGGGTGTGAGTTTGGATTCATTTTTGTGTGTGGATTTGTATGTGGATTCGGATTTGGGTTTGAATTGGGGCCGAGGTGCAGATGTGGGTTCGGAGTTGGGTTTGAATTGGGCCGGGGTGCAGATGTGGGTTCGAAGTTGGGTTTGGATACCGTTTGTTCGCTCAAGGTCGGTTCCATTGCCGAAACCTGGTACGCAGTAAATCGGTAATCACTCGTTTTTGCTGCTTGTGTTATTTATGTGTTTGTGCTGCTACTGCTGCCGCTACTACTCCCTGCCGCTGCTGGTGCTGCTACTGCTGCAGTGTGATATTGTCATGATGGTGAATCACCGGCGTCTCTCCCTTTTTGTTTCCCCACGCGATTTATTTATTTTCACTTGCGATGCCCTTGAAGGTCGACCTGGAAGCGATGGAGAGGGCCCACCTAATCGGGCAGACCAAACCGGTCAAGATCTATCGGCTCGTTTGCCGCGGGTCCGTCGAGGAAAGTATGGTGAGGAACCGTATCCACTTGGTACTGCCACTCGCGCGATCAACCAAATGCTGCCATGCTGCTTGCAATCAATACCAATTCTTGAACCACATAATCTGAACCAAAACGCCTACGTACGTCATTATTTTTCACACGTTTTTCTCGCTACAAACATGTTATTATTTGGCTCGATTTGCGTTTCTTGTAATCTTGTTCTCACAAATCTTTCCGATAATTTTTCCAGGTGGTCGGGTCCAGGGTTAGGATTAAGGATTAATGTCAAGCACATTACAGCCGTTTTGTAAACGCCGGATCAAGGTCTACACAACCGTCGATTAGACGGCCTTGTATGCGGCGTGCATTCTGGTTTGTTTTTTTGTCAGCGTCTGACGGTGTGTGTTGTGGTTCTTGTTCTTGTTCTTATTCGTGTTCTTGTTCTCGTGACCAGGTAAGCCGAGCGGAGGCAAAGGTTTTCCTGGATGATAAGGTGGCTGAGCAGAGGGGCCGAAAAGCCAAGAAGGTCCGTCGTGAGACTTCCCCGACGGGATGGGTAGCCCAAATCATTAGGAGGGGAGAGAGGGGGGGGGGTGGGGGGGTGCACTCATTTAATGCGTAGCCGTGGTCGTATAACGATGGACCGTCGCACCCTTACAATGCCGAGACGGAGCACGTCGGTTTTTACCAACCAGGAAGTCATGAAGGGGCTGGGGGGTTAGTACTGCGAGAAATGTCCCGTACTCGGCTCAAGTAGTTAGTCCCTTGACAGTTCTGGAGGGGTTACATAGAGACAAGGAGCATGGAACATGGCGGATCAGATGTTACATGTGTTTTTGTTTGAATTTCCTGTTTCCACTGGTATGTGTTCCGCGCGGTCACGCACTCCATCCATTGCGCGTTTCCTCCACTGCGCGCCCGGTTGAAGATTTTTTGCCCATAAATAGCTTTTGGATTTGAAATTTCAAGATCGTAAGTTTTTCAAGTTCTTGAAATATTAAGTTTTGAAATAATCCCGAGGAACAAGCTCTTAAATTGAAAAATCTACGCCAGTTGTAATATCCCCCGCCGGTGTTCCGCTAGCGCAATGTCCTCCTCTGACCGTGATACCGATTTCGTTTTTGCCTAAAACCCACCCAGGAATCTGTGAACGGAGGTGGTTTTTGTGGAGATTATGAGGGATCGGTCGGGCACGAGGACAGCGGCGAGGAAGAGTGGCAGCAAGCGTTTTCGGTGGGGGGGCTGGGGAACTCGATGTCCAAAGGAGAGCTTGCTTCGCTGATCCATCAGGGGGCGCGCGCCATCTTGCAGACCCAGGTTGGTGCCGTCGTGTGACAAGATCGTTGTTGTTTATGATAGTTGAACATGATTGTTGAACGTGATTGTTGAACTTGACTGTTGAACGTGATTGTTGAACGTGATTGTTGAACATGATTGTTGAACATGATTGTTGAACATGATTGTTGAACGTGATATTTGTTTTATCACAGTTGTTTTACGATATTTTGTTTATTGCATGTCAAGACCAAGGGTGCGGTGTTGTAGTATCATATTGTAGTATCATACCTCCTTTTTCCGTTCTGGATTTATTCGAGCTAGCATGTCATATCATATCGTGTCATATCATATCGTATCATATCATACCATATCGTACCATCTCTTATCTTATCATATCATACTCGCACGAGTGACTCTGTGCCTCATTGACAAAAAAGACTTGAGGCGAAATTTTGGGCTCAAAGTATGTTTCGATTCCTTTACGGATTCATATCGCAAGACTAAACAGCACGAAAGCTTGAGACCACGAAGCAACACGGGAGTCCATTGCAAAAAAAGGCCCCAAAAGTGCCCTCCTACCGTAGCCTTGGTGTGAAGATGGTTGATTTGATTGATGGTTTATTTGGTTGATGGTTGATCTGGCTTTCGTTTGGCTTTCGTTTGGTCCTTAACTTGTGCGTGGCGGTGGGTGACGTGCGTATCGCGTGGTGGTTGAGGGTCCTGATTTGCAGACGCAGGACGTTCGTGGTGCCGCTTGGTGATTGATGGTTTATGATCTGCGTGTCATTTTGATGTTTCTGCGCACCGTGTATTTTGTTACGTGGCCTGGCTTCGCCTCGCCCAATGTTTGTCAGTGTGTGTTGGCTCGCTTCGTGTTGGGTTGCGTCGGCTCGGTTCGTTGTCTAGCACGGTGTGCTACGGCTCTATCTTTCACTCGTCTCCGTTACCTGGAGCAAAAAGTACTGCTACTGCAAAAGTGTTTGACCATTTTTTGTATGAATATGTTCATATCTCCTGCTGAATACCCCCCACCCCCTTCAATTGAATGCCTCCGGCGGATAACTCCACTCCGTTCAGGAGGAAGGCGACTTCACGGACCGAGAGCTGGACACGCTTATCTCCGCCCCAGCCGTGAACGGCCCCAGCATCACACGTAAGGGGGGCTCCACTTCCACTACCTCCTCCACCTCCTCGGGCTCATCAAGAGGCGGTTACGGCAGCGATCACGGCAGCTCAGCAGCAGCAGCAGCGGCTACAGCAGCAGCGACAGCAGCAACTAGACGAGCGCTTTCCCCTGGGCGTGGTGGCGGCGGTGGCGGAGGAGGCGTTAGGAGGGGGGGGAACGGGAGCGTCTCTCCCCGGGATTTGCAGGAGGTGGACCTGAGACAGCTAGGCGGGGTGACGTACGCGAAGGTGGCCACGGGTAAAGCTCACGGCAGCTTGGTAGGCAGCATGCTGGAGGAGCTGGAGGGGATAGCCGTGGGGAAGAAGCACTCGAAGAAGGTGCGTGCTCTTCTGTCCTATCAGTAGTTTTTGTTACGACGTCGATACGTGATATTCTAATTTCCGACAACGCCGAAAGCTAGGAGCTCGTTTCCAGCCTCGCATGCCCGATATTTCGTGTCCCGTGTCCCACCCTACGACCCAAGCTCCCATAAGATACCAATCTATATCATTTTGGGACGCAAACACCTCATCATAACGATTCTAAATCATTTTGGGACGCACACACAGCAACACAGTAACCAATCTACCTGGTATACCATTTGAGGACGCGCACACTTACGCCCCATGGCAGCAAAGCAATGGGTTGGGTTGAGGGCTTGTGTTGGGTTGGGTTGGGACTTCACTGGTTCCTACCAACGCACACGCAGTTAAGGACAGTTAAAAATATCTATCAGCGCGAGTTCCTAGTGAGCGCTACAGCAGTACCTTTCGGGAGAGAGCTCGAAAAGGCATCTCGTGCTCTTGCGTCTCTCGGCTCGGCTCGGCTGGGCTCTGATTTGGTTTTGATTATTTTTGGGGTTGCCTTTTTTTGTTTGGGGGTGGTGTAATATTTCCATGGACAGCCGTAGTCTTGAGACCGTTGGCCTTCTTTTGTTGGGGGGGGGGGGATCGAGTGTTGTGATGATCGACAGCGATATTCCGGGCATGAGAGGAAAGGCGGCCGCGTTGGCGGAGACGATAGAAGGCGGCACGCCTGCCAAGGTGGTTAAACGCCCAATGTGAAACATGTGCAGACAATTAGGGATTAACGACGGCACTATTCGGTCACACACTTTACACGTACATACATGTATATATATATATATATATTACAGACATCGAACAGATAATTCGGCTAAAAGGGGGAGAAAGGAGAAAGACATGGAGAAGGAGAGGGACATGGGCGGCAGGGAGAAAGTGAGGGCGGGGAAGGGTTATGTGGGGGGCGGGACGGGGCAGAGACACAGACGGACGGACAGAGAGGCTGACAAACAAAACAGACGGGCGGCCGGACAGGCAGACGATAATGTAGGACAACCAGACAGCGGACGTACGGACAGACGGACGCAAATGCAGAATAACAGACAGCAAGACAGACAGTCAGACAGGACACCAGACAGCGATACAGACAGGAAACCAGAAATCCATACAAACAGGGAACCAGACAGCCATACAAACAGACGGATAGACAGAGAAGACAGACAGACTGACCTGCAGATAGACAGATAGACGGACAGATAGGCAGACAGCCGTTTTGTCACCCGAGGTAGGATAGGGGTGTCTAAAAATGCACATGAAGTATCGAAATCTCTCGTTTTTGTAATCGTCACGACTTTTACTTTCCAGCTAATCTCGTGCGAGGTTTAGCCTTCAGCAGCCTTCTGGACAAGTTGTGGTCATGAGTGGCTTCCCTTCCCCCCGTCGCTTGCCTTGCTGCTTGTTGCGCGTGTATAGGGTTCGGCGTTCCCACTGCCCGTCGATTTTCGCCAAGTTGTGGTAATATGACACGTGCCTTCTCTGCCGGTTACCTGTCGCTTGACACCTCTCATCTGTTGTTGCTGTTGCCCTCGTCACCTGTCGCTCGCTGTTGGGCAGGCCAACGCAGAGGCCGTGCCGAAACAGCGCCGGAAGTGGGTGAACATGCGGACGTGCATGCTCTGCGGGAAGGGGCCGAAGGCATCGAGGCCCTTGGTGACTTGCGGGTGAGGCTTGTGTTTTTTTCGTTTTTTTTTTGTTTCTTCGAGCATTATCGTTTCGCTTTTTTTATGTTGTTGTTTTTCCTTCTCTCACAAAGTATTAGTCTGTTACGATTTTAGGACTTGTACTGCCGGATTTGGATTAATCCTTTTGCGTACGTATCTGATACCAGTATATATTGAAACCCTTGGGACGTGAGATCGACAGCATGTCGGTATTTAGATGACGATCACGGCATCAGCCGCATAGAACGGCGCGGGCAATGTGATACTTGTACTGCTTGCTGCATCGCCCTTACCCTTGCCCTTACCCTTTTGCCCTCGCCCATCTGTTATCCTCTCCCCTGCGGTCACCCAGGTTCTGCCCTCGTTCTTTTGACGCGGCGTGCTTGAAAGAGGCGGGCGTGAAGTACTCCAACTCCAAGACGGCGACTTTCGTGTGTCCGCAGCACCGGTGTGTCAGCTGCAAGAGAACCACGGCGGCGGCCGGAGGGCTGCTGTTCCGGTGCCAGACCTGCGTCAACGCCTTCTGCGAGGACTGTTTACCGGAGGATGAGGTGAGGGGGAGTCGGGAGGTGGTCGGGGCAGTGGGGCGGGGGCGGGGGCGGGGGCATATTCGATTTATGCATTGCCGTAGTTTTACCATAGACCTACCACAGACTTACCATACCCTGCAGTGCTGGGACGGAGCACGGCGGGTGTTCACCGACCAGAGACCAAAAGGTTACGCTCACTGCAAAAATATGGCCACTCTGTGTGGAAGTAGTTTTATGCCGGAACGTTCACCGGGGTGTTTGTGTATATAGGGGGTAGGGTTGGTTTGCGGCCTTTTTTTTTTCCAGCTCTAAAATACGAAGTAGTTGTGTCTCCGAAACGCGATTAGGTGTTATGGAAGATTTCAGGAGACGGCACTGTGACCCCTTCACCGACGGCAATTTTCCAATAGCCTACCTTGACGGACCCCAAACTACTAGGTTTTAGTGTGTACCATTGGTTTGACGCCCTTGACGGCTGGACGTCTTCCCTTGACCGACCGTCTCGTGACACCTTTGGGTAGTACTTTACTGTTGGGCACGGGTTGCTTTCCCTCCCGTACCATTGTTTCTTGCTCTTGCTGTTACTTACAGTGGTGTACCCAGTTTAAAACCAACCCGCGAGAAGCCAACGTAGGTGGTCTTATCTTTACTATGGGTCTTGTCTTTTACGAATGATACTGCAAAAATCATCCCATACTAATTCCAAGTAGTTTATTCTTCGTGACAAGTCGATAAACTTGGTCTTATCTCTACCATGATCTTAAACCGGATGGTCTCAAAATGGGTACATTACTTATTTGGTGTTTGTTTTGTTTTGATTGCTCTCTTTTCTTCGCCCTTGTGGGGCCCATGCATATTATAGCAATAAGTGCATATTATTATTGCAATAAAAACTATAAAAAATGCGGCAATTATCATGTAGCATGAGTGCGCAACGCTCGATAGATTATGCTGTCATATGCAGATATCGTGCAACTCCTTGCGTCGGTGTCGTGCAGCTCTTTGCGTTGGAGTCCCACAATGCAGTCGTCATCCCCTACGCTAGCAGCCCGTGTAGCTTGGTGTGGCTGATCCTGCAATCGTCAGTTTTCTTCTTCATTTTTTCCCCATACTGCAAGCAAGATAAATAATGTCCTAAAGGGGTTAACCCTTGCTCTCGCCCCCAGCTGGTTTTATCCTCTCTCTTGTTCTCTCTGTACAGAACGAACACCTAGTGTTTAGGGTAAACTTGGAAATTATAAATCTTGAAATACACCCCAGCTGTGCGATTGAAGATTTTCGTCGAAACTCATCTACGCAAGCTGTGTGTGATTCTCCGATCGCGCGTATTACTGGGTTGTGTGTCCTCATTGAGGATATAGCTCGGCGACTCCCCTTGGAACTACAGTGTAGCTATCAGGGTCAACAGGGTGATGTTAACCAATATGTGCGCGGAAAATATGAAACCCGTTTTTGCGGGGGACAAAATCTGACAGCTGTAAAAGGACATGCATCAGTTTATCAAGTATATCCTGCAATTCGTATAACCGGTGAGGAGAGGGCGGAGTTCCAAAATCAAAGAAACCATTATCTCACTTTATTTTCTTCACGTTTGTTTTCGCCACCCAGGTGGAATCGCTGGGGCGCAATCGTGAGCTGGAGGCCTTGGGCTACTACGGGAAGCAGGTGTACTGGATACGATGCGTCGATTGTGTCGAGGGGGGTCGGCTCGCGCAAGACGAGGACTCGGACGCGGACACAGAGCCAGAAATGCTTCGAGACGCAGATAACAAGGGACAGAAGGAGGACGAGAGTGGGGATGGGGAAGAAGAGGATGAGGAGGGAGGAGGAGAGATGGAAGGGGAGCAGGGGAGGTGGAAAGACGAGGACGAAGACGAGGAAGACGAGGAGGAGGACGATGAAGATGAGGATTATGATGCGAAACCCGCCCGAAAAACACCAAAAAACACCGAAAAGAAGCCTGAGAAGAAACCCGCACGAAAACAGAAGAAGAGCGTAAAGAAGCCGGAATCCGAATCGGACTCATCTGCATCTGAGTCGGAATCGGAATCAGAGTCGGACTCTGAAGAGGAGGAGCCCGTGTCGTTCGCTGTGGCACTGACGTTGCTTCAGGACCATCCCGCCGCGAACGATTCTTTCTTACGGCCTAGGTGTGTAAATTGGCAACAGATGGCCGTGATTAAATCTGTATTCCGTTTTGAACAAACCGGTTGTTCTCAAGGGGCAGGCGTCATGTATTCCAAGTCTGTACACATTTTCGCGCTATATATGGAAGAAGATACTGAGCAGGATCAATATGTTACATGGACCGGTCGCCCCGGTGGCGTATGAGATTATCCTCGAGCCTGGTGTAGGTCGGTTTCGTGAGTTCGAATCCCCCCGAGTGTATACTCGTATACAATCGTGGGGACTTTTTCTTGCGCATAAATTGACTTGCGGAAAGCGCGAGAGCGTGAGTTAGCAACACTCGATGAAAAGTCGACGAGCAGTGGGATTGCTGAACCCTATGCGCGATAAAAATTGAAGGCAAGAACCGGGGGGGAGAAGGGACGACACCTGTGACCACGGCTTGTCCAGAAGCTGGAAAGTAAATATGTGCGGAGAAGAAAAAAAAATGTGTAGTGGTGGTGTCGGTGGACTATTCAAATTTTGTCTGCATTCGCGGGAAACGATATATTGTAAAAACAGCTATACAAGCGTTTTCGTTTTTTTAATCGCAGGGAAGGGATGCTGTTCGATGTCTTCGTAAATGGTGCCTATCGCACAGAACATTGGCGAGGACGTTGTGTTGGTTTGCAAAGCCCAACGTAGCCCTTCCCGCCCGCCCCCATCCGATCCAACCTGACTCCATCCGCCACCCCTCCCCCCTCCTATTCCACCGTGCGATCGATGTTGGTAGAGACGAGATGGCGTCCTCCGGTGGGGGGCTAGGCAAGCGAAATCGCCTTTCAGCAGCCTGCAGCGTGGAGCTCATCGCGGCGAAAGTGGAGTCCGGTCGGTATCGGAGCACGGGAGCCTTCGAGAGCGATGCCCGCCAGATGATGACCCAGGGGAAGGGTCCAAGGAGCCTCACCTCGGCGCAGAAGCAGCTGGTTGCGTATTTCGAGCAGGACATTTTGCCACGCTTAAGGAGGTCTTGAAAAATCTCACTGCTGTAAGAATAGTTTTCTTTCGTCTTGTTTAAGCGGATCTCGTCGCTCGGATCGTTGCAGGGGTGGCTTTTTTATTAGGGTTTTGATTGATTCAGGATGGGGGGAGGGGAGGCGTTGAGTGACTCGCCGATTGTTGTGGCAGGTGCTTTTTTTTCTTCCTCTTTTTATTGTTGTGTTTTTTTTTCCGTTTTCGACACTTCTTTCTTTCCATTCCTTTGTTTATTTTTGTGTGTCGTTTCCATTCGTCTTTTTTTTGTTTCCCTTTTCGTGCCTCTTTTTTCCCGCTGTCCTGTTTGTGCTTTTTTGCTTTTTTTCTTTTCGTTAACATGTTCTCCTTTTTTCATTCTTTTTTTTTCCCCTTTTTTTCTTTTTTATTTCCTTTTTTGTTGTTTTCATGTATTTATTCGTTCGTTACCCGTGAGTGTTTCCTCCAATTTGGTCGGCACCCTTTTGTTGTTATTTCCACTCCCGTTCCCCTTATCTGTCTCTTGCTGTTTATCTATTTGTATCTCCATTTTGCTGGGGGGGATTGCCCCCCGGGGATACCCTCCCCCCGCCCCCCAAAATGGGGGTAACCCCCCCCCCCCAAAGAACGCGGAAAAAAACGAATACAAATATTGGATGTATGCCATGCACGGTGGGCGGGTGTGATGCTCGCTCCACGCTCGACGTACGCCTCCAAAGTTGGTACTTCTGCTGCTGCTACGCCGCTGCCGTTGTTGCTGCCGCTGCTGCTGTCTCTAAATGTTTGTATTTGTTACATTTTTTGCGGGCTGTCGACAATTTTTATTGGGGGCGTCTTCGTATGGAGGACGGGGGGAGAGGGTATCTCTCGGGAGATTATTGCTCAGGAGATTTATCGAGCCGATTGATTCTTGGTTCTGTGGGGGTTTGGAGGGGAAGAGAGGGGGGCGTTGCCGTGTGCTATAAGCTACGAGTAGAAGCTATAAGCTAGGAGTAGAAGTAGGTGGGGTTTGGTGAAAGAAACAATTCAGTTTTTTTTTTGTTTTTTTTTATAAATGATTTGGTGTGTTTTTGTATTTTTCGTGTTTTTTGGGGGAGGCTTTTGCACGAGACAAAACGGCTCTGCTGATGCCACCCACGTATTAGTAGTTGTGACGGAGACGTTGTAATGATGGTTCGGTGACTTGACACCAACTTTAACGTTAAAAAAGCGTCTGCTACCTCCCCCCCCCCCCCCCCCCCCCGCCGCCGCCGTCTCGCGTACCCCTCAGTAATAGATACCATAATTCCCATGTGTTGGTTTGTGGGCGAACAAGGTGACCCTAGCAAGCCATCAACCCTGCTGTTCATAGCTCTACAGTAGTGCCAGGTACTATTAGTCGCTTTTTAGTGTGACAAATCAAATGCGCCTATCGTATCGTGGCGATCATAGTGCGGTACGTCTACCTTTTTTCATGTTTCCGCAGGAGTTGCAGCAGAGCACAAGGGATTCACTCCAATATCATAGGGGACGAAAGTGAAGCCGCGCCACCGCGACCTGCGCTTGCTTAATAACTGAAATAGCTAAGGTATACTATCAATAGAGCGGACGGGAAGAGGGGAAGGGCTGTGTAGGGGGGCGGGGGGTTTGTCCTCATTTGGGGTGTGGGGGGGGGGGGTTGATTGATTCCTCTCCGCCGCGCGTAGACTACAGGCTAAGCGGGAGAAAGTCGAGGGAGTTGCAGTAGGGGAATCGGTTTGTTGTTGTTAAATTCCGAATCGAGAGCCGTAGGGTGTCAAGCTGGAACCAGGCGTGATTCAGCATTTTAAAATGGCGTGGTTCCACAGATAAACGAAGTCGAACCGTCGGGTCGGCGCTTTGGCTTCTTGTTTGCCTGCCGCTCAATAGCAGGCGTGTTGTGTGTCAGGGTATTGGGATCCCCCCCCCCCCCCCCCCCCCCCCCCCTGTGCGAATGGTGGTCGGTGCCCTTTTCTATTTTGGTGAATCGGGGCCCTGGTCTGTAGGATTGATGTGTCTCATTTTCCTACTCGTGTCATTTTTAGGGGATTTTGTTTGATACCGGTAGTATTGCCGGCGCCCCCCCCCCCCCGTGGCAGGGGGGGGGGTGGGGTGTACTCGATATCCATGCATGAACGTAGTGGTATGACCATAGACCCTTGCATCCCTACATTGCCGGGACGGAGCATGTCGAGTTTTCACCGACCACGCAGCAGGGAAGGGGGGGGGGGGGGGGGGTATTTTTTATCGACGAGGGAGGTGAGTGACCTGGGTTTTGTATAGACGAGCGGAGGGGGACGGATTACCGGCGTCCCCTTCCAACTTACATGCATGTTTGCATGTTTTTCTCCCTTTTTCCTGTCTTTCTATCCACCTTTCCGAATTTCTGCCTGTCTGTACCTGTATTTTTGACCATTGGGTATTTTTGTATTATTTTCTTTTTTTTTACACAACGTTGAGAGGGGGAGAGAGAGAGACGGGGGAAGAGGCAGACCTGATCAGCAGCTCAGCTTCTTTTTCTTTTACTGTACGGCGCTTCGAGGTGCACATAAGTTGTCTGATAATTTTTTTGGGGTGTTGTCCTGTTTTTCTGCTGTTTGTTTGCAGTACGTATGTTAATTTTGCTTGGTGCTAGACGCGTCCTCTTCTTTCCATTCTTTTTTCTATTTTTTTCTCTTTTCGTAGCTGTTTTTTAATCCTTTTTGTTTTCTTTTGTCCGGAGAAACTCGCTGCCCGTACCTTTTTCGTTTGGCTTTTGGCGAGTGGCCTCTCTGGATGCTGTCGCATGCTTTGTTTTTAAGCGTCGAACACGAGAGAGCGAAAGCGAGAGAGGGAGGGGGTGGGAGAGCGAGAGAGGAAGAATAAGAGAAAGGGAGGGAAAGAGGAAAAATCGTAAGAGAAGGAGGGGAAGAAGGGCGGTCTGCTGTGTGAGTGTTTAGTTCGTTTTGCGTGCCAAGGAATTATCGTGGCCCTGCAGGACCGCCGTGTACATTAGTTTAATTGCGTGTCGGGATGGGAGAGACCAAGCAACAGAGAAGGGGAAAGAGGGGCGGGGGGGTACACGCGGTAACGCCTCCGATACCGCAAGGGACATCTCGCCCACGGCCCCGAACCCCTCACGGTGGGCCCAGCAGGGTTGGTCCATACTATTATTATAGTAGTGCGTTCGATCGAACGGCCGGCTGGCTTGGCTCTGTGCTGAAGAGCGTGGGTGCGTGGGCGCGTGTATGTTGTAATCCGAGAAAGCTTGCTTGCGCTTGTCGCGTGCATCCGCGAAAGAGAGGCAAGGACGGGAGGGGAGGGGAGGGAGGGGGGTTGATCTCCCTGGGGGTTGATGAAGTTGCGGTTTGCCGCAGTTGTAGTTGCAGGTGTAGGCTGTTGCGCTGGCGGTATGTTGAAGTTGCGTCATGTTGCATTTGCAGTCTCCCGTTCGTTTTAGTCGAGCTGGCGGAAGGACACGCCGGACGCTGAGCTTATTGGCGAAGTAGAGTGCTGTTTTTGCCGCACCACTGATCACGTCCCATCGATGTGTGTTTGACGGTCACTCCCTCCGCGGCAAAGAATTATCGTATTAGCTCACACGGCTTGTGCAATTTAGAATTTGGCTGTGGTTCCTGTGTGGCGGTATCTGCGTCGCCCGGCGGCGCCTGTATTTCCACATCTTCCAGTGGTCTGTGTGCTGTTCATTTGTACCACCCTAAGGTACATATATACCATGTAACAACGCTGGACTCCTTACGGAAATGAAATATCATGCTGTTTTCCATGACCAGTTTCAGCCTATTGATACGTACCAATATTATGTTTTCTTTGTGTATTTGCCAGTTCTCCGGTGTCAATTGTACAGGAGTACCTGGAATCTTGTGTTGATGCTTTTTGAACCGGACATATTTCGTCTTTCCATTGTAGAAAACCCCAGTAAAACGCGGAATCCTGGGTTTGTTACAAGTCTTGTTGTTTTCAGGACCGCTCTTTTGCGACACTTTTTATGGTGCTTGAAAAACTGCAGACTAAAAACGTACTGGTTTCTAGGTATGTAAAATAATTGCTGCAGGGCTATGTGGATGTACGCCGATTCTTTTGTGAAGGAATCGACCTCGGAATCCAAACGTCGAGCCGACCGTTTTCTGGTTTGTGTCAATAACGCCTTTCGCCGGGGGCTACATTTGCCTCGCTACCAGCCGGCGGAGCTCGCTGGGCACGCTCGAATTTGTCGATACATCAAGCGCGCCGATTTATCGACGAATATCGGTTAATAGTCTTTTTTTTTCGACGTGTACGTTATGATTTCGTGTCCCCCAAGACGGAAAACAACTATAATCGATTTTGTCGATCGATTATCAGTATCATTACGCCGAGCTTTTTCATACCTCTCGATACAGTGGTGGCCACTAGTAACATTATTTTATTTAATCTCAATCGATCTTTGCTCCGAGTCACAGCTCTAGCGGGTTTCGGCCCAACACGCAGCCCTGCAGAAAATGTCACGCGTAGCTTTTGCGAATATGAGTTTCGACGGCAGTTCTCTTTCTCACAGCTGAAGTTGTATCTTATTAATTGCCCGATGTCATTCAATCAAATGGGGTTCTCCAAAAACAAAATATAGTTGTTGTCTGTCTGATCCCATTATCTTATTATCTTGTTCAGACTTTATTGTTATCTTATTATCGTGTTGACATTTCGCCCGACGCTGCTGCGATACCATAATTTCGAATAATTTACGATTTCCCCCCTTGAAGTTCGAAAGGGTCATTTCATCGAAATTCCACATGGGTCAAAATCAAAGGTTTTTCGCCATTAACTGCAAGAGCACAACAATCTAATAATGATACTCGTGTTATTTCTTACGATCGACCGCCTCCCCCCCCCCCCCCCCCTCCTGGTATATTGAGGTTGGCGTTGGTTGGCAACGACGCTGTAACTCATACATGCCAATCACGCTGCGTGGGCTGGACAACCAGGGTACCGTTTTTTTTTGTTTTTTTTTTGGCGATCATCATGATGGTTATCAAGTTAGATCATATCTGACCAAGGCTACGATGGGGGGGTTATGTTGTTTGGAGGCGTTTTTTGCAGTGAATCGGGAGTCACTCGCGCGATTGACCCTCCTGTTCCTTTGCGGTCTTGAACTTTTGTGGTTGTAAACTCTGCGATATGAATTTCCACGATGGAGACTGCAGTGATTCTATGATAGCCCTCCCCCCAAAACCAGCGATTTTGTTTAACGAATGTTTCATGGCTGCTCGACTCGCGGAAGGATGCTATGAAAAATACACCATGAGTTTTCTTATTCGCAAAGGAAAGACTGCTAGTACTGTTGAGCGATGACGTCGGGGTGGCAAGGGGCACGGTATTTCAGGAGATACGGCCGGGAGCTGGTTTCAAAACCGGCGATTTCGATAAAGAAAAGTTGGGGGGGCAGCCGCAGAACGACTCTGGAATGGCAAGCTAAGCTGCGCAATCAAGATATCCTAGAGTGTTTTGTCTGTGCGGTATAGTCCCTCGTGCGAGTAGCTCTATCCCGGGGCACTGAAAAGGGAGGGTGGGTACGTAGCCTTGTGGTCATTTTATAAAATCATTCTAACGACATCAGTTACCGAGTTACATCATATTGCACGGGGTGGAGAACCCGAACTCCGTACAAGGGGAATGATCGCATCACGTAGTGTGAATATGGCAAGGCCCCCACGAGGCAGAACTGTTGCAGAGTAATACCCATTGCTGTCTCTGGAGTGGCCACGCACCAGAAAACAAAGTAACTCATTGGCGCTGTCATCCATAAGCAAGAAAGTAGACACAAGGTGCCGAAGTCTGTCTTACGCGAGCGGTTCTTGGAAGGATGCAACTCACCCTTCATGCGACTCGCCGAACACCTCACGGCGCTTCGCGCTTGGTGCAAGCAATGTCTGCCTGATTGGTGCTCCGTCCCGGCATAGTAGGGATGCGAGGGTCTATTATGGTCATTCGACTACGGCGATGCACAAACTGAGTACACCCCCCCCCACCTCCCCCCGCCCGTGCTCCGCCTCGAAAGCAATGTGTGTCAAATGGCTACAAGTCAGGCAAGCAACAAAGGAGTACGCCCGCCCCCCCCCGGTAAGAACACCATCCATGAACCATCGTCCTTACAGTAAACAAATCCACACTTGCAGGTGGTACCATAGAACAATATCTTACAACAACAAAAAATGGTACGAGCATGTCGGCGACAGATACGCGCAAAACAAAAACAAAAAAAAACGTAACACTGCTGTTGTGGTTCATCAACCCCAGAATTAGAAAAAAGCAGTTCGAGAACATCTCGTCCTATCAAGATTATGGATATCAAACGAGAATCGAGTTCGATACGAAACGTCGAAGATCAGTATTGGTACGATATATGTGAATGTTCGACATGTCGAACAATTCCATACGATATCCAACACTAGATCCTACGATACCCGTCCGACTTGCCTAGTCAATCGGGCCCAAAATTAGATAGTGCCGTGAGCAGATCTGCTCCAACGACGTATTGATGCGTATGATATCGATACGATATCTCGAAATCCGATACATCGGGAGTTTCGACTCGATATCCAAAACCAGATCCTACGATACCCCCTCCCCGGCTTGGTGAACGGTTCGGAGCTCTATAAGTTTTCCCACCAGGTGCTTCCAGGGTAGATGCCTCGCACTACCGTAGTACTTAGTCTTTAGTATAATACCCCTGCTTGAAACCATCAAACGCAAAAACGCCTCGCGGAGAAAGGCGGGGTAGATTCGCCTCGCGAGCCGCGGTAACAGAAAAACCGTCACGCCTTGCCATCAACGACATAGATACTACGAGATCGCGGTTTGACCCTCTGACTGACTGCCCCCTACCCTACACTAAAACTATTGTAGTACCAGGTATATTATCATTCCTTTCGGAATTCAGAGGGAAAAAGCGTTGAACAAAGCTGACGATTACAGAACAGAATCGACCGCACGAAGAATCCCGGGTGACTGAAGTAGGGGACGTGTCCCATGCAACTATTAATGTACAGTACACGGAAAGTAAAGAGTTACATGGCATTCTCTCTGCACCATGGCATTCAACTGCTCCACGCTCATACTGCAGTAGACGGATACAAATACAGTAGTGGGGTCCTTCTACAGTGCGAGTTGAGTAGTGCTGGGTGCCCCCTATGGTGCCTGTGATCCAGTATACCGAGTAGTGCTGGTTGCCGCAATAGTGCCGGTGGTTCTCGTTTTATGGTCCCAAAGTACTTAATAAGGCCAAAACACGCCCTGACGCGCTAAAAAATACAGGTTTCCTTCATCCCGAGGTAGCATGCTTGATCCCCGATGTTATGCCCAGCACCGCGGCTTCAATAATAAGGTACCACGGCTACAAATGCGTCTTGTTCGAATTATTTGGATGATATATACGTGTGTATCGATTGCATTTAGAGCAGACACCGACATTTTGAATGGTTGCTTCTCAATAGTTGAACGTTACGACCTATGAAAAATTGTCTCCTATGATATAGCGCGTCAAAATGGCGATTAGCACAACTTCTACTCTACCGCTATTAAACTATACACGATAAAGCTACAATACAGTTCAAGCAAAGCTTGACAAGCCGCAAGCAACCACCAACACAGCGACAGCGGGTGATCTGGCCAGCTGGAGGGGCCGCGCAAGTAGGGGGGGGGGGCGGGGTGACCGGGGGGACTCATCCCCCTGTACTACTTGGTTTCATAGAGCACTATAATATCATAGCAATAAATAGGCTGTTCGATGAGCGGGACACGCAAAACGAGGAGACAAGCTAAAAGAAGCAACATGGACAAAACAGCACGAGACGACACCAACGCACAAAGCCACCACCAGCACCACTACCGCCGGCACCGTCACCATTGCCGCAGCCACCATCGCCACAACATAACTAGGGAGCAGCTAGCATGGAGGGCGGGTGTCCCCTACGTGAGCCCGGCAGGGCACTATAGACCCCGAGTGGCAAAACCCCGTCAGTATCCCAAAATCGGCCAAAGCGTTAGCAAAACGGTGCACGTCCAAAACACAAACCCAAAAACCGCCCACAATCGATCTCGTGGAGAAAAATTAACCCCGACGGACGGCTTCACCCCCCACTTGAACGAGTAAAACTGCAGCTGGCCGGGACCCCCCCCTGCCCCCCCCCCCTGCTCCCCCGCCTCCACCCCCACCCTCCTCGATATCTCCAGGTCGGAGACCGAGCCCGTTCATTCTTGCTATCGCCGTCGCCGCTCGCTGCCGTCGAACGATCGCTACCCTAACGTACCCCCCGCGAAACACAGCCGCCGTCGCCGTTGTGTCCACCTCAAAAGCCCTCAGCAGGTCGAGAGCCCCAAGCTCCTTTGCGCGACCCGCAAGAACAGGGTGTGCGCAAGCGTTTGCGAGCGCTGCTAAGCCGTAGTCTCGGATTAGCCCTTCCCCGCTGCCCAGTAGGAGTTGTGGAACAAAGCAGCAAGCGAGAGGAGGGGGGGGGGCGTGGGTGCGGTTAGGGCGGTGATGGTGTCATGCGGAGACAACGGTGGTGGTGGTGGTGGTAGTAGTACATGAGGGGCGCTAAGGACAACGCAGCGTGGATAGAGAGGGAGGGCGGGGGTACTCAGTTTGAGCATGGCCGTAGTCGTATGACCATAGACCCTAGCATCCCTACTATGCCGGGACGGAGCACGAGGGGGAGGAGTGGGGGGGGGTGGACTGCGACCACTACTACTACTACTGCTGCTACTACTACTACTACTACTACTACTACTACTAGCAGTGTAATATCAAACGATGGCCCCAAACGTCACACAACGCAAGCAAAGACCGCAGCTCAGGCACCGGTGGCAGCCGCGCAACATACCTCTTAGCCGCACCCAGCAAATCTTCCATACAATCTGAAAACGCGTCTATGCAGTCTTCGTTGGTGAGCAGAAGGCTGTCCGAAAAAGACAAAACATTTGCCGCGATCGCCGTGGACAGTATTCGGATCTCCAGGTTGCTCGTGCCGAGCAACTCCAGCACCGGTCCTTGTTGTTGCCAGAAAAAAGGTATGAAACAAAATCAGCGGCAGCAGAAGTAACAGTAGAAGCAGCAGCAACAGCAGCAGACAAAAAATCAGCGGCACAAGGAGCAGCAGACCAAGCAGCACAAAGATAAAAAATGAACAACATGAGCGGCAGTACGAGTAGAAGCAGAAGTAGGAGCAGTATTAGCAGTAGCAACAGCAAACAGAACAGCAACACCAGCAGCAAAAAAAGCAAAAAACAACAGTAACGAGAGGGGAAACGAAGGCGAAGGCGAACGAATCAGTCGTGACGCGACCATGTGCCATGCTTTCGCCCTCGATACCCAACAACAGTAGCACCGTAACTGGCAATAACAGCGTTATTTTTTTTGTAGTCAGCCCGATTCTTGCGCCCCCCCCCCCCCCCCCAGCGCTCAGCATTCCCGCCGTCCATATAATGGCCCAACAACTCGCTGAAACACTTCACGGGCGGGGGGTCTTGATCAAAAACGCTAGAATACTGGTCTTTTTGAATGCGCTAAGGCCTCTTTCGGCGTAAACATACTGTGTGTAGGGGGTGGTTAGTCAAGGGGTATCCTGGCACAACCCCCCTCATACGGCGCCCTCACGGAAGAATAGGACATAAAAAAATATCATCTCGTCAGGTCGCATCAGAGTCCCACCGCACCAAACTCGCCACGACTCACCCAACACCCCGGCATCCACCACAGCTAGTATCGTCGACTTATCACAGCAGAGGGTCTGCAAAGCCCTGAGGAGGCGTGCACGGCGAGGGGGGGGGGGGGTTGAGGTCGGAGATTGGTGTTTGCAAACCGTAATATTCACTAGAAGGAGGCCACAACACCCAACGCTTCCGATCACGCTGGTTACCAGCAATGGCCATATTGCCAGCCAAGACGCGGGTTTCCCAACAATTTTTAGATGTTCGTGCTGAAAGGCTCTGATAACTCCGCCAGAGCCCGTCGGGGACGACCGGCGCCGCGGCCTTGTGAGCGCCGATAACGATCATTTGAACGCCGCAAATTATACAACTTCCAAAGCTACTGTAGGCCCCTAGACTTCCAGAGCCACAACATGTTCTCGATACCGTACCTCTCCGGGAAATAGTTCACATTTTCTGAGACCGGTCTTAACTGTATTTTTAGTTTAGAGTTGCCGGTGAGATAGAGGCGTCGACACCTATTGTGAAAATGTTGGACATCCGCACTCTGTTGCCACACTGATTCGTTCTCTCACCTCGAGACCTCCCGGAGACAGGGCGTGTTGTCTTCCCATTCCCCCAACTCTGCCGCCAGCACACTCAGGATGCTGGCGACACACCCAAGCAAACTACAGTTAAAACCTTACACCCCCCATCCTGCCGCCGCGCCTCCCTCCCCTCCCATACAACCTCTAAACCCTTCTTTCTCTCACCCGAAAATCTCTCAGAGACACGGCGCGTCTCCCCGTTCCCACGCCGCACTTAGCTCGACGGTTGTGCCAGGGATGCACTCAAACAACAACACAATTGAAACCTTACACCTCTCGCCTCCCCCCGCCGACTACCCCCCCGACCAAACCGCCAACCCCTACTCACTTCAAGACCTCTCGGAGGCACGGTGCGCCGTCTTCCCATTCCCCCAAGGCCGCGGCGCGCACGCCGGGGATGCCGGCGACGCACCCAAACAACACTAATGAAAAACCTCATCCCCGTTCCCCCCTCGCCTCCCCCCCCCAAAAAAAACTCTTCTTCTCACCCCAATATCTCTCGGAGACACGGCGCGTCGTCTTCCCATTCCCCCAATGCCGCGGCAAGCACGCTGGGAATGCCGGCGACGGTGGCCTGCGGACGCAATCCATCGTCGAGGACGAGTAGTTTGATACCGCGCGCCGCATAGGCAACCACGATGCGCTGTTCGCTAACGACGAGTCTGGAGAGGGTGTGGCAGAGGGGGCCAAACAGGGAGGCCTCGAAGCGCCGGCGCTCGATCATCTTAGAGATGCCCATCACCGCCTGCGTTCGGTTTTGTGGGGGCGGTTGTGGTGGTTTGGTTTATTGCTTTTGGCGTGGTTTAGGTTTGGTTGCTTGGTCATCTTTGAGATGCCCATCACCGCCTGATTTTTCATGAAAGAGGTGTGAAAACAGCAGCCGTAGACGCGAACCCAACTGTTTTAATGCTAAAAACTGCGTTTTTTAGTGGGTGGGTTGGTTTGTTGGTTTTGATTTGTTGGTGTTATTTTTGTTTTTATTTTTTTGGTTGATTTGGTTGTTTGGTTGTTATTAATAGTGGTGATGGTATTGGTTTCGGAGGCGGTATTGGTGTTGGGGTGTTGCAGGTTGATGTTGACGTTTTCAGCGCTTTGAGTCGTTGTCGTGTCGTGTCGTGTAGGTACAAGGTACCATATTTCAGAATGTGTGCTGTTGTGTCTGTGGTTGTTGTTGACAGTGAATTTCGCGAGTGGGTTGGTCCGGACCATGCAAGGTGTGCAAGGAGCCGTGGCGGAGCGTGTTAGCGGAGGCGATGCGGGGCGGATAATTCGGAACGACAGGAAATCAGACCGCGGCTATGATACGGAGACAGGGAGGCTCAAAAGGATGGAAATCTAACATTTGCATGAAGGCAACTAAGGAGGCAGATAGATCAAGCAACAGGGAGTACGGTACTCCGTTCGTGGCGGAAGCAAGCGGTATGGACTGGGGGTGCACAGCGGTTGCACTATTTCTCGGCATCCGTGTGGCAACCACAGGGGCTACCGGTGCCAGGGAGGCAGCTCTGAGCGAAACTATCCGCAAAGCTGGCTCCCTTCCTCCCAGCAGGGATAAAAAACGTTGCCCTACGCACTTCCGAAGGCTGGCAGAGCGTCAACTCTTTTCGTGGAAATGTTCGGGAACAGGCCAATTACTTCGCCAACAATTCCGCACAGCCTACATACATGCATAGCCTGCTCAGGCTCCCACGTGTGCTTGTAATTGCTGCCCTGTCTATCCCCATCCTCACGGAAAGAGTTGCGTCGAAATCCAAAACGAGCAAACGCACAAAACACACTCCTCCTGTCACCTCGAGCTGCTCGTCCGTGTCCTCGGAGTACGCGAGCTGGAGGAGCTTCTGCAGGGCTGGTAACCTTGCAGGGGCATCTTCATATTCTCCATCCAGCAGTGGTCTCGTGAGGGAAGCCATGTACAGCGCAACAGTAGCGCAGTGCGGTTCTACTGATACTGTCTGTCAAGCTGCTCCTTGCAGTGGGGCCAAAATTAGCCAAAATCCACAGTCAGGGTTTAACATGACTTGATCGTCTTAGAAACCCGGGGTGATGCGGCGCAACCTCCCGTCAGCAATGGTTGACGAGCTCGCAGCTCGCCGCTCATCCTCCCGCAAACTTGGCGCTCTCCGACCACACCAATGTCGCACACGGGAGGGCGGAGTATACTGCGGTCGACCGGGGCTACCAAACTTCGCCGTAGAACCGGGGAACTATGTTTCTCGCTATCGCTCCAACAACAGCAACACCACCACCAGCTACAGCAAGAGCACCAACGTTCTGTATCACAAGTGTCAATTGCGCCGCATCGACAATGCTCCCGTTTCCTTGCAACGGGCACCGATGGGCCACCACCACCGCCACCATCACCGCAATCAGATTCGCGACAGCGGCGGCAGCGGCACCAGGGGAATCCCGTGCCGCGCAAGGAGGACCTGCCCGTGATTCTTACTGGTACGGGCATGGTGAAAATCTGCGGTAGGCCCGAGAATCGAGGATCCCCGCTGGTTGGACTAGATGTGGCACCAAGCAAGTGAGCAGGGGGGAGGTGGGAGGTGGTAAATGTAGTGCTCAACGTACACCGTACGAGTGGGATGTGTGAAGAGCGATGCCTGGTACTCTAGTAAATGATAAGGTCAAACTTCTAATAGAGGCTAAAGGCGGTGTTGATTACGCCCTGCAACCTGTGGTAGAATGTGTGTGGTGGTTGTAGTGTCCATTGACAGCTTGATGGCGCGGTGAGAATGCTGCGGTGCTGGATGCTTTGGCGCATGTTCCGTCTCGACGCAGACGAGCGTCGCCGTTCGTTTTGGTGAGTATGACAGCATGGTCGTGTGTGTGGTGCATGTGCTCCTATGTTTCTTCCATCCATCGACATCCAGCGCACCAAGTTTGTGTGTGTTCTTCATATTAACTGACTTTTCCACCCATCTACATCCAGCACAACCAAGTGTCCGGTATTAGTGGGGCATTAGTCCGTTTGACCACTTGCAAAAGGTTAACCGATAGGGGAGTGATAATCTCGCAGACATAGGCGGAATCTAAACCTCGCCCACGGGGACATATAAGAACCATCCCCGGGTTTCCACCGTCATATTACGGTTCGCAGTGTGCGAATTCGCGGGCATCAACGAGGGTGCTGGCACCGCCCCTACAGCACCATGGCCACCGAGATAGGCAGCAATATGACACCTGGACACCGCTGTGCATTCAAGGCTCGACTTTCAGCCCCTGAAAGCTAGAAATTGGCGAAATCGATGACGATTTGCAGGTGCTGCTTAGGCCGCCACAGCAGCAGTACGTAGTGCAGCCCCACACACGTAGGTGCTGGCGTTGCTCCTACAGCCCCACGACCACCACTACATGCAGCAATATCACACCTAGACTACATACCCCACACACTGAAGGCCGGACTTCAGCCCCTACGAGTGAGAAATCGTCGAAATCGAGGACGATTTGCACGTGCTGTGGACACCGCGACCGCTGCATGCATGCAGCAGGCAGTACATATGCATACATACATGTGTACATGTACAGTACACAGCAGTAGTGCAGCCTACACACATCACACACCAGCAGAGGGAAGAATATCCCACGCTTGCTCTCCGTAGGTGCCCAAGAGTAGTGTCAGTCTGACATGCCTGTTGTATCCAGGAACTATAACAGGACAATGTGCAAGCGCACCCACAGCAGTGTAGTCTATAACTTGAATATTACACAACCCACCCACAACAGCACATAGCAGGTCGGCCGGATATACGGGCGGACCTTTCAATATCCAAGCCGTTTCATTTCATGGGGATACCGGGGAGAGTGTTTTCAAGTTTGACATGGGGAAAGTCTGAAAAAGTTTATAATGAGGTGGAGGGGAGTGATAATCCACCGTCGTATTACGGTTCGCAGTGTGCGAATTCGCGGGCTTACCCAAACTGAGCCTTATAACACTCTCCCCCCCTGAAACAGCGAGATAGCAGGTCGGCCGGATATACGGGCGGACCTTTCAATATCCAAGCCGTTTCATTTCATGGGGATACCGGGGAGAGTGTTTTCAAGTTTGACATGGGGAAAGTCTGAAAAAGTTTATGATGAGGTGGATGTGGGATTTGAACCCACGACCCAAAAAAAACATGGTCTGTCGACGACGCCATTTGTTAAGGTATTAGTGGGGTATTAGTCCGTTTGACCACTTGCAAAAGGTTAACCGATAGCTTACCCAAACTAAGCCTTATAACACCGTGCTGCTGTCTCTTCATGCCTCCTACTGCTGCTGTGGTAGAGCGGCGAGCTGTTCATTCATACGCGAGAAACACACATCGCAAATTCAGCAGCAAGGAAGGTGACTTATCCATGCAATGCCAGCTCACCAGACAACTTACAAGCAAGAAATAAAAAAACAAAACAAAAAAATATGGAAGAAAGAGAAGAGAGATAAAGGAACGCAGCGGGGGGGGGGGGGAGAGGTACCCAGGAGCCAGGAGGAACACAAAATAAGTGAAACAACGTTGCAGGAAAAAAAAACTCAAAAAACGTAAGATTTTATCACAAAACAGACAGCAACAACACAACACAGAACATATGGTACCGCCCAACCAGCGTCGGGAGCAGCAATCGCACCGGATTTCGCATGCACCAACTTCTGTAGAGGTAGGAGAATTGCCGCATGTTCTGTGACCTGCTTATTGCTTCTGACAACAGCGCTGCCCGTATCGCCGCCATCGCCCCTATACCCAAAACCTTTCGTGCTGATTCTTCATGCCAGAGGCACTAGAGGTCACAGACTGTGAGAGAGAAAATGCGTATCATGCTTAACACACTGGCGAAAAACAGAACACAGGAAGACTAGACCAATCGCAAGAAATGTCGTAGCATGAGTTATCTCCGTGCTTTTTCGCACTCTGGACTAGTTCCAGAAAGTCAAACATGGCGTATTTCTATTTGTAACGATGTAGGATGTAGACTACTATGTATGCTGGAGGTTGGGAGTTCCCACAATCCGCGTATTCCTGTAGACTAAACATGTAACTTGAACACCAACTGAACCGTTCAAGGTTGTGTTAAACGATATGTCGATGAGAGTCGGCTGGGAGAGTTGGATAGCCGAACTCTCGCCGAGATGTATTTATGTATTTATACTATCAGTACTGCTGCATTATTTACTACTGCCATTCGTTGCTGGTCGCAAGACCAACCGAGCCACCGTCATTCTAGAGTAGTACGACTAACCAAAGTAATACACGTAGCATACAAATAAATATGGTATGAGTTTAGGACAACCGATCTCACCTGGCAGGCGTCCCCAAAATATGTTATTGCAAGACCTCAATGATTGCATGACTGCTGATCGCTTTACTTGTGGTAAAAAAACACTACATCAGTCGTCATCGTTTACAAATACAACGATAATCACGCGCAAGAAATCGCCACCGTCGAGGAGGGCGCGTGGTAAAAAATGTGAACTAGATAGAATTTTGTGTCCCGGGAATGCTCTGCCCCACTTGCCGATATAGGTCAAATCTGCCACGGAAAGCGCCTTGTATCGGCAGCGCTCTTTGGCCAAGACGCCGCCGTAACGTGATCTGGTCACGCACCGTACGGGACACCGGCCCCTGACCACTCATGTTGGTTTTCATGGCTTTGTTACAAAGGGTTCACAGTTTTATGGCATACAGAGCGCTGACCGATGCGCTCACCAGACTCGGGCAACGTAAGCCCCGTCAACTCACTTTCGAACTTACCAAGACCAGAACAGTTTTCATCTCACAGCAGCAACATACAATCAACAGAGCACTGTCGGGGTTCAAAACACAGAATACAGAACACTAGAGCAATGAGTCGGCAGCAAGTCACGACTAATAACTAATCGGAAAGTGCCGTTCGCTAACCAGCTGACATCTTTTGACCACCCGACTTGCCGGCTTGGGTCGGGCGAGCGAAGCGATCCAAATCAGCTCCCCCGCCCGAGGGGGCCCGCCCCCCCACAACAAATACATCTGGCATTATATAATCCTTCCTACAAATATGGCAACCCAATAAGTCGGATAGTTGAAACCTCCGGGAAACGACTAACGAGTAGTCGGACTAATAACTACTTGGTGACTAAAGTCGTGCCGACCCACAGTTCTACTAAGCACACTTCATAATAACGTGGCTGCGACACCTGGAGCACGTCGGAGCTGCCCCCACTGCAGCTACAGCTGTGTGTCCCCGAAATCACGGAACAACTCGGGCGGTCGGAGTCGGAACCCGCTGACACGCTGACGACGTATGTATACACTGCATGCGTATGTACGCAGTTTATTAATGGTACGCAATCACTATGTGAGTGAAGGCTGCTGTATCGTTACTATGTGCGTACATGTATACACTTATTCGCTCTCACCGCAAGGAGGGAAGGAGACGAAGCCAAGCGCGTCACGTCGCGGCCGTTCGGCGATCGGCCGCGCCGAGTTCCGTCAACCCGCCGTCCTATCACGGTGCCTTCGACAATCCACACCGATGCATCCACTTTGTGTGTTCCGACTGCCGATAGCCGCGCTTCGTTGGTTGCGTGCTGTTGCTCTGTGAGACGCATACTCTTGTTGCCTTGTTTAGTTATACAAATAGTTTACGGGGTCCACGTTTCTCGGGTCTGACGGGCGTATCGGTCGGTGTCTCTACGCCATAAACCGGTGAACCCTTCGCCATAAAACGGTGATAACCAACCTGGGTACTCGAAGGAGCCGATGTTTCGCAGGGCTTATGGCCAGATCACGGTACAGCGGTGCTTTGGACAATAAGCGCGGCAGATATGAGAAACTTTCTATGCAAATTTTCCCTATGCCGGATAAATGGCCCTGTATACCTTTTTATGGCTAATACAACCCTGTATACCTTTATATGGCTAGTACTCCCCCCGAAAGTAAGTCACTCCGAGGGAAAATACTGCCGGATCAGCAAACAGGAGATTATTCGGGAAAGGCAGGTTTTGCACAAATTATCTTCCTTTATCGATAAGTTGGGGGGCTGTCCTTAGAACACTGCGAATACCTCCTACCTCGTTGTCCAAAAGCACCGCAACACTATGACTGGGTTCTGTGCTATCCCCCCTGTACAACTGCACCCGCATGTTGGAGACAAACTGCTTTGAATTAGACTAGAGTCATATTTGCTTTACCTGCTATATTGCCGGTAAAAGGGTTATTGGTATGATACCAGCGCATCGTCTTAATCCCGGTGCGTCTTCTACGTGACGTCTGTAATTTCTCGTGCGTCTACTGCTGCTGCTGTACCGGCCACGGCCAGCTTCGGAGTAGCGATCACGGACGAGACAAGGACGTTCGCCATCCCACTCACGACGGTGCAACGCAGGGATTCGACAAAGAAACGTGAGCAAAGCTTCAACTGTCCCTGCGAACACGTTTCTTATTTCGGTCCCGTTGTTTGGTGAGCGGAGGGGGCGGGGGGCGGTGGCGTTGGGAGTCGGTGTGGGGCGGGGGGATATCACAGCAACCGTTGAAAAAAGGGGACCGCCGAAGTACGTTTCGATTTAGAAACGCCGCGCTTACTCGAAGGCTACAAACCCAAGCTCACGGAACAAAGGACAGGGACCGTATGGGGGTTGCGTAGCATTACCACCGTTGGTTGTTGTTTGACTGGGCGACGGATGATCAGGACAATATTCAACGTTACCTTTCGCATGATTCGTTATCTGGATGAGATGGAATTATTGAAAAGTCTAAATTTGAGTTGGCCGTGACCTCGGCGGGATTGTTTGATGGTTGATGATACGAGACGGCCATCAAAAATCGTGTCCTCCTCCTCCCCCTCCTCACCCCCCGGCCCCTCCTTTGTCCGGCGTGATCTCTGCCCGGCTCCATTCCATTTCGACATTCCAACGCCATAGTGGAGCCATCCGTCGTGCTCGGCAAGCTGCAAGAAATCGTCGAAGACAGCGCTGCTTGCGGCTTGGTGAGTGCCGTTCTCCAAACTCGACACGCAACTGGTGCCTAGCCCATGGGATTGTCGATCGGGTGGCACGTGTAGAATTTCCAAACTGCGTGTTCGGGTTATGGAGCTCCTTGTATGAGAAGCGTTTTCATTATTAGGTGCATTCCTACCTTACTATTATTAATAGTACCACTATTAATAGTAGTACGTACCACTACTATTGTTAATAGTACCACTACTATTATTAATAGTACCACTGAGGGTTTGGGGTAACCCAGGTTCGACTCTCCGTTATGGGTCGCAGGTACACTTTCTGCCGTTACGTAGACAGGTTTTCTCGTGAAGGTTTGTATGAGCGGTAGCCGTTCCAGAGGTGTTGGATATCGTGTCTTGTTGTACTAAAAGTGGTCGTGGAGTCTCCGTGGATTTTCTGATGACAGAGAGGCGGGTAATCACGTTTCCCGATGACAAGTAATCACTGTCGACTCTCTTTTTTGCCTACGAAGCACCTCTCGTTGCCTCGAGGCACTTCTATGGTTGCCGTCGCTTGGTTCGTCGTCGAACCTTGCTCCAACCTGGCATGGATTAGCTCTACTGACGACGGCTCACAGGTTTGGTATGAGCGGGAAGGGGAAACGTTGCTTCGGCAGTGTTGCACTTACCCAACTCCGCTCGTGATAACGATAAAACAGGGCGGTATTTTGCACATATATCCAGGATTGCTGACTGCTGTTCAACGGTGAAAATAGAGTCTATAAATTCTCTGGATAGTGGCGCAATAATTTCAGCACGTGCTGCTGCAATTTCGATCGGGGTATTAGGTGTTGCTGCTACGGCTCACAGGTTTGGTATGAGCGGGAAGGGGAAACGTTGCTTCGGCAGTGTTGCACTTACCCAACTCCGCTCGTCCTGCCGTCGACGCCAAATGAGGGTTTGGGGTAACCCAGGTTCGACTCGCGACTTGAAACAACTTTTCTTCTTGCCTTGCGTAGCGTGGAGGACACGCCAGGTTAGAGCAAGGTTCGACGGCGAGCCAAGCGACGGTAACGATAGAAGGGCCTCGAGGCAACGAGAGGTGCTTTGGGAGCAAACAGAGAGTCGGCAGTGATTACTTGTCAGCGGGAAACGTGATTGCCCGCCTAAGACACGATATCCAACACCTGAAGCGGCTACTGTTCACACAAATCTTCACGAGAAGATCTGCCTACGTAGCGGTAGAAAGTGTACCTGCGACCTATACCACTACTATTGTTATTAGTACCACGCGTCCAAGTTTGAGCGGTGCGATCAACTACCCTAAGAGACAGCGATAGCTCCGCCACCGCCCGTCCTTAACCTCAGCGTAACAGCGACTGACACTCTCAGTATGGTAGATGTAAAGGCCGGTCAGAGCGGCGCGGTCGAAGGTGGCCTTCGTCTGATACCTCGCTTCTGTTTACCCTCTCTCCCCCCCGTATGACACGATGCTGTAAACACACCCGAGGTGACGTGTGCTTGGGGATCCTTTATATTAGACGGGGTGCGGTCTTCCTATAGAGAGGGAGGGGGGTGTCCTATCGGGCGCGGTGCAGTTTTCTAGAGAGGGAAGGGGTTTTCCTATAGGGTGGGGTGCAGGTTTCCTCAAGGGCGTGATATAGTTATGCTATAGACAAGGAGGGGGGTTCTCATAGGACGAGGTGCGAGTTTTCTCCGGGTAGGGGGAAGGGCAAGGAGTGTTTTCCGTTGCCCGCGGGGTCACTGGCGGTTAGACTGCTCACCGCACCGCCCCCGATGCCTAACACGGGCGGTCGAAGAAGTGTATACTTCTGCGGTAGTTGCCCGTTTGACGTGATTGTATTGTTAGGGCCCAAAATATTGATATGTGCTGTCATATCAGCCGTCTATTGATAGAGTGAGCGCACAACTGTGGTTTACTGCGCTCGTGCCGTGCAACTCCTTGTTAGCTTGAACACTTTATGAACCCTAAGCCCGTACCGCTTCTTGAAGCGGTTGCTGTTATCGTCATGTACAATCGTCATTTTTTCCCTTCTGCTGTATTAAAATAGTTAGTGGTAGGCTCGACTCGTCGAGAGGTTCTCCGGTGATCGTGTTTGGTTTATTAATCATGTTTTCGTTGTCGCTCGTGTGCGCATCTCGACAGGTGGTGGGCTGGCCGCTGTCCAAGTCTGGGCGGGCAGAGGGCCAGTGCCTGATGGTGCTGCAGTTTCTTCGGCAGTTACATCTCAAGGGAAAGGTGAGTTCAATCCTAGTATGAAAAATACGCAACACATATTCGGGGGCTTGGTGATTGGCGATGTCGCAGTGGTGGTACCCCTTTTGGCCCCTTTAGAGCCCCAAACCCCTTCCTATACTAATTCCAAGTAATTTGTCCCCAGAAACGGGTTTCCAGTTGTGCAGGGGTTTAGCCATGATGGGCAATGCCCGCACTTTGTCGAGCGACGTGACCACAGCTGGGCCATTGCGGGATGCGACGGCAAGTGACGGCTTGATCCGCGAACATGAACGAATTTTCCCTACGTTACCTATCACGCCGTACAATGCATGCCCTCCATTTCTTCCTTTACCTCCCTCTTCTGTAGGGCCTCGGGATACCGGTGAGGTCAGGATAGGATAATCAGAAGTAAATGGGATGGAGAAAAGAAAACAGGGCCGCCGCCTCTTGTTGCGGATGGCGCTCCAATCGACCCGCTGCCAGCACGATAACGGCTTGAATCTGTAGCGGGCTGCCATGTAGCTCGTTTAGAACCGCATCCACGTTTTTGGGACGTCCCAATTGAAATTACTGTGAGACAACTTTGGCAGTAGTGTGGTAAAAGGGTCGTCAAAACAGGGATGTAGCACCCTCCAGCGACCTTCTTACGGAGAGAGCAAGAATCCAGGAACGTTATCTATTATAGTGCATCGAAACCTCTCCAACATCCGATGTGTCCGCCGAGCGAGAAAAGCGCAAGCACTGGTCCCGCCCCCCCCAGCCCATACGCCACCCCGCCTTGCCTCCCCCCCCCCCCCCCCCCCATGCAACCCACGTCGCTGCTCCCGGGCGTGCCGACCGCGAAGATTAATATCCCAGTGACGTTGCGTGACGAGCGGCTGACGTCGGTGGAGGCTCGAGGAATGCTCAAGGAGGAAGGTTTAGGTGCGTGTTTCGGATAGATACAGGTTTGTGATCGTTGCCCCCTTGTGGCCGTGTTTTGGTGCGCAGGGTTGGTTGCTCCTCCCTTAACGCCTTTACAACTGGAAGCCCTTTTTTTGACAAAATTACTTGGATTTAGTATAGGGAGGGAGTTGGGGGCTCTAAAGGGGTTAACCCGTTAGAATCAATTATGGTTGGATTTTAACCCCAATAGTTGAAGGATTAACCCGCGCACTACGTACTGCAAAAAAAAAAGGATCCCAAACTAATATCAAGTAGTTTTCCCAAAGCCGTGCTTGCTGGTCAATAGTTCATTTCTGCCCTTTTCTTAACGATTGATCGGCGGGCGTGGTAAAACTGCTGTCGCGCAACCTTCCGGTGCCGCCTTCTCTATTATTCGTGGTTCAGTCTCCGTCCCATTTTTCTTTTCAGTTGACAAAGTATGATAGAGCGGTATATAGCAGTCGGTGCATGATCGACCGACTGAAAATTATGTACCTGGTATCAAGGTACCTGGTATGCCATATGCCATGGATAAATGTGACAAAAACCACGACGAAAGAAAACGAAGACAACTACTACTGTACGAGTATAAATGAGTTGGTATGATAGCGAGGATTTTTTGCCCTGTTTGTTACAATCAGAATCGCCCTTTTTTTGTTTTCCGCCGCGACATCTGCGGCGTGCACGAGCATTCAGGTCGGAAAATAGCTGCCCGCGAGGACGAGACCGCGGCGACGATCATTCTCCAGGTACGCTAGGCATGCGGAAGGAAGGAAATATCATGAGCTGCTTTCGTTGCCACCGCCGCTGCTACTCCCCTTGCTGCTATTATTGCTGCTGCTACATTTGTAAAGCTTGTCGGGTACCATTCTATACGGTTCGGTTATGATACAAAGAGTTTTCGGTAATGAACGGTAGTTGCTTATGCCACTGTATAAAGCTGCTGCCGCGTGCTGAGGAGGATCTACCTAGCCCGGCGTGAACAGACAACCGCATCGGGCTGCGATTCCAGCGTTAGCGAAACACAAACACATACCAGGTAGTATTTTTAATATACCGTCGGTATTCCAGTCACGGCGGAATTGCGTCACCTTGCGAGCGGCTTCGGTGGCATCGCATTTTCTCGAAAGTACGTGTAACCATGATATTTCATTGTGACATTTCACTTCAATAGTTAACAGGCTGCCAGGATTCTACCTAGAGTATCGTTCTCTTGGATTTCTCTCCAAGGGCGCGTCTCCGTAGTCCACCGCGAATTGTTTCCACAGATTTATTTTTAGCTTAGTCCACGTCATGAAACCAAACGTCACGATGGGCGGCTGCGATCTGTGAGTGAAATGAAGTCCACCGCGAGATATTTCTACAGTTTTTCTTTGTAGTGTAGTCTACGCCATTGAACCAAACGTCGCGATTGGCGACTGACTGTGGTCTGTGAGCTGCCACACGCTGATGAGTTATGTATGGCAGGAAGAGAAATCTCATGCGCCGCGCGCTATGGGCCACGCGCTGGTTATTGTTTTATTATACCAGGTGAGGTGTACAAAGTATAGGTCATAGCCCATAGGCCTCGTGGTTTCCGCACATACGTACATACATACGCCGTCGTGCTATATACTACCAAACGTCGTTCCTCGCTTCTCGCTTCGGAATGACCCAACGGTGCTAAATAGAACAGTGTACCTTGTATTTTTGCCCAAGGCTCTAACTCCCCCGCCGCCGATTGTCCCTATTCTCGCCTTGCGTTGCTAACCCTTCACGTAGGGTTTCCTTGATAGCACGGAGGCGGAACAGGGGGGGCTGTCCACCTTGCCCGTCGAGCCTGGGCGTGGACGATGACACATGACGCAGAGCCTCGCAACGCTAGGGTGGCAATGCGCATAGATAGTCTAATTTTTTGTTAGTGATGCGCTTTGTGTCGTTGTCAGCTAAGCGCTACGGTTTAGTTCGTTATATAATAATATCTGGTATCATATGTGGCCCTAGGGTGCTGTGGTTTGTGTCCGCGATCCAAGCGAGGGGTTTTGACTGCGCGCCTTGATGCCAAGATCAACCGGGCGTAAGGGTCAACATCCTTGGCGTCGCGTCCATCTGATTGAATTTTTTCTCTTGTATTCGGTCGTGCTTGGTTTGTCATACAGCATAATATATCATGATACCATACAGCAGAAACCAGGTACTGGTTGGTACATGTACACTACAAAAAGTTAAAATATACTACGGCTGTGACATCTAACAATTCGTCGAAACTCATATTTGCAAGCTGTGCGCGATACTCCGAGCGCGTGGACTGGGTGTGTGTCCTGGTGTCTTTTGTCCTGGTGTCCTCATTAAGGACAAAAGCTATGCCAGGGGGCTTGCTTCCTTTATTTGACATTTTCTTTTGCAGTGGCTCGCGGTCACTCGCGCGAGTGACCCTCCTGTTGTTCCTTGTGGATACGTATAGGCTTTCGTGTTGTTTTAATTTTACGATATGAATCCCTAATTCAAGAAGTCGTTCTGCGGTAGCCCCCCCAACTTTTCTTTAACGAAATCGCCGGTGTTGAAACCAGCTCCCAGCCGTATCTCGTGAAAGACGGTGCCCCTTGCCCCCCGACGTCGTCATCGTTCGACTTTCCTTTGCAAACAAGAAAATAGGTCATGATTTTATTTTTCACAGCATCCATCCTTCCTCGTGTCGAGCAGCCATGAAACGTTCGTTGTGGAATATCGCTGGTTTTGGGGGGGGGCTATCGTAGAATCAGCCTGAGATGGTTAGCTAGGTTGCGCCATATTTACCATCTAACGTGGTCTTGGTGAGCTTGGTGCAGAGTCACCCATGCGAGTGGCTCAAACCAGGTAAGTAGTGAAAGCCGGGGGGTACCCCTTACGGTAGCCTTGCTCTAAAGGATGTAGATCGGCGACTCCCATTAGATGTAGCTTGTACTACTATTAATAGGGTCGACAGGGTGATGTTAAATCTGTGCACGAAAAACTATAAATACAAAAACCCGTTTTTTGAGGGGGGACAAAATCTGACGACTCTTGTTGTGGAGTGTGCACACCAGTTTTCTGTGTATATCCTGTATCCTGTACGTATCCTGTACTCGTATTCATATAATGCCGAGACGAGAGCGGGGTTTTAAGGGGGGAGTATTATAACGCATGCACCAGGTAAAGGGTAAAGATGACACGCGACCATTTGGAATTTGGACCGTGCCCTTCGGATAGTACCTACAAAAGTTGGTCTACCCGTACTAATCGTCAACAGGACTCTGCACCAGCATCACCCCGTGGATTCACCGTTTTGTTACGACTGCTGTGTGTCCTTGCGACTCCAGATGGCGATGATTGATGGTGGCGACGACGATCATGAAAACACCGGCTGTATTAGTAGTAATGGTTGGGCGGTGATGATATCGAATGATGACGATTTGATGATTATTATGTGCGCGTGTGTTCTTCACATGCATTCTGATGTAAGTCGACGAGGGAATGGATAGCTGGAGTCTTCTCGCGGTAACAATGAAGGCACGTACTGCTGTTGTAATTGGGAGGGGGGAAAAGAGCATGCTTAGTGACCCCGGATCTAACTTGCGTCTAGGGAGGGAGAAGAGAAACAAAAAGCACGAAGACATCGTAGAAGGGATGAGCAACAAATAAAAATAAAGCATGTTCAAAACAAATGTTACGAGATCGAAGTATGTTGTTAAATTACGAAAGGAAAGTGGTTATCAAAATGTGGTGTGACGACGATGCCAACAAGGCGATACCTGATGATGTTGACGTGAGGTCACGGCATGCACTGAGCCCGAACATTCCGATGTGAACATTCGAGGTTCTGTGCGCATTTCACGGTGACGACAAACGACGCACTAGTCCTTAAGGCATACATACGTACACCATTCCGCTCAACATTGATTGGCGGACGCATTATTTGCACCCACTCGCATTCGACGGACAGCTGCAGTTCCTGGCTGTTCTTACCGTAGTGCATCAGTACAGTCTCGCTCTGGGCTGCAGCAGTGTGAAAACACGAAGACCCTTAATGAGATGATCATTATTGGCATTGGCATTGCCACCCCGGAAGCAAAAATCTTCCGTACTACCAGATGCAGTAGGCACAAGATCAACACAAGATAGCGCATAAACATTTACCGCTGTTGGTTTTATGACTGATGAGTCATCGGCGCATAATGGAACTTGTTTCCTCCGCTCAAGCTTGTACGCAGGCTTGAAATAAAATACAAGTAACAGCAGCAGTCACTCGTAAAACACGAAATGTTATCAGCGAAAAAATAATGAAACATCGGTTCCAACAAACACGGAGACATCACCCAACCATTGCATCGTGAGGGGTTCCGGGGTGAATTTGTAGCTCCCTTCCGCTTGCCTTCGTCAAAGATAAAGCGGGCAGCATTCGAGACGCGGAACACATAATGGTTTATGATCTTGCTCGTCCCAGACCGTTGACAGGTGTGTGCACCGCGGTAGGTTACACAGAGCCGTCATAATGTTCACTAGCGGTGTGGCGACAGAACCGACACCGCTATGTATGTAGAACGATAGAAACAGCAAATGCAAGACATGAAATAAAATATCGGCAGCAGTTAGGATAATCCACAAGCAGCTGACGCCGTCGCGAACGTCCCTCCTTTGCCAGCATCAATATGAAAATTTCAAAAATTTATTTTAAATATATAATTAAATATCGTGTGCTCCACTGCTTGCCCGAGGTAAACTCGCAGCGCTAGCGAGGAGAGACTCCCACCCTGACCCCAACCACCACCTGTATCACCACGTCCGCCCCCACAGACTTGCCGCATCTGAGAGCACCTCGAGCTCGCACAATCTTGGGAAACATCATTTTCTGACACCAACCAAACAAAAAAAAACACGGCACAAAAAACACATGTTCACCGGTGAGAAGGCGCTTTTACAGCAACTCAATCAATTAAGAAAAACCGTCACCTTCCACCGCCAGCTTGCCAACCCACCACCCCCCCCCCCTTCCACGTATACGCCAATACGTTGTGTGAAACACTTACGAAAGGCTTTTCTGCCTGCGCAGGCGACAACTTTACAGAGAGCAACAGCACTTGAGGGCTTGCCGCGAGGCTGAAAGCCCATACTCAACCAACAAACGGCGAGCATTATCAGCTAAGCTATATCGCGCTCTTGGAGTTGGCGAGCTAACTCCGAAGCGAAATACCATAGCGCAACTAGCAGTACTAGCTCTACGTGGACTCGGCTTCCCTCACTAGAAGCGTATAATTGCTTAAAAAGTGAAAACAAGACTAAACCGAGTCTCCTAGCTATTATTTTCACTGCCTGATTCCCTCCCCCCCCCAATCCCGACGCCCCCTGCACTGAAACCCTTCTACCTTCAAACTCGCGAAGCACGCCCTACATACGGGTGGCGACCCTGCGCAACAGTTGGCGCACAACGGCGCTCTTCTACAGTACCTGTGTCCAGTACGACACATGCCCTAACCACTACCTACGCCATCTGAAATGGCCTACGTAGTCTAGAAGGCCGTGACCGCCTTCGCATAGAGTAGGAACCCACGCAGCAAGCGCAGCTTCAACGAACGCGATGCATGCCGTGGTGCGTGGGGTGTGGAGGGGCACGTGCTGCTTGAAGTTTCGAGCTCAACGGAAAGAAGCGCGAACCTGCTTTTCGATTTCGACCACATACAATGACGTCACAGACCTACCTCCCTGTCTAGTTTTTACCACGAGCAAACAAAACGTGCGTTCTACGTTTTACTTGTACACATATTCAACCATTTCGACCGTGCTGTCCGCGAACGAACACCACTACTGCTATCAGTTACCATTACCAGACACGACTGCTTCTAGTTTTTGCCTTTGAAGGCATCAACTTGGTTGTCCCGCCAGCCGCAGTCTAGAGAGTAACGCTGCGGACTGCGAGCAAACCTTACAAAAAACAATCAAAAACTAGACCTAACAAAAAACACGAGCTTTCGTGTTCTCCTGTGAAACTTTTGATATTGTAGTACCACGGCAGTCTGCAGTACGTATTCACGGGCAAAACAAAGGAACCTTCACGTCCGAAAAGGCTGTGATGAGGCCATCCCGACGAGAAGGTAGGGCCTTGCATCTGCTGCGTGCCAGTGGTAATCTATCACAAACCATGCCGTACGTACGCCATGCCGTCTCTATCATCGCATCAAACCCTCTAGTGCTACGTCGGTACAAGTGTCAAAAGTATCAATGGTGCTATTGAAGTACGGGTGCTCACGGCATATATACCAAACAAAGATGAAAACGGTGCTACCAGGTACTCTATTAAAGGATGCAAATCGTCCTTCGCATCCCATCCAAGTGCATCAAACGGTCTTCGAGCCCGCCCGGCCAGGTGCAGACAGTACTATGAGTACTACTATCATATTATTATGTTATGAAAAAGGTACGAGTAACATCAGCCGTCGATCGATCAACTGAGGGCTATTTTCGGATCGGCGGCAAAAAAAACGTCATCATATCCTGTGAGTACTGCTATTAAACCTGTACGCATCTCCGTCAGTTCCCTCGTCTCTCCTTTAGGCCAGGCTCTGCTGCACACGATTATCTATCCATCAATTTTCACTGGGTAGGCTCGACAGCTTTAACTGTCCGCCGACGGTTCTCGATTCAGGACACAGCACAAGGTACACGCTACGCTCCTGCTGAGCTCGCGCCGAAAGAGGACGAGCAAGCAAAGCAAAAGCGGAACAGCGCGTACACAAAGCGCGTACACAAAAAGCATCAAGCTGTCTCGGAAAGTACTAAAAACTATCAAATGCCCGCGTGCAATTTTATCGTCTATAAAATACGTCTATACGTATGATATGATAGCCGCGTGTCACTCCCGTCAAGAAACGACAGCGATCCTCGACACACCGAGCCGCGCCGGCAGACAAGCGAGACAAGCCCGCACAACACAAAAATAAATAGCCCCATCTATAAAACAGAGCTATCCTACACAAATCCTAATTAATACTTGCCACAAACAAACAGGTTTCAGCCTAAAATCCTATCCTGAAAGAACCCCATTTTTGACGTTGAGCAACTAATTAAAAACCTAGATTGATTGAAATTGAAGTACACAACACACCAAACACTGAACTCACACAGCACGCATTCTCCCGCCCCCCAACCCCTTCCCGTCTCGGCATGGCACGCAGGCACACGCCAATGAATCGCTAGATACCATACGGGGGGATATATCCGGGTTACCCCTCGTGTCATCGATGGACAAGGGGAAGAAGAAAAGAAAGCGGAAACAATTCAGCAGCACCCTCTCACCGGCTTTCGCCGAAAACAGAAAATAAACACATAAAATTCGCACGACTCGCATCACTACATGTTAAAGCATACCTTGTATGGCAGACAGAGAGGACGAGACAAGCATCGATAGACGAATAATAGCAAGCAGCCAATTAAGTCGCTGCCACAGCACCACCAAGTCCCTCTTTTTCTGGTACATTTTCTACGTGCACGCACCATCGTTCGGAGTCTTGACTTTCACATATCCATCTCAAATATGCTGTCTTCTGACGACGTATCGCCTCGATGCGGTAGCTCGTCCTCGTCATCCTCATCATCAGCATCTGTCAAGGCTCGTCGCGCCATGCTCTCTCGGGCCGCCAAGGCAGCAGCAGCCTGGCTAGCGCTTCTCGCGGTCCGCTCTTCCCAGATCATGATGTGAGCGGGGGGTTTTTCTGGTGTTCCACTCTCGAGGGCCTCCGAATTTTTCCAGGGCTCGCTCCGGTACCACGAGGCAGACCAGCAGCCGACCTCGCCGGAGGCGTCGGGCCTGCAAGGCGCGCTGCTATAGCCGTCCATACTGCTGTGGTTGTTGCTGTTGGTGTAGTCGCCACCAGTGAGCGCGGTGGTGATGGTTTGAAACTCTCCAAAAAAGTGGTCATCTGGAGGGCTATTGCTGTTGGGGGGGATGTCGATAGGCTCCGACGCGCCCGCCGTGGAGCACCAGGACGTCTGCCGCTGCCGCTTGTGGGAAGCGTCGTCGGCTTGCCCGGCATCCCACTGCCCGTGAAGCGGGACGATGACCGGCATGGACGAGGACATCTGCCGGCAGGGGTGGTGGTGGTTATAGGGGTGGTGGGTGCTGTCCGAGTCTGCAGCGCACGTGTCGGCGAGGTGATGGTGATATTCGCTCGAGGCGGCAGCGGTGCTCGAGGAAGGTCGAGTTGGTGCCTGAATCGGGACGCTGCGTCTTCGGTCGCGACGACCTCCACGCGACAAGAAAAAAGGCTGACGGAACGGAGCAAACCACCGGGAAGGGAAGACACGTATGAAGGAGAGGTGTGAGGTGTGAGGGGGAGCGGCGTGGGTTGAGGGCGAAGTGGGACTGGGATGGGACACAGGACAGGCCTACGAGAGCGGGGGAAAGGGATTCGGCAGTTGGGTTCCACCTATCAGCTATTAAAAATAAATGGACGTGGATTTTTATACTCTCGCGCCTCTAGTTTCTAAATCACACGCCCAACGGTTCAGCCAAAATCAATACTTGAGCGCGAGGGGAGGGACCGACATGTACCGTTCGCCAGGGATGGCTAGCGTGCACGCTGAGGGTTACCCCGGGTGCTCCTCGGAGGAGCGCCGAGCCTCATGAGAAAGAAACATATCGCCAATATATGTACCCCTTCCGGAAACAAAACACAGGCGAACAGCTGGTGCTCGGTCCGCATTGAAAAACAGACCAACCACTTCAAGTCCTGCCTTTCTCTGGACAACAAAGTCAACGCAGGCACCTAAGCCTATATTTCCGCGCTGCAGCTCACCATAGAAGACTATGCGCCTACTCCGGAGCTTGCGGTATCGCTGGATGGCTCACTGGGGTATGTGTGCCTCGCGTGCCCGGTATTTTGGAGCAGGTGGTTTGGTGTAATGCTGAGTTGGGCAGGTAAAAGCGCAAGTTTGAGATTTGTGGCCAAGCGCCCCCCGCCAATCACATTTCACGTGGCAGTCCCTGCTTGCAAATCTCCGTGAAACAGGAGAGAAAATAATCGGAAAGACCCAAAAAAATCACAAAAATCACAAAAATTCAATATTTTGCGATTAGTAAAAGGAAATCAGACAAAAAGAGCGATAAGTCAAATTAAATGTGGCCCTCTTATTCAGCTTTACTGTACCCGAGATTAACTGGCCGAATTTCAAAGTTTAAAAATCTCCTCCGGGATAGAACCGCCCTGTGAGACCACCTCGGGCTGTACCGATATTTTTCTTTTTTTCTTTCTTTTCCCCGTAGGCAGAGCCTGGGGAACTCTGTCTGTGTCGTGTGTAGGAAAGGGAAGCTGTCTTCTGTTCCGCGATGTCTGTATTTCGACCACGGGCAAGATGGTGGCGAATGAGCCAATGCGAGAAAGGGCAGCCCCACATCGTTCCCTCATGAGCAGAGGGCAGAGGACATGCAGTTAGTTTTTCAATAATAATAGAACAATGATCATGCTTCTCACGTATTATCACGTATCGCTCTCGTCTCTTAGTTTTATATTTTGAACCACAACCTTGAACCTGTCTCCCTGACGATGTCTCTCTCTTCTCTGCGTGCTTCGCTTGCTAGTCAGCAACTAGACAGACTGATCCAAGGTTCCCTTTGCTATACCAGGACTAGAATTCTTGAGCTATACAAGAAAAAAGAAGGGGTGTTGAGAGGAGAGGAGAAGATAGGTATTTGGTGGGACAAATCACCAGGAGGAGTCAGTTTGGTGTTTGGTGAAGTCCTGCAACATTCAGCATTCCATGTTTCTTGTCATCATGTCATCACAGCTGACGTTTTTCAATGTTTTACGAGTGCAGTGTACGATTCTAAAAACAAGATAAACCACATATACCCCATCCCCTTAAATGCGTTGCCTTAAATATCTATAAGAAACCCACACTCATATTATGCGGGGCAACTCTACGCTCTGCTCTCTGCTCGCAGCTTCAGGCTTCTGGCTTGTCGTAGTAGCAAAGCAACAGGCAGCAACAGGAGCAGCAGTACTGTACAAACACGTATCTATCGGGCATGGCGCCATGTCCATCGCCATATGGTGGACTGGTCACCCTTGGAGCGGCCGTCATCGTGGCGGTTTGCTATCTCCGCGCTGCGGTCTTGGACAGCAACTTCAAAATACGACCTCGCTTATCTGGCCGGGCAGGGCCTGGGAAGCACGATGGGAGAGCTGACTTGAATGTATGTGTGATCGCAGCCTCACTTCTGCTGTCTATAGTGGCAACAACAACAGCTGCAAGTATCAAAATGTATACAGCAGGATGGCGGCAGCAACATTGGTCGGTTGACCGTTGTTTCTCTTTTTAGGTGTACCGTTGCTGTCTGGCTGTGATCCTGTCTCATCCTACCAGGTACATTTTTACATTTTTAGTAGCATGTTCGTTATGTTGAACTCGCGTGTTCGACGCCGCGAGGCAAGCAGTATTGTATCCAAAACTCACAGCTACCCCTCTACACCCCGCAACCCGCAACGCGTATGGTAAAAGGATGTGCAGCGATGCTCAAGATAGTTCTGAGGCGATAGAGGATAAAGGATGCATGCATGGGCTATACAGCTGTACTCATACTCATTACTGCTCTCGTGCTGCACCAGGTTGTTGTTGTTCTCACATTAACTCGCATAGGACAGGCTCCAGTCACTCTGGAGCTGGGCAATAGCCCAGGGACCAGGTACAAGGTACCAGGTATCTGTGGGGCCATCGTGTTATCGGACAAACGGCTTGACGCCCTTCCCCCCATCCCGCCATTTGACCCTTGCGTCGAAAATCGACGATGTCACTGATTTCCCAAGAAAGCATAGCAAACTCACATAGCAGACATAACTGGCGATGCCGCCACATGAGTGTTTGCTGCTGTTGTCTTATGCCAGGTACCTGGTACATAGTTGGCTGACAAATTGCTGGAACTTCCACCATAGGCGCGTTAATTTCTCGTTCCGCCGACCCCATCATCCGCAACCACCGCCGTTGATCCCAACTCCAACCCCAACCCCAATCGCCATCTACAACCCACAATCTACAACCCACAACCCACGCACAACCTACCCACAACCCGCAACCTACGAAACAACTCATACGCAGAATGGCGCCGTCGTTGGCGTCGCCACGGACTCCTCCGGGGCGGAGGACGAGCTTGACAGACCAGGCATCGACTCCGCCATCAAACAACCCGCCCTCGGCACCACCACCACTGGCACCAGCTCCAGCACCACCAGCAGCAGCGACAGCAGCAGAAGGCGCGACGGTGGCGACGGTGGTGGAGGCGATGTTGATGGCGGCGGTCCGCGTCGGGGGCGGTGGGCAAGCGATGCCGCCGTGGAGCCAAGAGGATTGGGCGGGGAGCAGTTGAAGTTGGTAACGCTCGAACCTGGGCAAAACATTGGGCCTTATCGCCTCCAGGTGCGGTTGTAATACATCATGGCAGCAATAGTGAGCAATAGTGTGCTGTCTAGCACCAATAGTAGATCCTACACCATTAGTGCACCCAGAGTATTCCAATACTGCAAGCAATATAGCAACAGACCTATTATTGGTTCAGCGATAGGGTACAGCAGCACCAGTACCCTACATGCCAGTGAAGAGTAGTCGGTAGGGAGGGATGCTAGACTTTACATGCTAACCCCGGCACGCGGTACTCTGTTAGTAGTATGTTTGAGTACCTGGCGTACAATTTTATCGCGTTCTTGTTTCAAGCCTGCGGCTGCTGCACGTAGCAGGCAATGGTACAGCATTAGTTGTATTACTAATAATAGTCCAGCAATAGGGTACAGTGGTGCCCAGCATACCTGGCACTGGATACCGATAAGTGGTAGTCGGTACAGTCGGTACTCGTTGGGGTGATTACTGTCGTTAGTGAACTTGATATTACACTCTTACGGTACCGTTATTTTGATGTCTAGCTTACCAGTATCATCGTATTAGTTGTATCAAGCCGTCTTGCTGCTGTAAGTAGTTATAACCGGTACGGTTGTTTCCAGTCGTTTTTCCTTTTGTTTTTTCTTCCTTCTTCTCGTTTTCTTTTTTCCTTTTTTACCCACTTTTGGTGCCATTAGTCTGGTGTGCTGGCTTGCGTATTTTGTTTTGCCTGCGTGTTCATGGCGGTTCATTGCATGGCCAAACCACCTTGCTGTATTTGCAATGAGTATCTCTGTCTCGTAGTTAGTGACCACCGCAGTGCAGTCAGAGCTCTTCTCTCTTGGAGGCATCGGAACGGGCGCTGGTCAGTTAGATGTACATTAATGGAACTATAAATGTCGTTTAATGTGAAGAACACACGTCTTTTCTCCTTTCGTTATTTCCAGCTGGTTATTTCGAATTTCGTTAATTCCAGGTACACGCGCTGTTGCGCGTGACCTTTATGAATAAGCTCGTTGTTAATTCATTGCAGCATCGACATTGCCATATCATAGCAGATGATCAGAAAATGATAATCTACTGTAGTCCGTCGCCACGATCAAGCGCAATAGACAAGGAGTCTAGAAATCAAACCCAACGAGAAAAATCTGGCAGGATTCCAGAATTGTAGCCAGTACTGCTGTTAATATAAACAAAAGCGACACGTGTCACGTGCCACTAATTTGTGATTACATGCACGAGACAAGGTTCCCCGTCGGGGTTATGGCTGACTTCATATCCCGGGGGCGTCACTATCAAAAGTAAGAGGAAAGGGAAGCACAAGCGTCCCAATGATATGTATGGGTTGCTGCTGCTGTATGCTTCGTATACCTGGTATGTGATCCGACGGTGTGTGTTCGGTTGTTGCGTTGAACGTAAAATTGTTGTCTTGGTTCGATCTCCTGCTGTGCACCAACCACCCCCACATACACCGCCGCGACTCCTGGCACAAAGACAAGAGCTTGAAGTGCGGCTGCCGTTGTACCGCTGCTGTGCTGTATTGCTGCTGTGCACTGATTTTGTGGCTGCGCGGCTGAGAGTCAGCCTGAGCGGCTTCTCTTAACACCGGTAACAAAGAAACACCGCTCTTCTTGGTCGTTGTGTGTTCCTATGACAGCTCACACTCGACTCGCACACATATGCCTGGTACAGAAGAAGCGTACACACATAGTACACATATCGTTCGTACGCTGTCGCAAAGGAAAGAGCGTGTAGCGCGGCTGCTATATTGCACCGGGAATGCCACAAGTACAGAGTTTGGAAGTATGTGTTTTCCCAGGATGGAATTCGCCGAGAGATTATAGTCCAAAACTACTGTCGGTGCGTGCGCCAGGGTTTACAGACCACTTGACACCGAACACCGACCACAGCAGTAGATCGCCAGAAAAGCGAGGAATCGAGATTTACAGCAGACTACTCGAGAGGGTTGTCTTTCTTACGTGGTTGGAGATTACTCAACCCAAGATAATTCCTATAAATGGTGTCGTTTCTAGGCAGCCAAGTCAGACAGTCGGAAGCTTGCAGTGTGGCCCGTGCTCGGTTCCAGCTGCGTAGCGATACAGAGAGCGTAGTGGGTCTGCACAGCGAGACAGGCGGCAGTATGGGCCTTGCTCTGTGGGCCTTGCCAGGTGCGACCACTTTCCAGGTGTAAGGAGCACAACAGCTGCTGCTGCTGAGAGTGATAAAAAATTAAGAATTGTAATCTGTTGTAAAGCGGGATGGCGGACCGGGCGATAAAAAAATGTGAGAATGGAGTGGGCTATTGAAATATTGAAGAAAATGTGTGGGGTTTTCCATGCACCTACTCGCCTCAGGGAGGTGGAACGCAACCGTTGCTAAAGGAGCCAGCGCAGCGACTTTAAATGCTCAGAGCACGCGCCAGGGAGCTCGACCGGGATCCAAACATGCGTCGTAATGTACCACGGCCCCCTTGCTCGCCATGCAGCCGAAAGCGCTAGAAAACAAACTCGGCTACCGGAGAACAGCATGCCAAGAAAAGAAGTGGGTATTTTACATATACATATCTCCCTGCTGTATTTCGATATTACGAGCGCGTGGCAGCTGCACAGGTACAGCCGAAAGCGATCTCCCCCTCTTCCCGCCTGCACTACTACTATGATACTACTGTAACCGACTAGAGCTCTGCTGTGTGGAGTGCTGCTACAGCAGTAGTGCTGATTGCATCCAGCGGTACCATCGCAGAGCACGGCTAATCACGGCTTCATCTACACACGTAAAGCCAGAGTGACAAATAACGGAAATGCCGCCCGACTGATTTCCGGCACACGCAATGAGAAAGAATCGAAAACTGCAACCACGAGAAAAGTTTAGATAAATAACACGGTGCCGCGACTGCTTCTCCCATCGTTTGCTTCCAATTATCAGGTAGAAGGTTTATAGAGTACCTATGCTTTAACCTTGAATGAAAATCGGGTCCGCCGTCGTCGCCCGCTCATGGGTGTAGTGGTACCTGTGAAGTCTCTCTCTCGCTCCCTCTCCCTCCCTCTCTCCCTCCCTCCCTCTTCCTCTTGTTTAAGTCTATGAGTAGATATATTTAACAAAAATATTGTAACGACGTCAGCTGTGGGTTTGGCGACTAGGGGTCGATACTCATCTTTGCGAGCTGCGTACTAAATCGATCGCCCGTCTTTATCAATAGTAATATGACATTGTATTATGTTACCCATCATGTATAACCAATTGGCATTCCAATAATTATCTGAACACTTTGATGTACTAATAACCTATCATTGATGTTTTATTAGGTAGTAGTAGGGCACCGGGTTAGTCTACCTTATTAAAGTAGTACCAGGTAATAGGGTACTTGTGTACTACTATATATAGGTGGCAATGCAAAATCCAATATATCTTCTTGATGTACTTTCTACTATTCTGCAGTAGCATGTACAGGGTGGATGGCTTGTGGATGGATGGTTTTATCAGGGTTGTTGGTACTCATGGTATAATACACGGGTATGTTTGTATGTTCATGATATGCCTCCGTATTCGTGTACCAGCACATATCTGTTTCCTGTCTATGTCGTTGACGTATCTATGTCCATGGCCATCTCCAAGGCTCCATCTATGCCCCTCTCCATGCGCTCGTGTATTTTTACGTGGGCCAATCACACCACATGCACAGCAACCCATACCGAGCAAATAGCCATTTCGAGACAGTACCACCCAGAATTTCTGGAATGATCCCATGACCAACCCTACCTTGTCCCCGGGCCGTCATCAGGGCAGATGAGGGCCGGCACTCCCAGTCGCCACAACACAATATCACAACCATGACCACCACCACCTCGGCCGTCACCCCCCAACGCCCCTATGAGTAATTCCCACGCATCTTCACGGTTCTCCACAGCACGTGTCCACACACACCCGCCGCCGCTTCTGCAAACCCCAACACGCCTTATTTCCATAGGAGCACCTTGGGTATCTTGGTAGCCGGCCGGTGCACGACTACGACCCGGCCTTCCACCCTCACCAATCAAACCGCGTGGGCTACGACACCGGCGGGGCAATATCCGCTCCCCCCCGACCTCCGGTCTGCCCCGCACCGAATAATCCCCCCCCCCCGGGGATGGGGGGGGGGGAGGAGGGGGAGGGGATGATCTTGAAGGGGGGGTCAGAGGCCAACGCGGGCGAAGGTTCTTACAGGCTGAAGAGGCGCTTCGAGGGGGGCAGTCACGGGGAGGTGGGGAAGGAGGCGATATATCGGGATGGGCGTGCGTTAGTTGTTTGTTTTGATCGTTTATGTGCGAAAGTAGGAGGGTGTCCGTACGTAGACCATTAGATGATGCACAGTGTGGAAAATGTGTGCTGTTTCCTAGCAAGTGCAACGATATTATCTTATGGGTGTATGTACGGTGTGGGTGCGTGTAACGTGACACTATTTAACTGCTGATTCAAGACCTACTGTGGGTTGCCTAGCTCGCCATGAAACTGATTGCTCAACCCTTGTCGAGGAAGCGCGATCGTCTTTTTGCTATTTTGAAACCGTGCGACGGACCAGCTATTTCCCTTTTTTTATTTCACCTTTTTTCCTGTAAGGTTTGGAGGGGGGTGCGACTGGGTCCCGACGGAGAGCCCATGACAACGGAGGGCTACGTCTTGAAGCGCATGCTCCTAGAAAAGGGGAAGCATGTCATGCAGGCCGGGATCAGGTATGGGTCAAACATGCTTTATCGGAGACCAGTCTTTTGGCGGACGTTTAGGCCTCTTCTGGCTTGAACGCCCGCCTCATCCGGCCCCTCCCCACCCCACCCGACCCCACCTCCCTGAAGAATTGCGACCGCCCCCCTCCGTTCCTTCAACGCGCCCGCAGGGAGATTTACTTCGGTGAGCTCCTGAGGGGAGCAAGGGGATCGCCGCGGGTAGCGCGGTACGTGGAACACTTGTATTTGTTCGGCGACCATAAGGGGGGACGTTTCGGGCGAGCAGGGGAGGAAGAGATGGGTCCAAGCGGCGGCGGGACGTGGGAAGAGGGACAGATGCCGGTGAGACCATGGGGGTAGGTGGTGAGGGGATTATGATAGCCATGTGTTTCGCCATGGGATAGGCTGTGGTGGTGGTGGTGGTGGTGGTGGTGGTGGTGGTGGAGGTGGTGGTGGTGGTGGTGGTGACGGTGTTGGTGGTGTGTTGGTGATGGTAGAGGGGGGGGTACTGGTGCTACTGGTGCTGCTGATGTTGGTGGTGTTGGTGGTGCTGCTATTAGTGGTGCTGCTACTTTTGTTGGTGGTGCTGTTGGTGGTGGTAGCGGTGTTTGCGGCGTTGATGGTGTTGTTGGTGGTGCTACTGCTGCTGTTGCTGCTGCTGTTGGGGGTAGTGTTGATGGTGGTGTTGGTGGTGGTGGTGGTGATGGTGCTGTGACGGTGACGGCGTTGGTGGTAGTGTGTAGATAACACAACGTTGCTGTACGTAACACTTTCATGCTCAAGGCCATTTTTTGTAAAGGGACAGACTTGTAAGGGGGGTACCTTGGATTTAGTGGGAACGATACTAACACGGTTATTCTCAGGACACCCCGCGGACTTTCCCAAGAAAATAATTGTTCTCCGTTTTTCCAGGGACGTTTTTTGTATTTTGGTGTATTCAATGCGTTTTGGTCGCGTTCTTGCGGGGAGTTTTCCGCCTTTTCTTTTTCTCTTTCTCTTCGGTGCGGTGCTTTTATTTTTTCATTTAGCCTTTGTCAACCAACTTCGCGCGGAGAGACATGATCCTGAGAGCTCAAGAAGTATCTTCTTCCATGTAACATTTCGGAGAACTATTGACGTCACCAGCAACCTGCAACTGGCAGAAGCGGTAAAACTTAATGTGGTAAATTTCCACAGGGCACCCCGAATCCCCATAAATATAAATAGCTGCATTTTCTTCCATCCCTGTTATTCTATTGGAAAAAGCCTAAGCACATGCGGAAAACCAACTCCTGAGGCCTGGGGGGCCTCAGCGCCCAGCGCCCAGCGCCCAGCACAACAAGATTTCCATACTGAAACATGTTATTTTACCTGGTATCGTTGTAGATTGTCTTTCAGTATCGCGAGAAGACTCCGCCGAGACAGAAGGGTCTGCGCTGGCGGCGAAGGGCGTTTTTTCAAACCGGGATTCGAGCGTATGTATTCCCTTGCCACTGCTTTTTCCGCCCTCCCCTCACCGGATATTCGACGTACAGGATTCACTTGATAAACTGATGCATTTCCTTCCACAGCTGTCAGATTTTGTCCCCCTCAGAAACGGGTTTTATAGTTTCCGCGCACAGACTGCCTAACATCACCCTGTTGACCCTGATAGCTACACTGTAGTTGCAAGGGGAGTCGCCGACCTATATCCTTAATGAGGACACACAACCCGTAATACGCGCGATCGGAGTATCACACACAGCTTGCAAAGATGAGTTTCGACAAAATATTCGATCTCACAGCTGGAGTGTATTTTACTTTTTATAATAATCTTACCCGTGATGTTGTTGTACTACGTATTAATATTAGTATCATATGATACGTACACCACGTTTTGTGTGTGTGTGTTTTTCTCTTGCCCCCTACTGTTGTTTTACGAGTATAGTATTGCCCATCATGAGCAGTAGAACCCAATAGCAAACCGGAACAGACGTCTTTACACGACCCCATCCGATTTCCGTTCGTTTCGTTTCGCCCCGGGGTTGGTTGTCGTTATCGTACGCGCGGCAGACGGAAATGTGGTTGGTGTTCCACGACGAAGGCATGTCTCTTCGACACTACCTCTATACCGAGCGAGAAGCAGAGGGGTTCGTGCTTCACGGACAGAGCAACTTCTGGAGAGACATGCGCCTCGACCCAAAGGGACCGGAGGTGGGAGCGAGCTTTGATGTCACCCCCTTCACACACACGCCCCTCCCCGCGATGTCACGCGTTCGTCCTTGTAGAGTTCTGTACATCTGAACTCCGTTTTGCGGAGACTATTCGCTTGGAATTTTGGAGTGGCATCGTTGTTGCCGCAATATTTGGAAAAGAGTTCGGTCTAGAGGTGTCAGGAGACGGCACTTTTACCCCTTGACGGACGGGGTCAAGGCAAACGCCTTGACGGACGTGCCTTGACGGCAAAACGCGGGGACATGACACCAAGTAAAAATCTCCGTTTTCGGAAAACGCCTGCCCTTTTTTTTTAAAACATGTATTTTCTTGTTGGGATTTTTTCCGCCATTTTTTTTCTGCCCTTTTTTTTTCTCGTTCGGAGCTCAGACCTACATGCTAGTATACTGATATATCACGAGCAACGAGCAACACAGCAATATTCTCGTGTCTTCTTGCTCCTTCATGATGTGCTGGTGTTTAGGTCGCGTTTCGCGTGCACCGGTATTTTCGCTCTTCACTACGTAGCCGCTTTCCTGCCGATTACCGTGTCAAAAACAAAAAGCTCACTCGAGGCCCGGGGGAAAACGTTTCTCCAGCCCCAGAAAGACATCCATTGTGGTCCGATGCTTCTACTTACTGGCTGCACTGTCTTATATCTGCCCCGGCAGCGCTGCTGCTGCTGCTGCTGCTGCAGCTGCTGTGCTGGACTTGTGCTACAATAGAGGTGCACCACAAACATGTTTTCTCTGAGGTTCCTCAATTTGGGAGCTTAAGACATGTCTCTCCCAAAACTGATTTGGAGAAAAAATATAAGTACCACGGGATGAAAGTTCCCATGGCGTTAGGTACACGACGAGAATCAATCGTCCGAAACAAAATGGCCCGTTATTTTTTTTTTTTCCGACGATAAGGAGCCCCGTCATTCAGAAAACATTTTCGCCAAAAAACGGTATACCTCTATAGTAGCACGAGTCGGCAGCCAGCAACACATTAGCACACACAAAAAAAAGGGAGTTTCCACAGAGTTAATGATGCGTTTTTCTAGCGGGGATAGGGGACAATCCGTCTAGACGGATGGAAATGCCTTGACGGACGCCCTTGACTGACTGGACTGCTTGACGGTTACCCGTCTCCTGACATCTTCGGTCTAAAGGGTTGGCTCTTCAACAACTGCAACCATGTTTCAGGCACAAACGACTCCAAAATTGGGATTAGAACGGGATACGTTTATTAGCAGGATACACGCCCCGGACGTATCACGTAGCTTGCAAAGCTGAGTATCAACCACCCATTGAGTTGAACTCACAGCTGGGGTATTTGTAATATTTTTTGGAAATGTGATTTAGACGAAGCCTAAAATTCAAGACTTTTCACCTTTCACGGGCAGGACCTCGTGTGTATGTGTGAAGGAAGGGGGGGGGGGGGGGGGGGGGGGGGTTACACAGTTTGTGCATGGCCGTAGTCGTATGACCATAAACCCTCGCATCCCTATAATCCCGGGACGGAGCACGTCGGGTTTTCACCAACCTTGCAGACATTGCTTGCACCAAGCGCGAAGCGCCGTGAGGAGTTCTGCGAGTCGCATGAAGGGTGAACTGCATCCTCCCAAGAACCGCTCGTGAGACAGACTTCGGCACCTTGTGCCTACTTTCTTGCATATCAATGACCGCTTCGAAGGATTTCATTTGTTTGGGGGTGGGCTTCTTGCACAGAAAAACGCCAACCTTGTGTAGTGGACTCGGGTTTGAAAGCAAGCAAGCCCACTGATTTCTTGATTGAATCAGTTGTTGTGCACCTTGCACCTATTTTGTCTTCTTAGTGCTGATTTTTCTTCGTAGCATTTTTAGTTTGGTTGGCGGCGGCATTGTACTACGCCCGATTCCATCCCATCACCAACAACAACACCGCCACCACCACCGCCATGACCATTGGTGGTGATGAGATGGAATCGGGCCTAGTACAATCCCGCCGGCGACGCCGCCACCGACACCAACACCAACACCACCATGGTCATTAAAACAGCCACCACGACCACCCTCCCTCGCGCATCTGCTACGTTCACACAGGTGATGAAGGCGATACTGCGGCAGATTTTGGAGGGCACGCGGTTCCTCCACGAGAGAGGAATACTCCACCGAGACCTCAAACCTTCTAACGTTATCGTCTCGATACCCCCAACGACTCAAGCCCGTACCAGCGACGGCCGTGGCGGTGGAGGCGGCGCAGCCGCCGCCGCCGCCACGGCCACCCCAAGGACCAACGAACGCGCGGGAGAATGGCAGCAATCGTTCCCCACCACGGCAACAACAACGCCTGTCATGGCCGGGACGGGGCGGGTTTGGGGTTGGGGCTGGGGCGCCGAAGGTGGTGTTGGTAGAAGCGGAAGCAAAAGGAGACGTAGGGTAGGAGGGGGGGAGCGGGAGTGGGAGGGCATCGGCGATGAGCACGGGCGTTCGTCGTCGTCGTCGTCGTCATCGTCGTCGTCATCGTCATCGTCGGCGGCGTCTTCGCCTGTGCTGTTGAGGGTGTCGGATTTTTCGAGCGCGGTGGACGAGGGGGCGATGGCCGCCGGGCTGTACGGGGAGCCGGGGCCGGCGCAGGGGGAGGAGACGCTGCACTACGCGCCTCCGGAAGTACTGTTCAACTCGGAGGTGGGTGAGGGTACGACACGTCTCGCTTGGCCTGTAGGCGCCGGGTGTTCTTCGCCCTCTCGCGTACGTAGCACTTTCTGCCGTTTCTTGTCTCGCCCCGCATCTCCTACACGCTGTTGTGACCCCGACGACCCCCCCCCCGCCTCCCTTCGCTGTGATTCTGGTTTCTGATTGGTGCGGGTTCGGCGACGGTCATGTGTCATTGGCGGGTGGCTGCGATGGCGACGTCTGGTTGGCTGGCGGCGCTACGTCTGAATGATCTGGCTGACGGCGATGGCGACGTCTGATTGGCTGGCGGCGCTACGTCTGAATGGTCTGGCTGACGACGATGGCGGCGTCTGATTGGCTGGCTGGCTGGCTGGCCGGCTGGCTGGCTGATGGCGGTGACGGTGAATACTGCTATTTGTGTGGATCGATGCCGCTTTCCCCCTTCAGACGGCCTACTCCGAGAAGCGGCCGGAGTCTTACGACGTGTGGTCCATCGGAGTTATCCTGCTGGAGCTCATCCTAGGCACCCCAGAGGTGACGCGTTTTTTTTTTTTCCAACGTTGACTTCCTTTATCACTGCACCCGCGTTACAAATTTCTTGGATTTGGTGTGGAAAACCGGTTTGGAAGCATGTTTTTGGGTGACAAACAACCTGTAGCCAGTGTGGTATTATTTTGCGCTTCTTGCGGGAACCCCTTAGAAGTACCCCCACGTTTTTGAGACCAACAATTACTTGTAGTTAACATGGAATCATTTTTGTAGCTCCTCAGGGGGTTCTTTTATAACTGCCCCATGTTTTTGAGGCCAAATTACTTGGACTTAATGTGAAACGTTTTTTTGTACTTGGTTTTTTTTTCAGGGGTTAAGCGCTGTTTGCCCTCTTCTTGCGACGGGAGCGGTCGCGCTGCCCGGTGGCACCGTCGCCAGATAAGTGGTTCATTACTTCACACCAGCGCAGGAAAAAAAAACGAGGTTGTGTTTGATCCTGCCGCCACGGCCTTGCTGCGCGTGCTTCAACAGGTCCCAGACGGCTATCCCCCTGAAACAAACGCACACGCACCCATTGCTTTCAGGACTTCTCTGTTTTTGCTGATCCCCCGCCACCCCCCATCCCCGTCCCGGCCTCCACCCCCTCCTTCCTCTCCCCCACCTCCACCTCCTCCTCCCCCTCCTCCACCCCCCCACCCCCCCTTCCCCCTGCCTTCGTTGACGCCTCTCTGTGCGTGTCGACACTGCAGGTGTTCACGGTGGACCAGCGCACCCGCGCGATTTTGGACCGCGACCTAGCGTATGAGGACGATGCGGTGCGGGCCAAGGCACACTTGCTCGCGGCCATGGCAGACATGTGAGCGTCGCCACGACCTCCTCCCCTCGATCCGACGGGGAAGTGTGTGGGCGTGCAAGGGTGCGACCGCTTCGCAGGTGGATGTCAGGGTGCCGGTTGCTGCTGTAGACTCGAACACCAACCCGCTCTTGGAGGGTGGTTCCACTAGCCCTCCTCCCCGCGCCTCACTCACGCCGTACCATGGGTTTCCACAGCAATAATAAGGGCGGCACGACACACTGTTGCGGTCACTCCCACAGCCCCTTATGCTGCCACTCGTATCACGCGTATTTCTGTTTCTCCTATACCCGAAAATTGTTAATCAACCAAACCCTCATATTTATGATGTCATTACCTTCTTGTCGATAACATTACTTTATTTAGGTGCATCTATTCTCGGTCGGGTCACGGCGGCGGAGGCGGTAGCGGGGGGGCGGGGGCGGGGGAAGGGCGCAGCAAGCGCCCTCGTCATGCACGCACCTATGGTCATAGCGACGGTGGCGGTACCGGCGGCAGCGGCGGTGGTGGTGAAGGCGGTGATGGTGGGGGTATTGGGGATGCGACAGGGTACAGCGAATGGTCGCACTGGCCGCTTGGGGATAGGGCGGTCGTGGATGAAAGATGTACTTTGGCGGAGCTCGGAAAGGCCATACACACTAGGGATGCGCTCGATGTCGGGTTTCCCGATCAGGTAGGCGAGATGCGAGGGAAGGGGTCGATGTGACCTGTTTTTTTTGTGGGCGTTTGTTTAACTCGGGCAGGGTGGTGGTGAGGTGCCTGCCGTGTCGCTCAAGTTTGACCCAGGGAGGGGGGGGGGGGGGGGGCGTATTCATTTGTTGCTTGCCTTAGTCATTTGACCAGTGACCATCCATCCCTTTCGAGACGGAGCAGCGTTCCCACTCGTAATAGAGACACGTCCATCATTTGGGTGCTCATTACGCTTCTTCCATAAACTACATAGAAACTGTTTGCTTATCCTATCCCCGTCCTGTTTCGCCGTCTGTGGCCACCATCTATCTCCTAGGATAGCGATCGTTTTCTCGCTACTCTAGTCTACGAAACTCTTCCATGTCACATCCGTCTAACTTCCTCATCTCCTCTAACGCATCCCCGTCCCTCGTTGTATATTTCACATTCTCCTACTACGTGAGTCCTACTCTCTATTATTGTCCCACACATGCACATATTTGTAGCCACGTCCTCCTCCTCCCGACTACTGGTATATCTCTTTCTTATTTCTGGTAGGTCTAGGTCCCCTACACGAAATCGCAGTTTCAGCTTTTTCGCGTAATCCATTGGGCCGTGCAGATACGCTTTCATTCCAATATCTCCCCTCAACCCCCCGTATATATCTAAGTGCTTTTCCTCTTTCACCTTAACTTTTAGCGCTAGCCTTTCCCTTTCTTCTATTATTTTTTTTACTTCTGTCTTGTACCCGCTAAACTCCTCTGTAAAGAGTACCTCTTCTTTGACTCCCCCTAAATCCTTCCGAATTTTCTCGACTACGTTATCCATCTTATTCCAGCTCGCCCTGTTGTTGTTTTCTCCCATACAGCCCTATCGGCTATGGCTGGCAACCTCTTTTCTGGCATACCGTAATCATGCGAAGGTTGGCACCGGGGTGCGATCGATATTTAAATGTTTCTACGTTGTGTTTTTTATCGCACCCCGGTGCTATCTCTCCAATGGGTGCCAACCTTCCGATGGGGGTGCGGAAATACTATTAAATGCCGTTCTTCAATTTTGGCGCACCCCCGGTGCGATCTCTCCGATGGGTGCGCTGCTGAATCGAAATACACCGCGCCGTACTGGGGCAACGGTGCTGCGTACATGCACCCCGGATACAAATTAAGCGACTCAGAGCTACCTAAAACGTCTTGACCGAAGCTGCGTTGGTAAAGTACGTTTGAGAGGAGTGGCGCACTGGTGATATATCACCGGAGTATGAAATAATGAGAATATTACCTACCACAGACCCGCTGCGATGGCCCTCAATTTCCATTCATGTCGGAGAGATTGCACCCGGGTGCGATCTCTCCGATGGGGGTGCGAAAACACGATTAAATGTTTCTACGTTGTGCTTTTTATCGCACCCCGGTGCTATCTCTCCGATGGGTGCCAACCTTCCGATGGGTGCCAACCTTCGCATGATTTCGGTATCCCTTACTTTGTATTGCCATTTAAATGTTTTCACGTCTAATTGTTTTAAGTGGGTACATTCCTAGTTCTGCTCTTAATGCTGCTGTATTACTCGTCGTACTTGAGCATCCTAGTACCTTAGTGTGGCTGCTGTCATCTGCACTGTTTCCAGTTGTTTTACGAACTTCGCGTTCCCTTCCCATGCTTCTCCTGCATGTTGTAACTTTGGTACAACCACATTCATCAGAATACATATTTTAATCCTAGTGTCAAGGTGCGGGTCTGTTAGGATCGCATCCATCTTGCCTACTTGTGATTTACCTTTTCCAATTACTTTCGCTGTGTGTGCATCCGAATAGCAGCCCTTTGATATATCTACGCCAAGGCACGTATATTGATCTACGATCGGTACTTCATCTTCTCCCCAATTCCTTTTGAAGTTTACCGGATTCACCTAACCCTCGTTACATATAACTACCACTACTGCGCATTTTTTCACGTTTACTGTCGCTCTCCATTTCCTAGTGTACTCTATCAATAGTGTTTTCTCTATCTGTTTCTGCAATCCTTCGGGTGTCCTTGGGAGGGGGGGGGGTCAAGGCGGTGTGGTGTTCCCCTTGGATGTTGACCCTTTTCGGACTTGAAAAAAAAAATGATGGTCACAGCACCGAAGACTTGAAACAGCCCGGGCTACCGGGGTAAGGGAGGTGCCTGGAGTGCAATAGAAGGAGCTGTACCGTGCGCGCATCGTGGTGATACCTGTGCCTTCGCGGGTTCTTCGTAGAAGGTTGATGAGACGCACTCGTCGTTGTTGGGTCGCTAGACTCGGGTTAAAGGTTTATTTTTGGTCGCTATACTCGGCTGCTGCAGCCGCGGAAACCTCTCTGTCCGTTCGTGCGTCGAAAGGTTAGGTGTTCGAGTACCAGACGAATGAACACCGTGCACCACTGCTGGAGTACTTGTTGTTGTTGTTGTTGTTGTTGTTGTTGTTGTTGTTGTTGTTGTTGTTGTTGTTGTTGTTGTTGTTGTTGTTGTTGTTGTTGTTGTTGTTGTTGTTGTTGTCGTTGTCGTTGTTGTTGTTATTGTTATCGTCGGTTGTCGCTGTCGTTGTCGCTGCTGTTTGTTGCTGTTTGTTGCTGCTTGTACCCATATTTACCCCTCTTGATGATCTAGTCCGTGGTCACAAGACAGGCAACAACGCTCCTCTTCTAATCCCCCCCCAACCGCCCCTCCTCATCGACAACTTCCCTCCTGTACGAATTTCTGTGCGCTCGTTTCGCGTTTCACTTCCTGCTGCCAACAAATTCTCGCCTTCTCTACGTACTCCTGTACGCTCAATTTGCGTTTTGTTACTACCTTCTGTTTCTCAGTGGGGCCTGGATCTCCTGTGGCGCCTCTTGCGTTGGGATGCACTGGAACGTATTTCAGTGGCCGATGCTCTGGAGCACGCGTATTTTGTCGGGCCTTACATCAGCCTCCAGGACGGCTCTGCACACGCTACCCGAAGGTATTGGGAGGATGTTTTGGGTGTGTGTTATGATGTGCCAACCCGGAAGTGTAGAAACGTATATACAGGATCAAGACGAAAGGCGAATCAGTCCCGATAGAGGCAATAGGTAGAGACAAGACAAGCCCTGGAGCACGGGGACTTCGTCGGCCCGTACTTCAGCCTCAGACACGGCTCTGCGCGCGCTTCCCGCAGGTATCGGGAAAGTGTACTAGATTTGTGGTATGATATGCCAACCCGGAAGTATATGAAACTGCAGTAGTACAGGAGCAAGAGGAATAACGGATGAGTATCGATGGGGACTGTAGAGATAAACAAGGCAAGCCCTGGAGCACGCGTACTTTGTCGGCTCATACATTAGCCTCCGACACGGCTCTGCGCACGCCACCCAAATATCTTACTTACTGAAAGAGAGTTGTATTAATGTAGTGGTAATCCGAGTGGGGGATGCGTGGTTGGTCGGTGTTGGGAAGCGTGCTACTCATGGGTTCCGGTGCCCTTGTTTGGTCTCTCCTCATGGCTCGCTGGATAGACTCAATAGCTTATACATTATTTCCTCTACATTAAACTCTAAAAGACCGACAAAACAGGCCTAGGCACGATAGGGCAGGGTAGAGCACGTATAGCAGGTAGAGCAGGTAGTAAGATGTGGGGCGTCCTGCTTGTCCCATCATCGTCACCTACATTATCGCCCATCTATGATGATCTTGACGTGAATGTGACATCTAATGTCACGTGGTTTCACCTCAACCATGACATGGTTTCACGTCGAATCTATAAACTATCCTTCTACGGAGGGCACTCCACTACATCAGGCCACCCTGAATAGTCGTAGATGCAGATCACCTGCCAATCAAAGGATGTCAACAAAACATCCAAAAGTGGAAGGGGGATCGAAGATGCGGCTATTCGAAACAAACGAAAATGAGGCTATAGGTTCCCCCACACCTAGTGATTATGAGGCTTAAATGCCTCATTGCAAGATATGCAACCCTATGATGGAGCTCACCCTATATTACATTAACGTAGCTACTGGTACATGACAGGCAGGAGAGAGGCAAGAAGAACATCGAATGTATGAAGATGATAGAGAGAGACAACGCGAGAAAGGACGAGCCCCGAGCCCCTGTGTGTGTTGAGAGGGGGGGGGTCGGGGCTTTTAAGGAGACGTCTCGATTTTATGGTGTATTTTGGGGGTGTGCTGATTGGGTTGCTGTGCTCGATGGTAGCATCGGTTGTAGAGGGGGTGGTGGTGTTTGGTGGGGAACAGCGGTAGTGTTGTTGATGCTGTGTTTTCGTGTTCGTGTTTGTGATGTTGCTGTTGCTATTGCTATGTTGCTGTTGCTGTTGCTGCGGTTGGTGCTGTTGAGGGGTGGTGGTGTTTGGTGGGGAATAGCGGTGGTGTTGTTGATGCTGTGTTTCCTGTTCGTGTTTGTGATGTTGCTGTTGCTATTGCTGTGTTGATGTTGCTTTGCTGCTGCGGTTGGTGCTGTTGTTGTTGCTTCCTTACGTTGACTCACCAACAGGCTCTTGTCCGACGTCGCAATTACAAAGCTAAACACATCCTTGCAGGGCAACAAGTTGTCGAAAAAGGAAGAAAAAAAACAAGATATGCCTTGCTCGTTCGGAGAAAGTCTCACAGGAAAGTAACATGCGAGATGACCGTTCTGCTTGTTGTGCAACACCACGAATATCAGCTAGAACGAAAAATAACTCAATACCTGGTACATAACAATATCCAACATACCACCTATACAAAGTTGCAACGGTTTAGTACCCGGTAGGTCGAAATCGCCCACATGACGCTCACGAGGGTTCTAGTACACGAGCGTCTTTCAAGCCTTCGCCTACCTCCCACTCGTTTCAACGCCTCCTGCACGTGCGAAACCCTCCGATTTGCACTGTGGTCTCCTTTAGGCACTCTTCTCGCTCATCTATAACATCCCTCCCTCCCTCTCTCACTGTCGCCCTCCCTCCCCCCCCCCCCCCCCCTCCCTCTCGCCTCCTTTCCCCTCCCGACGCGATCGCAGAGAGGCAATGAGGCACGATGGTTGGTTCACGGGGTCGAAAAGGGTAGGTCCGAATACGCTCGTTTTGCGACCTCGACCATCCCCGCACGCGACGCTCTGGGGCGCCGCTACTGGTGGCGAAGGGTTTCACGACGAAGATGGCGTGTTTGATGGCCGGGAGACCGGGGGTGAGGGGAGGCTCGTGGCCTCGCCGGTGTCGGGGGGGAGGACGACGCCGGAAGGGCAGCACTCGTTCACGTTGGACCATCAGCACACCCTGGACCTCAAGTACACTTGTCCAAAGGTATTTATTTTTGTTTGCGGGATGCGATTTATCTCCGGCCATGCCTTTGGTATTTCTGTTTCTTTTTTTTCCCCGGTTTGTTTCGTTCTTCTGTGCACTACAGCCCCGCACCCCACAATTAATCGAGTCTTGTCTCGTGACCACGCACTAGATTGCGACAATGAGTTCATATGATACCTGATAACAAACATGCGCATTCAAACTTGTTATAGTGGAACTCCCGGTTGGGCTACGCACACCTACCCTCCGTTACAGAGCGGTTGTAAGGTCGCTTGGGCAGAAATGGAGACGACGATGCGCGATCGTTGGGGATTTCGAACTATGGTGGAACATGATGGGGTGCTGAAATCTTCCTCCTTGATATCGGGAGATGCTGGTGTACTGCTGCAGTTCTGCGCGTTACGGTATCCCTCACAATCCAGCTGGTTTACGTTGCGGCGCTCGGAAGGGTAAGTTAAGCCGCCATCACGCGCTACAGCACCCGATACCGCCACGCCGCGACTGGTGTTTCGCGCATTCGTGTCACCGCGCGCCGAAGGCCTTCAGAGGGTTTCGCTGTACCAGTAGTCACTACTGCAGTCGTTCAGGCGTGCCGCCCCAAACCCCACCCCAACCCACCTCACTCCGCTCCACCCCACCCCACCCCATGTCACCTAACCCCACCCTCCCAACTCCGCGCAAGGGGGATGATATCACATATGATAGTGTGGATATGGTAAGGAATCCGCGAGACAGTTGCGTGGTATCTCCATTGCTGCTTCTGGAAGTGGCCACACCAGAGAAAAAATACATCCGTTCGAAGCTGTCATCCACATGACCGAAAGTACGCACTAGGTGCAGAAGCCCGCCCCACAAGTGGTTCTTAGTAGGATGCAGCGCGCCCTTCACGTGACTCGCGCAACACCTCTCGGCGCTTCGCGCTTGGTGCACGCGATGTCTGCTCTTGTGCTCCTTCCCGACATTCTAGGAATGTAGGATTCTATGGTAATAAGACTATGGCTATGCATGAAATGAGTACACACCCCCGCGCGCGCGCGCCTCCGCCGCCGCCGCCGCAATGTTACCCGCGTTCGCGATCTTACCCTCCAGTGTAATCGCAGTTTCGAGCTGTGGAAGAGCTGCTACAACCACGTCATCGGCCGGAAGCACTCCGACTTTTGCCAGTACGATACCTCGTCCCTGCCGCCTTGTGTCAGCAGCCACTCCATGTGAGTGAGGCGCAGCGCGTACAAGGCATTCTATCAGTGTAGAGGATTAAGACGTACTTGTAATCGTGTGTTTGTTCGCTGGGTCGTTAGCTTGTCTTCGCTTGTCGCTTAGCGTTCTCTGTTGATGTTTGACGCGTGCTATGTATAGGAGTACCGTACGGTGTATCAGTTGTTGCCGAGGCATTTTCTGACTCGGCGTTTCCCAACTAAGGAAGGTTGAAATGCGTCTTGTTTTACAACCTATACCGAGTTTTGGATGTATTCATTGGGGTGTGCTTAAGAAAAACATTCTTGCTCGGCGTCAGTGGGTGGATGAAGTGGAGGAGTTCCTCGTATGAGGAATAGCGAAAAAAATAGTTCTACCCCTGGCCGTAACATAGGGCCTTTAGCTTGTCCCTGTTGGTCGTTCGCTAGTCGTTAGCTTGTCTTCCCCCCCCCCCCCTCCCCCCCCCCTTCCTAGCTGCGTTATTTAACACTATGCATTGAGTGTCTCATGCTGCATGCTCCCGTTTTTCGCTGTGTTTTTTTTCGCTTGTTGTCGGTGTCACCACCACCGTAATCGCCACCACCGCCGCCGCCGCTGCTGCCGCCACCACCGCCGCCGCCTTGACCGCTTGGTGCTTGCACTTGCTTTTGCGCTTGGTAGGCTGCCATTTGACCCCCACTCAGGGTGGTGCGACGTTCAGGGAAGGAGATCGAGGATCGAAGACTATCACTCCATCGTTTTTCAGGTATAAGCATGTCTTGGATATCCGATCGAAGAGTGTCACCCCCTTATGGCTCAGGTATAGACACATGTAGTTTTTCTTGTTCGTCGGCCTCGGAAAGAGCTCGGTTTTCTTTTAACATGCTGGTATAGGATTGCGAGCTCGGAAAAGGCATCCCCTGTCGTCAGTCTTCGGCATGCGCGCATCTCCGCGGTTGAGCTACATCTATTTATTCTCAGCGTGTCTCGGCCTTGCTTCTTCTCCATCTTTTTATTCCCTCCCCGTTTCGTCGCATCACCCTGACTCTCTCTCAAACTCTTTCATACCCTTATTCTCTCGTGTCTCCCCCCCCTCTATCTTTCTTGCCCCTCCCCCCAACCCCCCCTCCCCTCCCCCCCTCTATCTCTCCCTCTCCCCCCCCCCTTCCCCCCCCGCGCCCCCCGCCATTAAAGGAAGAGTACAAGTTTTACGGCGTGTTCGATGGGCATTGCGGCACCCGCGCGGCCAAATTCGCGTCCCGCGCGCTCCATCTCAACCTCGACCTGTTCCTCAACGCACAAACGTCCGACGACAACGACAACGGTCAAGGTCACGGTCATGGTCACGTTCACCATCAAGGTAACGGTCAAAGTCACGGTCGCAATCAAGTTCATGGTCAAGGTCACAGTCATGGTCACGGTCACGGTCAAGGTCAAGGTCGCGGTCACGAACACGGTCATGATGAAGGTCGCGATCACGGTCAAGGTGGCGGTGGCGGTCGTGACCCCGACTTCCTCCCCGACCGACACGTCTCCGTCGAGCGCGCTGTCCGTGCCGCGTTCCGCAAAACCCAAGCGGATTTTCTGGATATGGTCCAACACGACGCTAGCGCTGCTGGGGGAGGTGGGGGAGCCTCCGCGCCTCAAGACGCTGGTGGCGGACAGCACAGGGCAGGACGGTCTCCCTCCCATCCGACTAATACCGCGGCAGATGCCACCGCGAGAGGCGCAGCGGGCGGGGCGGGGGCGATGGGGGCGGCGGCGGTGGGGGTGGAGGATGACAGCGGGACGACCGCTACGATTGCGCTGGTTTACCCCGACGTGACTGTGATCGCTCACGTCGGGGACTCAAGGGCGGTGATGTGCTGCGATGGCGCTGGCCGCGCCGTCGAGGTCACTGAAGGTAAGGTCGGTCGCTAGATCTTTTGGTCGGTCGGTCGGTCGGTCGCCAGATTTTGTTAATCAGTCGGCCGGTCGGTAAAAAAGGTTCAGGAATCCGTGGGGATGCTGACAGGTCGATAAATCATCGTGGGAGATAAGCGAATGCTTGTGCGAGGCTCCCCGATCGTGTGGCTCGGTGTCTGCTCAACTTCATTTTACCTGCACACCTTTCGTTCTTCAGAATATTTTCCGTTTGTTTTTTTTCCGGACATTTTTTTCGTTTTTTTTTCCCCGTACTTTTCTTCGAAATTATCTGTTCCAGGCTTCCTCCCTCCCCCTGACCCCTTCTCCCCCCTCCCCACCTTACCCTTGTGTGTTGTCCTTATATATACGCGGTTTCCGCGACAGACCACACGCCTTACAGCGCGGGGGAGCGCACTCGCGTAGAGATTAACGGCGGCACGGTGGAGCACAGGGGGGTCCTTCGCGTTAACGGCGAACTGGCGGTGACAAGAACGATCGGCAACCGCAGACTCAGCCGCGGCGGGGTTTTGTCCTCCGAGCCCGACGTGGTCTTTGTGTCCCATCGTCCCAGTGCTAGCGGTGGCGGCGGCGGCGGCGGCGGTGGTGGTAGTGGGGATGTTGTTGGTGGTAGTGGTGGTGGTGGGAGTGCGGCAGGTGGTGGTGGGGGGGGGGGTGGGAGTGGGGATGGCGGTGGTGGCGGTGGCGGTAGGACTACAGCATTCTTCGGAGATACCCATCAGGGGAGGGGATCGTCCCATCGAGATGGGGACGTTGGGGCAGGTGTTGGTGTCAGTGGTGGTAGTGGTGGTGGTGGCAGAAGTAGTGCTAGTGGAGGTGGTATCGGCGGTGGAGGTGGCGGTGGTAATGGTGATAGTGTTGGTGACGGTGCTGGTGATGGTGGTGGTGATGGAGATGGTGAAAGCAGAGGTCGTAGTCGCGGTGATGGCAGTGGCGGTGGCGGCGGCAGCATCAGCAGCGCGGCTTTCTTGGTGGTCGCCTCCGACGGACTGTGGGACGTGGTGTCTAGCCAAGAAGCGGTCGACATGGTCAAAGAAGTTATCGCCGGCGCTTCCTACCTCACGGGAGAGAAGGGGGCTGCGGGAAGCGCAGTGCCAGGGGTGGGACACCAAGAACGCCCTCCAGGGAGGGTGGCTAGAACCTACGGGCTTTACGCTCCTGGGCAGGCATTTCAGGTGGCGGCGACAGCGCTTACCCACGAGGCTTATGTCAGAGGCAGCACGGATAATGTTGGCGTTTGCGTAGTCGATTTGCGGCATCATGGATAAAAAAGCGCGAGTGAGTCGGAAACGGCCATCGCGAGCTTCGCGCTATTAGGGGGTTATTAGATACGTTGGGTTTTGCTGTTTTGTGCTTGCCCGATAAGGGCAGCGGGGGGGGGGTGCTCGTTCTGGTTTCATGGGGGTTTTGTTTAGATTCCGGCCATGGATGTCATTTTGTGCTGCTTTTGCTGTCGCTTTTGCTCCTGCCGCTGCATTTTGGAGGGTGTCGTTGCTGGTGTTGGCGTTTCGTTTTGTGTCTCGGAGGCGGCTAGAAATTGTGGGTGGGAACCGTCGTCGCAGCTGCATCTGCAGCCACAGCCGTTGTCGTTTTGTTGATGGAGCACCCGCCACTAGTCCCCCCGTTGGAATCCATGTACAGGATTTGTTTGTAGTCGTCGACACGGTACTCCAGACGGGGTCAAATTAGGCTAGTCCCAAGGGGAAAATAATAGAATTTACTAGAGAGGGCGCCACTTTGTATTTTCGTTTTCATTTTGTGTATGATAGCATGTGGTGTATTATACGAACTAGTATACGGCATGGCGTCCTTGGTGGTCTTGTTGCAAAACCTCGTCACTACCAAGCAAGGTCGATTCCACGACTTCGCACCCCCGTTGTTGTGCAGAACATGACACATGCAGGTTGCGCCGAGCGCATGTATGACGATTCGACGCGGGCCAGCGAGATAATGAAAAAATGCTGAACTATTTTCGCGATAAAAATGAAGGCATATGTGCATCGTAGTACAAGGGGGGGGAAGAGTCTCTGCTATGTGTGACCCTGGCCCCAGATCTGAGTTGCGAAAAGGGAGGGAGCCGGAAAGAAAGCGCGAGATAATACGAGATGGGATTTTGAAAAAAAAAAGTCAAGTATCCCAAGTATATCATGCCTGGAATATTTGTCTATGCTTCGTGGAAGGTATAAATCCCGTTCGGAATGTGGTTTGCTTCAAGTTCCGAAGGTGTCGCAAGTTGAAAAGGGGGGAAAAGCTCTTGGAAACTGGAGAAAAATGTTCGTCCTCGCGCAAGTAGCCCAGCAAGCAACACTGACCATTTCATAGTATATTTGATTACAGCTTAGTTATACAAACGATTCTGTATAGTTTAGAGTATAAATATGACGCCATCTACTGAGAGAAAAGGGGGAAAAAGGTACCCGCAGTTTTCCTATTGGGCAACTTCCTCAATTTTTCTTGTTATTGGTAAGTAAACCTTGGATATCGCATATAACGTCATCCCGGGACTCTGATGTCACTTGTTTCCGCTCTATTAATGGCAGATTTTGCTACTGCTGTTGTACGTTTCACCAAACACCTTCATTGCTTGTGTCCGCTTTTTTGTCCTTTGCTTATATAGGCGTACTGAAAATCAACACTCCAATCAATTTCAACTAGTCCCCCCCCAACGTAGCGACGCGCTTGCACCCGAAAAAAGGCCTACTACGAGACGGACAGCAAAAACACTCTTGTACGAGCGCCACTACCGTATATTCCTGCCCTGTGTTCCTCTCCCAATCCCCGCAAATAATGCAGGATACCCATGCGGAAAACCCCACCAACCCCCCCCCGCGAGGCAAGCGTCACAAAACTAAAGCGCAGGGAGAAAACAGGGACATGAGGTTCGATCTCCTAGCCTCATTCTCCCTTCTCCTCTCTCTTTTGCCCTCTAGCGAAGAAAAACGTTCAATCTTGCCCGAAAGGTGAGGGAGGTGGGAGGGGGAGGGTCCGGCACAACATTTGGGCGATTGTTTTTTTGCCTCCATCACTATAAAACGCGTCCCTTCCAGGAAGAAGGGGGCTTGGACTGCTCAACCTTCCGCTTGCGATCCTGTACCCGTCCCGCACCGGCTTCAAAACACAAGTAAAACCAACACACAGGCAAGCATTATGCGAGCAGAAAATTGAAGCATTTTCAACTCGTTGCTTCCAACCACAGGACCAACCGCGACACAACGCACTATCTCAAGGACGCACCAATACCCCCCCCCCCCCCCCTCCTGAGCACGGCCTCCAATCACATTATGGCCCCGAGCATGCACTCAAGCACATGCTCGGCTGGCTCCGCTGTAAACCGCTGGAGAGCAGAGCTCTTCCGCAGTTTTTCATGACGGCATCCACCCCCCCCCACGCCCCCCCCCCCAAACCGCCTCCGTTCTCCGGACCAACTGACAACACCGTGCTATGGAAGCAAAGAGGGCTAGTCCCGTTTTTTTGCTCCTGGTCCTCCTTAGGTGCTGTATAACGTCGGGCACGAAACTGTTTTCTCACGCCAGAAACCACCGGCCCCGCATCAATGAACGTATTTCACCGACGTGTGGCCGGATAACTAGTGTTGGAAATCGTATCGAAGGTATCAATACATCGATATATTTCATATTGAAATTTCGGTAAGTCGAAATATTGGACTTTATATATATATCGTACCGAACACGTTTCGCCCTCCATCCCCTGGAATCTCAGTGTTTCTATTTTGATACTGCTCGAAGGGTTCGACGTAATATCGACTATAAATACCGAAATCGTATTGATTTGATTTTCATTTATCGTTTATCGTATCAACTCGACCACCGCTCGATATCGGTCATCGTTTGATACTGTTTCTCGCTCGGTATTGATACTAGTTCCATATCGATTGTCGTTCGGTATCCCCTACTAATGAGAACACACAGTCGCACACTGTCATACCGACCGACCAACCGACCTACCGACCGGTCGCGCGCTTGGTTTCGTTCGACCCCGAACAACATTAAAAAAAAACAGCAAACCACCGCCGTCAGGCAAAGGCCTCTTGGGTCCTCCTCGACTCCTTCCTCCAAAACATGGAGGCTAGAAGCGCAGCACTCGAAGGGTGAACAGGTCACGTTTGGGGCGTCGCTTAGAAGCCGCTGCCACCGCCGCTGCTGCTGCCGCCGCCGCCGCGTGTTGCCTTCCGAGCTCATCCACGAGCGATCGCACCTTCCGCAGCGTACGAATAAATCCACGTAGAGGGAGAGCAGACGACAAAAAAAACGAAATAAAAACGAGAGCGCAGAAACCGGTGCTGTTAGATGAAAGACGACAGAACAAACAAAAACTAGCGCGCTGGAGGAGAGAGGGGAGGGCGGGTCCCCACAAGCGTCTTTGTGGGAAGGGGGGGGGTGCCACCCATGAGCATCTTCCGCGCATCAAATCGTTGAGCTCTGACAGTGGGGTAAGGCCGGGGGAAGAGAGGACCAGGGGCAACACGCCCGGCCATCCTGGGTAAAACGGCACGCACTCCCTCCTCTCCCCCCTTGTCCCACCCCGTACCATCCGAACCCGAGCATTTCGACGAGACATGAAAGCCTCAATCTCGCGCGGCACTGTATGCTCAAACAGAAGCAGGACCGCCTATGGCAAGGATAACAACATTAACATCAACATCAGCATCAACACCAACACCCCAACCAATCCCCACCACAATAACCACGACCCACCTCGCACAAAAGCTCGCAGCAGCCAGCCTCCCCTCTAGTCGCCCTCTTCAGCGCCTTAAGAACACTCACGAGGCCTGCGTCGGCCGAGCCCCCCACGGCCAGCCTTGCAAAGTGGGCGTCAAGAACCGCCGCCGCCCAGCCGAGGACCAGGTCCGTTCGGGCAGGGGGTAACCCTCGAGCGGTTTTTCTTGCGACGCTCCGCCTATCCGCCGCAGTCCGAGCGGAGCATTCCTTCGTGCGCCCTTCCGCGATGAGACGGGTCAGGACCTGAAAATGGCAGCAGCAGCAGTAGCAGCAGTGGAGGGGTGTGGCAGAGGTCGGGGGGGGGGGGGGGGGGGGGTCGGAGGTGGGGGGTGATATTAACCGCCACGTAGCAATGGCAGCAGCAGCAGCAGCAAGCGCAGTAATAACGGGGGGAGCAGCAGCAGCAGCGGCAATAGCAGCGGCGGGTTGGGGTTGGGGTCACGGGCGTGTTACCTGCTGACAAGTGGGTGTTGTCTAAACGATGGGGGGGGGGGGGGGGTTGATGGTCAGGCAACGCCACCGTCAGTGTCAAGTGTAAAGCTGTGCAGCTACGAGAAGGGCACCGGTGCGAATCAAAAGACACCGGCCGTTCTACCGCCTCCTACAGTTACAGGGTGTATTTTTGGAACTCCCGTAGCAGGGGAGCGGGGTCAACACCCCCCCCCCCGCCCCCTTCCCGTTGAACGTCCTACAAGAGCGTAAAACTCCAAACCCCCTTCCCCCGCCCGTTCCGCGACGCCTCCACACACCGCGGCGACTAACCTTCAAAACCACGACAACCTCGCCGTGGCTCAGCCCAGCCAGCGCCGACCTCAAAAACGCCTCATTATGCGGAAACGTTAAAGCAACGCGGACCCCTCTCTCCGCGCGCGCCGCCGGCGTGCCCTCGGGGCGAACACTGCCTGCCCGCGCACGCTTCTTTTTGTTCTTCCCAGTCTTTTTAGCCGCCGCGTCCGCATCCTCTGTCCCCGGGGCCGTGTTCGCCTCCAGGGCCCCAACCTCCGAACACCCACCGCTGTCGCCGGACGTTCCCCCATCTTCTTGCGTTGCCGCCGCGAGCACTCCGTTACCGTTGGATAGGGTCGGAGCCACAGCTCCGTTGGCGTGCTTATGTCGTCCTGCGCCTTCTGCCGCCGCGGTTGCCGCCTCCCCTTCCTCTTCCTCCTCCATAGCATCGCGCCCTGTCGACGAATCTATCGATGCCCTCTTCTTCTCCTCCTTCTTGCTCTTCTTGCTTTTCTTACTTGTGCTGACGCTTATATCCTTCATCTTACCCACGCTCTCGCTCGAACCCTTCGTGGGCGAACTTAGAGCGTCCACCGTGATACCGTCGACGCCAACGTCGACACCCGTCTCCGCCACAATAGGTATGCCTCTCGCGCGCTTCGCACGGTGTGAATCAGCCTCTGAGCCGGTCGGGGGAGCGTCTAAAGCCACCAAAGAACCCGCCGCCGCCGTAGGAAGCTCATCGGCCGACGAGGCGGCTTGCGCCAAGAAATGTCTGAGAATTCGCACCGCGTCTGCTTCCGGGAGATCAGGCACGTGGTGCATAACCTGGGCGGGAATGCGAGAGAAAGAAAAAGGGCAGGCATAGCACCGCACAGCACGGTGAAACAAAAGCGGAGAGGGGAGGAGAAGGAGGAGGAGGAGGTGAAGGAAGAGGAGGAGGGTCAACGTCCAGTACCTTGGAGACACGCGTTAGCTCTGTCCCATCTCAGTACGAGACTTTTGTCAACGCAGCGTGAAAGCCGAGCCCGTCCGGGAGTCAGAGGACGCGATTGACGATTTGCTTGTTACGTCCTACCTTACTCCTATAAGGTGAAGCGAGACTGCTTTACCGCGGTTACAGCAAGTAAATAGCTAGGGAAGCAATTTCCTAGCTGTAACTGGTTCGAGCTGTATCGCTTCACCTTTTTAGGACCGAAGGGGATGCGCACAGAATACCCGTCAATCGCGTCCTCAGTGATTCCCAGCCATGGCTGTAACGGTGCTTTCATAAAAGCCACACACTGAGACAGGCTACTCATAATGCTGTTTTTGCCAACTTCGCCACCAGGACATGACTTAAGCGCTGCCGTGACCAAAGCTTCGCACGCCGACGGGACACCCACAACGCGGTTGTTGTTTCATCTTCGTTACCAGCCTGCCTGGCTCTGAGGGGGTGGGGAAGGGTTTCTAGATTGGTTAGCGCCAGATTAGCCGGTCGTAGTTCTCAAAGGACGATCGGTGCCCTGCTGAAAAAAAGCAAATCGACGTAGGTGGGCGTTGAGCCCTGTTATCATTTCCCATCGCCAACTCCTTCAAAACCAGGCGGCTAAACACACAGCATGCGGCCCAAAACTCACGTCAAATGAGATAAGAGATAAAAAACAAATTGCTGAAGCCACCCATAATGCGGCCGGACACTAAACAACATTGGGTTCACCAAATGTTAACAAAAATATCAGCCTCACCTCCTCCAGCACTTCCGGGGAGGCATGCTCGACGATCGATGGAACCAGACCTCGGTGTTGCCGGGCTGAAACGCCTCCGGATCTAACTAACAACGCGAGGGAGTTCCACAGCTCTGCTTCGGGATTCTTCAGACACAGCTCCACCGCCGCCGCCACCACCCGCGGCGAGTAATCCTCCCCATCGCGTCCTTCTTTCCGTCGCCTCTTCTTCCGTCCCCTCTCCCCGTCAACCCCCTCGGTCACATCATTAGCAAACCTTCCTTCCGCTGCCACCGCAGACGACGCGCGTCGTTGCCCGTGCTCTCGCAGGACGCGCTCAAAAGTCTCGCGGTCTTTTCGTCGCGCCGCGTCGCGAAGCGATTGGATAACCTTCTCCTCCGAGTCTCGAAATGGCGTCACTACCGCCGCCTCCCATTCCGCCGCCTCTAAGGCGCCCGACCTGCCCAAAAGGTTCGACGCCGGACCGTTTCGCGCGAGGTCTACCGAGGGGAACGCTAGCCCCGACGATCCGAGGGCGCGGATGCTGCCCCCCCCCACGGTTGTGGCCGCCATTGCCATGGCGGAATATGAGGAGGGCCGCTTGCGCCTCAGCAATGAAGCCAAAGTCCCCGCTTCCTTCAAGGGGAGGGGACCTATGATCACCTTCCCCGCGGCAGAAATGCCAACATGGGCACCGTCTCCCGAAACCACCATGCTGACAGCCTTGCCGACAGCCTTGGCGGCGGCATTGCCGCCGACCTCTGCCCCCGGCGCCATGTCGTCGTCCAACAGCACGCCGTAAGCGGCGTCCCAGATTGTGAGCCGGGGGCTAGCCCCGCCGCTATGCACGAGGAGACGCCCGCCGTCAGCGGAAGCCACAGCTGGAACGCTGCCCCACCCACCTGCGTCGTTGTTCCCTATCTCCGCCGACTTCTTCGATCTGACAGAAATATTTTCAGGGCTGCCGATGTGGCCGTGGCCGTTGCTGACAGCGACGACAGGGCCACCGAAAACACCCGAACCGTTACTCTCAACCATCGCATCAGCTATCTCTGCCGTCGCCGCGGCAGCTATTGACACCGGTCGAGCTAACTCTTCCCTAGCCCCCGCGGCGTCAAGGACAACCTTCGTCCACGCCGGACCGCGTAACGTTCGCCACGCCACGGACACAACGTTGCGCCCTCCCTTCCCCTCCTCCCCAAGAAACGCCGCCGCGCACGCCGTCGCGGACACCTCCTCTCCCCCCGGTGTCTCCGCCCCCACCGGTTCCGCACCCGCGTGAGACATAGGTTTTTTAAGGACGTGCGACGAGACGAGGGTGACGGAAGCGGAGCTAGAGCCATCCGCACCGGCTGAGGCGTTTGCCTTGCGCTGGCCGGGGGGTGCCGACAGATTAAACGTGGTGACGCGGTCAGTCGTGCCAATGTTCTCCAGGACGAGAACCTTGTTCCCGAGAACGCCGGACCAAACGGCCTTCGCGAAAATTTCCGCGCTAGCCTTAGCCTTTTTCGCCTTTTGCCTAGAGTTAGCGGGAGAGGCCGACACGGCGCCACCGGTGGCCTCGTCACAGCGCGCCGCGAGCTGCAGCCCGCCCTGGTAGAGGGCGACCCCTCCCGACGAGAGAACGGCCACAAAGTAGTCGCCCAGCTGCGGGCACGCGTGGACCGCTTGCACGGTGCCGGAAGCCTGCAACGGTGGTGAGCACCGGGAGAAAAAGGATGATGACTGTGATGATGAGTCGGTGCCGTCAAGGTCGAGAATACGTGTCAAGGGTCAATGTCAGGGTCAACCTCAACTTCCGGATCATGGCCAAGGCTAGGAGTTCCAGGTGCCAGTATCAAGGATACGATAAAGGTCGAGGTCAACGCTGGAGATAGGGATAAGACTGATGAACCTCAAGGTCAAATTCAGCGATAGAGTAAGGCGCTAGACGGGTAAAGGTCGAGGTCAAGGGCGAGGTCAGGATTATCGGGGTCAAGGTCAGGGTCAAGGGCCATGGCCATGCGAAACGATTCGGAGTCCACCATTCTAGTCTATGATAGTCTACCTACTATCATAATCTATATCAGCCGTGATTGGTGTCCTGCTTCCCGTATATCAACAGGTGGAAGGGGAGGTGGAAGGGGGCGGGGGGACGATGCGTGGGGGCCGGATTGGAATTCCAGTGGAGGGATCTTGCTATACCGCTGGAGCAAACGAAGGAGTCTAGCCCTATGATGGTAAAATGTAAAGTGGCGTTTGATTTAAAGGCCAGCAGTTCGTACTTCGAAGTATAACGCAAGCTGTATCGTCCAACCTGACCAGACTAACCGTGCAACTTCTTGTTCAACGTTGGGACGGTTTACCTCAAGCCCTCAACGCCCCGCCCTCTACGATAAAGCTGCATTCGGAGTTACCCAACTGCGGCAGCGGCGGCGGCAGGGGAAACGAAACAACGAGAGGATCGGCGGTCCAGTCGATAACCGACGAGGTCGTGATCAAGTTATCAACCACTTCAGCCCGTGGCATGTACGTGCTCGTAGCGGAAGCGCAGGCAACACTGGTACTGCAGCCGCACTTCGTACTGCCAGTGCTGCTAGGTATAATAGGTTGTATTCTGAGCAGGTCTGCTGTAGTACTCTTCGCATTGCTCCAAACCGATCGCAAACCGTGCACTTTCGCAAAGGAATCGGATGTGTCCGTGGTCATCACAAGAAAGCACGAAAGCGCAACGATGGCAAGAACATATAGCCGGTGGTGCCCCGACCTCCTACACAAGGAAGGCTCCGTGTGGGTGTAAAATGCGAAATACTGGGTACCAGCTCTGTTGTGCATCAGCAGCTGTGCATGATGTGCTCTTGCCTGTGCGCTGAGAGGACGCTTGACGTCCAGCTCGCTCTCCCTCCAGCTCACGAGGGTGGACCCCTGCTGCACGCCCACGTAGCGCGACCCGCCGGGGAGGAACACGGCTGAGTGGGAGAGTGCGGTGGCTGCTGATGGTTTGAATGACCACTGGTGTGTCCGCCTAGATTCTCCCGGCTAGAAGCAACAGGGCAGCAGCAGTGGTCAAGGGCGAGCGAGAATCATTGAAAAGGGTTAGAGAACGCAACCGCAGGGGTGAGCGAACTTGACGGCTCGCAAAACAGCAGTATGCGTGGGGGGTGGCTTTAATAATGCTGGTGGTCCTGTAGAGGAGGAGGAGACGCGGGGGAGCTGGGGATCACGGGCAGCAGTCGAACATGTCCCACACTGCTCTCGTTACCACTAAAACTATCTCTTTGTGTGTATCTTGCTTGATACACACGACCCGCGGAGCAGAGACTTGAACATGGCTGTGCGGAGTGGACATTCAACTCGATACCAGAAGAACCTACCTTGTAGACGACCACTTGGTGAGTGCAGGTCACCACTAGGGAGGGGCTGGGGTTTGACCTGGTCAAGGCTTTCCACGAGATGCCCACGACGTTGCCATCTCCTCCTCGCACACCAGTACCGCTATGGTGAACCACGATGCTTTCCAACATGATATCGACTTGCTTCGAGCAGGGCAGAGGGTAGGACAGGCACGCAGCCCGCTACTAGGCCGCGGGTGCCGGCTACCCAATGAAACTGAATGAAAGAAGGAGAGCACTCCTTGCCTGTGCCCGAGCTAGGGTGTGAGCGGGCTACCGTGCTCACTGCGCCGCCACGCCTTGAAATTGCCTTGCCAAGACGAACGCCACCATACAAAATACCAGGGGATCATACTTTCTATCCCCTATCTTTCGGCTTGGTCAAGGCACTGCCCACCCAGCCCCTTGTGCTGCCCAACGCCCTCGCAAGTGCGACTGTGTTGCGGCGAGGGTGATACTCGAAGAACTCAATAGTGTGTGACCGTAATATCGTAGGAGTGGAATCAATACCCGCATCGTACCGTGCTGGCCGAGGTTTTCGTGCTTCTTACCGACACGGCTCCTGCTGCTGCTGCTGCTGCTGCTTCTGCTGTTGGTCTGCACACTGGGCTTGACTTTTTATCCCGTTTGCGTGTCGCGGTGGGGGGTCAAGAGCCGGGCTTCGATTGCAGGCGGTTCGGTGTTATTTGGCCGGAATTTTCGAAGTGCCGCGACGCCCCTTGCATCTAGTGTTCCCGTTACGGTTACTGCGGGAGACAGGAGACAGCTGAGAGAAGGAATTGGGCTCTTTCTTGGCGGGGGGAGAAAACTGGGCTCGGGCGGTAGCTGTCAACATGGCATCCGTGAGCGAGCCCGACAGCGATGAAGCTCTATCGCAGTCATGGCCAGACACGGAGATGGGGCTGCTGGAGCGTCCGCCGGAGTCTCCCCCTCTACAAAAGCGAAAGACGTACTCGCACTACACGCAGGTGGAGAGACCCAAATGCTGTGGTAGCGTGTCGGATTGTCGATAACTTATGCTGCGGCGGTTTGCCCCGTCGGTTGCCCCAGTGTCTGTGTGTGTTCTTCCCAGCAGCAGTATACCGAAAAAAAGAAAAGTATGATGGGGTAGCCGTTCACCACGTACGAAGTCCACGGAGGGCGGGAGCGGTCATGGTGCTCCGGGCTCAAAAACTCAAAAAGGGACCATCCTAGCGCTCCACAGCAGTAAGACCCCGCTTTCTCGCGTACCCTGGTAGATCTTACGCAGGCCTCGTCCCATGCGCGCAACGTGCTCCCTCCCGTGTTTCTCCTATTCCGGTTTGTTCTCATCGATTTATTTCTCTTGTTTGTGCTGTCGCGGCGTGCGGCCTGATTTTTAAAAATATGCGAAAAGAAAAGCAAGCGTCCTTGTTCTGTCTGCTGCTTGCTGCTTCCTCCTCTGTCGATGTATGTAAGGAACGGCCGTTGGTTTGGTACGTGACCGTGTTACACAGCAGTACAAACGCCCCCCCTCTTCACGTTATATAGTATTTATCTCGCGCGCTGGCTACGAGTACCTACCAGGTATGTAGTTGCAGCGAAACGAAGCCTCTGCTCGTGTGGGTGAAGTTACGCTGCTGGTTGCTGCAGGTAGGTGCCCCCTCAAGAATTGGGCGCTTTCAGGCCCGAGCGGCGGTTGTTTACATGAAGTCAGTGTACCATGTTCCACGTTCACGAGAATAGTGACCTTTTGACAACAGAGTAGAAGGGTATGTATTAATAGCAGGTACTACTACGAGTGCTGCTGTGATGTACTTAGTACAAACAACGAAGTTAGCGGAAGCAGCTGCAGCTTATTTTTTTCTTGCTGTTAGAGACGTAGATGAGGAAAAAGGAATCCGGAAAATGGGTGGACTGGTCTTGTTTTTTGCCCCCGCCACCCCCCACTGCTGCTGCACGCGAGAACTCTTGTGGTTTCTTCACCTGTGGGAGATACGTCTATGTGGGTGTGATGTGATTTGATACCGCTTCGTATGCAGGTGGTATTTCATACACGAGACTTGGAGAGGGACAGTGACGAAAGCATATGGCCAATTCTGAAGGCTGTGAGTCGGCAGGATTTGACGACTATGATGTTAATACCAGAATAATACTCGTAATTACGTAACTACAGGCAATGCCTGTAATCGCTAGGCGACGAGACCGATTATAGCTTACATGGCTGAATTTAGCCGGCGAGTCGGTCGGCCAGTTTAACCTGCATTCCTGACCTCGCATTTCTTGTGTTTCGTGAAGAATCGAGCCTCAATTATACTTGTATCGAAGAACAAAAGTCTGCGTGCGATGTTTCATTTTGGAAGCCGAATGTCGAAATGTCCGTAGTCCGCAGCTACTGCTGTTTGTATTCGGGAAGCCGAATGCAATGTCGAAGTGTCCGCACCCAGTTAGTGCGCAGTCCGCAACGATTCGGGCTCGGAGAATAGCTGTGAATCCTGCGTTCGACAAGCCTTCCTTCATCCAATGAAACCCAATAAGTCGGATAGTGAAAGAAGCAATTGGAAAGAAGGCTTGATTGTTGAATGCGGGATTTGAACCTCCGGAAAACGATTGACTGTTGGTCCGACTAAGAACTACCTGGTACTACAGTTAGTAGTAGTTGATGAACAGTCATACGAATACCCCGATACTACTTTAGAGGACCATACCGTCGCCCCGGTTGTCTGTGGTTACCCTCGAATGCTACTGCTCGTAGAGTTGGTGCCGGAATTCGAATCTCACGTGGGTCGGACTTTCAAGTTTATTTGCAAAAAATTAAAATCAAAGGAATCAACTGCTGAGAGCGGCTAGCTGTGTAGCTGTGTGGGTAGGCGAGATTCGTTGCGAGGCTGATTCAAGAGAAGAAAGGTCTGAAATCTTCTCGCAATAGAAAAGAAGGCGCGTGCCTTAGTGGAGAGGGGGGAGAAAAGCCTACTTGGTGACGCTGGATGTGAGTTACGTCGAGAAAGGGAGAGAGAGAAAGAAAAAGTGCGAAGGTAGTAGATGGGATGAGCAAAAGGAAAAAATGTTCGACGGACGTTGCAGCGGGGGCTGCTGGGTGGTTAGTGTCGGAGTTATGGCACCAGGTGCAGTGCTGGGGCAGTGGGTGCCCCACTTGAGGGCGGTGGATCGCCAAACGACGGTGGTTGTTTGTTGTTCTCACATTTACTCGCATAATCAAGTCCGTGGTCACAGGACACGTACCCGCAAGCAAGTGGGATGGTACCAAGGGGGACGAGGTTGTGGCAAGAGACATTCACCGGGGCCCACACTTGGAGGTGCCGCACTCGAATGGGACCCCCACTCATGTGTGATACCAGGTACCAAGATACCATGCTTCTAAACAATGCAGGGATTGTGGTACGACACGCGCGTAGCATGATACAAGTACTGCCTTGCTCTGAGCTCCTCGCAGTATCATTGCACGCGTGCCGCAGTGCTCACTCTCGACGGTTCCGAAGGCCGCCCTCGTCATTTTTCTGTCGTTATATCGCTGCAAGAAGCTCGTATCTACTACTGTAGGTCCCAATTGCTATCCCCTTTTGTACCGGTGTAGACTGTTATTTTTGGTCGGGTACTACTAATGCTGTACGGTACTCGTACTATACGGGCACCAGTGGTGACATATTTGGTGTCGGTACGTACTCTTGTGTACTTGTATACAACAGTACCAAGCACGACATAAAGCATGATGTAAACACTATCCGACAGGTGATACCGTCTTTATATGTTTCGAGCCACCCATGCAGTAGCTCTACATAATTTATTTTATGGTCTTCAAGTTTTGATTAACACATCCCCCCCACCCCCCCTTCCCCGCCACCCCCCACCATCGCCTTATAGCATTACGCGTTCAGTGAGCTCCTACTCATTTATGCGACCTACCCCCCCTTAAATGAAACTGGTGCATTCCACGGCCGTCAGATTTTGTCCCCCTTAAAAACGGGTCTTACAGTTTCCGTGCACAGATTGATTAGCGTTACGCTGTTGACCCTGGTACACGCTAGTTCAAAAGCTAAAGCTTTATTTTTCCCCATCCGCCGGAGGATAAAAAAAAAAAAAAAAAGCTAGTTCAAAGGGGAGTCGCCGACCTATATCCTTAATGAGGACACACCAGTAATACGCGCGATCGGAGTATCACACAGCTTGCAGATGGGGTTCGACGAAGTCTTCGATCTCACAGCTGGAGTGTGTTTTATTCATTTTTATAATAATGGTATACCTGGTAGCGTACAACACGCACGATAACACACTGTTGTACGTACAGATTATTCGAGTATGTAAAACCCTCTGACGATATTCTAAGCTGTTTTTCTCGGCAACGCAGAGTGCAAAAAACGCCGAGTGATGCGATGGGAATCGACTACGTATATACTGGTGAAGCTTCCTAAAGCCACCCCAGTCATCGTGTGCCACCCTTGCTTTTTCGAAAATTAGTTCCGGAATTCGTCCCAGGGGGTGGTATCTTGCTTTGTGTTCCACGGTGGGATATAACTCAACATACCAAGCCCCCGGATTTCAGTCCGGGCCATTATTGGACTCCATGTGTATGCACGAAGCGTGCCGCGCGCAGACCAAACTAAGCTTCGGCGAAACGCCAAGCCACAACTCCATAGATGCGCCTACACGGCCTTCTCAACAGTACTTCAAATAGAGAGCTACCATCGTAGAGCCTACGAGGCAAACCAGGTAATTAACTGTTGTTTTTCTGCGATGATGTGTCTATTTTGCAAACTTATATGACGGTGTATACCGGCGGAGACGCTGTGTATCACGCCGCCCGGAGTATACCAGCCGGGTGATGACTTTCTTTTATCCCAAAGCAACGACCCGATTTATCAACCGGGTACGTAAAACGATCCGAATTGTCAACCGAGTACGTTTTACACCACACTCCCTGAGATGTCATGCCTCATGATAGGTATGACACCCCAAAAATGCATGCCCAAAAAAAATGCATGCCCTCCCGAAATGAAGGAGGGACGGAAACAACAACCTTTCTATCGGTCGTTTGTGGTCAATTTCAATTTTACACGCCGGCCTAAACTATTAATAACACGAAATCTTGTACGTGGTCCTCTACCTAACCCCAACCCTTTCGGAAGGCCCGAGGTCGTCTTTGGCAGTCGCGCGACTCCGCGGCGTGCTTAGAGTGTGGCAGTTTTTTGTAATGACCTGTTATCACCCCCCCTTTTATCGCACCCCCTAGAGTATGCCATTTCGCTTGTGAATGTGTTTTATCAAATTCAAAACGACCACCCAATTTACCACCGGGGGACGTTCTTATATTACACCGCTACAGGATGCCACGCCAGGTGATGAGTTTTTTGGGCCCTATGATCACCGAGGGTGTGGTATACACCGCCGTATACGGTATTAACAACCCACCCCTAATATAGAAATTAAGGTTCCCCTTTCGGGATGTGGTTATAATATACATACATCTCACACACGCAATCTACCAATTCACGTAGCTATGCAGACTATGCGACAGCGCTTAAGATGGTCGACCTTCGCACGAAGCGCAAGAAACCACAAGAACTCGGGCCTTGCTCAAAATGGCTCCCCCTGTTTGCGCGACGGCCCTGCAGAACGCCTCCTGCTAGACGCCTACAGTCAACTTTAACTTTGCACGTCGGCCCAGACTAACCCAATCCCACACAGACTTGACCCTAACCCTTACCCAACCTTTTGGGGAGCTCGAGGTTGGCAGGGGCGATCGCGCAGCTCTATAGCGTGTTTGAGCGGCGTGTTTCCATGTAAACACTGACGGGCGAAAAGCCAGCCTCGACCAATCAGACCAGCGTCCTGCAGGATATTTTTTGATGGCCGTATTGAATTTAGGTAACGTCAAAATGGCCTCAAATAGGAGTTTCTTGTGAGCGTACTTCTGTGTTTGTAATATATTGTGTGATAAGATCATGTCATGATAGGCGATACCCTGATGTCGTGTAAAAAAAGTGACAAGTTATTGCAGTAGACGGCAAGTACGGCAGCTTTTTTTTCGTTGCTGTTCTCCTCTTTTACCCATGGCGGCTGGGGGCGATGCAAGATTAGCATTACCGATATGTACATGTTATGACAGCCCCAACCCTATCCCATCCTAACCTTACCCCACGTGCCAGGCACATGTGCCTGTTATCTATTCTCCGTCTGATCTGTATATAACACTTTTTGGCGTTTGGGACTTTAGAGGCGAATGGAGCGAAAACAGCGATGACTTCAGCTTCGTCCACGCGTGAGGACCGTTGCCCTTAAGCTACAGGTGTATACCGTAGGAAGACGGTGCCGGGTTAGGGGTTTCATGGTACGTGTAGGGGAGGGCGCATTTCGTACCGAAACTACGCTGCATGGAGTCGTACACGTTCACAGCATGGTACTACGGTGTTAGACCCTATACTCGTACATAGATCGCTCACCCTATAGTTTGTTTACAGTTTGTATCCTACCTGGTATCGTGATGTACTAGACGGCTGGTGTGACCGCGCTTCTCATATTTTCGGTCGTTGTACCTGGGTCTCGAAATCTCATGGGGCACTTCGGTTGAGACGTGTAACGCGTAAAACGCAAGGCAACACACCCCCTCGGAGAAATGTCAAGGACGATTTTCTCGACAAGGGGGAGGGTGCGGACGCTGCGCGACGCGTCTATCGAAAGGCCTCGGCTATATCTCCCCAAAGCCGATCTTCGCTCTGTTTGTCCCCCTGGTTTTGGACAAGATCGGCTCTCGATTTCGTCCGAGGGGCTGTGCTATGTTGCGCGTGCGTGTTTCACATTCTGTATGCTATCGCGCTCTCGGCGATGATATGATCGTAGCGTCTCCCGCTCCCGCCCAGCAAATGGGATGCGAACTGCGTACAGTAATACTGTAGTGGTACCTGTATAGCTCCGGTATGTGCACTATAGAGGGAAGTACCGGCACTATTGCGGCAACTTTCACTACTCCGCTGCTGCTACTGCTGATAGTTTTTGTGCCAAGCTATTTCACAGGCATTATAGCGGGCAACTGGCACTGTAGAAGGACCGTCACTGTACTGTAGTCTAGGGTTGTAGGTCATATAGCCACTGGTGCTGAATGCACCAAGCGGAAGGGAAAATGCTTTCATCCCTGGCTTTCGAATCGAAGTATAATACTACTATTGTTATGTGAATTATCCGAAACAAAGCAGAGGAACGATAGCAGTGTAACGCAGCCCACCAAAAAGGCGTTTTGGCGTGCTGTCCCCCCGCCGAGACTCAGTCCTCAATAACTCAAGCGTCGCTGCGAAATGCACAAAAAAAAGAAGCATCGCTCGAGACAGCTCAGTGCACGTGTCATATTGCTATTTATATTTTTCTTCCCGCCCTCAAGGGCAATGCCATAATATCATACGATTAATATAGGTCTCGGTTGGAATGTCGCCGCCGTGCGCTTCGAGCGACACTCAAGATGTCGACGTTTCTATTCGCGACGGGATGGCATCACCGTCTGCCGCGTGAGGTGATGCCATTGTTACGTTTCGACCCGCTCTAAACCAGAGGAAGAGCAGGCACCAAAACACTTCTGTAATATAGATGAGATACGAGTAGCATACCAGGTATCATCTGACAGCTGACCAGCACTGATGTATTGTTATCACATATATGATGTGATAGTTTTTTTGTGTTGTAGATATATACGGTATTAGCTTACCCCTTTTCGCCTGTGGGCTGTACCGTCTCTGCTGCTGCTGCTGCCCCCTGCTGCCTTTTCCCTTTGCATTTCTATGTACTGCACTCTGTGATACGGTGTGCTACTTGCTGACTGCTATTATTGTTTTGATGGTGTGGAAGATGGGGTTTCTCAACGTGCATGTTCCGCACCCAGTATTTCTATTGCGAACACTACCTGGTGTTATACTCGTAACTATCAGTAGAGCGTGTTATTGTACCGATAGTCAGTCCACTGCAAGCTTTTTTCTGTGTGTGGGCTCCGGTTGACTCTGGGACGGAGCTTTTTCTCTTGTTCCCATATCCCACATGTCACCAACGACATGAAGACGTTCTTATTTTTGTCTTCCTCCCTCGACAAGTCTCTGGCCTACATGGGCTTAGAACGTTTTCTTGCTGACTTAGCCGATAGTCTCTGGCCTCTCAAAGACCCGCTCGAAGAAAGCATACTTGCCAACGTGTCTTGTTTATTGCCGACGGACGTTTTTCTTCTCTCTGATTTTATTTTACTTTATTGTTATTTTTATGAGGTGCCAGAGTATGAGTGGCTTCCTTTTTTTTTCCTTTTTTGGGGAAATGGTCAAAGGGGGGTATACGCCCGGCTTTTGCGGCCAATTGGGGGTATAGGGAAAACACGCCCGCGGAACGTGCCCCCGCGCTCGCCCGAAACTGCCTCAAGTTCAATTCTGACGCGCTGGCGCAAGACGCCTCCGGCCCGACAACCAAGCACCGAGCACTGCCACCACTTTTTGCGGCTCGTGAGACAGGCGCAGGCGTCGTGGGCGTCACAAATTGGGTGGTCGCGACCGCCGTCGCGGCCACTACGGATAGGATAGCGTCTGCGTCGTTGGGTGACTTTGCTGTCGCTGTTACTGCAGTCAATATCGGTGATGTAGGTAGTAGGCAGAGAGGAATGGTGGTGTAGGTGGTAGTCGGAGAAGAACGGTGGTCTTGACCCGACTCGAGCAGCACCCACGACCTACGATATATCTTTCAATCTTCCCATTGTGTTTTTTTAATTTTTTTTTTTGTTTTCGTCTATTATTTGTTTGGTTTGTTTTGTGTCTCTTGTCTTTTGTGCCGTCACTTATTCGGAGACGAACGATCGCAACAACTCGCGACTATTGGATGTTCAGCTCGTGGTCTATTCGGGCTGTTGGACAACGTGGAGACGTACTTGTTGTATCATAGTCGCTTTTGAGGGTGTCAGAATTGGTCAAGAAGGGTTACACAGTTCAAAGGGGTTACAGTTTCGGTCGTGTGGGGGAAAATGGTGGTCATGAGGGGGTACAGTTACCAATAGTATATTTGCGGGAGCATACCCCCCCAACAACTTGTAGTCGAAACGGGGTATCCTTTTGCCCCCTCCTGCGTCGCGGTCCCGTTAGCCCTAATGCCGTACCCGAACAAAAAGAGCAAAAGGTGTGCGTGGTCGGCATGTGGTGGGTTTCGGGTGTCTTTTCAGCGCAGCAGGATTGAATTTGTGGCAATTCGGTTCAAGCGCGTGCCCGTTTCGCCGTCGTGTTTTCCCTGTTCACATTTGGCCCGAAAAGCCTGGGGTATACCCCCTTTCGACCGTAGCTTTTTTCGTGGTTGTACCCTAACTACTTGAATGTAGTGTATATTATTGTATTTTTCGCGCACTCATCATCTTGTCGTTGCGGTGACGAGTATGGTTGTATGACCTAAAAAACTTTTTTTTCATTAGTTGTGGCGGCAAACGCGATCGTCAAAGTTGTCCTCTGGGTGGACCATACCATCGTATACATGCGATGTATCACACGTGAGTTACCGTTGTCAGGTGTCAGCTGTCTAGGTCTGTTTGTTAGCTGACTGAACTTGATGGATAATACTTCTTTCTAGTATTATTAGTTGGATGGCGAACTGAGCCAATAAGTTGACTAAAGCATTTATCTCTATGCCTGTCTCTGTCTCTAGGTACGGCATAACGGATACCTCACCAAGCGTTTTAAGCTTGTGGGGGCATCCGCGCCATGGTCACGCCAGTTCTGCACGGTGCACGGCAACATCCTACGCTGCTTCGCCGGGAAGAGGCAGTTCACCGACCATGAAGACCCGGTGGTGAGTGAATTGAGTCAGCCCAAGCAGCACCTTCCGCTGTGATAAGTTAAACCAATCAGAAGCATCCGCTGTGGTGGATTCAACCAGTCGGAAACATCCGCTGTAGTGAGTTCGACCAATCGGAAACGCCCGCCATTGTGAGTCCATCCAATCAGGAACTTCCGCCGTGTTGGTTTAATTAAGCCTGCCTGAAGCGTCTGACGTGGTGGGCCAAGCGCGGCGGGGGGGACTTGCCACTGGCTTTCCGCTTTTGGAAAGTTGTTGATGGGCAACGATTGGGGGGTCTTGATACTGACGTTCTGTTTTGAAAAAATATGTACAGGAAACGAATATTATCCGAGCGGTGCGGTCGTGGCAGGAGGAGTTCAGCAAGCCGTACAATCGCGGCCTGCTGATCGATTGCGAGGGGGGGGACACAATCATTGCCAGGACGGACACTTCGGCAGAGCAGGAGGAGTGGACGGAGGCCCTGGGTACGGTTACAGACCTACTGGGGACCAACTCGGGTGGGGGGGGGGGTGGGGGGGGTCCCTTCGGCAGCGGCGACTCTGTTGATGATATGGACGATGGGGACGAGGAGGAGAACGGGTTAGGAGGGCGACGGATTCAGACCACCTACAATGCGCAGAAGGATGAGCTGCTCTCGTCATCTGAGGCTACTGGGGCGTGCACTGTTGTGTTTCAGGTGGGTAGGCAGGCGCGCGCGGGGGTGGGGGGGTTGGAGGCTTGATGTTTTCGAGGGGGGGAGAAGGGGGGTTCAATGTTTTATGGCTTCACTTTGCAACCTGCCTGCACTCACCCTTGGGGGACGAAACACTTGGAAGTGAACTGTACCAGACACACCAGGTGTCCGTAATGCAGTAGTGATAGGAGTAAGCGCCGGGGGCACGTGTTAACCCCCGTCTAATTCGCGTTGTTGTGCTCATGAATCACTCCATGATAGTTTTTTTCGCAACTTCCCACATCCGCTGTTGACTCTTGCTTTTGTTCCTGGGACCCGCCCAGCGGGCAGTCTGGAAGGACGGGATGTAGGATACCCCCTCCTTTGCGCTTGAGAAGGGGGGAGGTAGAGGGGAATAACGTTGGGGGGAGAGGGGGTCAAATTCGGGCATGATTGGGTTAATGCAGGCCGGCGTCCCGTCCCCACGTGTCGCGATAGCGGGCGCGGCACTTAGTTCTTGTTGTTCTTACATTAACTCGCATAATCAAGTCCGTGGTCACAGGACAGGCTCCAATCCCTCTGGAGCTGAGCAATACCCCACGGGAAAAAACACAAACGAACCAAAGGTGGTACACGCATATATCACAGCGGACGCAATTCATGCCTCCACCAGAAATATATAAAAGTGAAATCGGGAGTCAGCCTACGATGTGCCAGGTCCATACTGGTGCATACGTCTCACTACTGGCGCCGGCAAAAACCGACTATACCGCTTGCCACCCAAGAAAGACTACCACGTATATATTGCACGTAGTACTTATCACTACGCATACGCATGACAGACGCAAGTCGATTGGGATAAAAGAAACAAAGAAAAGAAAAGAAGATGAAAAAAAGGAAAGGAAAGAAAAGACAAGAAAGCGAAACAAGGAAAAAGGAAAGGGAAGAAAAAGAAAAGACCAGAAAAGCAAGAAAAGACAAGACAAGAAGAGGAAGCAAGGAAAGGAAAAGAGAAAAAAAATGGCATACTAGCAGACCCTAGGAACTGACTAAAGACGGCATCGGGCTCATAGAGGGTATCAAGTGCATCATCAATGGCACTGGGGAGAGAAAGCAACGTGGCGAAGAAATCAGGGCGGTCTTACGCTATCTTAGTTCTTGCTACCGGTGATAGCGTTTCGCGCCGGCTTGGTTTGGCTTGGCGGCTTGGCTTGGCTTGGCTTGGCTTGGCTGCGTCTGCAACAGCGCAGCAGGATATACCCCTACCCTCCCTTCCTCCCTCGCCAACACCGATGACACCCTGACTCCCCGCTTCTACCCGCCTCCCACACGTGAATACCTACCGCCTTCCAGGTCGCCAAGACAACCTTAAGAAGAGTCGACGACGCCGATTTCGGGCGTTTCAACAACGGGGACGTTTATTTGGTCATGCACGCTGTACACGGGGCTGCGGACGCTGTCGGGGCCGGGGCTAGCGGCGCTGGCAACGCTAACGTGATCACGCGAACCCTCTTCTACTGGGTCGGGTCAAAAGCGTCGATGGATAAGGGAACGGTTGCGTGCATCAAGGCGGTGGAGCTGAGGAGGGCGTTGCCGGGCCCGTGCTGTATTAGAAGGGAGGATGAGGCCCAGGAGAGCCCTGAGTTTTTGGTCCTGTTCGATGAGGTTACGGTTGCGGAGGAGGAGTCTGGCCCCCGGGTGCTGAGCAAGGTGCGGGAGGGTTGGGGGGGGGGGGGGGGGTTGAGGGATTTGGAAGACTTCGGGGTGAGAGAAGGTGATGGGTGCTAAGGGGGGGAGGAAGCTGTGGGTGCTGCAGGAGGGCGGGGGGCGGAGGGAATTGAAGGGGGGAGACGATGATGGGTGTCGGGGCGGGGAAGGGGGGGAGCTCAGTTCAATCTTTTTGTCAGGTCGTGTTAGGTCGCGGTGGTAGATTGTGATCTTTTCGTTTGCTCGTTTTGTTCGTTTGTTCGGTCGTTTTCGTTATTTCATTCGGTCGTTTTTCGCCGCAACATTTTTTTCTTCCTTTTTTCCACACGGGCAGGTGAAAAAGTGGAACGAGCAGCCCCCCATCATGTATTCGGTGAGAGTACGCCCCCGCACGCCAAAGGCGACCAACAACGCCGCTGACGGTTATGGAGACCCGGGGACGCCCAAAAGCGATCCCCTCCCGGCAACGCCTCGTCGGCCGCTACACTCCTCCTTCACGGTGGGTCGGATCGATCTCGATGAGGACCAGTTGGGGAGCGGGCGCGTGCTGCTCGTGGACGATCGAAACGGACACATTTACCTTTGGTGCGGCAACATGTCGACGTTCAAGCACCGCGGGTTTGGACTGGAGGCGGCGACAAGGGTTAAGGCGGATAGCCCTAAGGGCGGCCAGGTGTGTGACCCTTGCTTTTGGTTGTTGGTTGGTGTTGACTTTTTATCTCCACCGTCGCCGTCCCCGGCGTTGATGCTCAGGGACAAGGGGGCGGGTTGGGGGGGTGGGGGGGGGGCGGGAGTTGCAGTGGAGCGGGGCGAAAGAGCTGCCAACGGAGGGCAGACACGAGTTGTCTGATTGACTCGAACGTACAGGCAAGGGATCCGTGGGGCGCCCGCTGTTGTTCTCCTTCTGCGTCGGCTCACCGCACGCCCCACCCCGCCCCGTGATTTCTCGCTTGCCGTCCCCCCTCCCCCCCTCACTTGTTTTTTTCATCGTCACCTCCCCTAGGTGGTACAAGTGGACGAGGACGACGAGCCCCCCGAGCTCCGGCGCATCCTAGACCGCGCCCGCAAGCAGCGGCTGCTGGAACTCCAAGTGCGTGCCGCTGAGGGGGACGAAAACGGAGCGGAGGAGGAAGGTGCCGAGCAGCGCCGCATGTCTCTCATGGGGGCTAGCGCGGAGGGTGCGGGGCCGGCGGTATCGCTATTTCGAGTTACCCAGGCGGAGGGGGGGCTGCAGCTGTCGCTTGTGGCGTGCACCAGCCGGCAGTATATTGCTGAGATCGGCGGGGATGAGCTGGAACCAGAACAGGTGGGGTCTGCTTGCTTGCGTGCTTGCTGTTCTGCCGCCGACGCCGGTGTGATGTCAAAATAATTGGCTGTGATTGGTATGGCAGTACTGTAGTCTATGGGCCCAGCGCCAGACTACGGTAGTGCAGGTTGCCTCTGGCAACGCTTGGTCACTCACACATATTTGGTGGTTACCCTTCATTTTCCTTTTCGTGCTCCCCCGCTCCGCCCTCCGCCAACGTGGAACGGAAACCCGATGTTGTCGATGCTCGAGAGAAACGCCGTGTTTATTTTCGACGTGTTTTGGCCCTAATAAACATGCCGTTCTCTCCTTTTGAACAAACACAACATTACATCTTAAACTTCTACCAAGTGTAATAATTGACCCCTCTTCACTTTGTAAGCTATCCTTGGAAGGATGCAGCTCACCGTTCATGCGACTCGCCGAACACCTCACGGCGCTTCGCGCTTGGTGCAAGCAATGTCTGCCTGGTCGGTGAAGACCCGACGTGCTCCGTCCCGGCATAATAGGGATGCGAGGGTCTATGGTCATACGACTATGGCCATGCACAAACTGAGTGCACCCCCACCCCCCCTACCCCTCCATCTCAAAAGGGATGCGTGGTCAATGGTTAAATTACTAAGACAAGCAACAAATGAGTACGCCCCCCCTCCCCCCACCCTCCCACTCCCACTCCGCTGCCAATGTAGGACGGAAACCCGATGCTGTCAATGCTGGAGAGAGACGCCGCGTTTATCCTAGACGTGTTCACGGAGGTATTCGTCTGGTACGGTGAGGATGCCGAGCGCACGGCTCGCATCGGGGCCGTCAAGGTAGCCCACCAGCTCGTGCACGCCGTGGCGCGACCGCACTGGGCCGAGGAGATAACCCACGTCCGCGACAACCGCGAGCCGTTCCTATTCCGCGTGAAGTTTTTCGACTGGGGAGTAGCTTCCAGGGGCCAGGTGAAGGGCCCGACGAACTGCATCTCGACCTTCCACAAGGCGATCCGCACCATCGCGGAGGTGCGACACGACCCGGAGACGGAGGTCGAGTTGAGATCAACGACCGTACTGATGACGGGGATCGGCGTTGACTTGCCGGCTCCTGCTGATGCTGCGGTGGCGGCGGCGGGAGCCGGGGCGGACGAAGGGTACGGGGAGCTGTTGATGTGGAGGGTTCACCCGAGGGGGCTGGTGTCGGTGCCGGAGGAGGAGTTCGGGCACATGCAGAGCACGCACAGGTGAGAGGTACTTGCGTCCGCGACCCCCTCCTCCCTCGCCTGCCATCCGCCGCCTTCCCTTGCCACCTCTCCTCTGTGTTATAGGCGGGTCCCCTGTCTATATTTTACGCTGGTGCGTGAAGTAAGAAACTCCTTCTCTAATTCCCACTAGGGTTTTAGAGGCGTAGGACCTTTTTTTTCTTCTCTCTTTTGCTTGTGACGGGTTTTTCTCCGCCGCCTTCCCTTGCCACCTCTCCTCTGTGTTATAGGCGGGTCCCCTGTCTATATTTTACGCTGGTGCGTGAAGTAAGAAAACTCCTTCTCTAATTCCCATCAGGGCTTTAGAGGCGTAGGACCTTTTTTTTCTTCTCTCTTTTGCTTGTGACGGGTTTTTCCCGACGTTTCGTGGGGTTATTTTTTGCTTCTCCTTATGTCTTGCCTCGCACGCTACCCCCAGCTATGTGTTCTTGTATGGCCACGATGCGGCCGACGGTGGAGGCTACGACGATGACGAGGCGTCGGACCAAGAAGAAAACGATAGCGACAATGGTGACGGTGGCGGCGATAAGAACGGTTCTGTCTCGTCGGAAGACCCTGATTCCGTGCTCGCGGGTTTCGATGCGCGAGAAGGCGGTAGTGACGACGATAATGACGATGACGACGACGACGACGACGACGACGAGGAAGGGGATGAGGAGGGGGATGAAACTGCTGGTGGCGGCAAAAAGCGAAACGGAACTAACGGGAGGCGTGCGTCATCTCGCGCTAACGGTAGTAGTCGTGGTGGTGGTGGTGGCCGCAAGGCGAGGGAGTCGTCGGGGACACCAACGAAAAGTGGCGGTGGCGGCGCCGGTGGGGCAGGCGGGGCAGACAGTAGCAGCCGGCGAAAAACGATGTTTGCGGAGATGAAACGAGAGAGCATGGCGGGCACGCTGCAGCAGGTGGGGGGGAGACAGCGGCCGAGGAGGTCAAACTCAAACGACAGCGCGGAGGTTTACCGCAAGGTGGACTCCATGTCTCTCCGAGAAGAAGACGAGGATGGCGACGGGGATGAGGAGAGGGAGAGGCGGAAACTGAAGAAAAATGCCCGCGCTAGCGAGTCCTCGCTGGTGGTGGGGAGTAGTGACAGCGAGGAAGACTCTGACGGCATCTCAGAACTTACGGCCGCAAGCGATGACGATGATGATGACGATGACCGCGTTTCGGGAACGGGGGGCGGCGGCAGCAGCGATGAGGATAGCGATGATGACGGCGGCAGGCAAGGGGCGGAGCCGCGGTTCTTGATTTACTTTTGGGCTGGCATCAGGGCAAAGAAGAGCGACTGGGTGCTATGGAAGCTAGAGCTCGCCAAGACCATGATCCCGGAGTGGCAGAAGGTGAGCGAGTTTTCGAGAAGAAGAGGCCTTGTTTGCTCGATTTGCGTCCGGCCGGCGATAAAGGGGGAGTGGTGGTGGCGCTGTTGCTTGCGGGCAATTGCACCCTTGCGAGCGGGCGGGCTTGCGCGCTTGCTTTATTGTGCGTCTGCGTTCGTTTCGCGTTTTTGTGGGCTGGTGGGTTTGCGGGCTGAATCTTACTGCCTAAAGGTCTGACGTGCTTCGTGCTTGTCCTCGGCAACCTCGCTACCCCCACACTTTCCCCTTGTTCCTTCCCCTTGCTCTCCTTTGTGCCCCCCGCGTTTCTATTTTGTCTTGATCACTCCTTCTTCATTTCATAGATTATGTGTATCTCTTACCGGTATCATTTAAATCCCTCTCTGCCCCCCCCCCCATTCGCCCCATCGATGTAGGTGATCAACGCTGAGATCCCCCAAGTACAAGTGGTGCAGGGCCAGGAGCCTTTGCACTTCAGAAGGCTTTTCGGGGTCGGGAGGGATCGCGGGAGGTTGATCGTGCACGATCGGGTATGGCGGAAGCGGGACAACCCCGAGAAGCGTGTTTCGCTTTTCAAGGTCCAGCGAGTGCCAGACGGGGAGTTCCAGACTTTTCAGGCGAGCATGGTTTTCGACTGGTTTTCGGGATGTTTTAAGGTTGCTCGCCTCCGCCACTGCTGCTGCTGCTATGATGCGCACCTTATTCGTGTGGAGTTGCTTGAGTTTTTAGAGGAAGGGGCCGGGGGGGGCGGGGGGGGGGGGGTTGTTTTCGGTGTGCTTGAACATTCGGATAATCTTTTACTTCGTCCGACCTTACAAAACGTACCAGGTGCATAAAATTGTATTATTTCGAGGGTATGCTTTTACACGAGGTGGAACCTGACAATACCGAAACATGAAACGTGATAGTATTCGCTCATAGCTACGACAGACCAACAGCAGCAGTAGAAGAATTAGGACCAGCCGCGGCAGGAGAAGCCGCAACAGTAATACCGTGGAGAGCAGCCTCGGGTAGCGACATCTGCTACGACGCCTTCCCCCGCGCCCCCATTACTTACCCTTCCCTCCCAAGCCCGCCAGCCTATCCCACCCCTAGCCTGCAACCTCAAGCCAAAACCCCAACCCCCGCCCCCTCCCCCCCCCCCAATAAACCAACCCCCCACCAAAACCCAATCCCAACCCCCCCTATCCCAGGTTCCGCCGGCTGTAGGGTCGTTGAACTCTTTGGATGTTTTTGTTTGCATCTGCACGGTGGTCACGGACAATTGGGTGGGCAACAACGACGAAGCCGTGTTTTTCTGGGTGGGGAAGTACGCCACACTATCTCTACAAGAGCACGGGGCAAAGGTGTGTGCGAGTAAGGTTTACGTTGCCGTAGGCATCTTGATTCCGTTTCGGTCGATGTTTTGCTTCGCAATTGTAACTAACGCTTTTTTGATGGTGTGTGTATGTGTGTGTGTTTTTGTTTTCGCTGAAGTGAGCGATAGGTGGGCTGTTTATTGTATCTGACAGGTTGTGTAGTACGAGGTACGAGATTTATGGTACGAAATACGAGATTTCGCGTCTTTTGCAGCTCTACCTTAACGCAATTTGGCTTAGAAGTGTGGAGGCGTTTGTGTGTGTTCTCCCCGTTAAACTGGTGTTTCCGCCCATCTACATGCGTTTTATACAATGGTTAATCATACGTAAGCTACAGCATTATTTCCAGGTATACAGGCGGAGGGCGTGAATCGGAGTCGATTCTTCATCCGGTCTGAATATTATATTATAGCTTTTTCTCCGTCCCCTCTTGTTTTTTCTGATCCGTGCCACAAGGTCCTGATGGCTCTGATGGAGTATTACTGCATGCCCGCGGACTTCAACGTCCAAATCCTGGAAGAGGATGAGTTGTTCGACGACCACGCCCAGCTGTGGGACGAGCTGTCCGAGATGCTCGGAGGCGATGTAAGCCCTGAATGATTTTCCTTCCTTTTTTTCTCTTTTTGTTTCTTTTGGTTTGTTTTCATTTACCTGGTTTTTAGGTTTTTTGTGTTCTCCTTTTTTTCTTTGTGTTGTTGTGTTGTTATGTTGTTCTTCACCCCCCCCCCTCCCTTTACCGGTGCTTGAGAACGCTGTCGGTGTCGTAACCCCCGTGTCGAAGGATGTTTCTGCAACCGGTGACACAAACAATACCATCTCCCAAAATCTGAGAGACGTTTATTTTCGTTTCATTTTTACTTTTTGCTTTGGTGGTTGGTGGAAAACAAAAAGGCAGTTGAACGTTCGATTGGTTAATCGCTTGGTAGGCCGAGACGATCTTCAACTCATTTGTTTCTGTTTATGTATTATAAATATTGAAATACACTCCAGCTGTGAGATCGAAGATTTCGTCGAAAGTCGTCTTTGCAAGCTGTGTGTGATACTCCAATGGCGCGCATTACTGGGTGTGTGTCCTCATTATTATATCATGTGTAGAAGTTGAGATATAGACAAGTACAGATTACATTTTTTGTTATCGTCATAATTTCGTCCTTGTTACGTTTTTCAAGATTTTAATATTTCGGCCGTTTGTCTCAATTTTGGCTGCTTATAGCGTAACGGCAAAAATGTGACACCAAACATCTAGCGTCCAAGAATCTAACGCCCAAAATCCAGCGCAAGAATCTACGGCCAAAACCTACCGCCAAAAATCCATCGCAAATCATGTACTGCTGTAACGATCTTAAATCTAAGTAACGCCAATAAGCTCCCGTCACAACCCTAACGCCCTAAGTTCTAACGCAGAAAATGTGACGCCAAAACGAAAACCTTGAACAGGTGACGTGGGCGACGTGGGACGATGTCTTCGACGACGAATTCGACGCTGATGAGGATATGGGGTGCGTGCCCAAGCTGTACGTGGCGGACTCTGGGAGTGGCAACGTGGAGATGTGTTACCTTGGACATGTACAAAGGACCAGCCTTCTGCCCGAGGTGAGGCAAGGGCGGGGATGGCATTGATGCAGCAACAACTACCAACTGCACCACCCCTGGACCGGGGCAACACTTTTTGGTCAAATGTGTCGCACCTCGGACAGTCACGATCTAGATCATATAGATCATATAGATCATATGGATCATATAGATCATCTGCAGTAGATCCTATGTGTGCCGTTGTGAGATGTTGGGCAGGATCGGTATATAGAAGAGTACGGATCCAACCTTGGAAGGTTTTGATTAAATCATGCAGATCGTGCGGCTCCCACTGGGTAACATAAGCTAGACCATACAGATGTTCCCTGAAACATCTAAATCATCGAGTCGGCACAGAGCTGTCCGACGTGCGAAATGTTTTTTTATTGTTGGGGCTCCTCATATGAGGAACTAACTGCCCAATGTCGTTGGAATACTTGATATTGTACCTTTTTCACAATTTTGTTTTTTCCGATGTTATTGGCGAGACCACTTCGGACGCCTGCTTCGATATAGAGGTAGCAATTTTCGTGTGGAATGTTTTCTGAATGATGGGGCTCCTTAACCCAAAATTGCCGGAAAAAAAAAATAATGGGCAATATATTTTTTTGCCTGATTCTTGTTGTGTGCATAGGCCATGGGATTTTTCATCCGGCAGCAGTTTTAATTTTTCGCCCAAAAAATATATATGGGTTTTTGGGTTAAGAAGGACATGTCTTAACCTCCGAAAGTGAGGAACCTCAGGAGAAACAGGTCAACCTCTATCGTGGCGCGCGCCTTTGTTTGGACTTATAGTTAGTATTTATGAGCTACCTGGTATGTTTCATAGTTCGTCAAAGGCATTTTTTCGGGTGGAGCCTCCTCGGAAAGTTGCTGCATACCTGCAATAGCGTGCGTCCAACATGAACATAAACGTAAACATAATACAACGTATACATAAACTTGAACGTAAACATAAGCAACAGCAGCAGCAACTGTCTGTCTTACAGCCCTCCAAACCTGTCCCTATCTCTCGGTTCGTGCCCGGATCCAGACGGTAGCGGTGTTAGACACCGTCGAAGGCGTTTACCTGTGGCGCGGCTCCAAGTCGGATATTTCTCAGTATCGCGTGATTTATAGAGCCTGCAAGGCGTTTTGCTCTAACAAGGAGCTGGAGATTGGGCGCCGAGTCATCGAGGTCCAGGAAGGCCAAGAGCCCCTGGTTTTCCGCGCGAGATTCCAGGCCTGGGATGATGGGGGGCCTGGAGAAATAAAAAAGTTCGAGGATGTCTACGAGCAAAGGATGGTGCAGCTGACGGTGAGTATTGGGAGGGTGGGGGGCGGGGACAAATGTTGCAAGGGTGTAAGTGTCCCGTAGGTGAAGGTTTTATTTCCCTGTTTATTTTAGAACCTCGAGAAACGATTTCTCCAAAAGGACACATTTTGCGTGGTCTCTTGTCTCTTGTCGTTCACCGATGCTCCGTTTTTTTTTGTGGTACTCGGAAGTTCGTCCCCCTCCCTCTCTCCCTCCCTCCCTCCCTTCCCACTCTCCCACCCAACCACCCTCGTTTCCAAAAAATCACCCTAATTTCTTGGCGCCACAGAAAGAAGGCAAGCTTGGGGACATGTCGATGTTGAGGGGCCGCGTCTTAGGAGATGAGGAAGCCGCCAAATACTGGGATCAGCGAGGCGCTGAGCCGGGAGGGGGCGGGGTTAGAGAGGGGGTCTTCAGGGATGATCTAGCCTCCCGCTCGACGCAGAGGAGGGGTGCTCCTGGGCGCAAGGCGTGGGTAAAGCCTCCGCCGAAACCCCCATTGGACCTGGGCAAGGCTAAGGAACTGGAGGCGAAGAGGAACTTTTTAGCGCTCAAGGTGTGGGAGTTGGAGGTGGTTAAGGCGTTTTTTGGTGGGATGCGGTGCGGTGCAGTTTGGGTTGGTTTTTTTTTTTGGGGGGGGGAGGTGTGGTGCTACGCCGTGTGGTTCAGTTCTTCGGTTTAGTACGGTTCGGCGTTTGAGTTTTTTGGTGCGATATGGGTTTGGTTTCATTGTTCTTTTGGTGCGGTTTGGCGCGGTTTGGTTTCAGTTCTCGGGGTGGTTTGGGTTGGTTTGGTGTAATTTTGGTTTGATTTTGGTTATGTTTCGTTGCGTACCGTTTCGTTTTCGTTCCGTGTTACGCCGGCCCCGCTACCCTGCAATACGCATGCCTCCGCCTAACCCCCCCCCCCGCCTCCCCAACCTCCGCAACCTCCCTTAGGATCGTTTCGAGGGCCGGGGTGGCGCCGAAGCTTTCTGGGCGAACAAGCCAAAGAAGCAGGGCTCTTTCAGCCGTCGGAGATTGCTGGAGGCGAGGGAAGAATCGATCAAAGAAGGCCATGCCACCAAGTTTAAGGAGACAGGGCGAATAAACGTAGTTTCCGATAACTCGAGAAAACCTGTCACCCGTCGAAATAGTCTCGGGTCTAATGGTGGCGTTAGCGAGGGTAGCGGCGGCAGCGGCAGCGGCAGCCGCGGCGGCGGTGGGGGTGGGGGTGGGGCGGAAGAGGTGGAGGGGGAGGTGGGGGAGGAGGACGCCGCCGCGGGGGCGTCGGAGCCGGAGCTGGCCTCGTCGAGTCGGGTATCGTGGGAGTCGTCGTCATCTGCAAGGCGCAGACACGCTGCCACGGTGAGGAGGCGTGTAGGAGAAGGGCTGAGTTGGGGGGGGGGGGGGGGGGGGGGGCTACCTTTTGTCTTTTGGGATCGCTTGCGGGAAGAGGGGGTTCCATTGTACCGTTGTACGTGGAGCGGGAGGGGGCGGGGGGGATCGCGCCGATGCCGCTCAACACTAATTAATCAAGAGCGCGTGTGCTCGTTGGATGGGTCCTCGACGAGGACGGGAAGCCCGCAAGCTGTATTGTCTTCTTGCTATCCAAACGAAATCGGTGTGTTTTGGCCTAAAAAATATAGGTCCAGTTCTCAAAGGGCAAATAACGATTCGAAGGTTGATCCAGTCCTCTTATGCCCCGTCCTTTACCATCTAGACGACCGTTCAACGTGCATCGTTTCCCCCCACGCATGCTGGTTGAAGTAGTCGATGCTCAAGAATCGAGAACACTGTTACTACTGTATGCGCGCCCGATCCGACCGCAGCACTTTGCGCTCAATGACCCCCCCCCCTCCCTTCCGCCACCCCCGCCCCGCCCCCCCCTCCTCCTCCCTGCCCCCCCCCCCCCCCCCCCCCCCCACACACACACACGCCTCCCCCTCCCTACCTCGATTTCTCACTTCCCTCCAGCTTGAAGGAAAGGCAGCCGCGAACAAAGCTCGGAGATCGGCCGAGCCCTTGGCGGCTTCAGGTGGATCCTCGTCTCTCCGACGATCCTCCTCGGGCAACAATAATACCACCGGAGGGGGTGACGCTTCCGTTGCCTCCTCCTCGTCCTCTTCCGCTGCCACTACCTCTACTGGGTCACAGGCGAAAGCGAAAGCGCAGGGGAAGGGGCAGGGAAGCACGGTAGTAACAACGCAGGGTAAGGTTGTCGTTGGAGGCTGGGTACGGTGTGGTAGCAGTGGATCGCTATCACCCCCCCGGCCTCCGGGAGCAGGCGGGAAGCGGGGGGGGGGGGTGGTGTCGGGATGGGTGCGTCGCAGCAGCAGCTCATCCACGTCGCTTTCGCCACCAATGCCACCACGGTCAGTGGCGGAGGGAGCAACAGCGGCGGCGGCGGCGACGGCAAACAGGACTCCACCAAGGGTTTCCGCTGGGGCGACAGGTGGGGTGGGGGTGGGCGGCGCGCGGGGTTCTGCCGGACTGCGGGGGTCAGCGGGGGGGGCACTTGGTCCCGCGGGAACGCGGATTTCTCTGGATTCGATGAGGGTGGAGGTGGGCGAAGCCGCGCGAGATTCTGTAGACTCACCTGCGAGTCTCGCGAAGGCGGCGGAAGGAAGGCTTTCTATTACTGTGGGCGGTGGGAGGAGGTCTGGGGGGCACGCTCGCGTTGAGAAGACTTCGAGGGGGAGCTTGGACCGGGCAGGGGCAGGGGGGGGGGTTAGGGCGGGATCGTCCCGGTCAACAACGCCTGCTGGAAGCGGCAGGTTTTCTGAGCCGGGGGGGGGGCAGCGGTTGGATGGGGAGAGGAGGGCGGCGAGAACCACGCCGCGTGGGGCGCAGAAGGTGGATGGGTTCGTCGATTATCGCTGGCGGGGGACGGCGGAGCTGCGGCCGGTTAGCAAGGAAAGGAGTTCGTTTGGGGCGCAGACGTTACCGCAACGAGGGGGTGTGGTGTCAGACAGCCGGCCGGATGTTGCTGCCCAGAGGGCGTACCGGAGGTTGAGGTCGAGGTCGGGGTCCGTTGTGGATAATGAAGGTTTCCAGGCGAGTAAAGGCGGGATTTGTTGTGTGGGAGTGGTGGTGGTGGCGGTGGTTGGCGGTGGGGGTTGAGGGGGCGGGGGGGGCGGGGGGGCGGTGGGGTTGGTGGTGTTGATGGTGGTGGCGGTAGAGTGGTGTGGCCATGGCTATTGCTTATATTTCGAGCGCGCGTATCATATGTGTCTCGCGTTTTTTGCGTTTGGAACGCTTCGCAACTCTTGCCGTCGGTAGCCGTCGGTATCTTCGTACCACCTTTTTGAGGGGCACGGACCCCAGAGTTGTTACCACTCTAATCGCCCCCTCAGGCGGCCGTCTTGTAGTTATATATTGTAGACTCGACTCATTTGCCCGTATCCAACCAACCGTTTTGCTGACGAAAGCTGTCCTTTTGCCAAATCACGAAAAAAATTGGAAAACAAAAAACACCCTTATTGCGGCATGCTGGTGGCATTAAGTATCACCTCTATCGAGGCATGACTCCGTTGCTGCTGTCGTCGTCGTCGTCGTCGTTGTTACTGTTGTGTTGGTGTCGGTACCGATGATGTTGGCGTTGGCGTTGGCGTTTGCGTTGTGTTCGCGTTGCAGGAGGCATTAGACCAAGCGGAGCAAGAAGGCCGACGGCGGTCCTCAGGCGGCCTCGGCAGCTCCTCGAGGTCGTCCCCATCCACGCGGCAGTCTTGGCCCAACCCTCCCGTCATCGACGAGGTTGCGTCCGGCCGAGACTCCGGCGGCAAGACCAGCCTGCCGGGGGGGGGAGGGGGTAGTAGGGGAAGCTATGGTAAGGTTGGCAGGGGTGGGAGGAGCAGCGCTGGTGGGAATGGTGGGTGTGGAGAGGGGGTGGGAGGAGCGGCGCGGGATGATGATAGTGCGGCATCCGCTTACAGCCGGGCTCTCGCGAGGGTACGACACGAGACGGTCCAGGAAGGGTTGAGGCATGGGCACGCCAGGGAGAGGGAGGGGGCAGGGCGGCACGCTCAGATTGTCAGGTGAGTGCTGCTGGTACCGCGCTTGAAAGAGGAGGGGAATGGGGGGGGGGGGGGGGGGGGGGCTAAGGTGCATGCCGTGGTCAGGCCTCTTTTGCCGTTTATACATTATTTTTGGTGATGAGGAGCGCTCAGTCAAGGGACCGAACCACGGTCTCTTCTAAACCAAGGTAGCATTTTTTTTTGCTATAGGATGCATGCCGCCAATATGTGGTACCTCGAACCACACCGCTCTGTCCGGATATAGGAGCACAAGGAGCCTTTGGTGTTGACGTAACACTCAAAATGGTCCTTACGTTTTCGGACATTGAGTGGTTTGCGGGACGCCACTGCTGCCAAACAGCATATACGTTTCCGTACAGAGTGGCATCGGGATGCCCCTGCTGCCCGTGGACAACAACAAAAACGGCGGCGGATCACTCGACCCAAGCGATAAGAAGAGCCGCCTGCTCTCGCGCGACGTGACGTTTCTCGCTGCTTCTCCTCGACAGGGGCTGTTCGTCATTGTTAGCTGCGGTATCCGCGTACGTGTCGAGGGTCAGCTCCTGGTGCTGGTGGTTGCTCGCTGGTGCTGGTGTTCTGGCGTTCGTGATTTTTGTGTTTGTGTCAGGTGTAAAAATGGACCGAGCGGGGCTGTGCCTCTGTATTGTGTTGAGCGCACTTTTTTTCGTCTCAACATTTTTGAAGATACGTCGGCTGAGTTTGATCGCTGGGATAACCGACACTCGGCTTTGCAATCTGCGTGATGCAAGCAAGCTGCGCATTGCAAGCTGCGTAGTACGTCGGCTGCGCGTGGTCTACATTCCTCGTACTTTTTTTTATGATTCGCGGTGCCAGAGGAAGTGACGAGACAAAATGGTCATGCCTGGTGGTTTGTTTTTTGTTGTTGTATGTTTGTACTGGAAGGTTTTAGTTTGCGTTTCAGCCACCAACGTACTCTTAGTATCCCTGACTGGAGGGTTTTCGCCGCTCGCCCGCAAATACTACCTGTTACATTTCGATCGGCTCATTTGATTGCCGCCATCAAGTGTTGAAACGGTTTCGCGTTTCCATGTATCGACCCCTTTTTGTACCCTTCATCAAGGAATCCAAGCTCCCCCACAACAGCAGTTATCGTTCGTACGTAATAGCTTCAACAGCTGCAGGTAGCGCTTTTGTAGGAAAGCCCCACCCCCCTCTTTCATCCTAGCGTAACCCCCCCCGCGCCCCTCTCCCCCATCGCCCCGTCTCCTTCTCCAGGGATCCCGCTGGAAGTCCACTAGAAGACGACGGCAACGCCAAGACGGCCAAAAACCCAGTGTCTCTCAAGCACGCCATGTCACGTGTAAAAGACCAGAGCAGGCCTACCTCCGCTCGCCCACCGACGCCCCCAGAGGCGCTATCGTCAGCGGTACCCGCAACCGACCCCACCAATGCCGCCGCGGCTGGCAGTGGTGGGGGTGGGGGCGCCCCCGCCCTCTCTGACGCCTCTCCGGGGCACACGCTTCGTGCCGCGGGCACCTCCCGGTCCTTGTCTGCCGAAGCGTCTACCTCCGCGTTACGGGCGAGCATTGAATCTGGGATGAGTTTCGATGACGATGACGATGATCACGACGATGAGGAGGATGAGGAGGATGAGGATAGTCCCCGAAACCGCGGACGGCAGTACGATGACCGGTGGAAAGTACCCGGACACGCGGAATCGGTGCTTGCGTCGTTCGTTGAGAGGTTGGAGCACAGGGGGCATACCCTCGATGGTGATAATACGGAGGCGGGTGGGGGGGGGGGGATTGGGGGCGGTATGACTTCAGCGTCGGCTGCGCTTGCGGAGGCGCGAGCTAACCGCGGAGCCGCGATAGCTGTGCTTAGCGGCAGCGCCGCGCGGGGTGCTGCTGAGCGACCATCACGAAAAAGCCCGGTGATGGCCGACGCTGCGGCTACTCCTAGAAACAACCCGGTGGTGGTGGTGGGAAGCAGGAAAAGGAGGAGCGCTGGCGGTACCAGTGGGAGAAAAGTTGGTGTTAGGACTGGCGCTAATGGTGGTAGCGGGAGGGGGGGGAGCGGGGGAAGGAGTGGAGTGGGCAGCGGTGGCAAGGCTAGAGGCAAGGTGAAGGTTAAGGAAGCCGGGAAGAGGGAGTCTGCGGGGAAGGGGAGGGCGAGTGTGAGTCCAAAGAACCACGAGAGCTTTGTGGTCAGAGGCGGCTTGAGCAGCGGTGCCGTGGGGGGGGGTGGTAGTGGGGGTGGGAGTGCTGGGAGTGGGGGTGGTGGTGGTGGCGGCGCGTGGTCTAAATTCGGAAATATGGCGATTCAGTCCATCCAGAGAGCGGCGGAAGCCCTTGCTGGAGTGTCGAAAGATCAGAATGGGGACGAGGAATGGGCGAATCAGAGGGTGGACTCCGAGCGCACGAGGGAGGCCGCGTCGGCGTTTTTGTCTTCGAACGCGTCAAGAAGAAACCGCGTCAACGACCAAGAGTAGAACCGGCGGCGACAATAGCAGCAGCACGGGGGCATCAAAAGAAGCGGCAGAAGCAGGACCAGCAGCAAAAGCAGCAGCGGGGCAACAACACGCACGGAGAACGGGCCCGAGATCGACGAAAAGGGCGAGGAGGGAGAGGCAGAAGAAGAGGCTGCTGCCCGGCCACAGTTTTTAATGGTTTCGAAGGGGTGGGCTGCGAAGGAGGACCCCTTCGAATAGGCGGGTCGGTCACGTGCGGCGCGGGTTTAGCGTGTGGGCGTTGTGCTCTCCTGTAAGTGTATATTGTAGGTTTGATTTTTTATCCTATCCTGTTTCGTGACGTGCCGATATGTTGAGTTGCAGGCGAACGAGGTGTGAGTTGTTGACTCACCCGGTCGTTAGTTCGCTGCTGGATGGTGAATGAAGAGGGGCGGAGGGGGAGGGAGCGAGCGGGGGAGAGGGGGCTCACGCGTGTTTGCACGCGGAGTGGATTGCGGTAGTCAGACGCGCCGAGATGAACTGGAGAACAGACTTGAGGGCACACGGCGATTTGGACAAGGATGCTTTTTTGCCTTGGACAACTCGCCAATTTGGGGCAATGGAAAAACCGAGGGGCAGGGGGGGGAGGCAAAACCGTGTGCCTTACGTTTGACACGAGGAGAATTGGAGGTTTCGTTTCCTCGTCGTGCGTGATGGAGTGTAACCGCCATGGAAATTCCCTTCCGTGTTATTCATTGCGGCGCATATTGTGTGCGAATGATTGGTTTCGGCCTTTGCAAGTTTCTTGACGTTATTGATGGCCCCGTCTTTTTGTGTGCGATTGATTGGTTCATTTGAACCCGTCCCTCGTCCTCCCTCGTTGTTCCTCGTGGACTGACTGAGTTTGACGGTGTGGTTGATGGTGTACGGTCGTTGTTTATTTTCTGTTTCGTACATCCTTCCATCTGTGTGCAATTTAGAGGCAAAGGGTTAAGCTGTTGACTTTTCTTAGTATGTCTGCGCCCCTTGTGTGCCGTATTCCTAGCTTACGCCATCAATCAGTTTTGATTGATCTACTCGCGGATTAAACACTACCACGTTGGGTAAAAATATAGGAAGCGTTGGGATATTCATATGAATATCAAACGGTCCCTACATTTCAGTCCGGATTGGTATGCGCGATGATGGTGCTCGAGGAGTTCTGAAAAATATATCGAGTGTTGTTGTGATTTTGTTTTCGGGGGGGAGAGAGGAAGGGGTTTTGAGGAGGGGGGGGAGGGGGGGCATAAGGTTTCGTTTCATCGTGATGTCTTCGCAGTGTTTGCTGTCTTTTTGACACTGACTGACTCTATTATTATAGCGCTCGGGACCCAGAACTGCCTCTGTGTTTATGTATCTCAGGCGGGAGACTGGCGTGTGGTGTTTTGTCCCCGCTTGATGATGGAAATGGACCTGGTGCGAACGAACGTGTACGGTACGCGGGCAGATGATCGCCGCGCTGTTGTTGACAGTCACAAACAAATGTTTTTATTGTGAAATAACTAAAAAAGTGTCTTCTCGGTTCGCTCGGGCAAGTTTTCATTTGTGAAAGGGATAAAAAACTGTACGCTGGCGGGTGACGTTATATCATGATGCTTCACGTTCGTGTATTCCCCAGTTTACTTACCGAGGTATCTGAAACCGATTTTTTGTTGCCTGCCTGCCTGCCTGCCTGCCTGGCCCCTCGATTTGTTATGTAGCTCACAAGACACTTACGTATTCCCCCTCAGACTGTTGGAAACGATTGACTCCCATACCACGACACGACATGAATCAAGTCTTAAGACACGACAAGATTCTGATAGATCGATATGAAGGCACTACTTCATGAAGACTCTACCTGGTATATTTTTGCAGCTGGATAAGACAAGATCCTGGTAAATATATGCATAGTAGAAGATGATCGAGATGGAGTACACGCAGTACGCGGCACCACTCAATTGGCAATTAGTACACTCTTTTTTTGGAGCAGGATCAAGACGAGATCCTGGTATGCATAGTAGATCGACGGAGTACATGCACGCGTCACCATTTAAATTAAGGCACTTTTGTTTTGGACTGGGATCAAATTCTTACATGATACTGTCGTAGGATGTCAGGCACACGTTGTGCCCGACCCTTTAAATTCAGTACGAATATTACGCAGGCGTCCCCTGTGGAGTACGGGAAAAATCTTGTCCCTGCTATTATTTTTATTGTTAATAATATCGAGGATGCTGTATCGAATCCTCTCGAGTGCATATTCCACCAAAATAGATTAATATGGTGAGTGCCCATCTGTATGGATTTTTCCTTGCGTAAAAAAATGACTTTAACTAGCGGAAAGCGCGAGAGCGAGTTGTTGGCGAAATTCGATGAAAACGACGAACATAAAAAGCTGAAAAGTGCGAATGCTGAACCCTATTCGACACGAAAACGCGGTGCGTGTACCGCGGGGCAAAACGGACGACACCGGTGGGCACGGCTTGCCCAGAATGTCGCTGAAGGTGAAAAAATGCTCTTACGTGCGAGAAGAGCAAAAACTGATGATAACAAAACAAGTACAACAACTAACTGAACAAAAAACAAAACAAACCAAAAATACCAAAACAAACTGGTTTGCTCGTGTCTCGTGCAAGCGCTCTCCCCTCTCCTAAAAAAAATATGCCAGGTACCGGGTACCTGTTTTTGGCTCCCAAGTACCTTTTTAGGCCACTCCTCAAATTTTTTTTTGTTTGAAAATTCCAGAGAGATCCATCCGTGCCTTTATCCGACCTTGCATATCAGCGCCTACTACCAGGTAGGGAACAGCACGGGAACGAACGTGTATTATAAAAAATGAAAATACACTCCAGCTGCTGTGAGATCGAATATTTTGTCGAAACTCATCTTTGCAAGCTGTGTGTGATACTCCGATCGCGCGTATTACGGGTTGTGTGTCCTCATTAAGGACATAGGTCGGCGACTCCCCTTGCAACTACGGTGTAGTCTATCAGGGTCAATAGGGTGATGTTACGAGTAGTCAGTCTGCACGCGGAAACCATACACCCGTTTCTGAGGGGGACAAAATCTGACAGCCGTGGAAGGAAATGCATCCGTTTATCAAGTGAATCCTGTTATAAGGCTTAGTTTGGGTACGCTATCGGTGAACCTTTTGCAAGTGGTCAAACGGACCACTAATACCTTAACAAATGGCGTCGTCGACAGACCATGGGTTTTTTGGGTCGTGGGTTCAAATCCCACATACATCACATGGGTTTTTTGGGTCGTGGGTTCAAATCCCACATACATCCATCCACCAACATAAACTTTTTCAGACTTTCCCCATGTCGAACTTGAAAACACTCTCCCCGGTATCCCCAGGAAATGAAACGGCTTGGATATTGACAGGTCCGCCCGTATATCTGGCCGACCTGCTATCCCCGCCGTTTCAGGGGGGCGAGTGTTATAAGGCTTAGTTTGGGTAAGCTATTGGTCAACCTTTTGCAAGTGGTCAAACGGACTAATACCCCACTAATACCTTAACAATCCTGTAAGTCGAATAACCGGTGAGGGGAGGGCGGAGTTTTGAAGAACGTGGGGGCCTGGTTTTGATCGAAAGGGAGCGGGGGGCGGGGGGGGGGGGGGGGGGGGGGGGGGCGGGGCAGCTCAATTTGTGCGTGGAAACTATGGATCCTTCAAATGGATAAATCTGACGGTTTTGGAAAGAATGCACCAGCTCATCATGGGGGGGGGGGGGCGGGGCAGCTCAATCTGTGCGTGGAAACGTGTATTATAAAATATTTTAGTTGTTGGCGCTGCATTGCAGTATTTTACTATACAAAAATAAGGTAATGTTTCATGACCAACGCCCGAATGGGTAGGGTGGACCGTAACTGGACCAAGTTCGGCGGAAGCCCATCTCCCATGGCCAGGGGTTTTGTTAGTGGGTGAGCTTGCGCAAGTCCCACACTACCCGGAAAGATGACGTTCCGGGTGGCTATCTCCACCGAACCTGACCCTCAGGGGACAGGTCGGGTCGACATACACACGCATCCGTATACAACGGCAGCTTGCGCTGCCGGGGTTGTAACGAAGACCACTGATAGGGACAGCTTACGCTGTACCTACAATGGGACCCGAAGGGTGCGCCAGCTAGCGTTGGGCTGCGAAAGCAACTGAGTTAAATCGACACACGACGCGTATGAAAATACGTGGAAGTGTGGTGAGCTAAAGCTTTATTTTTCCCTATCCGCCGGAGGATAAAAAAAAAAAAAAGTTTCATAAAATTGAGCCGGTCGCCCCGGTGGTCTAATGATTAACCTCGAATACTACATTCTAGCGCGTTGGTTCTTGAGTTCGATTCCCACCGTGGTGAGATATTTGACTTTATTTATAAAAATGCCAAAAAGGAAAAATGATCAACTAGTCTACTTGTAACACTGCTGAGAGCGCCTAGCAGCGTGAGTGAGTGAGTAGTAGGTACAATAATTCGACGCGAGTCGACGAGGGAAGAAAAAACTAAATGCTGAACTCTTCTCGCAATAAAAAATGAAGGCGCGTACCGCCGTAGTGGGGAGGGGGGGAAGAGGGCCCACTTTGTGACCCCGGATCTAAGTTAATACTGGGAGGGAGAGGGCGAGAGTAGTGCGAGGATAATAGATGGGATGAAAAAAAAAAAAGTGTACGCGCGCGAAAATTGAGCCAAACTTCCCCACGAAAATCTCCCAGCCGGGCCGCGTACTGTTATTATTATAAAAATTAAAAAACACTCCAGCTGTGAGATCGAATATTTCGATATAGAGCCCCATCCGGAAGTCGTCGCAATTATTGAGGCGCTAGACATATTTTCTAGCTTTTTCATCGGACCTCGCTGGGCATCCCTTAAACGGCTTTTTCTACGAGTGTGTTCCATCACAGGAATGTATTAAATGACCGTACGTATAGACAGCTGTGATTCGAGTGGAGTCAGGGATCGCATGCAACGGAGCTTGACGAGAGTAAGGGGGTGAAAGTGAGGAGTTACAGGAACGGCGATAGGAAAAGGAAACGGACAAAAGAGGGTCAACTACGATTAACAGTTTGTGCCACAAGACGGAAAACCAACGCGGGGCATTAGACTTCATACGGACGAGGCACTGATATTGAGGTGGGGGAAATCAGCTGTGAAAGAAAGATTTCAGCAGTCAGCTATTATTGCATATTGTCCCATAGACGATTGTGAGACAAACACGACAAGACCGTGGGATAGGTATTACCACAGCACCTCTCGTTGATGGCCTGCGAGTCCTGACTGGCGTTAATTGTCTGTTTCGGAAGCGCAACGGACATACTGCTGTACAAGCGTCGGAGGCCACGGGTAGCGTACTGTTGTACGAGCCGCGACCAATGCACGAGCCTAGGCGAACGACGTTGGAAGGACCTTTGGGTAGGACACCAAACGCCGTTGGGCGGACCTCTTGGGAGGGGCATCACATCGACGAGGTTTTCCGGCTGGATTAGACTTTCCGCAAAGGGAGGCAACTCGGAACGACGATCCGGAAAGTCAGGGAAGGGTTACTATACGAGGACCTTAGGAAAAGGACATCCCGCAGGGGGAGGAAGAGGGGATCGAAGTTATACTCACCATTGTCGCGGAAAAGCATAAGGGTGTTTAACGCTCACCGTATAGAGAGTGGGTCAGGGTTGCGAAAGTGTGGGCACCCTCGCAGACGCGAGGGTGCCCATAATGTCAGGAGAAGGCAACCGCCAAGGACAAACTATTAGAGGGGAGGGGGAAGGTACACCAGTACCTATGCGTCCAGAGAATGTTAGAGTGTCTGCAAGCACGGCTACGGAAGCTCAAAGGGGAATGGGCCTTCAAGAGCGGGAGGAGAACGATGCGTTACCGGCCAACGTACGGGGTCCGTCGGGGGAACTACTGTCAGCAGGGCGAGGGCGATGGAGGACCTTACCATCGTGGCTAGCAGGACGATCACACAGGTTAGGCGGAGTACAGGGCCATTCCCCCCCTATGGCGACGCCGGCGGATACCCGGACCCAACAGAGACCGGTCAACCACACCATAGAAACTGCAGCACAACCAGCAACTACGGCAACAGCCCAATCACTATGCCCATTGCCAGCGGGGCGAGGACGGGGGAGGACCCTCCCGGCATGGATGCAGTCTAGGGTCACGGGAGCAATCCCCGAACCGGGAGGGTTACAACAACAGACAGCAAACGGGGAGGAGTCGGAAACCGGTTGTCTCGGGCAGCAAGGAAGAAGAACCATAGCAGGGGCCACAGATTTTACAGCGGGTGCGTCGACAAGTGCATTACCGGCGATAGTGCCACTGCCGGTAGGGGACGTAGAGCAGACGACGGCCCCGGCATGGACACGAGCCCTGACAGGGGGGTTAGCCCTTGCAGGAGGGGTCCTTCGGCATCAAATGCCGAGTGGGGCTCAACAGGAGGAGAACCAGACGCCTACGGTAGAAGGGAGATGTACGACGGAGGGACGGCTGGCGACGGAGCGCGCGAGACGGACGACTCTCCCGGTAAGGGCTAACACAGAGACAAGAGTACCAGGTGTTACACCAGGAGGGGTTCAGCAGCCTTCGTCACGCCGACCGATGGCGACGAGTGATAGGAACGTTGCCCCGTCTCCCCACACCAACGGAGCTCAGCAGAATAGGGCAGCATCAGGCGATCGACCCTCGCTTCGACCGACGTTGCGGCGGAGGCGTCGTTCTCCATCGCCAGCTGCGGTGGACCGAGCGATGGTGCCACGGCCGATGGGGCGTGGGAGGTGGACGACTACTCCGGCATGGATGCACGCGAGGACGATAGGGGGGTTGCAGCATCAAGCGTCGAGTGGAGTGCAGCAAGAGAGGGAGCGGGCGTCCGCGACAGTAGGAAGGTGTCCATCGCAGGTCCCACCGCTGGTGGAACGCGAGAGTATATGTGCAGCGACACAAGGTCCCGGTGTCGTATCAAGCGGGCCCCAGCAATTGACGTCGCGTCGGTCGCTGCCAATGACGGGTGGGAACGCTCCCCCATCGCACTGCATCATTGGGAATCGGAGGAGTAGGGCAGCATCATGTGATCGGCCCTCGCCACGACCGACAACGCGGCCGAGGCACCGCTCGCCATCGCGCTGTAGAGGGAATATCATAAATACTCCGGCTTCGCTCCTACCAGGAATCTTAGGGCGCCGGCAGCGGTCCATCTCCCCTCCCACAGGAACACCGGTGCGCCCGCACCAGCGGCTTCGGTTCACTTTTACCGAAAACACACAGAACCAGAGAGCCTTGGTGCCTCGCAGAGACAATCTAGCCGTCCAAGGCCGTAACCCGCGCCCATCCGAGAATATGCCTACCCTTTCCGAGATTATAGCCAATGCCCGAGCGTGGAGCAACAGAGCAGAGGCAAGAGGGGCCGGTGCGCAGTTGGTATCAGGCCCCCAAGTAGTAAATGAGCTTGGTGGGAGACATTGCCATCCTAGCACTTGTCAAAGTGCTGGGAGAGAGGCTACACGGAGACAGAGCCCTTCGCCAATGGAGGTGGAAGGTGCGCACATCCATATTTCGCAATGTAGGACACGGCGTCGCCGTCATACTTGTGTCACCGGAGGCGTTGGGTTGGGTAGGAGGAGGAGTTTGATCCCTTCCCGTGTCAGGAGAGGTCGAGGAGGCGAGGTAGCGCCCACGGAAAACAGAAGGACGAGCAATGGACCCTCCCACTCCTCTCTGTTATTGAATGAAGCAGTTCCCGCACCTCAAAATGTCCGTCGTGCAGCCGGAAACTCCGCCCAGCCGAGGATTCTATGCGGGTCCACACCTGAGAGGACCCAGCAGAGATATCAGGCTTTCCCTTCCAGCGACAGTGTCCATAGTATGCCATCGGACACGGCACTAAGGTTTCGTGACTCGAGTTTCTGTTCCCAGGATGCACGTGGTGGAGCGAACATCTTTGTTCGGGGGGGTCTTTCAGGGGCGGGAACATCTACGAGGACTAGTAGGAGAGCAAACAATCCCCCCCCCATGCCACCGGGCGCGACACCGGGCTCTCGGGACTCAAGTCACAGGTATCAAGAAGCTCGATGCGCTATAAGTATTTCCTTCCGGAGGGGGGATACTAGAGAGCCTCCGCCTACGCGCAGTCAGCAGGGGTGCCACGCGACCTTCACAGGCGGCGGCAATCAGAGTGAGGTCATGTCTCCCCACCCTCGGCCATTAGGCACAGCACCGACCTTCCGGCACTCCAGAGCGACGCCTCAAGACGCTCGTCTTGCCGGCGGAAGCCCTGTCGGCATGAGGCCCTTGCGGGGCCAAACAATTCTTAGCAGTCCGCAGGAGTGTCGGATGACGCTCGGCGGTGGCGGAGCTCATGATGGAATAGGGTCTGGATCTTCTCCTCCGCTACCACCGGGCGCGACAGCAGGTTCCCGGGTCTCAAGAACGCCCCCCCCCGCCCCCGACGAGAGAGAAACATGTGGGGGGCGACGTCAAGAAAGCATCGATCAGATGGAAGTTGACCCTGTTCAAGGGAGTACACCGCGAGAGGATAATCCGTCCCGTAGGGAGAGACGTAGGGCAGGAGCGGGAAGAGGTGACCGCCAACCCAACAGTGGTAACACACCGGAAAGAGGTGCCGACGGGGCAACGCCGCGACTAGGATTGTCCACATCTCCGGGAACGGCCGCAGGTGAAAGGCGACGGGCCACGAACAGTACACCGGCGGAGGGCCTCATCTCCTCCAGGACGAGGGCGCGCACCCGTTTAGCTGCTACCATCAGCGCGCGATCATCGGACGGGGGAAGGGGGAGGCAGCTTCTCACTGGGCTATTCCGCGGAGTGTCGCCTCACCAGCCAACGATAGCACAGATGGAGTCATCGGCAACACACTCCCAACCAGCACAGTCGTTGTCGGAACAACCTCCGGACACGCCTGGTGCATCACAGCCGCCGACAACGGAATTGGTACCACCCCTAACTACACCACTTACACTTGAGGATTCTAGCACACCCGTCATAGAAAGTGCGCCGCTAACGGGAGATCCACCGTTTCCACTTGGGGGTTCAAGCACACCTGTCATAGAAGGTGCGCCGCTAATAGGAGAGACGCCACCCCAGACATCAGGTTCTGCACAGGCACCAATCTTCGAGTCACGCCCACCTCAGCCTGCATCAAGGGGGGAGTCTCAATCGTCGACACACCCCTTCCCTAGCGATATCGGTGCTCGCCTCGACCCCTCCGACGACACCGCAACTGCCGTTGGCTACCTCTCCATCTTCCAGGCCACCCACAACGTCATCGCCAAGTCCGTCACCGTCATTGTCGCCGCCGCCGCAGCTGCCCACAACTGGCCATTCCTCGACGGCGACACCTATCTTGACATCGAGTGTGGTCCCTGCGCTCGAAACGCCATCGCAGACAGTGGTCAGGACGGCAGAGGCAGCATCGCCAAGGCCGTCACGGACGACGCCTACACGGACGGCGGAGGGAAGGGGTTCGGCACCCGTACCGATGCCCGAACGACCTCCTTCTCCGCCACGGACACCATCGCCGACGATTACAGAAAACCAGCTCCGGGAGGAACCCCCGGAAAGCTGCTGTGTATGCTATGAGGCATTGTCCTCTCCTTTGGTATATTTAGAGAGCTGCTCCCATCGATTGCACCTTCCGTGCTACGCTGCACTCCGAGTCAGAACGGAGGCCGATCTACGGTGTCCGGCATGTCGGGCGACCGTAACAGTCAACGAGGCCGACGGGATGGCGCTCCGCCAGCACAGCAATGAGGTCATGGTGGAGGTGTTGACGGTTGCGCGGCAAGATATGCCAGCTGACGGGGAAGCAAGGCTGACAACAAGGGCCGCAAGAGAAGGCAGGAGGCGGCGAGCGATATGCAGCGTTTGTCATGGTTTGGTTGAGGAGACTAATTGCGTACAAGTGTCCTGTTCGTGCGACGCACACCGCCGTTGTGCTTTAGGCTTTTGCGAGGACGCAATCCCCCGGGCTAGGACTTTCGGAGGGGTACACCTAGTCACGTGCCCGAACCCGGCTCTGCACGAGGAGCATCAAGAGGTCGATCTACACCCCCTCCTCCAACAGATTCGGGCCCTTGGCAGGTCGGTGGACACGACGGAAGAACACGAGATCAGAGCCAGAGTAACTGCAGCTGAGCAGCGCCTCCGGAGAAGAGCGCACATTACCCCGGAAGTGGTGGACTTATCGCGGAATCTCGCAGAGCGAGATGAGGAGGACCACCACGGAGAATGGCGGGGCACGATCCCCCAGCAACATGTGCAAGCGCCGTGCGGGGTCTGTGGCAGGCACTTGGAGGATGACCAGAGGTTCGCTTTTGGTGGCTGGCTCGTCCACAGGAGGTGTGCCGTTGAAAGCGCAGCAGGAGCAGACGGCAGGGGGGACGACCGATTTGGGGTAGCTATCCGAGACGGGACAGGAGTGTCGCGTCGGAGAACGTTCCGACTCACGGCAATAGTGCCCAGAATCCATATGAGATACGACCGTACGACCCCGGATGGCGCTCACCAACAACGACAGTTGGAGATATTGTGGCGATCACTAACCTCGGGTGTAGAGGAGGCCGCGAGTCAGGGTGAAGGGGGTCAAGACGTTGAAGGGGGATTGGAGGAGTCCGAGGAATTTTGGTGCACGTACTGCGGTTGGCCTCTCGATAACTCTAGTGGGGAGTCGGGGGAAGACGACGCTCGAGTACCCGTTCCGTGCGCCCATGGAGGCTTTGTGCACACCCGCTGTATGCTGGACCGCGCGGAAAACCTCGCGAGAGGACTTGAGGATCCTAGGCCCTGCGTCGCGTGTCGCTCGGCGTGGCCGGGAGGAAGCCGACCTCCCCATCCGGCGGAGCTGGCAAGAGGGATATCCATGGACGGTCATGAGGGAAGGTGGGGGGCGGTGAGAGGTGCCCTGCAGTTCGCCACCCGCGTTCAGCGGCACATATCCGAACTGGAGTCAGCCAACTATGTGACGACTGGCATTTACGGTACGTTCGAGCTCATGTTACATGCACACGGAAGGAGCTCAACCTCCTCGTTCTTGCTATGCTCCCTATTTTGCGATGCGCTGGACCTGCCTCAAGGGGCATACCTTGATTTTCCCCGACCGAGGGAATGGGAAATGGCGGCAGGCCGATACCGTACGCTGTTCACTGCGTACGCCATCCATCCGCAGGATATCCTACTCCGACTTCAAAATCAAAGACTCTACATCGCACCTCACGTCCTACAATATCTAGTAGGTCTCGACGCCGAATGCGAAGAGCAACTAACGAGGTGGACGCTCGGGGTCCGAAGCGCGCTGGAAGCGGGTGATGCTCTTCCTTCCTTCTCAACAGCGATGGCAGCGACACCGGAGAGAACGGACCGGCCGCCGGAGAACGACCCTTTACACACGGGACCAACTGAACAAGGAGGCGCTGGTAGAAGTGCAGCAGAGAGGCGTCATGCCACGGGAAGCAGGGGTGCATCTCCCTGCGCCTACTGCGGGCGGGCACTAGAGGAGCCTACTGGGGATTCGGCGGTGGACTCTTTATGGGCAGTTATTCCGTGTCCCCACGGAGAACAAGTACATGCCCGCTGCATGCTAGACCGTGCGGAATGCCTCGCGAGTGGGCATACAGACCCACAACCATGCGTCGCGTGTCGCTCGGAATGGCCGGCAAGAAATCGGCCTCTTCATCCGGCTGAGCTGGCTGAGGACCTTCCAAGGCCACGCCCGGGGGGAAGGTGGCCGGCAGTAGCGGGAGCCCTGCAGTTCGCTGAGCTCTTGGAGGAGGACGGTCCCCGGTTGGACCCAGCTAGTTACGTCACGACTGGTTCCCACGATACTTTTGAGGGGATGGTGAGGACCCACGGGCGTAGCCCAACCTCCTCGTTCCTGTTGTGCACCCTGTTCGCAGATGCTCTTGGCCTGCCCCAAGGCGCCTACCTTGACTTCCCCCGACCGAGAGAATGGAGAGCGGCAGCCGGTCACTACCGCGAGATCTTCGCCGCGTACGGCATCCGCCCACAGAATACTGTACTCCGACTCCCGAACCGAAGGATCTACATCCTGCCTCATGTCCAAGAGTTCTTGGCGGGCCTCGACTCGACGTGGGAGGACCGCCTAACGAGGTGGACCCTCGGGGTGCGAAATGCGTTAGAAGAGGGGGAGGCGCTTCCTCCGTTCCCGACGGCAGCGTGGACCGTCGGGTCCCAAAACGGGTTTGAGGCAGGGTACGAGCTGCCTCCCTCCCCGACGGCAGCGGACGTAACATCGGAAGGAACAGACCCGGTGCTGGAGAGTGACTCATTAGCAGTGGGAGTAACACAACCGGAAGGAGCAGCCCCGGCGTCAGAAGGTGATTGGAGGGTAAGGGGGCAGGCCGAGCCAGGAGGCGCCGCTTCTTATGCAACCGTGGAGAACACCCTCATGGCCGAACAAGAGGATGTCACGGCGGCGGGACCCTTGCCCCCCCCCCTGAGTCAGCCCAGCGCCACCCCAGCGGCGGTGAGGGGCACGGCTGAAGGAACGGGCCCGGCACGGGAGAGCGACCCTTCAGCAGCGGGCGTGGCACCACCGGATGGTGCAACTCTAGCGTTAGAAGGTGACCCGGGGGGGAGGGAGCAGACGGATCCAGGAGGTGCTGTACCTGTTACCACGAGAAACTCCCGAACTGCCGAAAACAGGGAGGCGATGGCGCCGGGACACTCGCGCGCGCCCCCATCACAGCCCAGCGACACCCCAGCAACATCGAGAGCGACTGCGTCTATTTCCACTGGTGCAGTGGAGGGTGGGAGAAGCACAAGAGGCAGACGAGGTCGACCGCGCGGATCCGGAAGAGGAACACGAGCGACGAGAACTGGGAGAGGAGGCACCACGAACCGGGGGCGAATCCCTCGACATGGAAACGGCGAGGTTCCCTCGGCCCCTGCCGAAGGAAGGGTTGGCGGTGGAGAGAGAGAAGGCGGGGACGGAGGAGGAGGGTCAGCACCAGGGAGCGTAACGCATCTTCGCGCTTTCATTGCAGACGACCACAGCGGTACGAGCTGTGGGGGCTGTAGATCAACTATTGCTCGGGGACACCGAGTGGTGGGGTTGCCCTGTGGACGTCAACATGCAATGCATGCGCGGTGCGTGGTGAATGCGGTCAGACGAGGTGGGGCGCAGGCGTCGTTTCTCTGCGGAGCAAGGGGATGCACAGTCCGCCATGGAAGACGAGAAGCAATAGAAGCAGCAGTCCAGGCCGACCCTGGACTACGCGTGACGGCAGCGGGACTCGGGGGGAGACCTGACGATGGCGAGGAAGAGCGCCGGGATGGCCTCTGCTATCCGTGGGACCAAAACACATTGGGAATTGCGGGACCGCTCGATGATGTCTCCCTTGAGGACCTCCAACAACGCTTCGCCACTGTTGTCAAAGTGCAGCCGAGGCTGGCTACTGCCCACGCCAAGCTTATCACCCATGTGCTTGGCCTCCTCAATCACGCCTTGGGAGAGCACCGTCAATCCACACAATCGGAGACACCGCAATCACTGCTGAGGTCAATCAAGTTGTGGTACATCCTCCCAGCTCTACTACACTCGCAGGATGGCCGAATGAAACGGCGTGAGAGGTTTGCGTCTGCCGAACGCGGTGACCTCACCCTCTTGCTCCCGTGGTTAATGGAGTACACCCGTCGAACATCTATGAGGCAAATCGGTCAAGCCCGAGAAGAGACGGACGCTGATATGTTTAAGAGGGCATCATCAGCATGCCGCCATCGAGGGGGGGTGACTGTGGCAGCACGCAGCCTTCTCGCGGAACCGCGCGCGCCGGGGAACGACGAAACGTGGGAGCGCGTAAAAGCAAAGTTCCCGGAGGAGGACCAGGCCTGCGTCTCCGAAGCTGCAGCAGCAGCGGTGGCAACAAGTTCCACCGATCAGGAGGAAGGGAGTGTACCCAACTGGCGCCCGGAGGAAGAGTTCGACCCACAGGTGGCCCTCGAGGTAATCAATTCTCGCAACGCCTTATCAGGCGCGGGAAGCGACGGTCTGCGATTCTCGCACTTACAGTCAATAATCAGGACTGGTTTTGGGCGCGAAAAATTCGGAGCTGGCATCGAAGCCTTCTGGAGAAGAATTATCGATGATCCAAACGCCTTCCCGCCTGAATTCTGGCAGCTCTTCTTGCAATCCAACCTCACTGCCCTGGGTGAAAAATGCCGCCCCGTGTGCGTGGGGATGACGTGGAGGCGGCTTATTGCGGCCGGAACCATGCGGCAGTGGCGACCACGGCTGGAGGAGGCCAACCGTGAAGCGAGACAGTTTGGAGTCGGAGTACGAGGGGGGGTGGAACAGGTAGCGCTACGCGCAAGAATACATCACGAGGCAAACAACTGGCTGATCCTCACCGATTGCTCCAACGCATTCAACACAGTGAAGCGGACTGCTATGCTAGCGGAGGCAGCCACTTGCGTACCGGCGCTTACACCGTTCGTGGCAAAATGTTACGGCGAGATGTCTGCGCCCGTGTTTTTTCAGATGGAATCGGGAGAAAGGCGGAAGATCGACTGCTCCAGCGGGGTACAACAAGGTGATGCTATGGGGCCAGCGTTGTTCTGCATGCCGCTCCTGCCGGTGCTGAAGCGGACACGGGAGGAGTTCGAGCCAAGAGGTGTAGAGGCATTCGCCTACCTAGATGATATTAGCATCGGAATGATGGAAATCACACCCGATACTGTGGAAGTGGTACCCTTTCTCCAGCGTGAGCTGTCCAACATCGGAATTGCGATCAACCCGAGCAAAACGGTTGCCCTGCCCCCAAAGGGGCACGTACCTACGCCGGAACAAATCGCCCTTCTTGAAGGCATTGGCGTCAGCATCGCTGAACGTGGTGGGGTTCAGGTGGTGGGGGTGCCCATCGGCACAGATGAGTACGTGAGGGAGAGCGCAATGGAGATAGTCCGAAACGGGGGAGCGGAGCAACTTGCGCGGATGTTGTCGCGCATGCCGGACAAGCAATCAGCCAATCTGATTGCCACCGGCTCCATGGTTCAACGGACCTCCTACCTTGAACGCGTGATGGACCCAGAACTATCGCTGGCTGCATGCAAAAAAGCAGATGGCAACGCCTTGTGGATGTTGGAGAAATTGCTCGATCTCCCGGGGGCAGCAGAAGAATCATCGTTCTTCGTGGACGGGTGCCCGACAAACATGTTGACCCTGCAACCCCATCAACAGGCGCAGGCGAGCCTGTCCACGGGGGCCGGAGGGTTTGGGCTGTCGTCGGCTGAAGCCCGGAGGATGTCAGCATCCGTTGGGAGCTTGGTGGCGACGGTGCCAGAGGTGCTTGCTGATCTATCCGGCGCAATAGGGAACAAAGTCCGGAGGGAGCTGCCCGATTCTGACCTCGTGCGACGCATCTGGAACAGCATCAGGGACCTGCGCGATGTGCATGGGGTTTCAGAGGAGGCCATGGCGAACATCGTACCGGAAAGCTGGCGAGACAGAGCATTCCGAGCAGGAGGACAAGGGGCCTCAGGGCGATCAATTACAGACGCGTTGCCTGCACACGACGCCGAAACTATCAGCTCCAGTAAAGCGCAGCATAGACTGGGTAAACTGGTAAACCGAGTACGTTATGAGAGGTACGTCTCTTCGCTGGACCAGCTCCCCGAGACGAGGCCCCAGCGAGACACAAGCGAATCTCAAGGCGAGAAGGAGACACGAGACTTGGCCAGGGCCCGGCAACGGAGTCAATCGGGATCAGGGGCTACCGCCTTCCTAAGGGCGAGACCTGTAGACTCAGCTAGAACCATCCCTGCATCAGAGTTCGTGACTGCGGGGAAGAGATTTCTGGGGATAGAAGAATTCCTCGCGGCGAGATGCCCATGCTGCGGTGAAGCGGAGGTTAATACGCGGCATGCGCGATTGTGTCATCGAGCGGGCGCGCAAGTGAACCAGCACCAACCCCTCGTGCACGCGCTCTCCCGCACCCTTAAGAGCATGTCCGTCCGCCACCAGGTGGAAAGCGGAGCCCCGTTCCACGCAGACAGGGATTTGCGAATGGACATCGTGATTGAGGCAGGTGGACTAAGAGATGCTACGGCACCGGAGTATCGCGACAAGTCGATACTCCTCGACGTGACGTATGCGGACCCACAAGCAGGGGTCCACATGCGGGCAGGAAGCGCGGATCGAAACGGATCAGCGGCTTCCACTTCCGAGGCGCGCAAGCGCAACCACTACGCTCGTCCGGGACAGGTGTCCTTCGACGAACGCAGCTACAAACTCGCCACCCTCGCGGTGGAAAGCTTTGGGCGCCTCGGTAAAGAAGGCAGCGACCTGATAGATCAGGTAGCGGCAAGCATCGTTGGAGGGACGGACGCATCGTCCCTAGCGCGGAAAGGCGTGTGCAAGGAGCGACTATTCCAAATCATCTCTGTGACCACTCAGGTCGCGATTTCGCGCAGAGTTCATCGATATAGACTATTTCTGAGGGATCGTCAGGCCGCGAGGGGAAGGGAGGAAGAATCGGGAGGACTAAGGCCACTGGCCTGGGGTGGCAATGTTGATGAGGATTAAGGTAGACTCCCAGCTGTAACATACCAGGTATATATAGGGAAAGGGAATAGTAGATAAAAGGAGAAGATGTGGGGAAAGGAAATGGGCGAATGGAATGGTTGGCGGAAGATACCACTGCATTATGGTGCGATCATTCGACTTCATATTAGGTGCTACTGCTGCCTTAAGGAAGGATACTCGATTTATATCGGAAAGGCATCTACGCTATATTGTCGGAGGGCAAAAATAATAATAATAATAATATTTTGTCGAAACTCATTTTTGCAAGCTGTGTGATACTCCGATCGCGCATATTACGGGCTGTGTGTCCTCATTATTAAGGATATATCAGTTAGGTACTCGTATTATCATTATTATATTATTAGACTATACGTAGAATACGAGCACACAACGAGAAGCGAGAGGGGAACATCGCTTTTTTTTTGTGGAGCGTTTGAAACGTGATGACGCTCGATCGCGCTTCTTTCTTGTGCCTGTATACTATGCTTGCACCCTCGCACGCTTATACTTACTTGCTGCGTGTTATACACACAGATCAGATAGATCCCCAATAATACTGCCCAGTACTAATAATCGTTATATAGATATTTCGGGGCTGATAGGCCCCTGAATTGTATAATATGATCTGCACAATGTAGGTACTAATAATAGTAGTAGGTAATGATTGCCGGGTGAGGTCATCCATATATACGATACGGCTCTTGCACACATGCCCACACGTTTTCCGCTTGGGATCTGTGCGATAAGAAGGGCTCTTCTTGCACTATTATTGCTGTGAGTGTACTTGTCAAATTTCACAACGGCAACTAAATGCTATGTTACTAATATGCGCTTCAGGTAAAACCGAGATCGTGATCTCTTCAAATTGCATTACGATTGCGTGCTAGCGTACTTGCACGTTGCTCGCATGCTTGCATCCTACCTGCTACGTGCTTTGGATGCTTGTGAGGCATGCCTTTCACACCACAACAAGCGCATTAATTCGCGGAATATATCCAACTCTCCCGCTATCGAGCAACGGGGACTTGACCATCTGCTGCGTTGCTTTGAACTGAGCTGTGCTGTGGCTGTCAATTCGTCGCTATGTCGCTACTATCTATGGTGATGATCATCCGTGGCCGACTGACGAACAGCGACCAGCGGTCTTGCAGCCAACGGACTACACGATTAACGGCTACGGATACACCCAACAGCCCACTGAACCGCCCAGCTTGATCGCCAAATAAAAAATTCCGCCGCATAAACGAAACGCAACAAGAACGATCAATAAAACGCATGAAACGCCTGCGAAGAGCATCCCACCGCACAATGAAGTCGGGCCGACAAGAGACATGCACACGACAGCAGCAGTGGCTGTTGTGCTACAGCTTATCTGCTATACATACGAACACCAACTGGGTGCAAGCAGAGCTGCCTTCTCTCGCGGCGCCCAGGGCGTGCGTTGCAGGGCGCACCTGAAGCACAGGTCTTCGCGCTGCAGCGCCCGTGTTAACATTGGGCGTGTTCTAGTTGCAACGACCTCGGGAGTCTGAAAGCAAGCGTGATCATTCGTGATCATGTCTACGCGATGGGCGACGAGCATGCCAGCCCTTCCCCTCTCGGCATCGGCTACTGACTTCCCCATGGTGCCGGGCATACGGCGCGGTCACGGCCCATACGTGAAGGCGAGTTGCCCCATTGGTCTTGCTTGCGGGAGTCCACTCTGAGCGTCGCGCCTCTTTAGGGTGTGTGATACCTGATCCTGGTATAATAGCTATTAACAACTGAGTCGGTTTGTGAAAGTTATTTCGTTATTTCCCTCTCGGGTAAAAAATACTGGTACAACAGAACAAGGAGTAGAGGAGGTTTTGTTTCCCCCCTGCAATGCAACCGTCCGTTCCGCGACGGTTGGATACGTACGAGTCCGATCTCGGGGGCTTTTGATCGACGTGGGGCCGCCGTCTGCTGTTCCGCGTGTCACACAGCGTTTTCGACGACATCCGCACATCCGAACACACTGCTTGCTATTGTTGCCGTTGTTAAACATGAACCAGATACCAGGGGTATGTACATGCGCATTTCTCTGCGATTACCAGTATGTACGTGCTCGTCGCACATGTTTTGAGACGATCTTTTTTTCGGAATGTCTGCCTTTTCCATCGTCCCGGGTGCTATACAAGGACCAAGAGTAAACATCGTAGTCTACGTACCTTTATACCCGGAAACTTAAATTTCATCTCCTAACATTATGCTATTAATAGTCTAACTCCAAGTGTTATGTCCCTATTTCGGGAGTGCGGTGCTATTAATACAAGGGGTAATAAGGGTCTGTTGTATTGTGCCTCATTTGACGCGACTCGACAACGTAATTACGCTAACCAGATGCTTCAAGGAGCGCGCCCAGGCTCTTCCGGGATGATCCGACCCTCCCAATCCCAGCCCATCTTGCGCGGGTACGGGGAGGGGACCCGCCCGGGCACCGCCGGTTCGAGCGTGCCGGGCAAGTGGGAAGGGAGCTGCATTCCGGACTACATCACCAAAGAGAAGCAGGTGCTCCGTTTCTTCGCGTATTTTCAAGAGCCCGTTCATGAGGGTGGGAGCATGGATGCTACGGGGTTCCGCGTGCGGAAGTTCAGCATCATGTGAGCTTGAAATAGAGCACGGGAAGGGGGGCGCATACTACAGTGTAGCTTATTACTGGGGGGGGTGTCTCGAATCGAGAGCACTCCCTTTCGAAGGGCACTTCCTACCCTAAACGGGCGCCCCCTTTGTAATACACGGGGGGGGAGGGGGGTCCCCGCCTTAGGCCCATAATACCGACGGAAACGCGGTACGAAACCTGGTATAAAATTACGGACGAAAAAACGCTTCACGCCCCATTTTGTGTATTTTTGTTTTACCGCACCCCCCCCCCCGAGGCAACACGAGGTGTTTACAAAGACTTTGCTTTGGCTCCGTACGCAGCGCAGGCGTTCTTTAAACAATTTCCACTGATCGTACGAAACAATGCACCCCTCTCTTCGCTCTGTACTTCCCTCCACACACACTCCCCCCCTCCCCCCTTCCGTTACCCTCCCCCGCCCTTTCATTCCCCCCCCCCTTACCTCCCCCAACCCCCCCCCCTCCGTTGCCGCCTCCACACTGTAGGTACTTCCTTTCTGACAGCACCATCTCAATTGAAGAACCTCGGATCACCAACAGCGGTCTGACCCAGGGGAAATTCATGAGGCGCTTGCAGGTGTCCCGTCCCCTAAACGCTTCGAAACGTGACCCCCTCGTGGTGGGTGGGAGTCCAACCCCCGTCCGAGCAACGGGTGGCGGCGGCGCCGGCGGGGAAGGAGAAGGGGGCGTTATTGGGGGGGGAAGAGGGGGCGTTAACAGTAACAACAACAGCAGCGGTAACTGCTACAACAAAGGTAACGGCAAAGGCGCGTGTCGCCCTACCCGCGACATTTATGCTCCCGGAGACTTTGGAGTGGGGGAGGAGGTGTGGATTCACGGACGCCGGTTTCGGATAGTGGATGCTGACGTGACAACCCGAAAATGGTTTAAGGTTAACCTCGGTCGTGAGTTGAAGGAGAAAGAGGACTATCCCGAAGATGGCTATGGAGCGCAGCGGGCGAAGGTGTCCATCCCGAAGAAGAGGTGAGAAGGTCTTGGGGGGCGGGGGTAGGAGAGCTCGTGTTAGGAAGGTGTGGGGCTTGGGGGCAGGGGGGGGGCGGGGGGGGGAGGGGAGGTTGGAAAGAGACGGGGGAGGGGGAGTGGAAGGGATATTCTGCTAGACTAATTCAGTCAATGATGAGCCAACCGGGGGGGGGAGGAGGGGGGGGTACAAAGGGGTGGGGGGGGGGTGTACAAATTTGGGGGGGGGGGGAGGGGGAAGGGGGGGGGCGGGGGTAGGTCTATAAGAGGCGACAAGCTAGTAGACGGAGTGGGTCAGAGACGAACCAATAGGGCGTGTGTCAGGTGGGGGGGGTACTAGTATGAGTGGTACAAGCGCAGCAATATGAGTGTTTTGTGGCGATCGACACGCTAGTTGTATGGGTAAAGTATGCGGGAAGACGTGCGAGTGTCCCACGAGCCCTGAGATTTTAAGGGTGCTGGTAACATCGGGTGGCGTGGGTGTGCCGGGGCGGGGCAGACTTTACCTTTTTAGCACTGTACTGTCGATATTAAGACAAAACACTTGGAACTAGACTAACAGGTATTGATAGCAATAATATTATGGGGAGCGGGCGGGGGGGGTGATGGGGGGGGCTTGTGATGACGCGAGTGCATCCGTGGGGTAGCTTGTGTAGTGCTCCGGTTCGGCCGCTATCTACTGTCGGCGGAGCTTGGCAGCACGCGGGCTGCAGACAAAGCCCGGCTGGGTGGGAGAGCAAGAACGGCACCTCATCAACAAACTTGAGAGGAATGAAAGAAGATCGAGGTGGGAGTGCGGATATCGGTGATGAGCCCGGGATGTGGCGTCGACGGCACTCACGCCCGTGACGCCGATTTGTGGTAACACTTGGTAACAAAACATAATATAATTTATTGATTGAGCTTCCATGTATCTGGTCACCACTCGTGGGTCAGAAGGATCCGACCCGACCCGAACGGTGATATTTGAAACACTTCTAATCCGACTCGTTCCGACCCGTAACATTTCGAACCATTTCTTGGCAATCAACCCGCGATATTTCGGGAACCTCCTGACCCGATCGGCGAGGAAGGTCATTTCCCGAGAAAACAATCCATTAATTCACCCCTTTATGAAGCTTTTATCTTGGTCTACCGTGTTGCCGCCGTTGTTTTTTTTTTGTCGAAATGAAAAAAAAGGTCGATGATGCCGGCCCGTGAGAAGGGAGAGTTCTACAAGAAGGACAGGAAGGTTCTCAGATTTTTCTGCAAGTACAAGGACAGCCGCCTGCAGGGAGACAAGCGCGACTACATACTGTACTATTACCTCTTGAACGACACCGTAGAGATCAAGGAGGTGGGTGGGTGGGGGGGGAGAGGGGGGGGTTGACTGGGTGGGAGGGGGTGAGATAAATGGGACTGGGGGGGGTTGATGGGTGGGGTAGTGGATGGGTGGATGGCTGGGTGGGTGGATGGCTGGGTGGGTGGATGGCTGGGTGGGTGGAGATGGCTGGGTGGTGGATGGCTGGGTGGGTGGATGGCTGGGTGGGTGGATGGCTGGGTAGGTGGATGGCTGGCTGGGTGGGTGAAGTAGCGGGTAGATGGGTGAGTGGGTGGATGGGTGGGTGGGTGGATGGCTGGGTGGGCGGGTGGGTGGGTGGGTGGGTGAGTGGGTGGGTGCGTGCGTGGGTGGGTGGGTGGGAAAGTGGAGGGGTGGGAGGGAGGGTGGGTGGATTCTCGGGTGGGTGGGTTGGCTGATGGCCGGGTAAGGGACGGAAACGCTCGACCTAGGGGCTGTTCCGCCATAACTGAACTGCCGCTTGCGGCAAGCCTTTGCTGACAATACGACGGTGGTGAGATCTGGTAGACACCTCGTGCAGCTATTGTCGTGTTGCCTTGAAAGTTGGCCTTGTCCCACGGGCCATGTTAATGACGTGTTGGCAAGTGCAGCATTATCCCTGACCCAAACCCAACTCCTACCCCTCTCCCTCTCTCACCAACGCGCGCTGCACCATCTCCTACGTGTTTTTTTTTTTGTTGTCCCACTCACTGGTACCCTTCTCTCACCTTGTCAAACGAACGAAACCGTCTCAGGTTGCGGCAGAGGGCCGACATAACTTTCCCAACCTTCTGCGTCGGCAAAAGCTACCTAAGGATTCCATGTTCGTCCCCACCGGGTACGGAGGCGTTATCTCCCCGAGGGACCCGCAGGTGGGTCGAAAGCGACGGTATAATGTGACCCTTTCTCCGGCTGGGGACGGGGGGTCCGATATTGCATCGGGGGAGGGTCTGATGATTGGACCGGGAGGCCGGGGGGGGGGTGCGAGGGGGTCCGATACTGGATCGGGGAGGTCTACATTTGGACCGGGTGGGGTCATGGTGCACTCGATATCATAAATGGTGGTAGTTTTATGACTACATGAAGTAGGTCCTCGCACTCCTGCGATGCCGGAACGGAGCACGTCGGGTTTTTGAAACGACCAAACAGACATGTCTTGCATCGAGCGCGAAGCGCCACGAGGCGTTCAGCGAGCCGCATGAAGCGTGGGCTGCATCCTACTAAGAAACCGTTTGCGAGGCGGACTTCGGCACCTTCTGCGTACTTGCTTGCACATGGATGATAGCTTTGGATTACTTCATTTGTTTTATGGTGTGTGACCGTGTCCAAACACAGCAATGGGTATACTATGCAACTGCCTCGTGGGTGCATGATCATTTCCACACTACGTGATACGACCACCCCCCTTACGCGGACGCAAGGCTGTCCACCCCGCACGATATATACACAGTAACTCACCACCATTCATGTCCGAAACAAAGCGGTGGCATGATTCGTCTAGCTCACGCAGTAAGTTGCGCGTTTTGCAGAGTCGTTATCAACTGACGCCAACCTCGGGGGGGAGAGGGTGGCGGGAAGTCCACGATTGGTCCGAGGGTCCGATATTGAACCTCGAGGAATCCAAGATTGGATTGGGAGGGTCCGATGCTCGACCGGGCGAGATCCGAGATTGGACTAGGAGGGTCCGATGGAGCGGGTAGGTCCGACATAAGACAGGTGTTGCTGTGGCGGTGGTCCTTGGTTTGTGTCGAGCGAAAGCATAGTACAGTAAATACTAGATAGGAAGTGTGTGAGGGAACGTCCTGTTTCTACAGCTCACGGGAGCGTATGACGCTCAGAGTTCTTGCTATGTAATTCAAGAGTAAACGACCACACCAGCAACAACATCACAAGCAACAACACCAATATCAACACCACCAACACCACCAACACCAACACCAACACCAACACCAACACCAACACCAACACCAACACCAGCACCAACACAAGCACAAGCACAAACACAAACACACACCAACACCAACACCAACACCAACACCAACACCAACACCAACACCAACACCAACACCAACACCAACACCAACACCAACACCAACACCAACACCAACACCAACACCAACACCAACACCAACACCAGCACCAACACCAACACCAACACCAACACAACACCAAAACACCGACACCAACACCAACACCAACACCAACTCCAAAAGACCGACACCAAGACCAAAACCAACACCAACACCAACACCAACACCAAAACACCGACACCAAGACCAAAACCAAAACCAGCACCAACACCAACACCAAAACCAACACCAACACCAACACCAACACCAACACCAACAACAACACCAACACCAACACCAACACCAACACAAACACAAACACACACCAACACCAACACCACCCCCCCCTCCCACCACCATGACCACCACGACCACCACGACCAATGGCATTAGCGAGAGCGCGTGAGCAGCGTGACATGGGAGGACCTCCTTTGTGGGGAGGCTATAAACGTTTACGGCCGACACCTGCTCCTGATGGCGTGCGACTCTAGCACGAAGGACTGGTACGCCAGGAGGGGCGTGAAGCAGCGCACCCTCACCGTTAGCCAAGGAGAGGTGGAGGTGAGACTTTTCAGTCTTTCATTTCGCGGCCGCCATGGATCTGTGTGCAGAGCAAACGGCTTATCCGAACATAGAACATGGACCTATTCTTGTTTGTTGCTGTTATTTTTACTATTGCGGGTGGCTATAGCACCCAGAACCCACGATATACACCAATATATATATATGTATCCCAGGGCTTTTCGCGGGTCAAAACCCGACCAGGGGTCGGGTCAGAAAGTTTTCAAGTTCTCGCAGGTCGAGTCGGGCCGGGACAGGAGGTGTTCGAAACGTCACGGGTCAGCTCGGGTCGGGTCAGCAGTGTTTTAGGCTATGTCCATTCCGCGCGCGCGAGTTGGGTCTCGTACGTAGCGCGTCCTGGTACGCTTTTGCGACCGCTTGGGGTTTCGCTCGCGAGGTCTTTGACTCTTCCGCCTTCAACCCCGGCGCTTTCGTACTTTGTTTTTGTTTCTATTTTTCTGCATAGTTCCCGTTTTCCCTTCTCTGCCCCCGTTTCCTCGCTAATCTGTGGAAGTGATAGCTCTCGCGCCTGTCAATCCCGCTATTCGCTGGAGTGTTCTGTACCCTTTTTCCCGTCTCCCGTTCTTCGTTTGAGGTTTTCTGCTGTAGCATTTTCCTGAGTCTTCGTAGCCTCGCAGAGGGTAGAGGTGTGGGAGTAGGTTGTGAAGAGCCGCATGTTCGAGTCATGTTCTAGACCGTGGAACCGATGCTTCCCCGAATCTTCCATATTTCTGCATATACGGCTCATCAGGGTGGGCTAATGTTATGGTATTGCCCGGGAATCCTGATCGGGCCTGACCCATTATGCGTTTTTTTTTTTGTGTGGTCTTTTTTTTCGGGGTGGCCAGTGCCCCAATAAGCAAACTTTGGCACCAAACTATGGCCACTTTTCCCAGTTAGGCCACAGGTTTGGCAACCAGGCGCCATGTTTTGCCTATTTTTGTCCGCTATGTTATGCGAGCAACAGCGAAATACCAGGTATGCAGCAGGATACTCCAAATTTCCACCGCTAAAGTCAACCGATTTTGGTGCGTTTACGTATTAGGCGCGGCTCGCGACTCCCAACGCCGAGTGGGAATCTTACCCCAGCTGTGAACCTACCCAACGCCAAAACTAGGGGTGGCATAGGCGCCCTATGCTACACTTCGCTTGTTTTGCTACCTTATTGCCCCAATTTTCGCCTGTTTTGCCACCCTTTGGCCCAAAATTTAACTTATGGCTTTGCCTGTGGCCCCCAGAGCCAATTATGTCAATAACTATGCCCACATAATGGGTCAGGCCCTAAAGCCTGACAAGGCGTAATATCTAGATACTGAAATGATATAAAAGGGGTTTCGCATGTCTTTGAAGGCATGTGCGTATAGGAAAAAGGAGATGATGCCTTTGCTTCGACGAATTGAACGCTATTCAGTGCGTCCGTGGCGTGTGTGGCACTATTACAAGAGCTTATCCAGTACAAGTGTGAGTGACCAACGTGGAACCTGCCTAGTAGAGAAACCTGCAAAGAAAGGGTGGCCTGTGTCTGTAACGGCCCCTAAATCCTATTATACTATCACGTGTCGGACCGGGTCACGCTGATCAGATCCAGTCCGCGAGACTTGACCTCACCAGTGAAAAATCCCTGATATATCCCACTGCTTTTGCAAAACATGCTTGATCCTGAATACCGCGTTCCACCGTGGCTAGTCATAATTTTCAAGGGTGGTGATTGTGTTTGCTGTCTGACAACGTCAATCGCTCGTCGTGTACACGGCGCAGAAATACTGTTATTTTTTGCCCGACCGCTGCTGTCATGCATGACGATGTAGGACCACACGGAGGTGCTTACCCCTGCCTACAACGGGTACGGCAACGAAGACGACCTGTACGCCATGGGCCTATCTCTTGAGCCCCTAACCAAGGAGGTCAACCATGAAGAATACGAGAGGTAAAAAACGTAAAGGAATAGGCGGGGGGGGGGGGGGTATCCTAAACGGCCGGTTTAACGTAGAGCACGTTCGTTTTGTCTGCTGTTTTTTCTTAGCGTGGTTGGAGGAGAAACCCAATCGCCAGGGATGATGAACACTGACCACTACTCCTCTGCAAAAAATCTAAAGCGCTGACCTCACCATTCGCCGACTGGTCACACCACCCCTGCTATGCTACCGCAGGAAGAGTTCAGCCGTAAGCCCGATTAATTCTCGCGATCCCAGCACTGGTATACTGGTATGGTATACACACGGGTACTGGCCTAAGCACAGGTAGAGAGCACACATATGACGGTTGCACCAACATTGTTCCATGCTGGAAGCTTTAAGCCGCATGAAAAAGTATTGATGACCACCACCAAAATCTGGCGATGACCACCGCCAAATTCTGGCGATGACCACCACTAAATTCTGGTTATGACCCTTAGGTACCAAATTCTAGCAGTTGTAGTAAGGGCGGGGATAGCATTGACGACGGTAACGAACCGATTCTTCTCCGTTTTGTTTTGTTTAAATCAGGTTCCTGAAGGGAGACAAGAAGGTGCTCCGCTTCCGGGCTAAGCTTCGAAACGTGACGAACAACGACAAAACCAGGGACTTCGTCATCAACTACTGTGAGAAAAACACGAATTATACCCTAAGGTGCTGTGAGAGGACCGTTTCTTTTCGACGCGTCGAAAAAAAAAATGTTTTTTGGTGTTACTTAGTGTTTCAGTTCGTTTTTTTTGTGATCCGACAATGCACAGCGTGATTGACAAAGCCCAAATAGACGACGAAACAACAGAACGTTTAGATCAATGTCAAAGTTTTAGTGCACGAGGGGGGCGGTCAGACAAGGGGTCAAACCACGGTCTACATTTTTATTTGACGCGTCAAGCGCTACTTTATCCTAAATATACTGGTTCGAGTGTACGGGGACGGTCAGTCAAGGACTCGAACCGCGGTTTACGGTTTTTTTTCCCGCCAAGGGCTATTGTGTCTTTATAATACTCGTCTTAGTGTAGGAGTGCGGTCAGTCAAGGGGTCAAACCGCGATCTTGTAGTTTTTCCGGACGCGTCAAGGGCAATTTATGCTTTGATGTACTAGTTCTACTGTACGGGGACGGTCACTCAAGGGATCAAACCGCGGTTTCCTAGCATTCATGCATGTCATGTGTGTATGTGGTAATACCGTCTGCAACCCTGTTATCGCCTGAGGTGTTGCTCTGGCAAGCCTGTAAAGGCCCAGGAATAGAAGTGTGGGAAAAGGATGACGTAACGCTTGGAAGGCCTCCATGCGAATGAGGAACAGGGGCTAAGAGACGCGCGGCGTGGTCCGCATCTGCTATACGTGGTGCACTAAAGGAAACGCAACGCCTTGCCGAAGGAACAAAACTAGCTTTATCAACAGGCGTTAACAAAAGCTGACCAATATATGATGTTTTTCTTTAATTGATATAGGACCTGCTCTGGGCTAGGAAGAACGTAAACCCCACCGCTCGCTGCGTACACCCCCCCCCTCTCGCCCGCACCGGCCGCCGGATGCCACTTCCCGCCATGTTTTTCAACACGTCGCTCTGCCCGCCACCCCTGTGATGCTCGTCCTCTTCAAATACCGTTCAGTCCTGGCAGATGACACTTTGAGCGTGTTCGAACCACCCGTGCGCAACAGCGGAGTCGTCGGCGGTCTCTTCTTGGCCAGAGGTGCGAAGGGTTAAACCGTCGACGTATCAGTCAGATAACGATTTAGGTCGTCGAGATCCAACGACCTAGCATCTAGATCCACGACGCAGATTATCTAGATTCTATATTTGCCTCTATTATGTGACGATCTAGATCGTGTAGATCCTACCCGCGCAAGGGTCGTATCAGACAGCATCCCGATCGGCAAAATTTGCGCGCAAGAGTCGTTTTCGTAGAGCTCCCATCCGGAAAAACGTGACCTAGGTCTTGCAGATCACACCAAGGATCCGTCTGCCCGAGAGATCATCGTCAAAGGTCTAGATCATCGAATGGGGATCTGATGTGATCTGATCAGTCAGTTGGTCGAAACGTTCCCCCCCCCGTCTCCCGTACCCCACACATCTCTCCTTGCGACAAATAATCACGTCCACACAAGCAACCCCCTCACCCCGTCTTCCGTTCCCCTCAAATTTTTCCTTGCACACATAATCAGCAAAATACCCCCTCCTCGTGCCCCCCCCCCCTCCGCGAAAGCCCTCATTAAGACCAGGCAAACACAAGCCCCCTCCCCCCCCGCTTGCCCCCCTGTCCGAAAATCCCTCCTTAACCAAAACCGAACAATTTTTAAGGCAAGTACAAGAAATACATTCCCGCGGTGGGGCAGCAGAAAGAAGGCACCCGCCTCTCGGAAAAGATCACCATGGACGGGGGCCTGCTGGAAGCGGCGATTGGGCTGGGGGGGCAGCTGAGCCGCTGGCTGAAACCGACAGACTTCCTCCCAGGCATGGTGATAACGTTCGAGATGCCTTCCAGCGGCTCCAAACTCTTCACTCTAGAGATCCTGGGACACGACGAGTACACTCGCAAGTTGCTGGAAGACAAGGTGGGGGAGGCGGGGAGGGGGTAGGGGTCGGCGGGAAGCAGGAAGAGAAGAAGGAAGAGCGGAATGAGGAGGTTAGGGAGACATCGAATATGTTGGCATAGCAGTCGTCATTGCTGATGCTGTTGTTAACCTATCTATCCCCTCCCATGCCTCCCCCGCCTTCTGCCACACGAAACCCCCATACAACAGGAAATTTTCCCGCAGGAGTCGGCTCATTTGGCGGTTACACGCCTTGCAGAGGCGTTTTCTTCCGCGAAGCTCCCAGTGCGGTCGGTTTTCCGCGCCAATGACCATGCGATGGCGGTAAGTCAGCGTTCGCGTGTTTTGTTTTCCCCGCGAAATAACGCCTATATCCAGGGCATGGAAAACCTCTTTTTTCCGGGGCATATGACGAGATCCTCGCACGTGTTTTTGTTCTTGTTGCTTGTTTTACGCGACAAGGAACGTTGTTTGTTGTGTACCTTGTGGTAACTGCCTGCTTGCAGCTGTGTGCGTGATAGGCGCTCGACAGGTTTTTCGGGGCTGCTGTTTTCGGCATTACGTCCGACATTCGGCAGTCACCGAAACGCGCATCATGTCTATAATAGTCTACTGTATTGTGTATTATCGCGTATCGATGTCTCCTTGTTCGCGCCACTCTTACCACTGACCACCACCCTTATCCCCGCCCTTAATCCCGCCACCCCTCTCATCACCACCGCCACCGCCATCACTACCACCATCACTACCGCCACCACAACCAACACCATCACCATCACCATCACCATCGCCATCACCGCCCCCCACCACCACGACAACCTCCCCCGCCACCATCACCACCACCACCACCACGACAACCTCCCCCGCCACCATCACCACCACCACCACCACCACCACCGCCACCGCCACCGCCACCACCATCACCAACACCAACACCACTGACACCACAACCACCACCACCACCACCACCAACGACAACAACCACACAGGGCGCGATCAGCGAGGCGAAATTCATCCGCACCCTGCGTCAGATCGAGAACGAGGCGATCCAAGCCCCCTCGGCGAAGGCCGGCGCCACCCCTCTCTCCAACGAGGCAAGGTTATACGCCATACATCATAAGAAGCTACTGCTATATAACCGTTGTCGCGCAGACTGATTCTACGATAGTCCCCCCCCAAACCAGGGATTTTCTTGAACGAACGCTTCATCGATGCCCGACAGGGGGAAGCATACACTTAAAAGAAAACGTCTTTACGTATTTTCTTGTTTGCGAAGCAAGGGACTATCAAACCATGACGTCAGGGTGGCAATGGGCACCGTATTTCAGGACACACGGCCGGGAGTTGGATCCAAAATCGGCGATTTCGTTGAAGAACAGTTGGGGGGGGGGCGCACCGTAGAGCGATCCTGCAGCATTACCGAGATGATATTAGTAGCTTCTTAGTAGCATGAATCTGAGTGTCGATCGTGATCGCTTACAACATTACAAAAAAACACAAAAATAACGAAACAAAGGGCAACAAAGTAAAACTTCGATGCCTCTCTGCAATTCGATTTACACTGTCATGGGAGCGGGGGTGGGATGGGGCGGCAGGAGCGGGGGCGGGCGTCGGGAATAATATCGTACTACGTTGTAACGCAAGCTATTGTAGATTTGTGTTTTGTGTTTTGTTTGTCGTGTGTGGTTGGAGACGCCCGTATTCCTGTCGCATAGTATAATAGGATTAAGGGGCTGTTACATGACACAGGCCACCCTTTCTTTGCAGGTTTCTCTAGGCAGGTTCCACGTTGGTCACTCACTTGTACTAGATAAGCTCTTGTATTAGTCCCACACACGCCGCGGATGAACTGACCGCGTGCAAATCCGCGAAGCAAAAGCATCATCCCCTTTTTCCTACACGCACATGCCTTCAAAGGCATGTGATTCCCTTTTATATCCAGCCGTATCCCATATATTACGCCTTGTTAGGCTTCCAGGATAATACCATATTGCGTTTTGGTCAACTTTTTCTCCCCACAACGTCAAATATGACGGTATAATGCCGGGATGTTCTAGTCTTCAACCACCGCGAAAATCATGTCACACTATATCCAAGTTGTGTGACTAACGTGCGTGTAGTGCTAATGGGATTAGAAAGTCGTCAAGGTAATACTTGGTAAAAAAAAAGGTGTATATATACGTGTTTGTGTTCGCCGATACAACAGCACGCGTTTGTTTGTCGGTTAAACCCAACGGAACCGGAACCGGTTCGAACAGGAGCTGGCAGAGGTGGTGCGCGAGTTCAGCACAACGGATGACGGGAACCAAGGGTCCCCCTCACGCGGCGACAAGAAGGACAAAAAAGTCCTGTACGACGATTTCGTGGACATGCTTGTCGTCGGCTCCCCAAGGTGCGGCGCCATACCCCCGGTAACGAAAGGTCTACCCTGTTTTCATGTATTTTTCATTGTTGTCATTCTGTGTAACATGAGCCGGTCACTCACAAACATCCGCAGAAACAATGAAACCAAGGGCGAACATACATAGTAGGATTTTAAACAACTTTCACGTGTCATATTTCCCGCTGGGGATCCTTTCATGTTCTGAACTCTGAAGAGCTATGGATTTGTTTTCCCAGTACTTTTTTGACGTTTTGTTTTTTGTCGGCCCCGCCGTTGTCACTGTTGTACCACCTGTCACCCCCCCCCTGCTGATCCCTCCTCTGTCACACGCCGTTGCTACATACATGTCGTTCGCGCCCGCCACCTCTCCGCCCCGCCCACCCTGACGAACCTTTCAGCACGGTCAAGCTGAAAGATCGCGGCGCTAAGGCGTCAATGAAGGTCGAAGATCGCATCCTGAAAGTGATGTACCTGCATTACGAGGAGAACCCGAAGGTGGGAACAAGAAGTCTATCCATAGAATCTTGCCCGTATCTTTTTTGTGCCCGGTAAAATTACCGGCAACGAGGAAGTCAGGCTCTGCACAGTCGCTGGTATTTTGTAAGTTACTTCGCAAGTTACTGTACGTGGAAACCAGGCTGTGAACAGTCGCTGATATTTTGTAAGTTACCTCGTAGGTTACTGCACGTGGAACTCCCTGTAACTTGCCACCCTCAGTTGTGTCTCAAGTTACCTCTCTCGTAAGTTACCTCGGCCCAAGAGCGTTACTCTACGGCATCCCCCCGCCACCCGCCCTCCCGCCCCGCACACACGAAACATCGGGGACGATCTTCCACGCCATCCCGCCCCCCACGAGCGAACAACAACTGATGGATGCCTCCTCCCCCTCTCCCCCTCCACACGCTTCTCCCCCCCACCCCCCTTGACCAATATGACCATACAGGCCAGCCGCCTCCGTGCTGCATTCCGGCGACACGATAAGGACCGGTCGGGCACGGTCAAGCAGAGCCAGTGGGTGGTGGTGCTAAGGGAGACTAAGCTCAGCTCGGTCATGACGCGTCAAGTGGCGGAGGCCATCTGCCTCGAGCATGACACGAGGGCGGACGGGACTTTGGACTATGGTGCCCTGTGCGATGACATCTTCCCCGGGGACTTCGACCATTACGCGCACCAGGAGCACTTCGTATACAAGGTCAGCAGCAAGCCGTCTAACGTCCTACTCTACGGATGCTGTTTTTCTGTTTTGTATATCAATATTGTCGTAGCTGCTCTAGCCTACCGATATCGTACGCCGAAAAAGCTACACCATGTCGACAAAAAAAAACACACGACCAATCTTGCACCACGCCCAGAACGTAAAAAAAAAGTGGAGACAAGATACAAGACCACAACACCCCCATCATGGTAAACCCTCAACATAAAAAAAAACGATAGCATCCTCCCTCCTACCCCCCCTCCCCCCCCGCTCCTCACGAGGCAGGATCCTGCAAAGGACTCGGAAGAAGAAGATCTCCTAGACGGTAACAACGTGGACGCAGAATCGGCCACCGCCTCCGATACCGACGAGCGTCCCGAGTGCGACGACGGCGTCAGAACGCGCACGGCCTCCCGCAGTGGATCGTTCTCATCCGGCACCCGCTCTAGCTCTCGCGCATCAATGAGGTCAGAAGGAGGAGAGGGGGGGGGGGGCAGCGGACGTCGTTGCGCTACCGCTACGGGCGTTAGAGGAGAAGGAGGCGGTGGTAAGAGAGGAAGCGGGAACGCGAAGTCTCCGAAACGCCGCATGAGCATGAGCATGGTGTTGCCGGAGGGGCCGGTGCGGCGGCACAGGTATCAGCCGCCCCCCACGGTGCACAGCTACCTCAACAAGATGAACGAGGCGGTGAGTTCAACCAAGCCCTCTCGCTGTTTAAAACATCGCTCCCATACGCCTCGTCGTTGCCGTCAAAACCCCAAATAAAACGATGCACCAATATGTGCAGGAGCGGTCTGCACACAGCTCTGTGCAGGATGTTGATATTGTTGTTCTAGGCTGACCTTTCGGCCTGCCCAGATTTTTTCTCGAAAAACGCCACCAAAATACGCGGCGGGTCACTGTCCCTGCCGGCCTCAACCCCACCAAAGGGTTGGGTTGAGAGTCAAGGTAAGGTTTGCGTTAGGGTTCAGTGTGGGATCGGGTAGGTCTGGGCCGACCTGCACAGAGTTGTGTGCAGGTTGCTCCTGCAGATAGGGCGGGCCAAGTAATAACATATGGGAGTTTGACTTCCGCGGAGACACCAACAAGCAGTTGAATCACCCCCCACTGCCGAAAACGCCTCGTCCTTGCTACAAAAACCCTTGAATAATACATTTTTAGGAGTTCGACTTCCACGGAGACACGAACAAGCAGCTGGCACGCGCGATGAAGGCGTTCAGCAGCAGCTTTGCGAGGGCGAACCGGCGCAAGCTTCTTCGAAAGCACTTCCTGGCTTTCGACGTGAACAACACGCAGAGGATCAGCAGGGCGCAGTTCGTCGAAACAGTCAACGAGGCGAGCGACAATGTTATAAGATACCGTCTGGGTGGATAGTTGGTTAACCTATGATCAATGTCCCAACGGACTAATACATTAGCAGCAGATAGCATAGGCTGCTGTAGTGCAGGCTGCCTCTAGCAACTCTTTGTAATCAATCACAAGTGGTAGGGTATCAAGTCGCTTGCCTTGCCGAGACCTCGTCTGAGCGTGTGGGGCCGAAGATACAAAACATCTTGTTCCTGAAGCACAAGAAACGCCTCCAAAGCATAAGCAGAGGGGTTCGGGGATCCCATAGTACAGTCCCACGGTTAAGGCTTGTAACGAATAAAAGATTACAACACGAAAAAGATTGCAAATGTATTCTTATGACGAAGGCGTAAAACCAGCTGTCGACGCGTAGTAAAGTCAAGTAACTGAGGGGTTTTTTTTTCGGATCATCCCCAATGAAAATGCCATAATAATAACAACATGTTGCCAGTGGGCAGGGTTACACTCTGTTAACAGTTGTGGTGGGGACACTTACATTAACATGTGCCTGATGTGTGCTTTTACTTACCATCCTATTCAGCTGAGTCTACTTACACTGGTCTGTGTTCTTCGATTTTTATCTGTATCTACATAAACTTACGTAAACATATTTCTGACACGCGATATCAATATACGAAGTGGAGGAACTTCGCAAGCCAGCTCTTTATGCCCGAACGTACCCCCCCAACTCGCTGCGTGGCTCTCGATCGTTTCAGTACACGAGTTACCCTGTCCCCATCTGGGCGTCGGAACGACGAAACACACATATATATATATATGTGGTGGGCCAGGCTGCACGCCTTGTCGAGTGGGAAATCCCATCCCATGGTGCCATTAGGCGCAAATCCATCATGCTAGCAGTTTTTTGGCACACCTGGGGCATTCTCAAGAGCATGAGCGTAGCATAATTGGGGGGGGGGGGGTGGCAACATACTACTCTTCTGCTTCCTATGCAGCAAAAATCACAAAAATCAGGCGGGACGAGCAGAATGGGTGTTTGCCTGGGTGCCATCCCCGAAAGGACATTATTTTGATATGTCCATGACTTCAGACTTTCATGGGATCAACCTGTGAGTCTACCGCGTCTCCTCGTTACAAAGTATGCCCCGTCGCCTCTTGTACCGGAACTCCTGTGCTGGAAAGTGTAGGTTGCCTCCGAATTCTTCATCGACTTCGACAAGAGGAACAAGGAGCTTTTGGCCGCTTTCTTCTTTCCGAAGGTGAGCCGCCTCGGCATGCCTGCTTTCGTCCACGATTTTTTTCCTTTTTGGGAGTTGCCCTTACAGGTTAGCTTTATTATTTGGTTTTCCGCGAGTTGGAGCTTTGTAATACTGTTAAGCTTCACGGTTTCCCCCTTCTTTCTCCCCCCTCTTCACCGCCCTCCCCCCCCCCCCCCCCCCGACCCCCCCCTCTCCCGTCCTTCAACCCCGCCCCCCCCCTGTAATCCATACATACACCCTATGATACCAGGAACACGGGCGTGTAGAGTACGAGGTTCTCCTGGAGATAATAACGGCGAGGGATGTTCGCCGCGCTCATGCCTTCAGGCAGCAGACGGTCGAAGAGGGGGCCGACTTCGACGAGCTCTTCACCGGCATCGATAACACCGCAAGGAAAAGGGATTTCGGCGGGACACTGGTGGGTGGTGGTGGTGGTGGTGGTGGTGGTCGCGATGGTGGTGGTGTTGGTGGCGGTGGTGGTGGTGGTTGTGGTGGTGTTAGTAGTGGTGGTGGTGGGTGGTGGCGAGTGTTGGTGTTGGTGTTGGTGTTGGTGTTGGTGTTGGTGTTGGTGTTGGTGTTGGTGTTGGTGGTGGCGAGTGTTGGTGTTGACGTTGGTGGTGGGTAGCGGTGGTGTCGCCGGCGGTGCCTGGTGGTGGTGGTGGTGGTGGTGATAGTGTTGTCGGTGGTGGTAATGGTTGTGTTGGTGTTGGTGATGTTGGTGTTTGGAGTTGGTGTGTGTGGTGGTGGCATTTGTATTGTTGGTGGTGTTTGTTGCTTCGGGTGCTGATGTTGGTAGTGGCGGGTGTTGGTGTCCGTGGTGGGTGGTGGTGGTGGCGGTGGGTAGTGGTGGTGTTTGTGTTTGTGTTGGTGATGGTAGTGGTGTTGGTGGTGTTGGTGGTGTTGGTGGTGTTGGTGGTGCTTGTGGTGGTGGTGGTTTTAGTGGTGGTGGTAGGTGTTGGAGTTGTTGTTGTTGATGGTAATCTGATGGCGGCGGTGGGCGGTGGTGGTAGTGTGTGGTGATGGCCTTCAATAGTCCACACAGCTGCTGCTTGAGTCGTGCGAAAAAATGCTCAATATCGCACGACGCAACGACCACCGCTGTTCGTAGAGGAGATTCTATCGCAAACAATAAATGATGACCATCGTCGATTGACCATTCTCCCCACCCCCCACCCCCCATGCCCGCCCATCCGCATTCGCCGTTCGCAGAATCTCTTTGCAACGGCTTACTGATGAAACGTCACCGATTACCCCGGACCATCCCCCCCGAAGGCTACAGAACGAAAACACGCCTCCACTGGTCCAGAACTACTACAGCCGTTTCCACAGCGGGATCGAGAAGCAAAAATGTGCTACTAGAAGATCGGTCGGTTTGGGCAAGCTAATGTAGAGGTAGTCAGTGAAGGAGTCCAACCGCGGTCTCCTAGAACATTGGCCCAAACGTTCTTTTAGGGAAGCTGGTAGGTGGCGTGTTCAGCGCACCGCAGTGTATAACACCCAGACAAGATTATCCACCGGGATATAAAGGCGACCTGTCAGGTTCCCGACCAAAATCTGCCAAGTTGTCGCATTTTTTTCTGTGAGGTTTTACATCGCAGGCGGCGGCGTGTTGCCTGGGCATTACACATTTTATGTTCACAACCGCACGGCATGCCATATAGAGGGCCACAGAAACCAGTCTCTGGGTTCCACCTGGCTCTGAGTACACTTGCGGAAGGGGGTATATCTTTACTCCTCCCTGATTATGAAAGGAAAGCATGGGCGTCCGTCGTTGTTTTTCTTTGATTATGAAGAGGAATCACACATTCCGGCCATAGCCAGGCAGTCCCGAGACCAGGGAAAAATACGACAAGGGGCGTGCGGCGGTAGAGGGCGGGGAGGGGGGGGGGGGGGGCGTAGCGCTGCCCAGAATATCGGTAACCGCAGGGCGGCATGGTGCTTTGGGTTTGTAATACGACAAGGGGCGTGCGGCGGTAGAGGGCGGGGGGGGGCGGGGGGCGTAGCGCTGCCCAGAATATCGGTAACCGCAGGGCGGCATGGTGCTTTGGGTTTGTATATGATCAGGGAAGGGGAAGGAAGCAAGGGAAAGGGGGGGGGACCAACCAGCACCTAGAAGGAGGGTTGAGGGTGTTGGGGGGGGGGATGTCATTCATTATCAGAGTGTGTCACGATCGGTCCATGGGTGAAGACCATTAACCCTCAATCGCTTGGATTCAGGGGAGTAGACGGTTGGCAGGAGGGCAAGGTCGAGCAAAGGGCGTACGACAATGGGGAGGGGGTGGGGAAGGGGCAGATTATGGCGTTGGGGGTCGACGCCATGGTTTGTTTTGAGTAGCTCCATGAAAAGCTTGACCAATTCCGATTGCTGTACGACGATCGGTACGATGTCGTTGACACCGTTCGTTCAGTCTGGCCATAGACTTGAACGACCACGCACGCAGTGGTTGCAAAAAAAAACTAAACAATATCACGCGGTGGTCTTGAAGATAAACGGGGCGAAACAGGCGAATGCTGGCAGCATTCAGAGGAGGAGGGACTTGCGGACTGGCGGACCAGCCAATTTTTTGCGTGCTGCTACGCCCGTGGCCCATCTCCCGGCGTTGTATGCTTCATTAGACTACGGCGTTTGCTTTCGGCTTGCACCGCGAGGTACAACAACACCGCATACACATGGTGCAACCTTAAGGGTGCTAGGAGCCAAGTGGGAAGAAATGCACGGCTTGTCGCAGGTGACGTACTGCTGTCTGTAGGTGTTGAGCCATTGCGGAATAAGCCGTGCCACATAAATTAGTCCCGAGATGGACACCATGGGGTGTCCGTTCCATCGATTTAGGCCGCGTTCAAAACGGCCACTCGACCGAGTTGGGCTGCGTCTGTAACGGCGACACTATCGAGTTAGGCCGCGTCTAAGGCCGCCACTCAAATGAGTTTGACCGCGTCTGAAACTGCCCCTCTATCGATTTAGGCTGCGTCCGAAACTGCCACTTTATCGATGTAGCCCGCGCCTGAAGCTGCCACTCTATGATCGATTTAGGCCGCGTCCGAAAAAGCCATTCGATCGAGTTAGGCCGCGTCTGTAACGGCCACTCTATCGATTTAGGCCACCGTGTCTGAAACTTCATCTCTATCGATCTGGGCCCTGTCTGACACGGCCACTCTATCGATTTGCGCCGCTTCCGAAACTGTCACGCGAACCGTTACAACTACACATAAGGGATACAACGCGGGCAGGCGGCCTTGCCACGAGAATCGCGAAGGTAAAACGCCTGTCGCAATTTTGATGTTCGATTGCTGGTTTTTACTCGGAACTCGTAACGCGTATACAGCACGTGCACTACCACAAGACACGGTTACCCGTAAACACGTAGAGAATAACCACCGCAAGAGTGTAGCATATATTATAGAGATGGTTGCAAGCCTTCTTCGTGGCCCACGATCTCCGAAACTTTCCTATCATGGCTTAACACTACAGATAATAGGAAGAACGAAACAGAAATACAAGCGACAACGTTGCTACTCTAGCTCGAAAGGACCCGCCCCCCTCCCGCCTGCCTCTATGGCAATACCCCCACGTCCCCATCCACAGCCGCCGGTAGCCCTCCCGCCTCGCCGATGGCAGCCTCCGGCGCTGACATTTGCTGCAACCCGTGAAAAAACGCCCACATAAGAATACCCGACCCCCCAGTCTTTACGAGAGCCGTGCAAAAGGAGGCCAATGTGGGTCCAGCAGTCCCGCCCGCTCTTCCGCTCGCGATGGCCTCCAGCGCCCTATTGGAGACATGGGTGTGGGATAGAGATAACTGAGGATTGGGGTGAATTACAGGCGTTACGGAGGAAGGCAGGGAGGGCTCGGACAAAATAGTGAGAGTACCTTTCCGGTCGGGTCTCTTTCGGACACTCACCCTTTACACTTAGCTCTACACACTCTCAAGAACCTACTGATATATATAAACATACCTGCACGCCAGAAAAATAAATAAAAGCACAAAAATACAGCAATCTCGCCCAATGCACACCGCTGCTGCCGTAGCCGCGCTGTCGAAGCCACGATGGCTACCCATTGTGTCGTTCTACCCCTCCCATGGTTGGTGGGTAAACATGAAGCTTAAGCTCACCACATTTCCACGTATGTGTCGTGTGTCAAGTTATCTCGGTTGCCCACACAACGGTGCTAAGGTGGCAACGGCAGCACAAGCGCGAATCTACCGCAACCTCCAGCGACCGAGACAATGGCAGCGCACGTTGCCGCAGTCTAGGGCTGCCGCGACCTCGGGCTGCTGCTGCTGCTGCGACCTACGGCTGCTGCGGCCACGGCAGACGCCTACCGCATTGCCTGCCTGCTCACCGCCTGCTTGTTCGCTCACCCGATGCTGAAGGAACACGAGCAAAGCTTCCGGAATGTCGGAAGGAACGCCTTGACCGCCCCTCGCTTATCCTTCGAAGCCCCCTCTAACGACGCCGAGGCCGCCTTCGCGAGCGCGTCTTGCACAGCGGAAAACGCTCGCGACCGCGGCTCGGGCACCTTACCATCCAGGCAGCCTCGTACCAGGCGCGATAGGCCGGATACCCCTCGGTGTTCGTCCTCGAGCGCGCTGACATTGAGGTGCGGGCTGAGGGGAACGGCGGGGGAGGGTGGAGAGGACGGAGGTGGAGGAACGAAGGGTGAGATGGGGGGAATAGTTGGAAGGCGGGGGCGGAAGCAGGACGGCTTTGGGGGGTTGGAGTGCGCAGGTTTAACGGGAAATTGGTTGTAGATTGTGGCATGGCCAACGATATCAGCAGGTGTGCGATAAAACAAGCCAGCTAATCGTATCGCTTACCGTAGACGCCGTAGCTCTACGTTGTGCGCGGATTGCGCTCTAGGGATTGTGCTCTGGGGTAAGCTGTATACAAGCGCACAGAACACTGCACAAGAGCCTATGTAAAAACGATCCCCTACAGCACCGCTGTTGGCTACTGCCAAGCTCGAACATACTCGGCACAAGTATCAATAGCAAATGTCTGGGCGCACAAAGAGCCTCGGCAAGACTCTGCTTTGGACATGGGCACTTATAACATACTTCGTGTAAGGGGGGCTTCGCCGCGGCGGGCTGACGCCCACCTGCGGCTCCGCGCATGCCCGAAACGGCTGAGGGCGTGCCGGTGTGCAACTCGACGCCGTTAGCGCGACAGTACTGCCAAGGGGTGTACAGCCTCCCCCAACATATCCAGTGAATAGTGGGAACCACTGCATACACAAGCAAAAGCACAAACCTCGAGGGTCAGCAACGAAACATATCGCAGGCAGACCTACTGCATAGGGGAAGCTGCGTGAGGGTGTGAGTTTGAAGGTTTACAAGAAAACATCACGCGTGCCGCGCGTACAGCGCTAATGAGGTGGTACTATCTAGTGGGTAGGGAGAATTGGAACAAGGAAAACTGTCCGCCCAGAAAAAAAGTGAGTACATGCCCCACTGCGACGTGGTAAGAACACGGCCAAGCGCTTCCGGCACGGTCTGTCGGGGTCGGTGAGCACGACGAGGGAGTTTGCGACAAAGAGGTAAAAATCTCACCGCGCTTGCACGAAAAGCGCAACAAAAAGAAAAGGCTGAGAAAAGCTGAGAAGCGTTGATGGCACACCGCCAACATTATCGGATCTGTATGTTTACCATTATATCCGTCAAGGTACTAATAATAATATTATAAAAATTAAAATAGACTCCAGCTTTGAGATCGAATATTTTGTCGACACTCATCTTTGCAAGCTGTGTGTGATACTCCGATCGCTCGTATTACGGGTTGTGTGTCCTCATTGAAAGATATACAAACGGTTCTTACATGTATGGACATAGTGGTACTTGGCACAACATTACGGCCGTGTAAGATCATGTTCGTATTAATAGGACACAACGACAGTGCGGGAGGAAACACGGACACCCCCATCCCGAGAGCTCATAAAATAACGCACGCCGCTTCCCCTCTAGAAACCTCTCCCTCACTCTCACCAGACGACGTCGAACAGATCCTCGTTCCCCCCAACGTAACGAGACACCGCGTGCACTAGCTCCTCCCTCACCGCCTCCAGAAGCTTACGCTTTCTGCCCCGGGGCAGCCTTTCCCACGTCCCCTCCCAGCCCGCCGCCACCTCCCCAGCCTTGACCATGCCTCGGAGCTTCTTGCGTTGGGCGTCGGCGTGCTTTAGGATGGCCTCCGCCCAAAGAGGGGATGGGAGGATCATGGTGGCGGTGGCTGACGGAGCCTGCTCCAAGCAAAAGCGGGGGGGCTAGTGTCATCGACAGATATGCTATTGATAGTAACAGGAGACCGGTCATTTTGGGCGGGTCAAGACCTCGTCTAGCTTTAGCATACCACAGAAGTAGTTTTAACGTACGGGCGGTCAGTAAGGACGTCACACCACGGTCTCTCATGTTACGATATTCATACGTAGCTTCTTTGGTTACTAATAATGCTAGATGGAAAGATCGGAAGATGGGTTGGAGCGATTCGAGGGTTGGGGGTCACAGGTCATACACAAGTTGCAGAGCGCATCGAAACATGTACCCAGATATAAACGTACTAGGCATAAACCAGCAAGTTGGTCAACACGCAACATGTCTACGTAAAAAACTCATAGTCTCTAGGTGTCGTCTGTCGCATACATAAATGATACTCGTACGTACGTAACGGGTACGTTAGGGGTGTGGGAATTGAGAGGGGAGAACGAGGTTCGCCGCAAGGGAAAATCATTCTGTTTCGATGCCAGTGCTGCCGCTTCGCAACATGCCAGGTGGGTACAGCGTGCGAAAGCGTGCTAATATACGACAGGTGCTACGGCTACTACTACTCGTCACGCCGTCTGGTGCAGTCCGAAGATACTTACCGGTATAATACCCCCAACCATGTGTACAGCAGTAGTAGCTGTAGCACTGCCTCGGGTAGGCCAATACTCTACTACACCAATAGAGCGTGTGATACGACCACCCCCGTGGCCGGGGGAAATGGGGCCATTTGCGACGTACCGACAAGGGGACTCTATCAAGACAGCGGTGGTGCGCGTGTGCATGGGTTTCTTAGCGGCCATGCACGCGCCAGTACCGTGATTACAACTAAGGTATCTACCAGTCGTGCAGCAGCATGCAGTTCGAGCGTTTCAGCCTACACAACAGTTACACCGATCGTTCGGAACCTCTGCTCTCCCTGTTCTCTGCTGTGGTGAGGGCCTCCAATCATGGGGGAAAATCGCAAGCGGTTCCAGAGACATACCGGCAACGTGTCCTTCACGACGACATCCCTGGCCTCGCACGAAGTTGCCCTCGACGACCCCCCGTTCACGCCAACATCACCAACTCTAAGCGTACGGCCAGCGTATGGCACGGCATAAGCAGCAGCATCGCCATATCCAAGGTCCTTGCTTCCTCTGGCGGCGAGCTTCCTGTCGTGGGCAGCCTGGTCTAGAGCGATTGCTGCACCAAGGTTTATGTCGACAAGCGTGCCTCCCGGGTCGGCCTTGTTCGGAGCGTTGATACGTTTGACATGGGCGCAGAACAACGCGACTGAAACCACAGCCAGGGCAACACCAAAACCAATGACGATCAGTGCCTCGTATGCCATGCTCGAGAGTCGTCGCTCGTACGCACAGGGTTGCTGTTTGAGAGAAGCTTCCGCGCTTCCTTGTTGTCTATCGTTATCGCTGACAGCAAGGCGTTCCATCAAATGCGTAGGCTTTACTATATAATGTACTGGGAACAGGGAACAGGGTAAATATACTCCCTGTCCCCCGACAAAGCACGCTCTTCATGCTATTTCGAGGCAAAGGGATCGAAGCTCGTGCCTAGCGCGTAACTAGTTTGGACGGCTACGATAAAGAATCATGGCACCGAAATATGTCGCATGCACGGTAGCGCTCCTCATGGGCGGAGCCTCCGCCTTCGTGGTGCCGACGCCCGCGCTGAGGAACGCGGTCGCGTCCACACGCTCGGCGTCCAGCCCCATGCGCATGAGTGCCGGAGACGAGGAGCCCTGGTTCTCTGAGGCCGTGGCGGTCAACTTGGTCGACGTCGACGAGCTATCGTGAGTACACTGTGCGTCACCGAGCGGCGTCGCGTTGTTGTGTGCGCGATGGTCGCTCACTACCTGTCAAGGTTTGGTTCATGATGGTTTTTGAGTACGTGGCCCTCAAAAGCAAAGCATGTTTCGCCCGCTAGCGTCAGCGAACCTGGGGTAGCTCGCATTCCTTTTGCTGCCACGAGTTGGGGCAGCAGTGCGGCCGGTAGCCTAACGTTGGGCCGGGGGCAGTGCTGCCCCTGCTGCGTCACCCGTGATCATTGCCTCAAGGCGCGAGCTAGAAATGTCCCACGCCCACGCGGAGCCCGAACGTCCTGTCGAAAGTAGAAGCAGATTAGATACCGCACTCTCTACCACTCTCTACCCCTCTTCTCTCTCTGACTATCAGTGTGGCGTAATATTTCCGCGGCGTCCTTTTTTTGTCTGCATGATCATTACACCAACATCATCACATCACATGCTTTCTTTTTCAGAAAAAGCACATACGTGTGCGCCCCAAACCCATATATATCCTCCAAAGCCTCGAACTTGTTCATGTTCGACCGTCGCTTTAGCTTGAACCCTAATCAACGCAAGATCCCCACCCCTCTACTTTCCCTCCTCCTCCCCTCTTACCCATGGCAGGGCTGCGTCCGACCGGGGAACGGGAAAGCAGGACTTCCTCGAGGCGGACCCATACTATGACCAGTCCAACATCCCCCTCAACACGTACAAGGCCAAGGACCCGATGATCGGAAAGGTCATCTCGGTGAAGCGCATTGTCGGCCCCGACGCGACGGGAGAGACGTGCGACATCGTCATCAACCACGGAGGCAAGATGCCCTACTGGGAGGGCCAGTCGTACGGCGTCGTACCCCCCGGCGTGAGCTGGAAGACCGGCAAGCCTAACGGCGTCCGGCTGTATTCGATCGCGTCATCCCGGTGAGATGTGAAATTGACACTATTAATAGTCAATTTAGTATACCATGTTGAATATGAGCATGACTTTCTGTTCTCCTCGGGGTTGCAAAACGGTATCATGTGACCTAATATACTGACAATAGACTGGTGCGTACGAGAATCGTGTGTTATGTTGTTTCGTTTTTTGGCTTGTTTTTTTTTTGTCCGCTTGCCTCTCATGTTCCATGCTGCCTGCCCGCCCCACGTTGATGAACTTTTTTTTTGCTCATTTTTTACCAAATGGTACGTTTGCCTTTTTTGCTGGTATCGGTTCTGTTTGGTTGTTTCCAGCTGTGGCACCTGGTGCACTCGCCTTTCCTTGCCTCTTCACTACGCATCCGGTGGTCGGAGATGATTCATGCACGGTGGTCATGAACTATCAGAATGTTCTGTGTTATGTTTTACCTGTCTCCACTGCTGTTGCTCAACCTTAAAGTAGCGCATTCTGTCACCACTCTTTTACCAATACGTCCTACCCAAGTTTAGCATCAATCATATCATACTTGCAGCGATAATTTTCTCCAGCTTTCCTTGCCAATTGGGTAGAAGTACGTGCTGCAAGCGATCAGCACCAGCACGTTGTGAGAAAGTTTGATTGCTCCTATGTTTTCGTGTGACGTGTGCCTCGCTTCTGCATACTATTCTGCAGTCTATGTTCCGTTAAGCGCGTGCCCCCTGCTCCACATTTACACGTCACTCGTTTCAACGAACGCGCTGCACTTTGTTGCCTGCTACCTGTTGCGGTTGACTTGGCCCCACGTACGCACTGCTGCTGTGCCCGACTGACTACCTGGGTGCGCACGCTAGGCCCACGTGGCGTGCTCGGTTTTGGCGACTCTGCAGTGCCTCATGATACGTACCTTACGTTAGTTTTTTCGTGGCACTAAACAGCACGAGCGCCCATTGATAGGACCCAGTAGGTGACTCGTCGGCGGCGCAATACGTGTGTTCCGCTTACTTGAAATCAAGTCTAAAGGCAGTAGGCCTCAAGTGTCGCGATTAGGGCGGAAGTTGCAGCCGCTTGCTTATGGCTTGTTACCGCTGTTTTTGTAGGTCTATGCCAGTACCTCGCCTAGGATACATATTTTATAGTGGACAGACTTATTTTACGTATGTACCATGCCTGATCCCTGGTACCTGAGGCTTCTGTTTGGGGGTTGAGGTTCTACCAAAGACTCCTGTATTTGCCTTTCAGTCTTCCGCCACTACTGTAGTTGAGATTTGTTACAACAACCGTACGCGATTATAGAATGGTACATACCAGCCAGGGAGCGTGTATATTTTGAATACTGGATTACACTATGAATGGTAGGGCGTTACTGAGGGCACCTACCAGGGCATTACTGAGTTCACCGGCGTCGGTTGCAGTCGCAGGCGTGTTGTGCCCAACACGCGCCGCAGGCAATATTTTGATGTTCTCGAGCTTGCACCCGAGAACCAGTTGACCACGTGCCCTTAATGGCAGAAGCCCATATTTAATGGAAGCCTTGTCCGTTATTTCGCCCAAGAAGATACTACTGTGCCTAAAACAAAAAAGTAGCCTCCGGCGAGGAGGACCGGCGCAACTTTTTTTCAGCCTGCGGCGAAAAAGTTGAACGGCGTGAAACGCGTGTTGCGCTCTATACACGCCCTCCGACGCATAATGCGCGCGAAGCAGCGCACCCGATCAACGGAACATTTGCATTCCCGCTCAACAGCTAATTAAGGCTCTTGGAAAACTCATACTAACATGAGTAAAATCTTACGAGCCAAGATAAGAGTACTGTGCTCCCAGCGCTACTTCCCCCCCCCCCCCCTTTCTCCGGCACGTTGCTGGGTACAGTCTGATGTTGCTGGGTCTATAGAAAAAAGGATGAGGCACGATGTAATTTCGTGGATTGAGCAAGGGGTTGTGGGCGTGTAGGATTTTTTTTTTCATGCACGTCCGTGACGACGCCACCTCAGAATCGCCCCTGCTGCTTACCCCTCTTTTCTGAAGCGCGAACATGTTGAAAATTTTCCCCATCCGCCGGAGGATGAAAAAAAAAAAAAAAAAAATAGTGACGCAAACGGATCCGTTTTAGCACACTTGCATATTTTAGAAGTTGAAAGAAAATGGCGGCCGCTCTATGCACAATAACAGTAATGCATGGCGTGTTTGCGCTTTGGCAGCTGTTAGTATTTGTTTGATAAGTGCTATGAAAACGTCTGCGTTGTTTTGAATCTGTTAAAGCTGTCGAAACGCCTCCGTGGAAGGGTACGGCCTGGCCTGTTACGTCTCAAACCACCTGAGAGGCAGATTAGCCTGCCCTTGTCGCGTTCCCGCGTGACTGCCTTGATGAAGCCGACCGTGCATGCCAGCTGCGCATGTGTTATGTCGCACGCGACCCGACAATTTGTAACCGATGCTCGCTAGAGATGACTTCGTGTTGAGGTACCGCCCCCCCCGCCCTGTGGTTGGCTCAGTCAAGGCGCTTGACCTTGGCGGCCGCCCTCCCTCCCCCGCCCCAGATAATACGCCCCTTAGCTTCGCACGTGATACTTGCTTAGTGGTTACTGTTGCCACCAATGCCCTCCCACTGACCCCCCCCACCCCCCCTGTCCCCGCTTGTAAAACGCCTTTTTGTACTTGAAACAGTTACGGTGACGACATGACGGGAACCACCACCACCCTCTGCGTGCGCCGCGCGACCTACTGGGACGAGGAGAAGGGCGCCGAAGACCCGGCCAAGAAGGGTGTCTGCTCCAACTACCTCTGCGACGCCACCCCCGGCACTAAGCTGAAGCTCACCGGCCCCTCCGGCAAGGTCATGCTCATGCCCGAGGACCAGCCGACGGCCGACCTCATCATGATTGCCACCGGTACCGGAATCGCCCCGTACAGGGCTTTCGTGCGCCGCCTCTTTTCCGAGCAAACCCCCGCCCGCGAGGCATACAAGGGGCAGGCGTGGCTCTTCCTTGGAGTGGCCAACTCGGACTCGCTTCTTTACGATGCGGAGTGGCAGACGGTGCTCAAGGAGTTCCCGAACAACTTCCGCCTCGACTACGCGCTCTCGCGTGAGTCCACCAACAAGGCGGGCGGAAAGATGTACATCCAGGACAAGGTGCGTGGCGTCGAAGCGTGAAACAAACTACGGTGGTGAAAGGCGTTTTTGTTTCTTTCTCCATACTTGATTTTGCGCTGAGGAAACCCGGCTGTGTATGCCTAAAAACGCCCTCGAAATCATCGAAACCCTGTGCCCCCTTTCCTCTGGAGTTGTTTTGTAAACGTTTTGTTCTGGTATATAGACTATATTTGTAGACGTTTTTCCATCTAAGGCATATGAACACCCATTAGCCCAGTTTCCGTGCCATTCCATCCCCGTTTGGGAAATGAAAAAGTGGATTTAGAGTGTTAGGCTCGGCACCCACCTGTCTGGCACAGGGAACAAAGCGTAAAATGAAATGATTTTCGCGTGCGTAAGTGGGTTAATGGTATGTTGTATTTTACTAGGTGTGATGGATCAAACGGTTTTTGTTCGTAAAGTGATTTTTTATAACTAATTTTCAAGGAGGTCAGCCGTGAGTTTGACGAATTTCAGGTCAAAACTCATCTTTGCAAGCTACGTTGTTGGTACTCGTACTATACGATATGAGTGAGTTTTTATTGGGAGGTGTCTTATTTTTTGTCCACTATGATGGTAAGTATTGGTATTTATATTTTTGTTTTTCGTGTCTTGTTCGTTTTTTCAATTTGACACGGACGCTGCATATTGTCGGATTGCAAACTTATTGTTAATAGTACTGAGAATACTACTACGTATCGTTGACAAACAACGACTCCAGTCTTTTAATAGCCGTAGACTAAGTAATGGATTATGGACTGCATCTGCACGGAATGCTTGGTTTATTCTGCTATTTTTCCCCCACAATTTACGTTTTTTTCTTGTTTCTATTATGCTTTGTGCTTTTCAAAGTTTCGCCCGGTGATGCCTGTTATGTTTGTGCTACTTGTACGCATAAAGAAACACGCCACTTTGCGCTTTAGAAAATAGTCCGGTTATGCAGAAATATTTGCGAGTTTTGCGAGCATAATGGATGAAAAAATGTACATAAACAGTCCGGAAGCCAAATCAATTTTAACAATCGTCAATGAACGATGGGACAGGTGGAGGAGTACGGTGACGAGGTGTTCCAGAAGTTGAGCGATGGCGCCCACATCTACTTCTGCGGATTGAAGGGAATGATGCCCGGCATCCTCCAGATGCTCGAGACCGTCGCCGATAAGAAGAAGATCGACTGGGCTGAGTTCCTCAAAGACCTCAAGCACAAGGGTATGTTGTTATTATTATTATGGGTAGGCTGTTGTTGGTAGGTTCTTATAATTTATCAAAAAAGGTACCATGAGCCGGCAAGTCAAGTAAATGTGAAGTTTCCATCGCTCGCCCTCGATAGTCTGGAGTCCTGTTAGTTTCCACTTGCCTGTTCATTTTCTGTTTTTCATGCACAATGAGTTTGTGATGTTTTTGTGTAATTTGTTTTGGTCCTGGATCTGGGTGTTGTGTTTTCTGATTTGCTTAAGAACTACTGTACCTGGTACTTCGGCTGAGGGTAAGTTTGTTGCCGTTTCGACGGGGGGTTGGGGATATGAACACCAGCAGGAAAAGGCCGGAAATGCCCGTGTTATCTCGAACGTCAGGTGTAACTGACCGATACTTCCAATAGCGGACATGAACAGGGTGCTGTCAAGTTTTGTTCCTGTTGCTGAGAACTGTGTGTGCCGAGCTTATTGGCAGTAAAGTCGTGACCAACGTTGTCTGTAATGGAACCGTTTATCTCTCTTCCCCCCCCCCCCCTTCTCCCTGTCTGAAAACCGACGTTTTTGCTGTTTTTCTTCCTTGTTTTCGTCTTTCGCGCGAACAGGCCAGTGGCACGTGGAGGTGTACTAGGTTTTGACAAGACAGCAGGCGGTCTTAGACCGGTGACCAGCGGGGAAGTCTCCTCATCCCTGTCGTCTCTTCCACTTTTGTCTGGACACGCAAGATCCACAGCAGCGGCTGATACCGGCGCTGGATGTTGTCGTATACTACCCTCCCGTAGCAAGCGGCAGGTAGTTAATGTCGGCCGGGTGGAGAGATGGATTCCTCAGCAGACCTCCCGCACGGGACCGGCACCACCTTTGTTGTGTTTTTCTTGGGTGTGGCTGCTCGATAGTTTTTGCCGACCTCGCGTTGGGTCGCGGGAAGGTTTACGTCCTTGGGGAGGGGGGGGGGTGGAGGGGGGAGAGGGGAAGGGGTGGGGGAGAAGATTGGGGCAAGCCTTTTGTTTTACAAACTGCACGCACGGTTTTTGGGGACAAACCTAGTTTGAATTCGTGTCATATTATCGCAGTAGTGAAAGGGTTAACGTTTAGAAATGCTGTCTTTGCTTGAAAGTTTGTTTGGTTCCCCGCTGATAAGATGGCAAAAGCTTCATTATTGCGCTCTCGCGAGGCATATTGTAGACGGCAGGAAATGGGCCCGTACTTTTGTTGACGCTCTTCATCGTGGCGGTGTGTTTGGCTTCGCCGCGATGGCTGTACTACTCGAGAGGCAGCGGCAGCAATAAAATGCATAAAAGACAGGCATTAACAAAAAATAAAATACAAAAATGGGCGGCCTTCGCGACGGAGTGGATGGACGCTGCATTTTGCTTTTGGCGTTTTCCCCCTCGTTTTTAGGGCTTTTTAGAAAGATTGTTTGTTTTGTGTGGTTTTATCGCCTGTTTTATCGCCTTTTTATCGCTTTTCCCTTTGCCACCGACGGGGAAAAGACGAAACGGAGGGGTCACGGTAGGTGAGGGTGGGTTGTGGTGTGTTGAACTTGAATACTTACCGTGTTCTTACTCTAGCAACCACCTTTGCTGCCCTCTTGTTGCGAAGAAGCCACGTTTTTGACATATTTTGTGTTGCGGGGTATATGTATAGATCATCGGTGCAACGGCGTGGCTCGACTGAAAGAATGGAGAACTACGACGCACGATGCTTCTATAGACTTGTGAGGCATTTTTTTAATGATTATCTCCTCCTGCGGCTCGCGTATGTGTCGTCCGCTCGACGCCCTGAAAACCTTTAGTCTGACGCAGTCCTTGAAGACGGACGACAAGCATTCTGGCTACCGAGACAAGACTTGTGTAGAGGACGTCTCTTCTGTCTAAAAACACCCGCTTCGCGATCGGGCAGTTGTTTAATGCCCCAGATGTGTCTCGAGTTTTAGCCAGATCTGCCAATCCCTCGCGTTTTTATACATATATATAGCCCTCCCTGGGAGCCGAGGTTTGCCGTTCCTTTCTCTCATGTTCCGTTGGTGCTGGTTGTGTTTCATCTAATGTTTTTTTTTGTGGCGGGGGGGAGGTTGATGGTGTTGTTGAATAAAAAACAACCTTCCCTCACAGGTGGCAAAATGCCCGCCTTGCGCAACGTCCGACGAGGGCGCTCGGTGTTTCATGTGCAACCTTCATTTTGTCCGGTTCATTCTACATACAGTGCAACCGTGGCGTTTTGTGGTAGTTTTTGCAGCACTCACGTGACGTGCTAGATTGTTGAACCGTCGTTCCAGAATGACACGTAGCACTAAGCTTTCTAGCACAAGAAGATTGCCAATATAAAAGTGCATCTTGTTCTGAACACAGATAACCCCGCTTTACTCAACGTCTACTGCTTACCAATGTAGTAATAGGCCTTTGTGGGGCGCGTGAGTTAGTCGTCAGATGTGTGAGATTGGGAAACATTTCCGAATGGCACACGTTGCACAAAGCTCTTCGGCAGTAAGACTGCTAAGGTGCAACTTGACGAACATGTCGGTCGCAACCTATTTTTGCTTCGCGTTTTCTAAACTCTGCGTTAGCTATAGTTTGTGCAGCACCCATACTCTGCATAAAGCTGTCCAGCATAGACGTTGCCGAGTCGTATCTTGAACATGTTCAGTACAACCAAGCCCACTTTATTTTTTCATTTGTGTAAACGAGAACTTTGAACGTATTGCATAATCTGACTTATTTCGCTGTTGCTACAGTAGGTTGCACAACGGATCTTCGTGGCAAATATCATAGCACAACGCATTTCGAGGCGAAGTGTTCGTTTGTTCGTTCGTGTCCGCTCAGGTCACGCGTAGAGGGCGGCCTTTCCGAACGTTCGATTACCGGGATTCTCGGTCTTGGCGTCCCTGCGACGCGAACGCCCACTCCATCACTGGCCATCTCGCATCACCCCACCGACCATCGCGACATTTCAGCGCCTTCGGCACGGCCTGTGTCAATTAATATTAGATTTTTCTGTCGTCAAGTCAATAGCGCGTGAGCGCTCTAGGACTCCGCTTAAGGATATAGGTCAAAGCGTTTTTAGTTTTTTTCTAAGGTAGGAGCCTGGCCGAACAGGATCGTCGCCGATCGGACCCCATTTACTTCGGAGAGTCTCTGGAAATTCAGAACCGAGAGCCAGGGAGCTAGAGTCTTGTCTTGACCTCTCGCACTTCTACTCTATACCCCCAGTAACCGTAAAGCTTAGAAAGAACGCTGCAGCGCGTGAAAATCAGCACCGACATGCCGGCCGTGTCCCACATCCATCACCTCTTGCGGCACTGCAAAAATAATCCCACCCTAATTCCGAGTACTGTAATTTTTGTACGAAACATGGGTGGAACGAGCACTAAAGGGAGATATCACGAAAACCAGGAAGAAAGAGCTACAACGACGGTTGTTTATTATTAATTTAACGTAAAGCAATACGAACTCACGACTTGTCTAACGGACGCATGCTACACTATTATATTAAATAATGGTACTTACTACCGTAGGAGTGCACCTCATCAAGTTTCTGAGGCGGTGGAGGTCAGGAGCTGTATATACCTCTCCCTATGCCTGGCTTTTAGAATGCTGTTGCCTATTAACAGGCTTCACTCGATGATGAGGAAACCCATGACCTATAGGTGGAAAACGAATAACATCTTGGACACATGCTGCGGTGTGATGGAGCTGCGCCATTTTTTTCCTGACCCTCGTCACTCAAGGAGCTCTACATACTCCATATAATATCCGCAGTGCCCACCGAAAAACTGATTTAGAGCAAAATGAAAAAGTGCAACCCGATGACTATTAATAATCCCACCGCTTAGTCGGCCTAGGTGTACAAAAACATCCTATTGGATATTGCAAATCAAGAACGCCATCCCGACGATTTTGGGTTATTATGAACAATTTCCGATTCTTGATAAATTATCATAGTGCAAATCCAAGCGTTTTGTCCCCATATCGGGAGTGCGGTGCTACCAATAAAAGGGTCAAGGATAGCCCCGCCATTCACAAAACATTATAGCCAAAAAGTGGTATACCTCGCGGTCGTAGCACGAGTCATTGATCATACGAGTAAACAAATGGGATTGAGGCGAGATACTGGGTGGCAGACGACGCATGCTACGACATACGTATACCTTTTTTTGGCTATTTTGTTTCCTGAATGACGGGCCTCCTTAACCCAAAATCGTCGGGGAAAAAAAAAATAATAGGCCATTTTTTTTTTCATCTTTCTCGTTGTGTACCTATAGGCCATGGGACATTTCATCCAGTGGCAGTTTTATTTTTCTCCAACTCACTTTTTGGGAGGGACATGTCTTGAGTTCCCAAATTGAGGGGTAGTATTAGAAAAAAAAGTGGTGCACCTCTGTCTTAGCACGCGTCAGACAGACCCTCGGTTGAGGACTGAGGAGTGTCGTTATTGAGAAATGCTTTGTTTGGCCGAACAATGCCACCCAGGGCTACAGATGTAGGGAGTTAAGAGTCGTTCTTGAGCTCCCTCAACTCTCGCACTTCTATTTTTTATTCTCCTTTTTGTGGATTCCAGGCATTATCCCCTTGATCGTACCGCCTCGTTGTCACTATAATACTTCGAGACCATCCTGGCTCCTCGAGGGCACTCTGAGGTATTTCCTCATCGCTGACCCTCTAGCGTGCGGTTACGCACATAACCCACCTCGGTGTATCTCCACAACATCCATCTTATAACAAAGCGATCAACCTGCTACGGGGCAACAGTCCCACATTTTCATGATATCAATTTTGCTCTCCAGCTCAACCCGTGAGAGGTTTTACCCTCGGCGACCTTCTTGATGAGCCGTGGTCACAGGTGTCTTCCCTTCCCTCCCCCCCGTATACTCGACCCCGAGGAGCGATGCGTAGTCAAGAGGTGCGTGGTGTTCCATGTCCAGCACGGTCATCGCTGTGCCCCACGTGTGACAGCCTTCTAGCACTAGCAACTAAGAAACTACCGAACACGATCACACAACCTATGGCGCCTAAGGCTACTATCAACATAGCTACGGATCCCGCTCCAGAAAGACAATACTAGTAGTGCGAGAGAAGAGCGCTTCGCTGGCGACTGACGATCCGACCACACCCCCCTTCCTTCCTTCCTCGCTTGCTTGTTTCACCAAGAGAGGATACGACGAGAGCCCGGGCTTGATTCAAGCGTAAAAAATTGCGAGGGGCGATTATAGGCACGTCTCCAGGGAGTCATCCACAGCAAAAGAAAAGCTGTTGACAGAAAGCGGCATCCGCTTACATGACGGCATGAGTCATCCAAGGAATTTACACCAATCAAAACACTCTTTTAAAAGTATTGGCCAATCAGGAAACTGTGGGCACGAAATCCTTTCTTCGGGGGGAAATTTTTCGTCGTCGTACATTCTTTTTCCCGACTCGTAAGAGACAGACTGATCCCTAGAGAACAACTATTACGTACGCAAAGCCAATATCAACACCAAAACGCCTAAGAGCAACAACCAAACGCCTAAAAGCAACAACAAACGCTTGATTGTAACAACAAAAACGCGTAATACAACAACGAAACGCCGAAAAGCCAGTTGGGCCATAAATTCCGTAAAGAAAATATTGATCTACTTATTTCGGAGGATATTTCCAATCTTATATAAGGATTCGGACGCCGATTCGGGCCAAGATTTGGACAAAGATTCGGGCGAGAATTGCGATTCGCCGACGCACCCGAGACCTTCTGACTGGCTTGCTGGCTTGTGACGTAACACATTTACCTAGGAGGTCTGGTCATAGTTCCTCGGGTCTGTGGTGGCTGAACTGCGGCCGAATCAGAACAATTGCTTCTGCCGATTGATGATTGATAATCATCTCGCATTTTGCGCTTGCGATACGAAACTCATCAGTCTAAATCATCCAACTCACGGCCACAAGACAGCAGTAGCACGCAGGTTCGACGCCCCTAAAACAACGCAAATCAATACAAAAATGGGACAACCTGCGACAACAAACATAAAAAACGGGGCAAGCAAAAGAAAGCGCGCACCAAGAAAAAAAAACACGACAAAACAAAACAGAAAGTTGTAAAATCAACATGAACTAATGTGGTTCCGCCGCCCACTAACACGGACGCTACTCGTTGTAACCCAGCGCAAGCTGTCTCACAGAGTGAGAATTTTAAACCTAAACCAACTCTGGAACGTGGATAAACTCTTCCCGTCGCTTACTCGTGTCAAACTAATTACGGAAAACAAACAGCGGTGTGTCGTGTGTACCAGAGAGAAAGGCGTTTCGTGCCCGCAGTTGTCTGATTTTGCACTAATCACAACAAAACCATTACAAAAAATGCCTAATAAGCACACCATTGTGGGCACAAAATTCTTGCCTCCAGATGTTTATTCTTCTAATCAAGACTATCGACCAGCCGACCGGCCATCAAATCGTTCAGCGTGAGATCTGCCGCCCTCTCCACGCATAAATAAACAACGCACACGTGAGCGACGCTATGCCAAGACTATACATGTCAGTTCTACCAGTTGTACATAGCGGATTCCTTCGCCTCGCCTCCAAACAAAAAAGCTATGTTCTTCAAAGAAAAAAGAAGGACCCAATGGTATGATATGTACCTGGTACCTGTAGACTAGCCTATGCACGAAATGTACAGCAGTATACATAGTTCGAAGAATGCGTTCTTCGAAGCTCAAACCAAGTAAACATACTCGTAGATAAAAATGTGTTCTTCAAAACTTGAAAAAATTGGGAACAAAAAAACATACATTCTTCGAAGTTCAAAAAGGGAATAACCAACAAACGATCGCGCATCCTGCTAGCCAGAAGAGAAGCGACAAAGGCGCGCCGAGTTTGGCGTAGTCGAAAAAATTGTATCCTCCCGGAGCCCAGACGAGTGTGTTCGTGGGGGTCCCGATGGGGGTCAAGAAGGGGGAGGAAGCGGCAACCAAAACCGCCATGGCAAAGGGTTTATAGTTCACCTACAGCAGGCGGTTTAAAAGGGGGGGGGGGGGGGGGGGGGGGCGTCCTCATTTAATGCATGGCCGTAGGGGGAGGTGGGGTGGGGGGTTAGATCTTCGTGCGGTGGCGACCAAAACCACCACGATGAAGCGTTTATTGTGTGATTACAGGAGGCGGTTCAAGAGCGGGGGGGCGGGGGGGGGTCCCATGCGAGGTTAGGTCTTGGTGCCTATACAGGAGCGGGGTGATCGTGGTGACAACCTAAATGCAGGAGGCGGGATGGTGCCCCGGGGAGGCGAACAACGAAATACATATTTCGGAAAGACGATGCAAGAAACACTGGTATTTGTGCAGTTTTCCAACAACCACAAATCGCCCTCGTTTCTCCAAGTTTTCGGCCGATCAATTCTAAACGGAGAGATTGATATAGTGGTCCCCACGTCCTCACCTCCATCTCCTTTGCCATGCTGAGTGCGACCGGAATATTCAACGCTGCGGCAGCGTTGTTTGAGATAAGCTCCGTGCAGAGCTGAACAGAGGAATAACGCCGAGTTTCGAGCATCGGGGATCGGGGGTGGGTAACTCTAACCACTTCAAATCTGAAACCACTCTTCGAGGACACACTAATTGGAATTAGAATCAGAGTAGCATGATTTTTGCAGCAGTAAGAGGGGTAAAAAACGCAGACACCTTGTAGGGGTCCAACGACTTCCACCGTTTCGATCTCTCACCATGGTGAACCCGAAGAGTACGTACACGCTGGCGGGTGCGCCCATGCCCGACTTCCGAATGGCGACGGCGGCGTACTCCGCGAGGCCGCTGTTGGACACGGCCTTGCTAAACCCTAGGGCAGACCCGATCAGAACCAGCAGCCCCCAGTTCACGCGTCCCACCGCCCGTCGCGCGTCCACCCATCCACCGAGGATAATGACAGCGCATGCCGCGAATACTGCGCGGATCTGAGACGGTCCGATAGTGTGCAACCGGGGGGAGGGGATCGGGGCGTATATTAACGGGCGAGATTAGGCCGGGGGGAAGAGGGGGGAGTGCGTCTTTTTCTTGTCCAAAAAAATGAGCGATCTATCGACCAGATGTGATAATAGATGTTTGCTAGTCGAAACAATCAATCAATCAATCAATCATTCAATCAATTAACTGATCAAGGGCGATATTTGATATTTGTTTGAAAAAAAAAGTCGATGTATTGATCGATCGAAGGGGAGAACAGCTCCGCGGTAGTTTGCTATTGAGAAAATTATTGCCCCATGACAGAATCCTGGCGACGAACGAGCGGTGTGTAGCTTGGGCGGGGGTGGGTCCGGGGGTCAAAAGCGTAACCGTTGGCTGGCAACACCCCGTATATCAGCCGCACACGTGCCCCAACCATCCGAGGGAGCACATGGAACCCTCTAGCAGACCCGCAACAATATGGGCCTTTCCCCCCCACAGCGACGCCACTCGAAGCTCGGCTTCACCTATTATTCCCTCTAACAGACCACAAGAGTGTTGCTGTGATAGACATTGCACTTTTGAGCGCAAAAAAAAACTCACACGCGGAGGCTGCTCAACTCACGGGCTACCTGGCATTGAACACCTCCGGATTCGATGCATATTTTTACACACTGACGGGAGGCTGGTCAACTCAGGAGCTACCTGGTACCGAACAACTTTGGATTCCACGTGTGTTTTATAATATTATTCGAAAAGTACCTGGACTAGTCCATTGGGACTGTGTATTATTGGGCATATCTTACCATCTCTTTTTAAAGTCGGTTATTGGGTGAGTGGCTGTGTGAGGCGCGTAAACCTCATTCAAGTGAGGAGTTCCATACTTGCTGTGGCGTTGTGGCGCTAACCCTACCGTAGTCTGCGTCCACCTTCTTCCCCCCTCTCTCACCATGTCGACACCCACCGCCAGCACCCACGCCAGCATGGCCGCGAAAATCAGCAGCGGGCAGTAGTGAAACCACCCGGTGGGTTCAGGCAGGCGACCCACCCTCCCCTCGCGCAAAAACTCCCGCTTTGATGATGCCTCCTCCAAAAATCCTTCCGGTGCGAGAACCACCACCACGTCCCCTGATGCTAATGCTTCACCCTTTCGTCGCCGAGTCACAGCCTTTTCCTCCTCGGACGGTCCCGCTTCCGGTTCCACGAACGGGCTGTCGCCGCCCGTTAGCGCCGGCGACGCGAGCGCCGGTGAAACTGACGCCATCGACGTGGAGGACGTTACCGCGGAAAATCGAAGAGGGCTTCTAACGGACGTGGGCGAACCGTTCCGGGATGTCACGAACGCGTCGTCAACCCCTTTGAGCCCGGAAGTGGCGGTGGCGGCAGGGTCGGCGTTGGCCGTAGCTTTGTAACCAGTTCGGCCTATTCCAACGTTTGGGCTGTTAAAATCAACCCCGCTGCCGCTGTCGATGCAATGTCTGCCGTCACCATCACCCCCGCCGCCGCTACTATCGCAGCCTCCGCTGCTGCTTTCGCTACTGCCATCATACCCGGCGCTTCCTTTCAAGCGGAAGGCGACGATGACGCACCCGTACATCGCGGCGAAGTAGGCATTGTCGAGCCGCGCGGTCCGGCCGAGGAAATTATGGCTCGACCGCGACAGAACCAGCTCCAGCAAAACCGTCCCGTGCCGCGGCAGCTTAGCCGCACTCACACCGAGCACCTTGAGTCCTCCCCCGCGCCGACTGACCGCGGAGCCTATCGCGCGGACCATCGTCTCTCGATCACAGCTAAGCACCAACACGTCCCCCGATCGCACATAATCTTTAGGAGATACGTCACAGATATCTTCAAAGCCGATGACCCCTCCGGAAAAATTGAGCGCGGCACCACCGCTGCCGGCAAGGCTTGCCCCCTCTGTAGCGGGAGCTCCAACCCCATCCGCCACCGCTGCGTCGGCGACGCGACCTGTATGCTTCGTGGGCATCTCGATGCACGCCTCCTCAGTCTCTTCAAACACCGGGGACTGCTCCCGGCTGTCCCCATCCTCCAACCGCTGATACCACAGGGGGCGTCTTCTTAAGGCGACGAGACCGACACCACCGCCACCCCCGATTGCTGGACGCCCCGCAAGTGCCGCCACGCCTGTCCCTATTCGGCAGGCCCAGCTCAACCCATTCGAATCCTCATCCCCTTCGTCGCTGAGTCTGTTGGCGGCGACGCTATCGCCGTCGCCGCTGCTGTCTAAGCCGCCAGGATCGGAGTGTCCCATCGGTGTAAGCGGCTTCCCCCCCTGAGGAGTCACCCCCCGGGGATGGCAACGTCGACGCACCTTGACGAGCGTGTTCATCGGGAGACCGAGCGTCGCCAGCACCAGCGCGAATGGCTGGCCGATGAGCTCGAATTTTTCGCTGACTTCCACCTAAGTGGGTGACAGCGGAAGGAGGTAGTGAGTCGCGCGGGGAGCGAGGGGGTTGGCGACGTAAGACGTGAGGGAGTCGCTTGCTGCAATCGGCATCTAGCGATTCTTCTCTTGCAGACAAACAGGTGGAAATTGTTCTGCTGGTTGACGTTACACCGGCGGCTGGTATAATGTTTCTACATGAAAAAATGAAAAAAATGTCACGGGTGACAAGTGACTGTTACTCGTTCAAGCTGCCCCCCGCCCCCTTGCCCCACCTGACCCCCCCCCCCCCCCACTCTTCTCCCCCCCGCCAACACACCATGACCAACTGTGTGTTCAGCATTACCGTGAGGGTTGCTATCGCGAGGTGCATCAGTCACAACTGCGGCATGAAATAAAAAAACTTCAGAGCAAGCTTCAGGAAACCCAACGCACCTCCGTTGACACATTTTCCGAGCGATCCTGCCTAACGCGTGCCTCAGCAGCAGCACCACCACCACCACCACCGCCACGACCACAAACGCCGCTCTCCGGCGCCAGCAGCCGCGGCGCAGCGACGACAAGGTAGCCAACGCCAACAGCAACCAGCGGCAGCCCAACCCAGCTAGGCTCGAGCAACCGAAAAGGGGCAACGGCTTCATCGCTCTTGCCTGCCTCGTAGAGCAACCCCTGTATCACCAGGTTCGTACCGCCTCCGACGGTGGTCAACATCCCACCAAAAGCGCACGCGAACGAAAGTGGCATCAAGAAAATGGCGGGATCGAAGCCGCGCGTGCGGGCCCAATCCCGTGTCACCGGGATTAGCAGCGCCACCACCGGCGTGTTGCTGACGAACGCTGACGCGGCAACGGCGCCTAGCATGAGCCTAAGGAACCCGGAGGTGAAGGTGGTTTCGAGGCCTAGGAATCTGCTGGCAGCTTTTTCGGCGAGGCCGGAGTTTTCAATTGCAGCGACAGCGATGAAGAGACCGCCGACGACGAGCATGCTGGGGTTGTTGAAACCCGAAAGGGCCTCCGCGTCCGAGAGTATGCCCACGTTCCAGACCAGCAGCAGAGACAAGAAGACCTGGGGTTGTTCAATTCATGGCATGCGATTAGATACAAAATCTATACCTGGTACAGCAGAAGAGTACTAGGTATTCGGTTGCATTCATGTTAACCCTTTCATTACTATCGTGTGGTTTGTCCGTTGCAATCACAAAGGGGCTGGCATCATGGAGGAACTTGCCAAATAGCGTTGGTGCCGGCCTGTGTACATACTATCAGCTTGATGGGATGGCTTGAAGGGGTGGCATGGGGTGGCGTCCGGGCTACATGAGGTAGGCCGTTCACTTCCTCTAGTTCTGAGAAACTTCTAAAGTCGCCGTAAACTCATCACGAACTACACAGGCGACATGTTACGTATAAGGCGCCTGGTATAAACATGATATTCGTAAAGGATACCAGGTATTCGGATATCGGACACCGGTAGGTTCGTGTGACAGATCCAGGGCAGGAGGGGCAGGTCCACCTGATGCTGTTCTCGTAGGCAAGCCCATGAAACAAGCGAGACAAACGCTACCCCCAGGGAAGGTGCCACACAGCACATTACTCGTGGGTGGTCAGTGGCGGAATCTCATGGCTTCCTAATCGAAAATCGTATTTGACCGGCCCACGTGGGTGTACGGCTACCGGCACACCGAAGCACCGAAACCGATCACTCGGGCAACTTTGGTCGAAAACCGGCACCAGTACATCCAGTAGATCGCCACCTCGTACCGGAACGTATTATTGTACCAGGTACCTACTGGGATAATATCATACGATGCTCATACCATGCTACACCGGGCTTTGGCCGTAAGAAATTGACGCTCGTTTTCTCACGACAACTAAGAAAATGAATGGAAGAAACGATGCTCAAGGTCGGGTGTGATACTGAAAATCCCATGTCGTAGCCAACAGTACAGGTAGCTTGTGCTCAATATGATGTCATAGTGCTCAATGGTGGCAAAAAAATAAGAAATTGAGCCTGGACGCCAAATTGATATTTTAGCGGGCGCCATCTGTACTGCTGCTGCCGCTGCTGCTGCTGTAGGCTGCAACAAGGGACGAGGGACAGCGTCCTCATACCTGGCTCTGTTGAGTAATGCTCCTGGCTACATATTGTACCCGGTATGTTAGCCAGGTATTAATAGTAGTATCCCGGTTGGATCTTTCTTGGTGGACCGTTGCCCGACAACCGCCCACGAGGGCCGGGGTTCCTCGTTGAGGCTCACCACCACTCTCTCGCTCTACTCCACCTTTTGGCCCTCTTCGCCAAATATCTAACCAAGGAAAAGCTCGGCTATGCGGGCGTCCACGCTTGCTCCGCTCACTATATAGGAGTTACCTGGTACCAGGTATGATATACCTTTCTATTTTACGGCCTCCTCCCCACTCCACACCAGGTACAAGTTTTAAAGGTCGATACGATATGGTGCTGGAATATCAAAGACGATTGCCCCGCATCGAAATCCAGCCACGTACCCTTGGAACATGGCACTGGTTTGGCTGCCGCGGACGTTCCCACCATCAAGAAGCACGCCTAGAGAAGTCACGATGTAATTACACGCTACCAATAGAAGTGTATGGATTCGCTACCGTCACATGGTCCTACAGCTCACCACCACTTCAGCGCTGTACCATGCCCGAGACAGAGCGAAGAACATGCCGGCCATCACCAGCGTGACGAATACAGCTTCAAATATTGACGCCATCGTGGGGTATGACTGAGACTTGACAGCCCCTCCTCAGGCCACTACTACAGCACACAAGCTATGTGCGGTTGTTTCAGCGCTCCATGCCAGTGCTTCCCCTCTGTGGGGCTCGGTTGTCTCGAGTGGTGTGGGTCAGGGGTGGGTCCATAACGCTCGCGTGCGTTTACGCAGTTTCCCTAACCCCACCTACACAAGCCATGGGTAAAGTTAATGGAAACCTCTGTTTTGATCTGTTATCTTTTGGTTTGAAGGTACACTTCTGCGGTGAATTCTCGCTAGCTGGACCATGACTACCTCGGCGTTGCAAGAACGGAGGAAGCGCCTCGTGAACAGAGTTGGCCGCCATCTCCCGTGCAATACCATGCATGTGGTGTCCGACTTTGCCAAGGTGGCTGCTAAGGCGAGTGGGGACGAACAAGCCAATGTAAAAAATTACCAAAAGAACAGACAGGTGAAATGATACCCAGTACTCATTACAAACAAGACTTGATCCAAATATTGAAGCAACCCCACCCCCCACCCGGCACTGCCGCAGCACGACTTGATCCATCGAAGTCCTCCATCGTTGTACTCGTAGCGCTTCGACCCCCCTGCCACCCGAGGGCTTCCGTGGGTCTCGATAATCGCAGCTGAGCTGTTTGCCGCTTCTACTGCTTGGAAACGGGCGGTAAAGCTTCCAGCGAAATGATATTCGTACCAGTACCCTCACACTGAGGAAGGGAGAGATCTCCAAGTCTAGACTAAACAGACAACATCGTACACTCACAGATAGACCTCCCAGAGGCAGGTGCACCGAGCGCCGAGCGCGAAGTTTACACCCGCAGAGAGAGGGTCGTGTATTCCTCCATGTTGCTGCATTGTTGCAGTGCTGCAGTGCGCAACTAGTAGCTGTTGCGTTGCGGCTGCTGTAGAGAGTAGAGAGCTGTTTCAGGAGGCCATGCCTTCGTCGAGACCCGACCCGGGGTCCATTCATCTAGACTGCATCTTGTCCTATCAGTTGTTGTTGTTGTTGTTGTTGTTGTTGTTGTTGTTGTTGTTGTTGTTGTTGTTGTTGTTGTTGTTGTTGTTGTTGTTGTTGTTTTTCTCCAATTAACTCGCATAAAGTCCGTGGTCACAGGACAGGCTCCGTTCACTCTGGGGCTGAGGAATATCCCAGGGAAAAACACAAGCAAACCAAAAGTGGTACATCATATATCATACGACTACTAATAGCTGAAGCAATTAATGCATCCGCCAAAATATGTAAACAAATGAAATCGGAAGTCAGTCTACGTACGTGTTAGGCCCATACTGATACATACCTAGTACGTCTCAAGGCTCACATCTGAAAACCGACTATCATACTCGTATACCGCATGCCACCCAGGGAACCCAACCAATGTACAAATCCGAGGAGAAGAAAGAAAAAAGGAACTACCAGGTAGTTAATTAGAACAAAGAATTAAAAAGTAGAAAATGAGCTTAAGGAAAAAAATAATACGTACGTAGACTCGCCAGCAGGGGAGTGTAGCGAGGTAAGGCCAGCTACACATCGCTACGAAAATACGCCAACACGAAAATTCGCGTCCGGCTGCGCCAGCTAGAACGGAATAAGGCTACCACGTACGTATTACACGTACAGTAGTACCTATCACTACGCACACATATGACAGACTCAATCAAGTCAATTGGAACAGAAAGAAAAGCAAAGAAAACAGATAAATAAAACAAAAGGAAAGATGAGGAAGCAAGGAAAGGAAAGGAAGTAATACCATACCAATCCTAACCCTAACCCTAGGAACTATCTAAAGACGGCATTGGGCACATGGAAGTATCAAGTGCATCGCAGACACTGGGGGGCACCAGCTTCTTGCGGCCATTGGGAAACTCACAAACGTCAAGACGATGATGGCCAGACCCAAGTTTCCAAATTTTAATCTGTTCGGCAGGACGCTCCCCCTCCGCCTCCCCCCCGCCGCTTAGAGATGCCGATGGTGGGTGGCGCTACCGCGGCCTTCGCGTGTCGCTATGGAGCTCTACAGCTCTACGCGTCGTGCCATTTCCGCATGAATGACTCTGCCCCCTCCTCGACCCGTCGAAACCATCTGCCGGCCTTCTGTGCAGCCTTTTGCCGCCCTTCGAATTTATTTCCAAAGGCTGACAATTCCTCCTCCAGACGCACCATCCAGCCCTTATCTTGCCTTCTTGAGTAGCCCTTACCCCCAAGAAGCTCCCCAAACATCACCCTCTGTGGCAGACGCTCCTCCCTCATACCTGCTACGAATCCCGCGAACAATATCGTCCTTTCCCGCACTGTCGCCTCTATGCTCTCGGAAGCTCTCTTGGCAAGCGCGTTGGCGTACGAGAGGGTGTGGTCGTCCCGCTTCCGTTTCCGCCATCCGGGGCATCGAAGGAGCATGGAGTGGTGAACCTGTCGTAGCCTGTCGTAGCCATGCTTGTTCGGGCTCCACGTCATGCAATCTGAGTAGTCTCTCGATCATCTCGGCTTTCAGCAACCGCACCTTCAACCGTAAGCGCACACCTGGCTGATCATAGATTTCCATCTTTTACCGCTGTAAGCACGCCCAGGTCCTCTGAATACGCCGCGTTATTTCGATGCAGAGTTCTCTGTCTGCGGTGATAGCCCCGCCCAAGTACACAAACTCGATCGTTTGTTTGTATACTTGGCCGGCTGCATTGATGGTGAACGACACCCCCCCCCCCCTTGTCTGCAGACACATGATCTCCGTTTTGGCCTCGGAAACCGCAACCCGAACGCGGAGAACGTAGTGACGATTATCGCCATTATTCTTTCCAGCCCTTCTAGTGATCACGATACGATGCCCGCATCTTCAGCGTACAGCATACCCCACAACCTCTGCACCTCGTCCTCCTTCCTCCCCCGGCCGTCGGCTGTGCCTGTGCGTGATGTGCCCTTCTTCTCCCCTTTCTCCTTCTTTCGTTGGAGCTCCACCATGTTGTCCGTGATGGCTGCATCAGAGAGGAAGCGTTTCTCGGCCACACGCAGTACCGCCGTGAAAAACATGTTGATCAGCGGTGGCACGAGCACACCCCCTTGCCTGAGACCTTGCCCCACGTCGAACTTATCCGGGCACTCCCCGTCATCCACCCGCACGCAATCGTGCATGTCGTCGTGGAATTGGTGGATGACGGCGAGCATTGTTGGTGGCGCGCCAAAACGAGCAAGGACATCCCACATAAGGGTTCGGTCGGCGGAGTCATATGCTTTGGTAAGGTGGATAAAGCACAAGTACAAGGGGGTGTTCTTATTCCGCGCCAGTTCCTGCAGGCGTCGTGTTACGAACATCGTGTCAACCGTCGAGCGCTGGGGTCTAAATCCACACTGTTCCTCCGGCAAAATGTTCTCGCGTTCGCATTAGTCACTAAGGCGACCCGCGATGACTTTGGGCTGTACTTTGCCGGCGTGACCCTCGAGGGAGATGCCACGATAGTTGCCACACTCGGTCCGATATTTTTCTTCTTTTACAGCACCTTGATCGATGCATCTTTCCATTGTTGCGGCACGCCACCTCCCCTTCACACAGCGACGATGATCTCGTGGAACTTTCCGAGCGTTTCCAATTCTCCTTCGTCGGCCAAGACCTTCAGGAGCTCGGCCGGGAGGTCATCGGGCCCTACCGCCTTCCGGTTCGCCAGCGCATGGATCGCCTCCTCTACTTCGTACCTAGACGGAACATTGTCCAATGGCCTTCACGGGGACCACTCCTTAAGCTCGCCGACAATGCTCGGATCAAGGTCGGCGACTTGGTGTTAAGCCATTTGTGAAACCACCTCACCCACCTCTCCCGGATGAGGGCATTTTCCCGCAGCAATCGACCTTCCTCGCCCTTGATGTACTGCGAGTAAACGTCCTCTTCCCTTCCACATCCATCCCCTTGAGGTGTTTGTAGAAGCCGGACTGACCACCTTCTCGGATACGCCCTTCGAGGTGACTGATGTATCTTATTCTTCGAAGAACCTCTGCACAGCTTCCGCCCGCGTGCGTTTCAGCTGTTTGCTGGTCGCCTTCAAGGCTCGCCGTAGACCACAATAATTTGGAGCAGAACGAAACCGTTTTCTCGCGTCTTCTGTATCCTGTCATCGTGCATCCAACTCCGCTTTCGTCTCCTCAGTCGCACACCAACCCCTCAGTACTTGCTTGAGCCGAATAGGGGGCGCTATGTCGGCCGCATTCGACAATAGTCTCGGTTAGAACTGAGGTCATGCATCAACGCTGCCGGTATTAGTACTGGGTATCGTTGCGACAAGCTTGGCGGCTATCGCTTCTTTGAGATTCAAACGGAGATCCGGGTCCGCCATTTACTCTGGTAGGTCACAATAGCCCGCCGGTTCTTGATGATTCTCTTTGGGCGATTTAATGCGATGCGACCCAAGAGGCGAGTATATCTGAAGACGGGTTCTGATCCGGCTCAGCGTTTTCCTTGGGTGGGGCCCGCACAGTGGCATTACGTACCAGTTGTCTATCCGCTTGCCGTGTCAGTATGTAATCCAATCTGTATCGGGCCTTACCTCGATTTGGGCTCTGAAACATGTACAATATACCACGAGCGGATGTGGCATAGTACGTGTTGAGGAGGGTGAGTTTGTTGTCTGCTGCGTGAAGCAGTAGTCGCTTTCCGTTATCGCTCAGTTCATCACGCCCATACGCACCCATTACCTTACGGTCGGTCCATCCGATCCCTCACATGCCAGTACGAGCATTCGCGTCCATCAGGACAAGGAGGTGGTCCCTACTGGGCACCCCCTTGACCACCTCGTCAAGTGAATTCCAAAAGGTCTTTCTTGCTGGTGCTCTTATCGAGAGTGGGAGCATAGCCTACAATAAAAGACACCGTTAGATTTCCCTTTGAGTTGGATGAGAACCTTCATCAATCTAGCACAGATGAACTCGACCGCGACCTCGCCCTCATCCATCCCTGCCACGATAGACTCTCGATTGACTAAGCCTGCCCCGTGGTTCCCCTTCTTCTCTTACTTTCCTCCGTCTGCTCCCGAGCAAAACGCAACGTATCCCGCCGCAGTAAACGCACTTTGTCCATCGTGCCTCACCTCTTGCAATCTTATGACGTCACAGCCTACGTCCTCACAAGTTTTCAGGATCACCTCGGCCTGGGCTATGCCGTTCGTGCTCTTGGAAGCGGTTGTGCGAACGTTGAACGTATCCACGACGAGTTTCCTCGCTTTTGACCTAACCCTTGCATCTGCGCGTACTTTCCGAGCGGCCCTTCGAATCCTCCTACGTCTCCTCTTCTTCCAAGCGTCCGTTTTCCTCCCTTCCACCCTCCGTTTTTCCCAAACATAATATCTCCCTCTCTCCGTCTCCCTTTGCCCAGTCCGGTTGTTGCCAAATTGCCAACGTGAACGGGGTAGCAGTCCCGACTCGCCACGTCCATCTCCTTTCCGACTTCGGTGCTTACTCGCGTGAGTTCGATCCTCTCTTCCCCATTCGCTACGAGCCCCACGCTTTCCGCGGCGGTGACACGACGCTGCGTCCGCACGCACGCCTGCCGCGTAAAAAAAAACCGCAAGGAACTTGTTTGCCTTGTCGCCGGCTTTCACCCCCGGCTCGGCCATGCCCGACCGCTAGTTCAGCGCCGCACGAGTAAGGTCAGCGCCACATTCCCCCCCAGGGGCCCTGGCACGTGTTGGGGGAGTCTCATGCCCAAGCACCACCCCGTCCGGGGAGGAGCCGAAGGGGGGGCATTATGTGGTGTGTTTAGTGGCAGGGGCTGTATTCGTGACATTTTCAGTGGATCATGCCATTTCCCCACTAATCGTGACCATTAATATGGTTTTGGGAAAACATCGACAACGATTGATGTCGCGATTATTTCGAACCCTTAATTCTCGACAAAATGCAGCAATTCTCATAGCGCCCGTTTACAGATAGACGTGAAAGAAGACTTTTGGAAATCTCTGGAAGATTCCATGCCATTTCTCGTGACAAAAACATCGTGACCACCTATCTCGATTCTTGACATATAGAGTATTTGGCACGTATGACAGTGCCTGTCTGCAAAAGCTATGTTTTCTTGACGTTTTGGCACGAAACGTGCTTGTGTTGTTTTGATTGGAACGACCTCAAACGTTTGCGGGCGTTTCGTGCGTATTTCGTCACGTAAGTAGCGTTTTTTGTTGTTGTCTAGGTCGAAAATAAAAGATGTTACCAATCGATTGCAGGCGTTTCCTGTGTCATTTTTGTCACCGAAACGTTTTTTTTAACGTGTTCGTTGAAGACGATCATAATGGATGGCGGACATTTCGTGTATCGGTTCGTCTACGATCCTTGTTTTTTTTTTATTGTAAACAACACGACCTCAATCTTTTTGCGGGCGTTAAGTTCTCAATTTTTCGCGAAACGTGTTTTTTTCGTTCAGGACGAACGACCCTATCCGTTTTCGGTTGTTTCGTTTTTCTTTTTTTTACATACCGGTAATGTTTTTTTTCGCGTTGGTTAAGAACGGCTATATTTCGTTTGGGGCGTTTCACGTGGTGTCTTTCGTGGCTCAGGTGGTGGACAACATTATCGCGAGTCCCGCGGACGTGAAGTTCAGAGAGCTGCGGTCGAACAACAAGACCATCCAGCGAGCCATCCTTGGCTGCCAAGGGGGAAGGGAGTTCCTACATCTGTTGGGATTCGAAAAGTGAGCAAGACAGGGGCCGAGGGGTGTGCTGTTTTTATGGTACGTGTGGAATATAATATACCAGGTACACATTTGGGGCTTGAGATGCAAATTGATGCAAGAAGGTACAATTAGTATCGTCCACACGTACAGTTAGGGGGGGGATGGGAGGCCTATTTTGACCCAAAAAAGCGGCAGGCTATTCCGATAGACCAGCCAAAAAGATGAAAAATTCTGAAAGAGTAAAACTACCGACATACCCCTAATTACTTGGTTTTAGTGTAGATGCACAGAGAACTTGTATGTGATATATCTCGGAGGCGGAGATTATTTCGATCTTGACGCCATACAGACCTCATACAGGCACATGCCGTTCGGATGACTTACTTTGTTGCACAGGAGTACAAATTCACGTTTTTATAGACGGAAAGGTGCGGAGAAACATGTTTCCTGTGGTTTCTGCCGCTTGCTCTTATGGCGTGCTTGAGTAGTGCGGAAACACATAGTCATACTTTCACTTGTGCGCCTTCTTCGTATCGTGCGTTTTAGGCGGGAAAGCGTAGTATTTCCCGGACGAATTTTGATCTCATTCGGGTTGTCGGATCTTCCTAGGGCTCCAGCACTTTTGTGTGACCACGGACTCTCGAATTTTGACAAGAGTTAATGTGAGACAACAGCAACAACTCTGCATTGGGATGTGCAGCATACAGCAAAACAAATCCCGCTTGAATCGACGTAGTATCCGTAGAGAACGATCTGGCGGAAAATCGCCCCTTCAGTCACTTTTTGGGGGACCACGACAATCGATTTCGTGACGGGCAATTCGAAAAAACCAGAAGGAACCTCGACCAAGGGCAAACGGAAAAAAAAGTCCAAGTGAACCGGGAGTGGTTGACAATGACTCGTATCAAACGAATAAGAGTACGCGAGTACAGACAAATACACTACTACACTACTACACTACTACACTACTACACTAATACAAGCTTGGAGTCTGACCCCAGGCTTGTGGTGAGAAAGAAGCCTTGGCCGAGACTCAAGCCCAGCGGCACGTACAGCAACAACGTACACGTGAGCTAGAGGTGGGGCGCGCCGCCACGGAGGTATACGGGCGGCGCCGTATACCATGCGCGGGGCAGCACGGCCCAGGGGCTTGCACAGCAGCAGCAGCAGCAGCAGCCAAGAAAACAAGAGATCAGCCCCTACTGCTTGATCCCTTCGTAGCACATATGGGGCAGCACTCTCGTACTGCCGGCCGCCGAGCCCAAGGGGCCGCTCACGCTCGTGCGTCCATGTGTACGGCGCTGCTTTGCGCTCTAGGCCTGGGGCTGTGCAGCAGTACGCTTCGTACGAGAAGCAAAGGCACCCCGCTCCGAACAGCTTTTTGCCGTGACGTGGTTTTGTTTTCCCCATCGCTGATTGGTTGATTTCCTAAAAGTGTTTTTTTCGTAGAGAACGACCATGGGATATTTTTTCCCAAATTTTACGTGTAAAAATATTGCATTCCCAGGCCTAATAGCATTACGTATAAACGCGCAGTGCAGCGGGTGTGTTTGACCCTTCTGCGACTTGACAGTGGCGAAGCGACGAATTTTTTCGATGACAGCACCGGCTGCATGTACCGTATTTGACATGTATTAATAGCAGCATGGCGTTACTGGACCTTCACCCCGAGGAATTTTGCAACACGCCATGGTACCAAGGAAAGAAATGGCGCTGCCCGTATCGCAGCTTTTGTCTCACACCTCGCGTGCACTATTAATAGCACGACAATGCATCGTATTGCGGGGTCCCGCAAACAAGCCACTTGCACTGCAAGCGGCTCGTCCTAGACGATTGATGAGACCACTCTCCTCTGTTTTTTTTTGGCGCTGGATGTGGACCGCAGATGGGCTTTAGCAGGGATTGGTATTTCCGGTACACCGGTAATTACCGGTATCTACAGTGGGCCGTAGGTAACTAAAAATTGCGGTAATATCGAGGTAATGTCAGGTCTCTAACAAGAGAGAGCTGAAACTTTTCGATACCACGATTCACACACAAACTCATCTCCACGCGCATGCGTACACTATTGTACTATGGGTACGTACCGGACACGTGAACACATTGTGTTTCCAAGCGTCTGTATTGATAGCAGATTTACGTTGATTTATAGAGGTTTAGTGGAAACCCGGCGGTGCTTTATAACCGTCCCCGAAATTGCGGTGAAATGCCGATAGGGTAACACCGAAAGTTGAGTTGCGGTAATTACCAGTAGGTAACTGGTCGACGCATAGGCAAGTACCAATCCCTGGTTATTAACCCGTTTACAGTCGCAGTCACACTTCGGACGGACTTGACTTAAGGGTGGGTTCGTTTTTGTGGTGATGCGGTGAAGCTACAGTACTGTACGCATATATTGATACTGTACTTGTAGTCGTACGAGCTGGGCCGGCCAAGAGGGTGGGGAGTGTGTTCAACCGAGGCTGCACAGCCCAATTTATGATAATTTTCCACAAAAAATTGACAACCTGTTCCACAGACATATACGACAATGATAGCTATGGTTCTTTTTTTTTTTGCCGAGTTATGCCCGTTGAAGGATTTTCGAGATTTGGAGTAAAAAAATGAGGAAAAAAAATAACCACAGGCATTATTTTCATATGTGTCTTGCGGACCACTTGTCAAAAAATTCATCAAAAACACATGTGATTTGCGCTGTGTATGCGCAAATCGCTGTACGCACCAGTTTCGCTCAAATCTGCCCAAGATCTCGTCCGATATTTCCTGCTTTTGTTAAAAGACAGAATACCGACCACATCCAACCAAAGACACTCGAAAGCAACCGTGTTTGCCGAGCGAGACACAATCATGAAATAAATGCGCTCAGAGAGCGAAGTCGACGTATTATATATTATAAAAAATGAAAATACACTCCAGCTGTGAGATCGAAGATTTCGTCGAAACTCATCTTTGCAAGCTGTGTGTGATACTCCGATCGCGCGCATTACGAGTTGTGTGTCCTCATTAAGGATATAGGTCGGCGACTCCCCTTACAACTACAGTGTAGCCATCAGGGTCAACAGGATGATTTTAGTCAGTCTGTGCGCGGAATTATATATGTACGTACGAGTTCGTATCTTGTACGTAGCAAGACATGCTCACGCATGTACGAGTACACTCCTGTGGAGGAAAAACACAAAGTTTACGTTCAACAAAAGATGCAACAGAAGCTACGTACTCGTACAACAAACGCAGGCGCCACTTCCAGGTGCTCGTATCTTCGAATACTCTAGGTACAGAGGTTCGCAGCCATCGCTGCTTGGTTGGCGCACTTGGTGGCATATTGTGTGTGAGGCAGCACCAGTGTGACCATGTGGCGACAGCGAAGCAAACCCGAGTTCGAAAATTGCGCCGCATTTTTTTTTTTAAACAACGGTTTCACCTTCTCTAAATCCAGTACGATATGGTGCCGTAAAGTTTTTAAACGCTGGAGCCTACTCTGTAGCAAAGACACGTGGTTGTGCATACGCGCGTTGATTGGCCGATTCCAACAATGTTTCAGCAACATTGAGCTCCCAGTGGTTCGAATTTTATGGCTGGAACACGGAATGTTAGTTTGACAGCCGGCCCAGCTCGTAGTATTTTTCTTTTTTCATTTCTTGCCATTGCGACACTACAGCAGTAGTGCTGTGTACTGTATGTATACCAGGCATTAATAGTATATATCAATTCTGTACTCGGAGTACTAATTAAGTTTATTCTTTTTTTTTCTTTCGTACCGTTGTGAAACTTACTCCACACCACTCGTAACTCCAACTAGGTTTGCCCCAAAACATGTGTGCGGCTGGAAAGAGGATATGTAACCCTGTAGGGGCTTCAGAAATAAAACTTTGGAAAGGGGGAGAACAACAGAATTCGGCGGGCAAGGCCGCATGGTGTGAGGACAATGTGCGCATGGGTTACGTTGTACGCAGGTGTAGGATGTAACGTGCTGAAAGACAAGAACCATTGTTACAGGACGCCCAGACGTAGCTGGAGACGCCTACACACATAGGACATGACGCATAAACAGGCGACGGAAGGGATTTGCACCCCAGGAACGCCGGTGGAAGGTGAGGTAGTATGGCGGGTTCGAACAGTTTCGAACACGCACGCGTATGCTACAAACGCAAGCACAGGACGCACACACGTAGCTGGAGAGGCCTACATACATAGGAGATGATGGATACACAGGTGACGGAACGCATTTGCACCGCAGGAACGCTGGTGGAAGGTGAGGTAGTAGACTATAGCAGGTTCGAAGACGTACGGGTATGCTACAAACGCAAACACACGGGAGGACTGCTGCGCTACACATGTACGTACTCTACACACGCGGCGAGAGCGGTGTGCACGCCGCTGTACATACAAACACAGCTGTGACCATGCTGAGTGCGTAGCGTATAAGCAATGCCGTGTACATACCTGTCCCAAGAAAGTGCAGTTCCCGTTGAGCAGAGAGTGCCAGCCGCAGTTGCCATCCCTCCTGCACGGAACAGTGCGAGTGTTCCGGCGCTGTAGAACGAGGCCATTCGGGCAGTGCAATTGCTGAATGGATTGTTGTTGCCCTCGCAAGGCGGAAGGATGTAGGACGAACTCCAAGCGATGAGGCAGAGAGAGCCCTGCAAATGTGTATTGGAACAGTTGGTCTCCCCAGTCGTTAAGATACCGCTCTGCTGTAAGGACGTTCCGCTGCATGTTGTGCAGAGATTCAAACGCAGCACCAGGTGGTGGTACGCCGTGACGTTTGAAGAGGGCGAAGAACACGCAGCCGCAGAGGAGGAGGAGCGTAGAACGAGCGAAGGGGCTCATAGCAGACACCCACAGCACGCTCCGGAGACCACCAGCGCTGGGTTGGCAGGCCAGCCGAAGGGTGCTTGTATGCTACTACTAGCAGTGTAGAGTGTGTTGGTGTTCGTGTGTGTGTCCCAAAATGCACCCACGAGGTGGTTGTTTGCGTGCGAGGGTGTAGTTCGTCACGCCGTTTGATTTGAATCGCAGCCGTTTGAATTTTATGGTTTTGTAAGGACGAGGAGGGTTTTTTGGGAAGGGATTTTTTTGTCCGCAGCCCAGGGCACAACGAAGTGAAATGTTTGTGTGTTGTGTTTTTTTTTTTTTTTGTTGTCCCGCATCGTGATGTAGCAGGATCGAACAGCAGAGGCGCAAACGTTGAAGCGCATGCACCACCAGCGCTGGGTTGGCAGGCCAGCCGAAGGGTGCTTGAATGCTACTACTAGCAGTGTAGAGTGTGTTGGTGTTCGTGTGTGTGTCCCAAAATGCACCCACGAGGTGGTTGTTTGCGTGCGAGGGTGTAGTTCGTCACGCCGTTTGATTTGAATCGCAACCGTTTGAATTTTATGGTTTTGTAAGGACGAGGAGGGTTTTTTGGGAAGGGATTTTTTTGTCCGCAGCCCAGGGCACAACGAAGTGAAATGTTTGTGTGTTGTGTTTTTTTTTTTTGTTGTCCCGCATCGTGATGTAGCAGGATCGAACAGCAGAGGCGCAAACGTTGAAGCGCATGCACCACCAGCGCTGGGTTGGCAGGCCAGCCGAAGGGTGCTTGTATGCTACTACTAGCAGTGTAGAGTGTGTTGGTGTTCGTGTGTGTGTCCCAAAATGCACCACCAGCGCTGGGTTGGCAGGCCAGCCGAAGGGTGCTTGTATGCTACTACTAGCAGTGTAGAGTGTGTTGGTGTTCGTGTGTGTGTCCCAAAATGCACCACCAGCACTGGGTTGGCAGGGCAGCCGAACGGTGCTTGGATGCTAGTAGCAGTGTCGGGGGGGGGCGACGCGCCCCCCCCCGAACCCCCCCCCCCGGGCCCGACACAGTGTGCGTTGGAAGGACCCTCACCAGTGTGCGTTCGAAAAAGTACATGGAAAAACTATAGTATGTATTTGAAAAAAAAACGACCAGTAACACTACGGACGGCAACATCCTTGGCACTAGGTATGAAGCAACCCCATGAAAGCTAGAACAGCATCAATGGTTGAATCAATGCTAGAATAGTAGAATAGCATCAATGCTAAAATAGTAGAATGGCATCGAAGCTAGAATAGTAGAATAGCATCAATGCTAGAATCAATGCTAGAATAGAATGGGGTGACGACGTTTTTTACAGTTTCGACTGCCAAGGCGAAAGACCCTGTAAGCCACACACGCGCACAGCTTGTACTGCCAGGTGCTACATGTTCGCACCATAATAAGAACGCGGACATACGTTATTTTATTATCGCTGTACATGTGCCCCAATGGTTAAACCTGTACACAACTCAAAAGTCCCCCTCCCCTCCCCCCCCCCCTCCCATCCCCGCCCCCTCGAACGCCTCGTGCGTTAAGGATAACAAAGCACGCAGAGTCGGTGTACTTTCTAGCAGAGCCGCAGCTGGAGCACCTGGCGCAGGCTAAGGGCTGGCTGCTGGAGAGGGTCAAGGCATGCGAGGAGACGGAAGGGGCTTCGGCCGGTCGGGTCTGCGCCGATTCGGTCTTGACGGTGATAGCAGAAACGCGTTTTTTTTCGATTTTTTCTTGTCGATATTTTTTAAGTGCTTTGTTTTGGTGATGTTGTGGTGACGGTGGTTGTGGCGGTGGTGTTTTTTTTATATATGGTGGTGTTGGAGGCGGGGTGGGCGTGGGGGTGGGGGTGGTTGATGGTTGCTGTTGTTGTGTCTTGCTGTGTCTTTTTGTGTGATGTGTTTTTGTGTGTTGTTGTTGTTGTTGTTGTTGTTGTTGTTGTTGTTGTTGTTGTTGTTGTCGTTGTCGTTGTTGTTGTTGTTGTTCATGTTGGTTTTGTTGTTGGTGTAAGTGTTGGTCTTTGTCATTTTTCTTGTCCCTGTCGTGATGCTTTGTGTTTGTCTTTCGTTTACGCTGCCCTACTCGTACAACCGTCCCGTCACGCTCGCTATACCCCCGCTCCCACCCACCTTGCCTTCGCCATTTGCACCCTCCTCAAGATCCTCCTGACTAGCGGGCAGACCCTGGAAGGAGGGTTCTACAAGCACGAGACCGTCCGCGACGTCTACGCCTTCCTGCAAGCCAGTGTCGTCAGCGGAGGGTGCGTATCCCTCGACCAACTGCTGTAACTTCGCGCGCAGGTTATGTTGCCTTTTCATTTTGTTTTTAATCGTCGCTTTTGTTTTCCCAACTCAACGCGTGGGATTTTTTTTCTCTCAGCGACCTTTTGGACAAGCCATGGTCTCAGACGTCTTCCCTTCTCCCCCTCGGCACTTGCCTTCATGTTTGTGGCGATAGAGTAAAGCATTCCTACTGCTCGTTGGTGCTCGACGAACTTGTGTTACTCTAGAAGACCATGACTGTTTCCTAGAAGCGATGGTTCAGTGCCCTCTCGAAGACAGTAGTTGTCTGCATGGAACCAAGTGGTTACCCTCAAAGACAATAGTTGACAAGTTGAAGGCTGTCAAGACAACTTTTGACGCGTTGGACGCTGTGGCTGACCCGTTTAACCCCCGCCGTAGAAGGCAATGGGTTGTCCCTTGTTCCTGTAAAGACACAGGTGTATGAACAGCAGTTGTTGTCCTTTGAAAACGTGCTTAATTGTTTCATTTGAAAATAGCGGCTTCTCCTTCAAAGCCAGTTGCTTCCCCTCAAAGACGATTGCTGTCCCCGTAAACTCATTGGCTGCTTCTTGTACACGAATCTTTTGACCCGCTGAAAGCGATGGTTGATAGTTGTTCTTGAACGTGGAGGTATTGGTTGCCCTTTGAAGGCAATGGCTGCACATGAAGACAGCGATTGCTCCTTGAAGGCAATCGTGATCCTTGAGGACAATGGTTGCCGTTGAAAAGACAATGGGTACTCATGTGGAGATTTGTTTTGATGTGAAGGACATGGTTGTATTTGAAGAAACCCTCGCAGATGAATGGAGGAAAGCAAATGAATTGCCGAGGTACCGGCTGCTTCTGTGCCTTTGTTCTTTCCACCTCGAGGAAGAGAAACGGCGCGTTCGCTCGATATCATCCCCCCGAATCCGAAAAGTGGTGAAGCGTTTGTTACCGCCTCCCCCTGAAACCAACAATTACTCAATTTTTTGTTGCCCTCTATATACGACACGCTACATACAGGGAGGAGTTGCGGCTGTGCACGCTGAAGGCCCCGTCCACCGAGCTCGGAGAAGAAATGCTGCCTCTCACGCTCAAGGACGCAAGTGAGAAAGTTTGTGAGGTGTTTTTGTCCACGGGCCAGAAGTGGGAAGCGTATTTACGTTGGGGCAGGTATACCACGGGGATCGCTACCCTGTCCCCCCCCCCCCTCTCTGTTGTTGATCGGCCAATGTAGCTAGCTGCTTGCCGATCGACTGATATCTCGTTTTTTTTCGTGCCTGTGCGTGACGTGCTCGCCAAGTTGAACCTATGATGAGGTGTGGTGACCCCCCCCCCTCTACCCCCCACCCAACCCACCCCACCCAACCCACCCCACCCAACCCACCCCACCCAACCCACCCCACCCCATTCCACCCCACCCCACCCCGCCCCGCCCCACTCTACTCCACCCCACTCCATTCCACCCCAACCCACCCCACTCCACTCCACCTCACCCGACCCCGCGCCATGCCACCCTACCTCGCCCCGCCCCACCCATGTTTGTTATTTACGTTTACTAAACGTTTTCTGGGCATTAAACTTGCTACCAGAGCTTCTACCGCGGGCGGCTCTTGCTGTAGTGAAGCCTACGGCGGCGACGGCGGCGGCGGCGACAGCAGCAGCAGCGCTACCCACCCCCTCACGAAGCAATCGGGACGCGTCAGAGGAGGTAGGCGATTCTCGAGAGGGGGAGGGGTGAGCTGGTTAGACTTGGTTAAACTTGACGGCTACCTGGTAGCTATTACTTGGGTGGCGGATGAAACTGATTTATCTGATTAAGTGGTTTAAACCACACATCTGGCTCAAGTCTATAATAATAAACACCATATGCGTAAGTCGAGCCTCAAACGCTCCAGTCAGGTGCAAAGACACAACCGGCTCTATTACCGCAAATTGCCGCACGCGACTGGCTCTATTACCTGGATAACTAGTAACTAGTCGGCGACTTACTATTTGTGTAACATTAGTTACTATTTGTATAACCCTGTCAAGAGAAGGGGGGGGGGGGGGAGGGGGGGAGGGGAGGGCTTCACCGCGAGAAAACAAATACCTGGTATGCGCTTGCTCGGAAAGTCGCCTGCGGTTGGATTGTTTCCTACTTCCTTTCCGCTTGCTTGCTAACTGGTCACCCGCCCGCCCGCCCGCCCGCCCGCACGCACGCACGCACGCCGTGCGCCACCGTGCAAACGTGTGTTGTGCTGCTGTTATTGCTGCTGCTGTTGCCGCTGTTGCTGTTGCTGTTGTTGTTTTTGCTGCTGCTGCTGCTGTTGCTCATGTTGTTGCTGTGGCAGGCGGCTGAACAGCTGCGGTTGCTGCAGAAGCATAGCCTGAGGAGAGGCAGGGACGCGGTTGCGGAGAAGGTACATCGGTGTCAGCTCAAGTCAATTTCAGCGAGAGGCTGCCAGTGATGACGGTGGCTGTACCTATATACATGCATACATACATATTATATCAAATCAAAATGCACTCCAGCTGTGAGATCGAAGATTTCGTCGAAATTCATCTTTGCAAGCTGTGTGTGATACTCCGATCGCGCGTATTACTGGGTGTGTGTCCTCATTAAGGATACAGGTCCGCGACTCCCCTTGGAACTAGCTTGTACCAGGGGTGATAGTGATCAATCTGAGCACGGAAGCTACGTAACCCGTTTTTGAGAGGGACAAAATCTGGCCACTGTGGAATATATATATGTACCTTGGCCCTGTTGCGATCAATGATACATACTCGATCACAACACCGACCGTCTGGAGTTTTCGCTCTTAATGCTGTTTCCGAAATATGTAATGAGGAGTTTAGAGCGGAGTATCAACCTTTTCGTCCTAGCTGGGCCAAATGTTGGATTTTTTTGGGGGTGGTGAAAGAGTTAATGAGCGGTGTCGTTCGTATACGGCAAGGTGATTTTCGCCGCAATAAAAAAATGGCGTAACAGCACGAACGGAGTCTTCGAGGTGAATCTCAGACTCGCGCTTCCTCCCGAGATCGGCCGGGACCAGGGGAAAAAAAATACCTGCCCCCCTCCCCCCCTCCGCCCATAACCATATTGGAGGGTGCAACCAAAGAAGGCGCTGTTTTTCCCACCCTGCTTGCTTCCCCCTCCCCTGGGCCGAGGTACAAAAATTGGAAACCCTGGCATTGTTGGAAAAATACAGAAATACCTGTTACCTGGTAGGCAACACAAGTGCCCTAAACAGTACGAATAAGTTCAAAGGCCCCCTGTCTGCAGGAAAATACAAAATACAAATGAAAGCATGGGCGACATACCAACTATCAGTGAACTTTCATGACCCCCCTTGCTCAGGAAAAGGACGAGGCAATGGCTAAGTTCAAAGCGGATCGAGCTAAACTAGCGGCTGCCCCGCGAGCGAGCGACGGCGGGGTTGAAGGTAAGCTTGACGCTGTTGGGGTTATAGTCTACTACTTGTACGAGAGCTACTTGGCTTCGCCGGCGTTGTATTATGCCAGTAGGTGTTTAGGTGTTGTGCTTTAACCCTCGCGTTTAGCTGCTACGATTGGTTTCGCCGCTATTGTCAGCGTGTTGGTATATATCTGTTTGTAAGATTGGTTACGTTCAGCTGCTAGGTTTGCCGCTTCTTGGCAGGTTTAGCCGCTAGGCCTAGCTGCTACTTTTTGTTGTTTCGTTGTTTCGTTGTTTTGTTGTCTTTTTTTGTATTTATGGTTCCCTGGTCTTTGGTATTTGATTGTGTGTGCGTTGTTGCTGTTGTGTGTCTTGACTGCTGTTCCATGTTCGTGTTTTTTGTTCATTTTCGTGCGTTATCGTGTGGCCCTCATCGACGGATCGGGCCAAACAAACACAACTCCAAAGAGACGAAAGGAGGCAATCGGTGAGACGGAGAACAAATGCATGGATGGATGGAGGCGTTGCGCTGCATTGGAAGGCGTTTTACCGCCAATGGAAGGCGTTATGCGCCAATGGAAATGGCGCAACGCCATCAATGGCAGGCGTTACGCTATCAATGGAAGGCGTTACGCTTCAATAGCTCAATGGTGTTACACCATCAGTATCAGGCGTTATACATCAATGAAAAGCGTTACGCTATCGATGGAAACCTTTACACTATCAACGGAAGGCGTTACGATTCAATGGAAGGCGATACGGTTCGATGGAAGGCGGTATACCGTCACTGGAAGGCGTTACGCTTCAATGGAAATGGCGTTGCATCATCACCGGACGGCATTACACCACCAATAAAAATGGCGCTACGTATTCATTAAAAGGCGTTACGCCATCAATGGAAGAAAGTCGTTACACTATCCAGGGGGGGCGGGGGGGGGGAGGGTCGCCAACCACTCTCGACCGATTTTAGGAACATGCTGATTGTGTTTGCTGTCCTGCAAGGTCAATGAAATCCAGGTCTGTTGGTGCCCAATCTCCCCCCCTGCTGTGCCGCAACTATCACCCACGCCCTTTCGCTTGACTACTGGCACTACCGTCGTTGGTTGTTTCGAGTCTCCGAAGAACGGAGCGAAGGGTCCGGGATTCATGCGGAGGGTCTGGAAGTTGCGGGAGGATTTCCTTGGAGGGGGAGATCTGATGGTTGCGGGATGAATGCCGTAGAGGGGGTCTGAGTTTCGGAAGGAAGGCGGGGGGTTTTAGGTTGCAAGGAGTTCCGTGAGGTCTGCCGTGGTGGGTCTGAACTGCGTAATGGCAGCCGGGGGGGGGGGCTGGGTTGCGCAAGGACTTGGGGAGGGGGGGGCGGGTAAATTGGACAAGGACTGCCATATGTTCAACTTATGAAGTGCATAGCTGCGGTCGCTCGCAGTTTGCTCCAGCAACGTGCTCCTCCTTTTCTTCCTCTTGTTCGGTCTCGGTCTCTGTTCCTCGCGAAGGGCTTTCTGCAAACGAGCTCGAGGAGATGTTTGGCGTGTGTGACGATTACCGGTTTCCCCCCGCGACACCCCCTTCAGCGGTGTTGAGATCCCTTGCTCTGCAGATGATTCTTGTCTTGTTGCTGTTGAGGGCAGCGCGAATGCGTATTTGTTGATGATGAGGCGTTTCTTTTTGCGTGGGTGCGGTGCCTTACCTTTGCACAGCGCGTCAGGTACTACGACGCGTTTTTTTTGCGTGGGATTGTCTATACACTTTAAATGTTTGTTTTGTACTTTCTACTGTGGTATGCTACGGTATGCTTTCTCCTGTAACGCTGATATGATGTCCATTCTGCGCTTGTACCCACACAACCAACCCATCGCACGATGATGTTAACTATGATCTGCCCGGTATGATATTATGTTGGTAGATGCCACGCTATTTGATTTGGTGAGTTATGGTCAAACCAGAAACCCGGGGGTGTACCCAGGATGTCCCTTGACGACCACAGACTCGAGCGGCGTTTGTGGTGGGTCGCAGGTGTTATTCCCGTCTACAGTAAATGGAATCTCTGATCGTTCGAATGTCCCGCCAGTCCGCGATCGTTCAGGGCACACTCGAACATTTCGCGCTGCGAAACGTCTCGATCGAGTCGCACGACAAAACGATTAGGTGCTGTCAACGTGGCGGATGGAATATGCATGCCACATGACTTAACACCTGGTGTGATGTTAAGGTGAGGTGTAGCCCTCGGCCAACAAGTAGACCAGGACTACTACTTCCGAGACTGGCTCGTCTTACGAAGCTGTTTCGAGTTCGTTGGAGATAGAGTTGAGCACTTCCAGGTTAAAGTTCTTCCAAGCACCATGAGTCCCCCACATTTCAGACTCAGACGTCGAAACAGGCAACGCAGTTGATTCACCATGTGGGGCTTCGGTGGGCTAAACTTGTCAATGGTGTGGTGACGCTTACAGCATCGGCCGCATGATTCGGCCCAGGCTGTAGTGCGAAGCTGTGCCACACGCGCGCATCTTGGTGATAAGTGTGCCGCTGCACGCTCTTCCTCGTCGCTTGATAATACCGCAGTCGTCGTTGTCGTCGTTGTCGTCGTCGTTTGTTCGGTCGCTGTATACGTGGGCCTGAAAGGGGTTATTGAGGCAACGATGTGTATGCATATGTTCCAGGTACGCATGATATGTATGCATATGGCATGTATGCACGGCAGGTGGACCCGTAGCCGGAGGACATACCAATTGACAGTGGACATGGTGGTTTAACTTTGATCTTTGGGGTGTACTGAATACCAGATAAACACCAGGTTCGGGGCTCCAGCCGCGCGTGACGTCGTCAACCAAGTGGCGGGCGTCCCCCCGCCCCCCCCCCGCAAGCACGAGAACGCTTTTTCACCTCGGGAACTTGTCCTATAAACCTTCAATGTACGGCAGAGAGCTTCCGGACAGCTTGATCTCTGCCTAACGAATGGTACTTGTCCGGGTAGGCGCCACGCATCAACGTGCTACCTTGGTCTCTGCCTACGCATTGGTACTTGTCGGGGTAGTCGTCACGCATCAACGCATTACACCCTAGCACACGTCGTTGCAACACCGATGAATAAAACCTAAAACCGCCGCTACTACTACTGCTACTGTATTTGTACTGAATCCATGGTGTAGCTTCCTTAGAGGGGCATAGCCCCTCGAAATATGACAACCAGAACAATATTCCAAAAGTGTGTTGGTGTCCGCTTAGTTCACCCGTACTCGCCGGGGTAGATTATCATCGGGTTTCGACTATCTATCCTGGCCACCTGCGACGCCAACATAACATCTACTACTACTCTCCCTCGGTCATCTGCTTTACAGGTTATCATCATTCATCTGATGATAATCCATGGCATTATCCCTTCCTTGAAAATACGTCGTTACAGTAGTAGCCCGCGGTATCCCGACATGAGGCGGTCAAAATCGCTTGGCGCGACTATTAAAAGGGAATTGTGCACTCGTAACCTGGAATGAAGAAGGCGGCTTCCCCCAATAAGGCGGTCATGCTGTTCTGGCACACCACAGCCTCACCGTGGGGGCCCGCTGCTGTAAAGCCATTCATTCGCAAAGGAAGTGCTCCGTTGCTGATTCACCAATGTTTTCCCTTAGGAGATCCAAACAAAACTACGTACGAGTACTGAATGAATGTGCTGCGGTAAGAATCCAACCAGCCGCCAGCCGTGTACAAACAGGGTATTAATAACAGCCGCGCCGTCTTCGAGTCGTGGCATATATATGTAGGCATGCAGCGCGCGAGTCGTCTTCTAGTTCATTTGGGACAAAAATATGTCGTACCCCAATCCAGAAGTCCAGTACAATATGATTTAAGGGGTTGTTGCAGACACAGACCACCTTTGCTTTGCAGGTTTCTTTACTAGGCAGGTTCCACGTTGGTCACGCACTTGTAGTAGATAAGCTCTTCTTGTATTATTAATAGTTCCACACACGCCACGGACGAACTGAATAGCGTTCAATTCCGCCAGGCAAAAGCATCATCCCCTTTTTCCTATACCCACATGCCTTCAAACGCATGTGAAACCCTTTTATATCCAGCCGTATCCCATATCTTACGCCTTGTTAGGCTCCCAGGGGAATACCATAACACTAGCCCACCCTGATGAGCCGTATATGCAGAAATATGGAAGATTCGGGGAATCACCGGTTCCACGATCTAGAACATGACTCAAAGACGCGGCTCTTCACAACCTACTCCCACACCTCTACCCTCTGCGAGGCTACGAAGCCTCAGGAAAATGCTACAGCAGAAAACCTCAAACGAAGAACGGAAGACGGGAAAAAGGGTACAGAACACTCCAGCGAATAGCGGGATTGACAGGCGCGAGAGCTATCACTTCCACAGATTAGCGAGGGAAACGGGGGCAGAGAAGGGAAAACGGGAACTATGCAGAAAAATAGAAACAACAACAAAATGCGAAAGCGCTGGGGTCGAAGGCGAAAGAGTCAAAAGCCTCGCGAGCAAAACCGTAAGCGGTCGCAGAAACGTACCAGAACGTGCTACGGACAAAACCCAACTCGCGCGCGCGGAATGGACATCGTGCCCCACGTCCTGCCGACGACGCCATGAATAATAAGTCCTTAAAATATTTTTATAAAATAATATTAAGCGGCTGTTACAGACACAAGCCACCCTTTTGCAGGTTTCTCTACTAGGCAAGTTCCACGTTGGTTACTCGTACTAGATAAGCTCTTGTATTAGTTCCACACACGCCACGGACGAACTGAATGGCGTTCAATTCCGCGAGGCAAAATCATCCCCTTTTTCCTATACGCACATGCCTTTAAACGCCTGTGAAACCTTTTTATATCCAGCCGTATCCCATATCTTACGCCTTGTTAGGCTCCCAGGGGAATACCATAACACCAGGCTGCTTTATGTGACCCGCGCCAATACCGCCATCTTCTTTCATCGATTTTCCCGTCGAAGCGCCAGAAGGGTACACGACGCGTTAACGCCAGGAAACAATGGCATCTTGTAATTTGATTTGTTTCTTACAGAGCGCGTCTAACGAGGCAGGTGGCACCGTAGATACCTAAATACCACTACCACGTGGGCCACCTATCGTAGACTACAGTCTTCATCTCTATATCAATACTACCACCTGTTACCTGCGTGCGAACGGTTACATTCCGAACGCGGACCGCCCACTTTACGCTGCGCTTGGGGTGGTCCAGCCCAAGCAGTGCTGGCACAAAAGAAAACGGCTAATCGTTTTATTTCCTATTATGTGCTGTGTACGAGAAGCCGCCTGCTAAAAAAATACCACAACAAACAAAAAGCTAAAAATACGATAACTATACCTTGTAGCACTACAATAACACCACCTACCTGGTACTATTGCTATGGGTGCGAGGACATTTCAGCAGAACAATAGGAATCCCCCTATTGCGGCATACGGTACACGACCCGTGCGTCGTACGTGCTTCCCAACGGCGCTGGAAAACAAAAACGTCATTTGAAACCGTCATTTCAACGATCTGTGCGAAAACGAATAACCTACAACAAAAACGTCTTTCCCCGACTACGAGTACCATTTATCGAGCTTATCATACTCGCATACACACGCAATTTGGCGCGTCTTCTACCCGCTGTGTAACCCCTACAATACGCCGCTAACACCAACAACACGCCACTATTTACCACCATTATTATAATACTGTGTCTGCGGGACAAAAAACATACAGAAACGCCAAGCGATACCCAGCGATATTCATCAAACCATGCAGCGGTTTGAGCCTATAAAAGTACGCTCACACGCCAACCAACTGATGAAATGAAACGTGGTGTCGCGAAACTACAAAAGAAACACCACGGTGAGATAGGAATGGCGAGACACGCGAGTGAGTCCCACCATTCGCGACCAAATGGCATGCCTTTTGCGAATCTAATATTATTCCACGGCTGACCAGTGTCTTTTAGTCACCCTTCTCTGCTATTAATAGGCCTCCATTTTCCATACTAAAAATCTTGAGATTGGAGGGCTGGAGTTGGCTGCAGGGACCAGCCACAGGCAGTATACACTACTAATGCTATACTGAATACGATTGCTATATAGCACGCGCCTAGTGGGTACACGCACACAGCTGGGTCTGCATCGGTCTACTGCACTGGCAGCCCGGCAGCGCCACTCTCCACCTACCCACTCACTGACTCATTCACCCACCCCCCGACCCGCTCACTCACTTTTTTCGCGCACCACACCAACACAAGCTCAACAACGCCTGCCCTCCTACTACAAAACCCTTGACGCGATTCAAAACCCCGCAGCTTCCTTCCGTCTCCACCCTCGCTCGCTCTCACACATCGTACCCTGCTCCTACATAAATATAATCACTGCAATCATGCATGGCGAGGGATTTTTCGCAAAACATAATAAACCTGTTCTCCTAGTACGGCGAGACGCACAACCATGTCACCCCAAAGCAAGCCGCCTAAACCATAGCATATGCAGAATCAATCAGCCTGTCCATCTATGACGCCATCCATCTATGATGCCGGTCGACAAATCTAGAGGGCTCTCTCGCGAGATCTAGTCTAAGATAGCGCCTCTCAAAACTGCAAAAGTTAGCCCACACTAATTTCAAGTAGTGTTGCGCAGTTCTAAAGGAATTACGCTAGAAAGGGAAGATTCGAGGCACGAGGAGGCATCCAAGCACGAGGTAGATGAGTGACAACGGAGTCCCAATCTTCATAAAGTCGGTGAACCGGTAGCCGCCGGGCCCCCACACGAGGGTGTTGGTCTGGTACCCTATCGGGGTGATAAACGACGAAGACGCGGCTAGCATCACCGTTAGGATGAAAGGTTTGTAGCTTACCTGAGAGGGGGGGAGGGAGGAAGGGTGGGAGGGAGAGAGGGACGAAGGAAGGGGGGGAGTGACGGAGGGAGGGGGGGAGGGAGGGAGGGAGGGAGGGAGGGAGGGAGGGTGGGAGGGTGGGAGGTGGGAGGTATTAGTCAAACGGCGAACAAATTGGGAGCGCGCGCATAGCACAGTAACGTTTCACAACGCTACTGTAGCGTGCCCTCGCAACACATTGAAAGAAGGGCACGGGAGGGGTTTCAACTACTGAGGGTACCTTTACTCATATAGAGGGACTGGCCATGGCGGGCACCTTCACCCATAGACGGTATGCGGGGCGCGGAAAAAAGAGCAGCATACATATAAAAAAAACTCATATACGACGTCAGGATTTCTAAGGCCGAGCTGCGGAACTCTTCAGTCCTGGCGTGGCCGAATGTACGGGTTGGTCGCCCGGTGGGCGCGCGTCAACGAAGGCAACCACCAATATCAAAACCTGTTCCAGCAACCCCATTGCAACGCCTGCTGCGTGACCATTAATTATAGCCAGCCCTGCAACCGACCACCCGCGTCGAATAGCAAGACGATGAAGGCGATCGGTTTATGCCGATACTGAACGAAATGTTCCGACTTATCGACTATCGAAACTTGATTCAAACAGATTATACGTTTATCGACATCGTATCGAACAGATCTATCGTTGATCGATATTTTATCGAATATATTATCCGCCTATCCACATTGTATCAAATGCAGCATTTCTTTATCGACATCGTATCGAACCCGACTCTCATCCGATATCCATCGCAACGATAAGCAGCCCCGGAACCGACCAGGCGGGTTGGACAACTCACATCTAGCTCCCTTGAGATGCTGAAGGCGATCGGGGTGGCCAGGGCCGCTGCGGCGTTGTTCGTGATCAGCTCCGTGCACATCTGTGTTGTTTTTACATTTCCATAATCCATTGATAACCGTTTCACGTTAAGACGGAAAAGGACAACAGGCCGAGAAGGAGGGGGGAGAGGGGCGGGGGGGGGGGCAGTCAGCCGACCGGATTCTCTGTTACCACTGCAACAATTGTAGCGTTCAAGTTCCGAATTTTCTCCCATGACTTGACAGCACTCACTTGTTTAGGTTAACGTTTTGCCCACAGCAAAAATATCCCACTCTTAACTTTGGTATGATAGGTATGATCACACTCAGAGGTAGAGATAGACGCCCGAGTCAGAGCACATACCGTACAAAAAACACCCTTCGAAAAACCCTAGGGCTGTCACTTGGCTGACCATGTCAACAATTCGAAGTAGTATATTAGTAATAATAATAGTAAGTCGCCGGCTAGACAATCGTTGTCTAGGAATTACAGTTGGTCCTTTGAGAAAATTCATGGGATTCTCGCACACGTTTTCGCACCAGCCTGGTGCGTTTATGCCTTGCAATGCGCTTGTATCGGGAACTATTACTACTGTATAAACAAAATTCTATCAGTTGGCTTCTTTCGCTACTCAACTAGTAAACAGTACCTCGTAGTAACCGTCAAGTCCAGCCAACTCACAGCCCCCCCCAAAAGCAAGGAGTTCCTCCGAGCCATTCTTCCGACGAACTTTCTGGGAATTTTCTCACCATTGTGAATATGTATAGGACGAACAAGCTTGCATCGGCACTTATTCCCGAGTCGCGAATTGCCCCCCCAACGTAATTCGCCAGGCCGCTGTTGACAATGCCCTTGCTCAGCCCTAGCGCGCTCCCGATCAAGAGCAGGAGGGACCAGTCGATGTAACCCACTGTCTTTTTAGCGTCCACCCAGCCCCCCAAAATTAGAAGGGCACCGGCCGCAAAAGACGCTTGCACCTGTGCCAAATAGATATATGTACGATTGGCTTCAGGTATGTGTGTGAGTGTGTTTTTTTAATGAGGCACTCTTGCACCCCAGAGTCATGGACGCCTATCCTGTGATCACGGACTAGAGTATGGTGATGACAACCACAACAACCACCACCACCACAACAACAACAACAGCAACAACAACAACAACAACAACAGCAACGACAACAACAACAACAACATCAGCCACAAGGACTTGACCGTTATGGGACCCAGAGATAGTGCCAAAAAAAACACAGGTTGGGTCGTCTCAACCGCCTAGGAGTAGTGCAAGGGCGCAGCAGCACGAGTGGAATCAACCTACGCCCGTGTCGTACGAATCCTGGCATCGGCATTATACGTCGGACAACAAATCTATCATTCATCAACCAAGCAGTGGCCTTCTGCTTTGATGGACATATTTCGCCCTCACTTTTTCCCTCTGCAGGTCCGAAAGGGTTAACTAGCCAATAGAGCACTTGCCACTCCCTTTATGGGTACAAACTACTTAAAATGATGACAGGGTACTTGTAGGAGGTGGAAAAGGCTACAAGAGGTCGGGTGGAACAGACCCGATCCGACGCGACCCGTACCCGACAACAAAAAACAAAGCGAAACAGAGCAGAGGCCAGAGGAAAGCACCGGAGCGGCCGACACACGTCTTGCGCGTTTCTCCAAGAGGCTCACCATATCCGCGTCGAACAGGACCCAGATCAACATGCCCAAGAAAGCCAGAAGCGGGAGGTAGTCGTAGTACCGTACGGGCTTCGGCACCGAGCCCACTTTCGTCAACAGAAAAAAATCCTTCGTCGGCGCGTACTTCTCCATAAACTCCTCCTTCGCCAAGACCAGAACTACATCCCCCGCCTTGAACAACAGTCCTGTCTCGTCGTCCCCTTCCTGAAAGCTCGCTTCTTTCCGCAAGGAGCGGAGCGGCGAGCGCATCGATCTTACCCTTGACCGAGTCGTCCGCGGCGGCGACCTCGGCGAAGCCGCAGCCAACTTCTCCTGCACCCGCGCAGACGCCGGCGTCGGAGGCCCACCACTAGGGTCGAACGCGGGCTGGGAAGAAATCCCCTCTTCTAGGAAAACCTCGGGGGCGTCCGTGACCCGCGAGGAGCCTCTAAACGGTGCGGCGGAAGACGTCGAGTTACCGACCGAGCCGCCGCCGCCACAATTGCGCGAGGCGATTGCCGGGGCGGAGGCGGCGGAGGGAGCAACGGCCCCCGAGTGACCCCTTCGGCGGACGGCGACCACGCTGCAGCCATAATACGCGGCGAACTCCGAGTTGTGGCGGTCGGCGGAACGGCCCACGAAATGGTTGTGGTCCGACAGCACGATCTCAAAGAACTCCGTCCCGTGCCCTGGGAGGTCGAGCGCGTTCACGTCCAGAAACTTGAGGCCCCGAAGCCCCTGGCTGACCGTGACCGACTGAAAATCGATCATGGTTGCCTGCGAACAGCTGAGGAAGAGAACGTCACCTGAGTGGACTGGCTCGGCCGGAGAAACCGGGAATATATCGGTGTAGGTTTCTCCTTCGGAGCTTTCCGGAGCGGCGTCCTTATCGACGCCTGCGCCGTTAGCGTCACCGTTAGCGTCAGCGCTAGCGATAGCCTTGGCGACAGCGTTGGCGTCAGGGTTAGCGTTAGAGCTAGCGATCGCTTTAGCGCAAGCGCCAGCGTTCGCCGCTTGTACCGCGGCGCTGCCCTCAGACGCCGCTCGGTCTCGGTGTGCGTCGCTCGCCCAGCGCGTGCGGGTGAAGCTTCCGGAGCGGCGGGCGGGTCGGGGGGCCGAGGCGGCGCTCTTCTCTTCCGCGTCCTCCGCCGCGCCCCACAGGCACTCCGCCCGGAGGCGGTAGCTGTACATGCACTCCGCCCTCAAGGTCTTCTGGTTGGCCTCCATAAGGGCGTTGGTGTCAGCGACGCCGCTGCTGCCGGCATCACCACCACTACCGCTATCCGTTACAGAGGCCGTCGACGGTGCTCTCGCGTTGCCCTCCAACGTTACGCTCATCTGGCGCAGGATTCCCGACGGAATTCTCCGTCGAATCTTGATGAGGGTGTCCTGGGGAAGCCCTAGCCTGACGAGCACGAGTCCCGCCGGCTCGCCGATGTACGGAAAATCGTCCATCACTTGGACCTGTAACATTGGATGCGAAACCGAACAGAGCAGCACGCTTTAGGCGATGGGTGGGAGGCGGGAATTGGGCGCGTCGAGAAATCGTCGTTTCGGTTTTTGCCTACGTCAAAAGTAGCAATGGTTGCTTGAAGGCGAGCAGGGTTAGGCTTTAAAATACGGTTGGTTGTTTTCGTAGAAATTGAGAGGCAGACGATTTTTCCGACTGGTTTCCGCACTATATACACCAGTACATTGGAGTACCACGGTACATACCTCGGTAAGCAGCTCCTTCGCGCGGTCTCGGACGTACCGGAAGAGCCCTCCGCAGGACGGCAGCACTCTAGGAGCGAACACCACGAGGTACGCCATCCCCAATATCCCGAGAGGAACGCCTACATACCCAGGCTCGAAGAACCCGATGGCCTCGATCGTGGGGTCGGTCTTGGCCTCGTCTAACACGAGCCCCTGCACTACCAGGTTGGTCGAAGTCCCGATCACCGTGAGGAGTCCGCCCATGATGCACGAGTAGGACAGCGGGATGAGGAAGGTGGACGGGGAGAAGCCTCTGGCGCGGGCCCAGTCCCTCGTGATAGGGATGAGCAGGGCCACAACTGGGGTATTGTTTAGGAATGCTGACAGCACGAAGCAGAGGGACATCATCCTGGAGAGGCCTGCCGAAAGGGATGTTCGGAGCCCAAACACCTGGCGCGCTGCCTTGTCCGCCAGCTGGGATTTTTCTACCCCCTTTATGACGACGAACAGGGCACCTACCGCTAGCATCCCCGCATTGCTGAAGCCCGATAACGCCTCCGTGGTTCCCACCAGGCCGACGTTCCAAGTCAGCACCAGGCATAGGAAGACCTATTTTTTTCGCGGTGCGCAACGTCATCGTTGATCAGGTCGGTGTTGGTGTTGTTGATATTGATATTGTTGGTGACGTGTAGGTGGTATTATTAATAGCACAAGGGCACCCATCCATGCTCCGGATAGGAAAATATTTATCCGTATCTTTAGTATTTATCAAGTTTTAATACGTCAGTAAAATGAAGGCAATGCGAAGTGTTGGATGAAGGCAATGCCGAATGTACAAAAAGTGTAGTAATGCATACAAGGGCTCCGCTCCACGGGCGGCTGACGCCGCCCCCTACGCTCGCGTAAGGTGGAAGATTTCAACTGAGTGTGAAGGGGGCAGAAAGAAGAGGCCCATGATTTAGTGCATCTAGCGATTTGATAACGCCAAGAGTTATTTGTGCGGAGCTGATTACCCTTTCTGTGCGGTAGTGTATGTTGGCGATGTCACATTCTGATCGGCAGTGGTACGGGTGAAACTTGCGAACAAAAACTCGCGAGGAGGACCGAGATGGAGGACAAAATCAACGACGAAGGCAAAAAGACGAGTACACACACGCACTACCGGTACCTGGCACTTCGCCTAATACCTCGTGGTACTTTGTGTGTTATAAAAAAAGCACAAGGCTCCGCTCCGCGGGCGGCTGACGCCGCCCGCTACGGTCGCGCAAGGAAGAATGCAACTGAAACACGTAATAAGGGGGCAGGAAGAAGAGGCCCGTGATTGTTGGTGCGAATTGATAGTTGAGGTGCTTGTGCAGAGCTAATTGCCCTGCGCTGTGCTGTGTTGATGTCGCGTTCTGAACGGCAGTACGTGTGGTATTTGCAGGGATGGGGAAACATGGGGACCGAGAGAGGACAATCACAACTGAAGAAAGAAAAAACAAGAAGACGAGTACACAACAATTACATACAGTAATGGTACCTGGCAATAGTTCAAAAGAACGCACAGCGCCGCACGACACAGCACCGCAAAACGAAGGGCAAGGCACGGCACCGCACTGCGCTGCGCTGCTGAGTTTATATAGCCGGGCTGACGTGAGCTGGGGGTGCATTGTTTGTGATCCAACAACGTAATATGCACAAACCTGGTGTGATATTAATAGTACCGGTACGTGGTATGATACTTCGTATGTTACTGGCATGCACGAATTAGCAAAAGTACAGCAAAGCACGCAGCATGGCAAAGCACAGCACCGCACGGGGCTGCGCTCTGCTTAGCTAGCGCTGCGGTGCGATGCTGAGCTGAGCTGAGCTGTAGGGCACGGCAGGGCATCGCAGGGCACGGCACTGCACGGCGCTGCGCTGATGAGCTATTATCGCGCTGCGGTGGGGTGCTGGGCGGAGCTGAGCAGACATGATGGAGCCAAGCCGAGATCTCAGCTGATATATGGCGAAACTTCGTGCAAGTACAAAACAAATGGTGGAAATCAAAGAAAAGCTAAAGTTGGACCGTTCCGCAAGTAATGCACAGGCGGTAAATTAGCGGCAAAAGGTAGGAAGTTCAACTTACTACACAAAAAGCAAGAAAAATCGCGAAAAAGTTCAAAATCGTGTTGGCAGAAAAAACAAATTTGCAGGAAGCAGCTGAAAAGTCAAGAAACATCTGGCAAAACGACAAGAAACAAAAATAATATGGCGGAGCAAGAAATCAAAGAAAAACTGGACCGTTCCGCAAGTATTGCACGGAGGGGGTGTCGAAGTGGGACCCCCGGAAATGCCAGGGGTGCACCAACCAAGCACTGTCAGCAGAAATATATCGATATGTTTAAAATGAAGAGAATGCCAAGTGTTACAGGCTAAAGGGATGAACAAAGAAAATAATGCGCCGAGAGAAAAGGAGTGCTACAACAACAGTTAGTAGATGCATTTACCGTGCCGCAGAAACGACTTGGTAAGACCCACAGCAGTGCTCAAGATTGAGTGAAGTACCAACATTCTCTAGCGATTGAGCAGTACAATCACGTAGAAAAGGGTGTTGTTCCATATGCCGGATACCTGTACGAATACCACTCACGTATCTTGCAAACGAATTGACCCTTTTGAATCTTCCGCAGAATTATTTTGTGGCGAGCTCGACAAACAAAGCCAACAGATTGAACTCAATATTTCCGCAAGATCCTCGAGCAGAACCGAGGCATCTCCGCAAGATCCCCACCTAAACGAGCCCAGTCCGGAACGACCTGGCACAACGCACATATTGTGTATTTATCGTGCACTAGAAACGACCAGGCAAGACTCACAGCAGCAGCGTTCAAGATTCAGTGAAGTACCAATAATCTCCAAATAATTGAGCGGTACAAAAGTCACGTAGAAGATTCGCGGTTTGCTCCACAATAACATGCCGGATACCTGTATACCAATCACATATCTTGCGAAATAATTGACCCTTGAATCTTCCGCAGAATAATTTTGTGGCGAGCTCGACGAACAAAACCAACAGATGGAACTCAATATCTTCTCCAGCATCGAGCACAACGAAGGCGTCTCCCAAGATCCACCCAAACGAGCCCATTCCGGAACGACCTGGCACAACCCACAAATTTTATACTTACCGTGCACTAGAAACGGGGTGGCAACACCCACAGTAGTGCTCAAGATTCAGTGAAGTACTACAAAAATAACGTATTCTCTACGCCTTCTCCACGCAAAAGCCTCCCCCAAAACACAGGAAATCTTCCCAACGAAATGGCCCTTAAACAGTCGTGAAAGATCTTCCTCACCAGACAGAAAAACCTTCCATAAGCCTTCCACAAGGTCCGATCTTCTTATGCAATAAAAATTAAGTTATAAATAATGGACGAAAGGTCGATTATCAACCGGCCAAAAAAAAACATGCACAGCAGTTGTTTCGTGGGCCGTCTTATCGTGGTGTTGATTATTGTTGCTCTGTATCATATGGGAATCATGGCATTTTTCAGAATAGTATACTCTGTTGTTGAGCCAGATTTTGAAGTCACGAGTGAAACACGCGAGGATGGGCAAAATCATCCGCCCCACCAGCTCGTCGCAGAAAGGGTACGAAATAAGGAACTGTACGTGGGGCATTTATTAACGCTGAGAGAGAAAAGCCCTCTCTCGAAAATATTTGTGGTGCTGTTGTTGATCCGCGGAGACGACTCGGTCCTACACTCGCTTCCGGAAAAACGTGTTTGTGGCACTTGCTGGGCTGTTGGAGCCTGCGATGCTACCTGCTGAGATTTCAAGATCTGGACCAAAAACCCTGCTTTTGTACGGCTCATGCCAGGTCCGCTTCTACTGATGACGGTCTAAATAAAACACTTGCGGGTTGTGCCAGACCGTTCCGAACTGAGCTCATTTAGAGGATCTTGCATGACTGTTAACGGTGAGGGTCACAATTCGTTCGCTGGGTCGATTCGTTCGAAGATTCGGGAATTAAGAGGATTGATACAGTAGCGATTCGAGGATTTAGAGGAATGACAGCAGCCGTACAACAGCAAGGTGTTCAGTCCAGATAATGAAATCTCAGCAGGTAGCATCGCATGCTTCAACAGCCCAGCAAACGCCACAAATAAATATGTTTCCAGCAACGAGTGTAGGACCGAGTCGCCTTCGCGGATCAACGTCAGCACCACAAATATTTTCCTGAGCGCCTTCGATGTCTCGCCATCTCCGCAAGATCTGCCCAGTTCGAGGTCGACGAGCTCGGCGGCGGCGTGCGACCCGAGCGCGCGCGCGCGGGAATAGGCGTGGCGGAGGCTGAGGAACGAGACCCACGAGAAGAGCACGCGAGAAAGCGATCTCGAGGGCGCCGAACGGATTCCAAGCGGAATCTGGTCTGAAGCGAAAACAATCTCAAATGCCTCCGCTCGCACGGGGCAGTTCGCGCATTATCGTATATATGTCTATTTATGTGCAACCGGCATGACTGCGGACAGATACGAGCATATATACAGCAGGGCACTGTCGTACACTTGAGATCAAAGTTTGAAACCTTTAGTAATGTTAGATCGTGCGGCGTGGGTAGGGTACGTAGTGGGGGGTCATGGTACCTATTAATAGAAGGTAATCGTACAATAGAAACGTCACGCATTCTGTACATATGGGGTTTTAGGACGACGGTGGGTGCGGGCTGTCGAGGTGCCACAGCCACTGCACACGCAACAGCTATATTGATGTCGAGAGGGAGCAGGGGAACACGTGCGACAATCAGCGGGGTGTTCTGGTTCTCACGCGGGTCGAGTACCAGCACAGCAGTGTCACGCTACGAGTAGCTGTAACGAGTGTTCCTGGACTGCTGCTTTTACTCCTGTCGTACTGCCAACCTCGCTCCCACGGCGATATTCAAAACGGGCATCATTGACCTTTGACAAGCAGTACTCTGCTCTAACCTTTAAGGACCGTTTAGTACTAATATTAATATCACAACAGTCTCTATAATAATGTGCCGAAGGTGGTGTACCAGGTACATTCTGCTACATGTTTCAGCCAGTTGTGGCGTTAAAACCGTCCGTGCGAGAGCGAGGCCGAGACCCTACTTAGGACGTACCACAGTCTCCGGTGTCTTCCACCCGGTGAAGAGGCAGCCGAACATAACGAGGAGAACCACCGCCATGAAGGCTGACTCTCCTGGACTTCCTGGGTTCGAGCTGTCCGACGTGCTGCTGCTGCCGCTGTCGGACATTTTGGCACCTTTTTTGTAAGTAAATTTCACCTGCAGCAGTTAGTGTTGCCCAGGCAGCGCCTTACTCCCCTCCTGGAAGAATCTCCACCAATATACCGCACCTGAAAGAACGCACGCGTGCACGACGCAACGCTCTGGCCGATGCTCAACCAAGAGGTGAGCTTGTCGCCGTCAACGAACCATATACAATAGCGATAGAAGCTGGCGGGACGAGCGGGCAAAAAGAGATATGATTCCGGTGAGCGAGGAGTTCCAAATATGATGAAGGCTTTTTCAATACGGAGTTTTGATTTTCATACACGTGCGAAAAAATCTCGCTCGCACCACACCAGTCCCAAGCCTTACATCATCTCTAGCAGCAAGATGAAGTTCGCGTGCATTGCTTTGTGTGTCCAGGCTGCCGGCGCGTTCATTGCGCCGGCCGTCACCCAGTCCGGTGAGTCATGCACGCTTTCGCAAGAGAGATCGGCATAGATTGGAACATGCGTCTGAGTGAGTACGTGTGCGTCTTTTTATTTCTCTTATGGGTTCTCGATCGCACACATTCTCCGACGGCCGTTCGTTGTCTCGTCTCGCGCCGGACAACCGCATGGGCACGAGCCACCATCTCGATAGCCATCTTGTGGCCCACTTCATCCCAAATCTGCGTTCGCTACGTCCGGCAGTCACCTCAACGCGCGCAAGAAGAGATAACGGCAACCAGCCAAGACGTCGAATTCCGAGATTTTCCGTCCCTCCCTCGTACGTATTACATCCACATCACGTAATCATAGTAGTAGTGCGTCACACACACGTGCTCCTTTTATCATGGGGTCGCGTGCATGTTTATCACACATACACGCACTCCTTTCCTCTTCGAACAAGCGAAACAAGAACACCAATTCAACTCCACACTGAACCACACCACTTCCCACTGCGCTCTCTCCACCGCTCCAGGCGTCTGCGCGTCGAAGTCATGGACCCCCCAGTCCACCTCCGCGCTTCAGATGTCCGCAGGGACGGAGGCTGTGGTGAAGAAGCTCTCCGTGGGCGACCTAAAGGACGCCGACCTCAAGGGAAAGAAGGTGCTCGTACGGTGCGACCTCAACGTGCCCCTTGACGGCAAGACCATCGGTGACGACACGCGCATCCGCGCTTCCATCCCTACTGTGGAGTACCTCCTCAGCAAGGGTGCCCGCGTGGCTCTGTCCTCGCACTTGGGCAGGCCTAAGGACGGGCCGGAGGACAAGTTCTCCCTTGGTCCCGTGGCGGCGCGACTGTCCGAGCTCCTCGGGAAGGACTGCAAGATGGCGCCCGACTGCATCGGGGACGAGGTGGCGAAGATCGCCAATGAGCTCGGAGATGGCGAGGTGATGCTCCTCGAGAACGTCCGATTCTACGGGGACGAGACCAAGAACGAGCCCGGTGAGAGAGATACCCCTCCCGCTAGCCGTCTATCGACACGTAGCATGCGTACGCACTGCTCGTGGGTGGTACCAGCTACATGTGGCACATGATTCGAGTCGTACGTGCATGTAGTGTTAACTACCGTTATTTCATCGAGAGATTTTGTTGGAGGATAAGACATTGCTGATGTCATCGGTGTAAGGGTTGGTTTGACTATTCACATCTTATTAGTGTGCAGTACAAACCTTCGACACAGCACCAGTATTAATAACAATCTTGAGCGCGCTGGTACGTAACCTGCCTCGAAACGTGTGGTAAATATTATGCCTTCGATACCTTCGTGGTAAGTGGTCAATTTTGATTCGTAGGTATAGACTAATCATGAAAAAGGTCTGATAAATGTACCAGGTATTATTAATAATAACCAATCAGCCGTTCGTTGACGCATGGTCAACAACTGAGGGTTGCTTTATTTTCACTTGTTTTCGGATCGTCCGCGATGGAAACGTCATCAGAAAATCACACACACAGCAGTAGCAGGCGCGATCGGATTACGACTTGTATATACAAAGGTTGCAAAGATGAGCTTCGACGAAAACTTTGAGCTCACAGCTTTAGTGTACGCTAAAAATTTTTTAGTGTTGACATGCGAGTTTCCAATTTACACCAAACCAAAAAATAGGGATCCCGATCGAGATCGTGTCATCTAAAATCTACTTTTGACCTCTTTATCTGACCAATCGCTACAAACCAACGATCTATGGACCTAAACAATGTTAACCCCTTTACAACTGGAAACCCGTTTTTGGGGACAAAATTAGTTGGATTTAGTATAGGGAGGGGTTCGGGGGCTCTAAAGGGGTTAACCCTGAAGAAATCAAAAGGATGAAGAATAAGCAAGGACACTGGGGGTTGTGTGCTGGAAGTTGGAAGTCGATAAAACAGAAATTACACAACCAACACAACTTACACCAGCTCACACAAGGTCAGTTGCAACTTTGCTGCTGCGCGAGTTCCTCCTCGTACTGCTGTAGCGAAGCTTACAGCTTACCTGGTATGTTATTGCAGTCTTACTTACAGTCAAGTAGTGGTATAGTTGACTCGCGTCGACCGCTTCGGTTTCATCCGGTCTCCCGCATGAACATTAGCATCCCCTCATGACGCACGATAAGCACCTTGCCAGCAAGCACTTGCTACTTTCTTGCACTCTTCCCGAGTCGAGTCGGGGTCGTTTCGAGATCCGTGATACGTTGAATGTATTCTACCCGTATGAATTTTTTCCGCCTTCGATGAATTTTTGCCGTACCAGGCAGGTCACTGCCATGCATATTTTAGCTCCATGAACTGGCTCTCTTCGCCACATCTACAAGAATGCCACGATGGCGCTCGTTGTCGTGCGAAAGACGCATGCACTACTATTACGCCCGACCTATTCCACCTCCTCCCTACCTATCAAGTGTTTGCCCTCATATCTTCCAATGGAGTGCACAACGTGCGAAGCGTCATGATACCCGTCAGATGCCCACCAACTCGAAACGTCAGTTCGAGATTAGCTGACCCACGGCTGGTATTTCTAAGGTTTCCATTCGATGGCGTGTGTGTTAGGATATCTACATCTATTTCAGGTATGTTCTCCGTCTCTCCACATGCTGTTGCCTGTTTCCTCGCTTACGCTGTTTGCCACAAACGACCCCTCCCCTCCCCTCCCCACTTGTACGACGTCGAAGAATATGAACACCAAACCATTTTTTTGTTATTTTTACCCGTGTGTATTTACACTGCTGTATCGTACCATATAGCAGTTGTTCTTGTTTTGGTCGGCATGCATCATCTTACCGCGCCTCCCTCCCCCTTTTCCCTTCCTGATGTCATTTCTCCTTCGTTCTTCTTTTACTCCCTTTCTCCCCCTCCCCAGGCTTCGCTGAGAAGCTCGCGGCGCCGTTCGACCTCTTCGTGAACGACGCCTTCGGGACTGCCCACCGCGCCCACGGCTCCACCGAGGGCGTCACCAAGTTCCTCTCGCCTTCCGTAGCCGGCTTCCTCCTCCAGAAGGAGCTCGACTACCTTGAGGGCGCCGTCAAGGTGCCCAAGAGGCCCTTCGCCGCCATCGTCGGAGGCTCCAAGGTTTCCTCCAAGATCGGTGAGATAAAAAAAGCGCTTCCTCTTCATCTCTCCCCCCCCTATACCGCCTCCGCCATCGCAGACGGAGAACCCCCCCGCCGCGCCTACGGCCTCCGTCATCACCGACAGAGCAAGAACGTGCGCCCTACCCCCCCCGCCCCCTCCACCATCGCCGACAGACCATAAACGCACCCCCTCCCCCGCCGCCCACCCAACGTCTCCATAGCCAACATAAAGGAAAACGCGCCGCCCCTCACCCACCGCCTCCGTCGTCGCCAATAGTGCAAAAACGCGTCCGCCGCCCCTGGCCATCGCCATCGCCATTAATGAAAAGGCAACAATAGCGTCTTGGCTTTTTTCCCTCTTTTTTTCTGATATTGGCTTGTAAGGTTTGTGCTCTGGTAATGCTTTAGGTGCGCTTGGCTGACAAAATATGGCAGTCCGTTAAGGAAAAGCATTGTTTTTGAGGCCGATGGCATCGCTCTGATGAGATGGTTCATATACACTGAACCCGTCCAGCGCCCCATTGGTGTCCCCTGCTCTTTTCTCAAGACCAAGTCCTACCTTGTTTTGTTTCCGTCGCATTTGGTGTATCGCTACGCCACCCTTTCAGGCGTGATCGAGTCTCTCCTCGCCAAGTGCGACAAGCTCATCATCGGCGGTGAGTTATGCATGCACATCTGATTGATTGATTGATTGATTGATTGGTGGATTGATTTGTTTGATTTGTTTGATTGATGGTGGACGGATCGATTGATGGATCGATTGATTGACTTTTCGGTGGATTTATTGATTGATCGTCTGATTGGTCGGTTGACTAATGAACGGATTGACTGAATGATTGATGGAATGATCTGTTTGATTGGGAACGATGGGTTGACTGATCGGTGGATTCATTTATTGACATGTCGGTGGATTCGTTGATTGACCGATCTGTGGATTCATTGACTGATTGATCGGTTGATCGATAAATGGATCGATTTATTATTAATAGTTGGATTAATTTTATAAATCATTCTAACGACGTCAGCTATGAGTTCGACGAATTTAGGGTCGATACTCATCTTTGCAAGCTGCGTTGTTGGTACTTGTAGTACTATGTGGGTTGAGCTTTTTCACTTAATGGGAGGGGTCCTGTTATTTTGTTGAAAAAAAAAATGTACATGCAGTTTTCAATATGTTTTGTTTTTCTCCACTATTATAATGGTTGGTGTTGGTATTTTTGCTTTAGGTGGGGAATTCTGAGCAAGATCCAACACAATATTTGTATCTGTTTTGTACATTTATTAATACTGTAGTTTTGATTTCTTTGATTTGAGGTAGATCGATCGATAGATGGGTTGACTGGCAGATCCGTGGATTGATTGAATGACCGGTGGGTTGACTGATGGATTGATTGATTGGTTGATCGATGAGGCGATTGATTGTTGACTGATCGGTGGATTGATTGACTGATCGGTTGATTGATTAATTTACATTAGATCTAAGACTATTAATAGCGTCGGAAGTATTATTTCTAGACCCGGTTTGTATAGAACACGCACAAACACAATCCACGTATCGATATAGCATACCACTCTAACTCCCCTCACCCCGTCCCCTCCCCCCGTTCCAGGTGGCATGGTGTTCACCTTCCTCAAGGCCCGCGGGCAGGGCGTCGGCTCCTCCCTTGTGGAGGAGGACAAGCTTGACCTCGCCAGGGAACTGGAGGTGAAGGCCAAGGCCGCCGGTGTCCAGATCATCCTCCCCTCCGACCTCGTCGTGGCTGACGCCTTCGCGGCCGACGCCAAGACCCAGGTGGTACAGGCTGACGCTATCCCCGACGGGTGGATGGGCCTCGACAACGGACCCGAGGCCACCAAGGAGATCCAGGCCGCGCTCAAGGAGGTTCGTTTGCTTTGCCTGGCCTTGTTCTCACCCGCGGGAGAGGGAGGGAGGGATGCTGGCGTGATTTTGGGGGGAGTGTTGTCATAACAGTTTATCTTGGAAACCGACCGGAGCTCGGACGTGCACGCCACACGCACATGTTTTTTTTTCTGCGCGAAGAACCCCCTCCTTTTGCCCTCTCCCCCACCCCCGCCTCCCCCTAGAAACCTCATTCATGTATATGTCTCGACAGTGCAACACAATCCCTATTGGTTATTTTCCACTTCTCAAGACTTCCCCCCCCCGCGAAAAACACGCTTCCTTACTCCCTCCCCTTTAAACCCGCCTTTTTACGCTCGACAGTGCAAGACCGTCGTGTGGAACGGCCCCATGGGCGTGTTCGAGTACGAGGCCTTCGCCCGGGGAACGTTCGCCATCGCGGAGACCCTCGCGGAGATCACCCCCGGTGGCTGCACCACCATCGTGGGTGGCGGCGACTCTGTCGCCGCCGTAGAGAAGGCGGGCCTCGCGCCGAAGATGTCCCACATCTCCACCGGCGGCGGAGCCTCGCTCGAGCTCCTTGAGGGCAAGGTCCTCCCCGGAGTGGCTGCGCTTAACGACGCTTAAACCTTAAGAATATGACGGAAGAAGAGGAGGGGGACAAGGATCGTATCTGAGGGAAGGATCCTTTCTTTTTTTTTTCGAAGAATCATCTCGTAGAGGGTTCTCTTTTTATGAGAAGGATCGCCTGGCTGAGGGAGAGGGAGACATAGATCATTTTATTAGTTGAGGGTTAGTCAAGTCAGTCCATAAGCGGTGGGTGGAGTCGGGCGCGTTGCGCGCGCGCCTATCGTTTCGTTTACGAGATAGATCACATTTTTTGTGTGGAATGCTTTAATTTCGTTTCGGTGGTGTTTTTTTTTTTTTCTCTAGAAGCCTTTTTTAGAGACGGAAGGAAAAGTAAGAAGCACTCTCGAATGGAGGATCGGTGACACATGTCGGCAACTTTTTGTCATTTCTTTCTACAATCCTGGAGATGGTAGGCGGGAGGGACAAGACAGATGGTGTTCGTCCATCTCTGACCACGCGACGGACGCACCATTCCTGAACCTTTGTGCCTTGTTTTTTTCTAGAACCAAGATTTTTTTGGGGGGATGGGGTATAGATTTTTCATGACATGCAGAGACATGACACACATATCATACGGATTACACCCATGAATACATATCACTAACTTGCATGTAGATGCTGGCAAGTACTGGGTGTTCGCGATTGTTAACTGCCTCGGTAGCTCACTCCCTACCGAGGCGGAACACATTATACAAGATGGAAGACGAGCTGGGTGTGATTTCGGATATTTTCTGCACATTCCGCCGACGGTTCACATCGGAGCTCCCATACATAAAAGCCTTGGACGAACACCGCAAAACAGAGCAGCTACAAGACCAGCCATGCGTCTTTAACTTTTATTTTACTCTTGTGATGTTCTCAAGTATATGTTTCCCAGTGTCTATCAACGGAGGTTTTTGAGACGGAGTCGTTCTAAGGTAGCCTCCCCAACTTTGCTTTAACGAAATCGCTGGTTTTGAAACCAGCTCCCGGCCGTATATTCTGAAACACGGCGCCGTTTGCCACCCCGACGTCATGGTTCCGTCATGGTTCGATAGCCCTTCGCAAACAAGAAAATACAGGGAGATATATACGTTTCAGCGCATCCTCGTGTCGAGCAGACATGAAACGTCGGCCAGAGAAAATAAATGGCTGCTTTTTGGGGGGGGGCTCGTATAATCGAAAAATCAGTCAACACGGAAGTTTGTCTGTAGTGGTCTTCGATCGCTCGATCCCGACATGGGAAGATTTCGACGCACCAGTATCACATCACACGCGTTTTTGCCCTTAAAAACACACACGGGAGAACAGAACCAAAACGCCTCATTAATTGTCATCTATACAATACAATAACCCCCCGGATTATTCTTGGTTCGGTTCCTGATCTCTTTCGTTTCTCTTTTTATTTTTTCCGTAGAACAACGGTAAATAAATGCCCACGCCTTGACGGATATGGATGGTTGACACACTCACCAGTGCGGCCTGCGTCAACTCCTAGCTTCTCTGGCGCCACCCTATGGGTCGAGCCATCCCAGGGACACCTGTGAACACCCATATGACCACATTCGGCAACTAGATATACCCTATTTTCGAGCTAGGAAATGGCAGCCGCTGTCCAGACTTTTTTTTTTTTTTGTGGAAGGTTCATGAATCTTACGCCTTCCAGCTCAACTCGCAGAAGCTTTAGGTTTTTGCATTCAACGACCTTCTGGAGTCATGACTAGCCGTGGTCACATGATCGTTTGCGGAGAAAAATCCATGGGATATCATCGCGAAGATAATATATATGGAATTATGACAATTACGTAGCCCCGGTTATTCCCCGCTCATTGGGCAGAAACACGCCACGCCTCGCCCCGCCCATAGTTTGCTGTGCTCGTGAGATGTGACGAATGCCGGGTGGAGGTTGTTTCCGGTGTTAATCCCCGAGGTGTACAATACAAACAGCGCAGCCTGGGCAATGCGAAGCAAACCGGGAGCAACCAACTGCACCTACCTGGACGACAGCCTAGTGTTTCCTGAAAGACTCAAAAAAACAAAAATGGGCAAAAGGAGAGGCGAAACACACGAAGCAGGCGAATATAGATAGTGCCACCTGGCCCGCAGCGCCCCCTAGACTGCGGTTGGCCTCGTGTTTCCTGGAAAAAAAAGCAGAAACAAGCGGATAATGAAAAGTGAACACGGCACCAATATATACCTGGTATATATAGTGTCACCTACCCCCCCCCTCCCCGTCCCCCCCCGCCCGGTGTACGGGTGGCCTCGTGTGGCCTCAATGAACAACCTACTATGATGTCGAAAAACCGATTATTTAAAGGTCGGTTATAGGTACATCTCTCTCTCTGAGATGGAACAGCGGCCAACCTTTCCGCAGAACCCGCCGCCGTAAGACACGACCGACCGACCGACCGACCTCTACGAGACAGCAAGGACGCCTGTCGTACTTTCAATATTGACGTGCTGAGCCATGACCCGGGATAGAGCCGTCCCACGTCAGGGGTGTAGCAGAATTTTCCAAGAGTTTTCTGAGAGCGCTCCTAACAAGAGGAGCTCAACACCATCCATCATCATCCCATCCCATCATCACCCGAAACATGACTTGGAAGGCATTCGCTCGTGCAACCCGGCCGACATCGCAATGCGCCAGTCCGAAAACGAACAAGTGCTCTTAAAAGTACCGGGCTAACCGGCAGTTCCTGGCCCGAGGAGCTCCACCGGCCAGACTGTCCAGGATGCCAGCATCACATGTCCAAAGAAAGAAACGATCGCCCCAAAAAGTGCAATCCGTACCGCACTACAGAGGGATGACTTGCTACTTCGAGCACGCTCAAGATTTTCGTTTTTGTTCGGACGGCGTTTCTTGTGTGTGACCATAATGCATGATTGGAAGAAAAATCCATGTCCTTGTATAATAGCCGAGATCTAGCGCCTCCCTCGAGCACCAATACTCTGTTCATAGCTTTAGGGGCACCCTATTCGAATTTCTAATCAATCCCAGATCTCGATTATCGATCTAAGCAAACTCACTCTCCCTGGTGACAGCAGGGGCGGCAGCGGGGGTGGGTGGGTGGGGGCGGTCGATATACTGATTAGTTTGCCGTAGTCACTTGACCATTGACCACGCATCCCTGTCGAGACGGAGCACGTTTCCTGCTCCTAACAGAGGGGAGACACCTCTAACGTTTCGGCGCTCAGCAAGTTTCTTCCATTTATACCCCTGGCATTACCGATGTGTTTGCTTATCTTATTTCCTTCCTCTTTGGCGGGGGGGGGGGGTTTACTCAGTAGGGGGTCAATGAAGCTACTTTTGGGCGTCCGAGCTACTATTAATAGTAGTATCTGGTGGTGGTGTCATGCATCGCACACAGCACAAAACATACCAACCCTGCTTGTATGAAAATCGCCCCCATCCGCCCCCTACCACTAGACTACTAATCTAATCCTGCAGCACTCGAACCGTCCACCCCTGTGTCAAGCATCAACCATTCAACATCAAACACGAGCCAATCAACCATCGAACGAAACGTTAAAAAAAACGAAGCAAAAAAATTGTAGGCGTTAAAATATTCATAATGAAAGCACCAATCAATCAAGAGAGCAAGAAAAAAAAAAATCAATACCCCATGAAAACATCAAGAGCAGGAAGCACCCTTTTAATAATCATCAAGCGCAAGTATTAAGCAATACACATCAAACATATAACATCAAACATCAAACATCTCTTCATCAAGAAGAGTCGACATCTATTCATCAACATAATCGAAATACACCATAACCACTGAGCTATGCACTCAGCGCTGTTTCATAAGCTAGGGTCTGGTAACAGACACAGCCCCCGCCTTCTGCCAGGTCTATCTACTATTAAATAGGCAGGTTCCTCATTGTTAGTCAGTCACTTCTCTTAGCAAATCTCTTTGTACTATTGCCGCTAGAAGTCACGGATGGAGCGATATGCGTGCGCGGCGCAAGATCACCACATCCCCTTTTCCCTATACGCACACGCCTCCAAGTGTATGTGAAGCCCTTTTATCCCGTATCCACATCGCAGATCCTGCACCTTGCTAGGCTTCCATGGAAATACTTCACACTAACCCACCCTGCTGAGCCGTATATGCAGAAATATTGAAGATTTGGAGAAGCACCGGTTCCACGCTCAAGAACACGACTCGAAGATGCGGCTCTTCAAAACCCACCCCCACACCTATATCCTACGAGGCTACGAAGCCTCGGGAGAAATATACAGCAGACATCCGAAAACGGAGAACACAAGGCGGGAAACGGACTACAGAAGACCCAGCGACAATGGCGGAATCGACAGACGCGAGAGCAAGCATGTTCCTGGGGTTATCGCGGGGAATGGGAACAAAGGAAACGGGAAAGAAAATGGAAAACGAGGAACAACCGAGAAATAAAAAGAAATGCCCAAACGCCGAAGTCGAAGGCGGGATAGTCGAAAACTTCGCCAGCGACGAAAGCCCGAGCGGCCGCTAAAGCGTCCCAGAACGCTACGTACAAATCTCTGTTCAAGCGCGGAACGGACATCTCGTACGTAACCGCCGCGGGAACGACGTCGAAACCGCGCGGAGAAATAACGGGACACCCCCCCCCCCCAACGAAAACTAAAGCCAAAAGCCCAGAAAAGCGAATATCCCTCCCCGAAGAACCAAGGCCCCAAACCGGGGAAACAGGATTAAATTACTCGAGCGCGGTGGTGGGGCATGAACGTCAACTAGCCACGTCCGCGCCTCGAGCTTCATCTACACTGCGTTGCTTTCAATCCCGTGTGCAACTGATCTACCGCGACGGAGCTGCAGGCAACAGAAACCTCGAACACCCCTTTCTGTCGGGAAGTCGTGTAGCGAGCCGGAGAGAGCGGAAGCTTGACCGGTCCCGGGTAACCCCGAAAACGCACCGAAATATTCCTCGCCGGTGGTAGCACGAGCGCTGATTTTTCCTAACCACCACCCCAAGCCATCGTCAGCTTTTGTCCCAAAAATGGGCAAGTACGTGGACGAGAAAGTACGGAAGGCTAACTTTGAGGACGAAACCAAGAAGAGAGGTACTGTCCATAGACAAGTTTCGGGGGGTACAAGGTGGCAGCAAACAAAACATAGAGGCAAGGGAAAGGCCAGCGCTGAGAAAGAACGTGAAAAGAGGGAAAACATTCAAGAGATACTCGGGCAGATTCGAGAAGAGAGATGGGAATTAAAACGTGTTTGCGAGGCTGAATGGACTACGCAAAATCGCTGGTACTGCATCAAAATTTTCGTGTACGGGACCTGGACCTGCCAGAAAGGAGAAAGAGATACACCAGTAGCCCAAAGTCGGGTGGAGAGGAAGAAGGCGCACAGAGGTGCTGCTCCTGAGGCAATGCAGACGAGAGTAGAACTCACATAGTGGGAGAATGTGAACTGTACAAAGATGAACGGGATGTGTTAGAGGAAGAGATTCGGCGAATAGACGAATGTGACATCTGGACAAGTTTGGTACGCTAGAGAGTAGCGAGAAAATGATCGCTAGATCCTGCGAGATAGATGGTCGCCACAGACGGCCAACCAGGAAGGAGATAAGATAAGCAAGAAGATTTTACGCAATACCTGGTGTGTAGAAGACGCGTAATAATGGGCGCCCAAATGTTGGAGGTGTCTCTATGAGGAGCAGAAACTGTGCTCCGCCTCGAAAGGGGTGCGTGGCCAACGGCGAAACGACCACTGTGTAGAGGCAAGCAACAAATAAGTCCCCCCACGTCCCCCCCCCTTGTCTCCGCCGATTACTACGCTGCCGGCGAGTTGACGAACCTGCCAGGAAGTCCACACTCTCCCCTTACCCCTAGCCCATCATCCACTACTATAAGTGGTTCCATTGATCTCAACCACGTATATAATATATAGTCTATAATAGTCTATATATTGGTAAAGTATAATATATAATATATAATAGCTGTCGCTAAAACGAGCGACAGCTGATAGATGTAGCTGTCGTCAGACGTGTGCGTCCACGGGCCATTGGTTCGTGTGATTGCGAGGGGCACCACAGGTGGAATAGAGCCGATGTGACGTTTGTTGTATTGCAATTGATGTGGTCATTAGTTGGCCGCGACGGCGTTGAAGTACGCCCATGCCTGTGCACCTACCCCGCGTGCTTTGTGCTAAGTCCACCAGCCTCACCTCTTCCCGCAACCTAGCCTTCATGGTGTCGGAGTTTCCAAGCTTGCCTATCCTGTCGAAACTCATTGGCTTTATCATGAGGTCCGCTAGTCTTTTAGCCCTCCTGAGACAGACGAAAGTAAGCCCCGTGCAGGCCTCCTTCGGCCCCAAGTCTGTGACGGCCTTCTCTAACGTCTGCCCCTGTGATTCGTGCATAGTGATGGCCCAGCAGAGCCTCAACGGCGGTTGCGTCCTGACCTGCGTTCCCCCGTCCTGCCAAGTAGTGTCTACGGGAGAAATCGGCACACACCCTCTATATCTCTCCTGGGACGACCATTCCCCCCCTGAGTACCCTCTGAACTTGACGACAACGTGAAGGGGGAGGTTCGGCGGGGGTGCGTCGTCTGCAAACACCAACTCGACGACTTGACCTCGAATGCCGTTCACGAGTGCAACTTGTTGGTACAGGTTCTTCGTGAGCATGACCTTGGCTCCCTTGGCTAGGTAGAGGTCCCTCTCAAGCCCCTCCGCCATGTCTGCTGTCGCCCTTCTGGCGTTGGCGCACGGACCGAGTTTGGGTCAATCGCCCCCAACGGACGTCTCTCCATGATGACCTACTCTCACCATGAGACAGCAGTTGATACACTCAGCGGACACACCCCTAGCGGGCACACACTCTCCATGCCCGCTCTTCGCTGGCCACTCTTGTCGCCCGCTGCGCCCGTTGTCTGTGTGCTGCCCGCTGTGTGAGCGCTGTGTGCCGGCTGTGTGAGCGATGTGTGCTGCTGTTTTTGCCCGTGTGGTCTGCTGTGTGTGTTTTGTTGCTCCGTGGTGGTCTGCCTACACCTGCAGTCTAAAATCAAATGATCCCACACTAAAATCAAGTTCAGTCGAAGACACGCACGTGCAAACTATATGTGTTTTGTTGCTCCGTGGTGGTCTGCCTACACCTGCAGTCTAAAATCAAATGATTCGAATGTGTTTTGTTGCTCCGTGGTGGTCTGCCTACACCTGCATTCTAAAATCAAATGATCCCACACTAAAATCAAGTATAGTCGAAGACACGCACGCAAACTATTTTTTTTTCATGGGAGCCTATATTGCGAGGTCCAGGTGTAGATTAGAAACTCGCTTCGCTCGAAGCATATATAATATATAGTATATATGGAAACATGCTCACTCTCTTTAGGAACTCCATACCTTCAACCAAAAAAACGTTTTCGAACAAAATTGAAACTGCAATCCGATGAAGAAACCTGTCGGCCCCATGGTAGAAAAAAAATGCAAAAAACAAAAGAATGGTGGCATTCCAACCAGTCTTGGCTTAACCCCGGTCAAATTCAGAATTCGTTTTCGCCGAAAAGCGGTATACCTTGATACCTTTGTTATCGTAGCATGCGTCTCTGCGGAGTTATATATATATATATATATATATATTATAAAAATAAAAATACACTCCAGCTGTGAGATCGAATATTTTGTCGAAACTCATCTTTGCAAGCTGTGTGTGATACTCCGATCGCGCGTATTGCGGGTTGTGTGTCCTCAATAAGGATATAGGTCGGCGACTCCCCTTGCAACTACAGTGTAGCTATCAGGGTCAACAGGGTGATGTTCGTCAGTCTGTGCGCGGAAACTATAAAAGCCGTTTCTGAGGGGGACAAAATCTGACAGCTGTGGAAGGAAATGCATCAGTTTATCAAGTGAATCCTGTAAGTCGAATATTCTGTGAGGGGAGGGCGGAGTTTTTAAGGACGTAGGGGCCTGATTTTGATCAAAAGGGGGGCGGGAGGGGGGGAGGGGGGGGGAGGGGACGGGTGGGGCAGGTCAATTTGTGCGTGGAAACTATAAATATTTCTTGTGGAGGAGGGGGGGGGAATGTGGCGGGGGGGGCCGGGGGCGGCCGGGGGGGAGGGCTTTAGGTCGCATAGATGTAGGGGTTTGCTATACGCGTGGTGCTAGGTCTAGGCGATGGTGCGGGTGGTGGGGAAGGAGGGGGCGTTGGGGGCGGGGATGAGTGGGAATTGCAGCAGCGGCATGGACGGCTCTGAAACGATAACGAGGCGATATCCAGGGCGTGGAAGTGCTTATTACTCTGGCGAATTTCGATAGTAGGTGGGGCGTTTAAGCAAAAGGAAGCGAGGGAAGGCAAAAAAGAAAAAAAAAAAAAAAAAAAGGCGGGGGGGGGGCGGGGGGGGAAGGGTTTTCAAGAGGTTTAGGTCACATATAATATTAAAATCACGGATTTGGTCGACACTGATGTTCGCAACATTGTGTTTAATCCTCCGATCGCGCGTATTAATCATATATGTAGGGGCTTGCTATACGCGCGGTGCTGGGTCTAGGCGATCGTGCGGGGTGTGGGGAAGGAGGGGGGGAGGGGGATTAATGAAAGCTACGTCATGGATGGCTAGAAAGATAATGACGTGATATCAATTGCTTAGAAGTGTTTATTACTCTGGCCGATTTTGATTGTAAGTGGGGCGTTTAAACGAACTGAGCGGGGAACAAAGGGGGGGAGGGGGGGGGGGGCGGAGATGAGTTGGAGCTACGGCATGGATGGCTAGATGGATAATGAGATGATATCAGCTGGCTGGTAGTGTTTACTACTCTGGCAGATTTTGATTTCAGGTGGTGCGTTTAAACAAGAGGGATCGGGGGGGGCGGGGGCGGGGGGGCGAGCATTTCAATATGTGCGCGGAAACTATAAACCCTTGAAGGGGACGAATCTGACGGTTGCAGCAAGAAGACACCCCTTTATATCACCCGCCTGGTAATGTTTATTTTTCTGGAAGGCTTGATGTTACATGTAGTATGCAACCCAGTTCTTAGGTGTAGTAAACAACGTGTTAAAAGCTTCATAATTTGGTATTGTACATGGATCGAAAGATAGAATATTTCAATCGATAGGTACAATCATGTAAATACCATTATTTTCTGACATCGCTAATTATAAGAAAGAGATGCATATTGCCAAATACAACAGGCGAGGTGATGTGGTCATGCACTGTCACCGCCATTGAGAACGACAGGGAGAGATGCGAATCGTTATTGTTTTGAAAGGAACGCTTAGTGTACACGCGCTCAATTACGTTACTTCGTTAGTCATACTTCGCTTGGCATAGGTTGGGAGGCGATCATGCAGACGGTATGTAAGGAAATAAAAAAATAAGTTGGTAGTGCGGTTTACCGCAATTTTAGCATATCTGTCTGTATCTCCTTTTCACATTGAATTATTGTCTCACATATGCGATTTTACGCCTATGATTTTTGCCGTGCCGATGTGGGGCTCTGAGGTCACCAAATCCAAGACAGAGATACATCTTACAAATACACCAAGTATATATTATATGTGTTCCGGGCCCCTCCCGCCTTTACGGACTGTGCTGATCATTTGTTATGGCACAGCCCTGAAAACCTAGCAAGGCAATAGGATCTAGGACGCGGACACGGTATAAAAGGGTTTCACACGTCTTGTCTTTTGAAGATGCACTGAAAACCCGCTCCCCCGCCCACCTCTGAACTCCGAGGCTGCACGCGGCTGCTTAGGCGAACCCGGAAGCCTTGAACGGAGCTCGAGGGGAAAAAGCGTGCCCAAAATAATACCAGTACAAAAATGCAACCCAATGCGTAAAAATAATACAATCAACTGACTACCGCATATTTCAACACGCAAGCTAAGACTTTTCAGGAGGGCCGACTTCCTTCGAAACCATAGATATGCACACACGGCGGAAGTGGCAGGTGTAGGAAGATGTCGTCGACAAGCTTTCCATCGACGCGTCGCTCGGTGTGTGCATTCTCCTCGCCGTCAAGAAAGTCAGCGTTGAAATCCGACCGATGGGGTGGGCTAGTGTGTTAACTTACGTGTTGTATTATACGGCACCTGAGTATCAAACAAAACCGACGGCAAATCTACGGCTACTGTCCTCGCAGTTAGTAAGGTAAGCGGGGGAGGGGGCAGAAAAAACGCCACCATTTCAATGGAAAACATACACAGAAGAAGGGATATTACGCCATTGTGAACTGATGTACAGTGGTGGTCTCCCTACAATAGGGGCGGTATATATAAGTGGTACCTGGTATGTGCCCGCCAACACTACCGGCACTATACCGGCACCGGCACTATAGGGTATCGTGCCGATGCTGGTTCCAGTCTTGCCAAGCGATTTCACCGGCACTATACCAGCAATAGGCACTATTCAACCGGCACCATACCAGCAATATGCACTATCCAACCGGCACTATACTAGCAATAGGCATTATTCAAGCGGCACTATACCAGTAATAGGCACTATTCAAGCGGCATAATACCAGAGATGGGCACTATTCAACCGGCACTATACCAGCAATAGGCACTGTTCAACCGGCATTATACCAGAAATAGGCACTATTCAAGCGGCACTATACCAGCAACAGGCACTATTGAACCGGCACTATACCAGCAATAGGCACTATTGAACCGGCACTATACCAGCGATAGGCACTACAGGGACACCCGCACTGCGTACCAATATACCATACGAATACACAGCCATTCCCCTAATTCGCGATAAAGGAGGGGACCACAAAAAAAAAAGACCAACGAGAAAAACGCAAAATAAATAAATAAAACTCGTGACGAAAGAGAGGACTACAAAAAAAACGACCAAGATACTGGATAACACATAAAAAAGCCTCCTGGCGCCCAAAGCAAACCCTGGAAAAACATGAGGGCACAGGACGGTATGGCCCTTAGTAGTAAGTCCTTGCTCTTTGCTGTTCTGACCCATACAGGGTATCTGGTATAATAGGCCCAGGGCAAACAAGTGATCAATTCTCTGCATCAGAAAAAAAAACTATTAATAGACGCCTTAAAAGTAACACCTGACGAAGCACATCGACGTGCACTGACCTGCGCCGCGGCAAGCTTTCGAAAACGACCTACAATCGAGCACTCTTGGCTTCGATTACGAGGAGACAACATCCCAGCAATTACGGGACCGCGAAAAAAAATGGCACCACGACAACAGCAAGCAGGATCAGGGTCCTAAACTCCATAATACTTCGTACAGAAAGAACGAAATTTTGAGCGAGGACAGACATCAAATATCACAGAAAGTCTGAATTCAAAACGGAAAAAAAAGTTGCCGAAACAGAATAAAACACCAGTCTGCAAAAAAAAAGGCCGAAATAAAACATGAAAAACGGATCGCCTCGACGGTGTGTGTACTACCTCTCTCTGTCGTTTGCAAAAACATGCACACATCCGTCAACAAAGAAAAAACAAAACAAAACACTTGGACCACCATCATCATGACCACACCACCGAGACCCAACCACTCATCACGAAGCAGGCGTTGCTACTTGACAAAGGTCCTCCTGTATCCCCATTAGCTAATCCCCGTATCCCCTCTTTCGTCTAAGAAGGCGTTATTGCCACCCCCCCCCCCTGCCATGAGAATATCCCAAGGCAAGGCAAGAACTACTAGTAAAAGAAATATACTACCTGTCACGATTGAATCATTACGCATACCAAGAGCCAACCTGCATAACAGCAGAGTCTGCCCTGTCCCATACTGCCTGCTGACATTTTTTTTAAATCCGGCTGGCTATGTGCAGGATGAGCTTCAACATCAATATCACCCATAAAAACATTCGGGAAACCCAAAAAGAAGAAAAACCCAAGGGAAGCAGCAAAAAATAACGAAACCTACGCGGCGAAGTCTGGCGCCTTTCTATACCAAGTTCCGGCTTAGCAAAATAGGCCTCATCGTATTCAGAGCTACGACCGCCCGCCGGAATCTTACCGCCAAATTGAGCCCCAAGCTCAATACCGCTCGATACCCTGGGCCCGTTTCATACACGGCACACCTCATCATGTTCTAAAACTGTGCTAAACCAATCCGTGGAATCTTCGTCACATCTCGTGCTACGACTCAACCATCCGCGGAATCTCAAAAGCAACTTCACTGCTGCTGTTTGACGGTCTGGGCCCATCCCATACAGCGCCCCCCACCATATCATGTGCTGCGATACAACCACCTGGTTACCACTCAGATTTTTTTTTTTTGAGGCAGCTGGAAGGGGGCGGCGTCCCCCGATGGCCAGACAGTCCCACGGCCTGTTACTAGGTAAAACACAAAGTTGATCGTACTGCAATACAGTACAGGACGGACCATTTCGACGATTTTGGGACAAGGTGAGAGGCCCGTGTCGTGTTCAGAAATGGTTTTGCCGAAAAAGTGGTATACCTTAACGCATACTTCGAAGAAGTATATAAATAAATACCGTTCCACGCGTCGATTTAGAAATATTGCTACCAGATACAGGGCCCAGACCGAAAAAGTGGTATACTTTAAAATGCATACTTCGAAGAAGTATATAAATACCGTTGCACGCGTCAAATTAGAAATATTGCTACCCTCGATAGGGCCCAGATAGCAGACGCAAAGGCCACCCTCTTCTTCTTGCGGGCACAGTACTTCTCTCTTCTCGGGGGGTTCCGCGTTGTTGGTCACTCACTTGTCTCTTGAGAGTAAGCTCTTGCCTTAATCCCACCGGGCACGGACAGATACATTTAGGCGCTAAGCGCGCTGCAAATCCGTCAAAGCAATTGCATCATCCCCTTTTTCCTACACGCACATGCCTTCGAAGTCATGTGCAACCCTTTTCGTACCGTATCCGCATCCTAGGTCCTATTATAGTACCTTGCTAGCCTACCAGGGCAATACCAAAACAGCATGTCGTCAATAAGATCTTTCCATAGACGACGCATCATTCCATCTTCCCCATTGTTGAGAAAATCAGATTGGGAAACCAACCGAGGGGTTGTGCTCTATCTTTTGCGTGCAATATTGTACGGATATCCTGTGAGTGCTCACTACGATACAACCATCTGTGAAATCTTCACACACACCTGACAGATCTCCGATCGATCCTCGCAAGATTATCTAGATATTCCAGGCAAGATCTGTATGGTCCAAAGCCCATGTTACCACGTTACCGGGTGGGAGGGAGTCGAAAAATCTGCGTGATCTAACGAAAGGCTTCCGGGATTGGATCTGCACTCTCTATATACAGGTTCTGCTGAACATCTCATACCGGAAAATACATAATCTACTGTACGAGATGATCTAGAATCAACGTGATCTGTCGCCGATGTGGAATCTTAGCAGCATGTTCGGCCGAGCACCAAGGCCATGTAATGATGCGGGTCCATCCCATACCGCCTCATATCATTTCTACGATACCCGTCCTCCCCCCCCCCCCCCGAAAAAAAAAGCCATTGTATTTAACGAGCGTTTCATGGCTGCTCGGCACGAGGAAGGTTGCTGTGAAAAACACAAAAATCTTCCCGTAATTTGACTTGTTTGCAAAGTACTATCGAACCATGATGCCGGGCTGGCAAGGGGCACTGTATTTCAGGAGATACGGCCGGTTTCCAAGCCGGCAATTCCTCCAAAGAAAACACGGGGGGGGGACTACCATAGAACGAACACTCCTCGCAATATTCTGTGCTACAAACATCAGCGGAATCTCGGAGCAATAATTTTGGTCCAAGTTCCGCAAAAAGCGCAAATGGGACGCACGCGCACGGTTTTCTCGCGGTTCTCCTCCAAATCGCACGCACAATCCTAAAATAATAACCCGCTTAAATGAAGCGACCACGCCGCAAAGGTTAAAATGAATCCCCTTCGAATCTCAACCGACTACATAAACGCCTTCCTAATAACTTAACTCCTACCAGCCCTTTCTGATCCTGACCCCCTTATGCTGAAGCCTAAACAATATTGCCTTCAGCGCTAATGTTGTTGCTATTGAAATACCATTCCATGTCACTCGAACAATGAACCGGGGGTGTCATGACTGACTCGTTCCTGCAAGGGCATGATCACGTAAGAAACACCAAGAATACTCGCTAGAATTCACCACCACCACTACCACCACTACCACACGACCACGTTCGTTTCTGCTTAGAACACAAGTCACGAAACCCAAGCATACTCGCCAAAACCTACCACGATGACCACCACCATCGCCAACAATCTCATTTTCTGCTTGAACTTGAGCGAGAAGCCCTAAAAGTCCTCGCAAGAACCCATCACTATAACCTCCACTGGTTGAATAATGAACAACATTACTAAATAAAACTAAGACAAATCGCCACAGTCCCCGACCAAGCGTTCAGAGTACGACCGTTCGCTCATCTTCCCTGGCGGAACGCCGGGACAAGTATAAATATCGCGCCCTGAAAAAACACGCATCCGCGGCGAAACCCCCAACCCACGTTACTATCGTACTGACTGCGCAAACGATACCCACTCTACCTCAAGTAGATTAGTCCTCCACGGCGTGGGTGCCGTTAAAAGGGTGGGAAGGATCATCACCCGTTTCGCGTTCTCACAAGCGGCTACTTCGAGGTCGACAAGACCAACTACAATACAACTCCCAGGCCGCTGGAAAAATCCAAACCAAACACTATTACGAACATCCATTGTGAACAGTATGAAACAACACAATTAAGGAAAAGATGGCTACCTTTCAGGCGAGCTCTTCTACGCTACCGCTGTGTTCGATTGAGGCTCTGTTTACCCGGTAAGACCAGCCAACAAAGTACACTTGCGTCAAAGGCAAACAAAACAAAGGTACGGGTGTTTTCTTGCCCCCTTTTTTGTTTAGTAATTCATCCTGCTAACAGTGGACCTCCGTACTAGTTCCAAGTAGTTTATCCCAAAACCGTGCGCGTTATCAGGGGCTTAAAGACACGCCTACCAGGTATAACTTGACGGTGAGATAACAACTCACTTCCAATTATTGGGTCAAATAAAACTAACAGCTAAATCAATGAGTGGAACCTGACACTCGCCTAATCAACATACGAATATAAATACAAAACTGTATAGAAGCCACCACCCATACCAACTTCCCCAAATGTCAGATATATATCGATCAGTCGATCAGCGACACAAGCAAAAAAAAACAAAAATCCGGGAAATTTTCTCCGAAAAATCGGTCGCGCACATCTCTAGAAGACGTCCGACTTCCCATATACGTGTGCCCGAAGAACTCAAATACGGCATAATCTACATATAGAAAAACATATATAACACATAATAAATGTGTCCCTGTCTCGAATAGTGCGTGTAGGTCTTGGTCCGAAGGGGGCGGCCAGAATCAGCCATCGTACTGTCCTAACCATGCTATAGATGACAAACAGCATACGAGCTGGTCTAGGTCATCTCACATCTTAGTACCATTTACGTGGCACAACGGTTGGTACTCATGGTGGACAGGGTTTTGTAGCGCTAGTTTTGGTCGAGGGTTACTGAGTACGATACAACTTGTTAAATAACCCCAGCCCAATAAAGCCTCATTAACCTTACTATCATCAAACATTTTTTTTTAGGGTTAGCCTTCTTCTGTCTTGTACACAGTGAGAGCGTCCACAATATTGTCGAATGACCGGCAAGACCCGCTGTACTGGTCGCGCCCAATAACTGAAAGCCCAAACTAGCGCCTATCTACATATAGACTGTTTTGCCGGGGGGGGGGGGGGTCCATGCCGTCGTGGGATAGCCCATCAGACTGAAACAGCACCGCATAATAGTAAGGAAAACGGCGGCGCGTGGTTTGGACCACCGTGCTGCATCGACCTTCTGGTTGTGCCTGCAGCTCCATGCCGATAACAACTGTTGAAGCTTCTCTGACGGGAAATGTCGATATTTTTTCTTCTTGTCGCAAGAAAACATCGCCATCATTAGGTTGACAACAGCAGTCGGAGCTTTATCTGATCGGTTTACGGCGGGTACTTTCTACCGTCGTATAATACCACTATGACAATATCCTAGCGTACTTAGATCGGAGCAGCACCATGCAAGACAGAAATACGGTGACGCATGGTGTCATTAATATATTGCAGCACCACCGCCACCACCAATACCACCGCAACCTATCAGTACGACCAAGTTAAAAAGACTTCTCTTGTTGTGAGATTCAACAGTTTCGTCGAAACTGTCGCGGGCACGGGGTTTCAAGGCGCGTCTTTCACGCGCCGGCAGAGCAGATGCTGCTCTCTGACGAGGCGCTTGCCCCCTCAATCGCGGCGGTGATGAGGTTGCTGGCACCGTTTATTCCCATGAAAAGGGCGCTCAAGGCAACCACTGATCCGATCGAGAGGATGATGAAGCTCGGTCGCTGGAACTGTTTTTATGTTGTCGTTGGCGTCGCCGTCGTTGTTGTTGTTGTTGTTGTTGTTTGTTGTTGTTGTTGTTGTTGTCGTCGTCGTCGTTTGAGGAGGCGTTGATATTAAGCAAGAAGGAGCAGAAGGAGAAGAAGGAGGTGGAGGAGAAGGAGACGGGAGAAGGACGAGGAGGAGGAGTAGGAGCAGGAAGAGGGGGAGGGGAGATGGGAGGAGCAGGAGGAGAAGAAGAAGCAGGAGGTGGAACGAGCAGGAGAAGGAGTTGGACAAGTAGAAGCAGAAGGAGAAGGGGAAGGAAAAGAACAGTCCGGGGTTAACAGGAGGGGAGGCAACACAGACAGCAGCGGGAGAAACGCAGGAAAGCCGAGCGGAGGGGGGGGATGACGTTATGTGAACAAGGCGTTTCGCAGGAGGGTTTTGAGCGTGGGCGGGAAAAAAATATATCGTTCGGAGTTGGTGAGAGGCCCAATCCCTTCCTCTCGTTGTGACACCGCTGTAAAGCGACAATAATCACGAAACAGATCACCCTGAGCCCATTTTTTGCATAAGGTAGCAACCCTAACCCCTACCCTATTTCAAACTTTGCCTTCTCATTATATGGCACCATTGCAATTCGATGCGACTTGACGAGGGAAAACAGGGGCTGGAGTATTTTCGCGACAAAAATGAAGGCACGCGTACCGTAGCGGGGAGGTGGGAGAACAGCCTACTTATACTGTAGTGACCCTTGATCGAAGTTGCGTCTATTAAATAGGGAGGGAGAACAAGAAAGAAAAAGTGCAAAAAGGTAATACATGGGAAAACAAAAAAAAACAAAAAAGCGAGAAAAAAGCGAGGAAAAAAAGCACGAAACAACGAACCTTATCCATGACCTTTTCCCCTCGTGAAAAAAAAAACACTACTGCAACAAGCAAGAGGAATCGCGAAACGGGCCATCCCAATCTCACCTTCCGCACGAGCTATTAACCTCAATAATCCGAACCTTAACTCTTCCACTCATAACGACACGGCCGCAAACGAGAATGATCACGAAGCAGACCGAACTTAAACTCTTCCTGTCATCACGACACCACCGCAACAAGCGAGAGTAAGCACGAAGCGGAACCCCAACCCTACCCCTATCCTGCAATAATGACACCACCCACCACCGTCAAGCGAGCACAATCATGAAACGGACCACCCTCAAGCTCAATTCCTGCCCGGGGTAATAGCCCTAACTCTCACCGTGTAACAAGTCTTGACCATGTCTTAACCGTATCGAAGTATATATGACACCATAATTAAATAATCACTGAGCGGGTCACGAAAACCACCGCAACAAGCAAAAAAATACACAACGAAACGCATGACATTACTCCAAGCGCGCCTTCTGTACGATATAGCAGCCCCAACCCTAACCCCCAAGTCCTCCCTCTCATTGTACTTCGTATGACACGATTGGACGCAAGACCGTGGCGACGGGAGGCAGGTCACTTTTCTTTTCTTCTTTTTTTTTCCAGTGGCTAGGGGTTACTCACGAGAGTAACCCCCTCCCTGTTCCTTTTTCGGCCTCAACCCATTTCCAACTCCTCAAAATCTTCTAGTCTAATTCCAAGTGTTTCGTCCCCGTGTCGGGAGTGCGGTGCTAAAAGGGTGTTAAGCTTTCGTGCTCAATTTAATTTTGCGATACATGTTAATCTGCAACGGAATGGCAACCTAAGCTGCGCCAAAAATAACCTACCATAAGAAGTATTTTTGTAAGCGAGGTGCAGAGTCACTCGTGCGAGAATGATATGATGGGTCAAATACGGTAGTAAAAGACGGTACGATTCCGCAATATCGTACCCTTGGTCACGTAAAAGCGAGAATAAATCACGACAACAAAAGATCGAACCCTAAGCCCAAGCCCTCCCCCTCATCATACGACAGCACTGCAAGCTAGAGTAGACTCATTCTGCGGTACCGAGCCCCCCGAACTTTTCTTCAACGGTATCACCGGTTTAGGAACTAGCTCCCGGCCGTATCTCCTGAAATGCGGTGCCCCTTGCCGACCCGACGTCACCGTTCGGTAATCCTTTACAAATAAGAAGAAATATATGAAGCTGTTTTTTTCATAGCATCATTTTTCGTGTCGAGCAGCCACGAAACGTTCGTTGAAGAAAAAAAAAAGAAAATCGATGGTCTTGGGGGGGGGTGACTACTAGTCACGAAGCGGATGACCCCATGATGTCCTTATCAGCCTTTTCTCACCTTCCTTACGAGGTAGTCGGTTGCGTACTGTCCCACCGCCGTCGCCGCGAGTCCGAGGAAGAACAACGGCAACGCGTAATCCGCCTACAACAAACAAAATCGAATCGGAAGATTGTCAAATTAGGGTTATTTCTTAATCCGTTTCGAACTTCACTCATGCTTTGGCGGTCAATCTATCTGCAAATAGAGTGCCACTTTTTTTTTTTTTGTTCCAGCAATAGAAGGGTTTTAAGGCACGCCCGCCGAAAAAAAAAAAGGCGAAAACGGTCGGAGTACTATTGCTTAAGGAACCAACGCCGAGACACCAATCGGAAGATTACGTATGATATTATCGTTATTCACGGCACGCACGTCGAACTACGAATCGTCTAAACACGACTCAGAAGATGATCGCATTCTTGATTATTAATACTTTGGGTGGGGCACGTACGCCGAAACACGAATAGGACAAAAAAAAAAACAGATTTGACACTAAGTGGCACTCACGCCTATAAAGAATCGACGAAACACGAGTCGGAAGATGTCGGAAGATGGTTACATTGTTGCTATTGTTATTATTATTAAAAAGCAAGCACACCGAAACACGAATCACCGAAAAATATATCGGAATATGTTAGTTTTTACTAGGTAATATTTAAGACGCCCACTCCAGTTGCCACTGACGAATTGCACCGCTGTATGCACTACAGTTATCAATCTCTGTAGTCAAGCAAGCAAGAAAGCAAGCAAGCAAGCAAGCAAGCAAGCAAGCAAGCAAGCAAGCAAGCAAGCAAGCAAGCAAGCAAGCAAGCAAGCAAGCAAGCAAGCAAGCAAGCAAGCAAGCAAGCAAACATAACTACAGTAAATAAGTAACTAAATGAAAAGTAAACAATCTTCTCCAACACGACCCCTTGATGGAGGTTAGAGATCTATCACACTCCCCTGACCTTGAGCAATCCGAAGACGACGAAGCTTGTAGTGGCGGTGAAGCTGGTGTAGAGGATCATCACTGCAGAGGTAGCTGCAGCAACACCAGGGTGCACCCCTGATTTACAAATAAAAAAAGCAGTCAAGGTATCAGCAGTTGTCGGCAAAAAGACATTAACATACGATAAACAATACCAGACACAACGCACAAAATAAGGGGGATATCGTACATAGCAAGCCATTTGTTCAAGTGCTTTGTCCGGGGAAGGGAAATCATTGATCGATGGGTGTGAGCCCTTTTGTGACTTGATTATATACTATTAAGCACAGCGATGAAACAAAGGTGCAAAAGCGTTCTAATCATCATGGTGGGAGCATGCAGCACACGGCAGCAGCGCAAGCTGTGCGCGTGTCTTGCATTCACTTGCATTGGACTTCGACTGGAAAATCGTCGTAAGCTTAATCTAGCAGCCCTGGTTGATTCGTGTCAAAGATGCTGCAATCGTCAGTCTCCCTTGTCAATTTTGCCCTCTGAAGCCCCAAAAGGGCATCAGGAAGGGCATCAGCAGGCGTCATCACAGTGGGAGCAAGGGGGTGTTTTCGGACGCGTGGCACTTCTTGGCCAAGATATTCTTCGTCGATGGGGCTCGTCAATACATATATACATGTTGAAAAACCAAACAAATCCTGGCTACCTAGCGCAAGGGCATGATCATCATCATCATCGCTACCTAATGCAAGGACACCATCATCATCATCATCACCATCACCATCGGTACCAAATGCAAGGGCATCATCATCGTCACCATCATCATCACCATCACCCTCACAAAGTGAGTGCTAGAGGATTGAGCTTCGTAGGCATATTTTTAGGACGGGAAAAATATCAACGCAATCAAATTGTTTCTTCAAAAAAAAAGAAAAAACTTTTTTTTTTCCCCGACGGCACCTCACCCATCTCCAGCATGAGAGGTCCCTTCACGATCCCGCCTCCCACCCCGAACATGCCGGCGAAAAACCCGGCGAAGCAGCAGATGCCCGGGTACTTTAGCGTGTTGGTGGGGTTCCACTCAACATCTCCCTCGACGTACTGGTAGCCCAGCTTCGTCTGAAGGCGCCACCTCGACACCAGGAATTGACGCACGCGTCTACGGCAAAACACGGTTTTGTAACCAAGGGAGGGGAAGGAGGCCGGGTGGAGGGGGGGGGGGGGGGGGGGGGGAGGGGTTGGGGCAGGGGGGTGAAGTGGGATGGGGACAAGTTTTGGGTGGGGTTTCCCAGAGCTCTTCAAATGTGTGCACCCTCAGAACGTTCTGAGGGTCTGAGAAGGGGGGGGGGGAGGGGGCATGGAGGGGGTGTAGTGTGGTGTGGTGTGGTGTGGTTGGGTGGAGGGGATGGGGGGGGCAGGGGGGAAGTTTTGGGGGGGGGGGGGGAGTTTTGGGTGAGGTTTCCTAGAGCTCTTCAAGTGTGCCCCGTCAGACTCTTGTATGCTTTCTACCCCCACCGCCTATCGAAATGACAACAAAAACGGTCAAAGCTCTTAAAGCTCGCTCACAAGGAGACGACGACCAGGTAGACGAGCGACAACACGGTGGTCATCCAGAAGGAGAAGGAGCCGCACACAATGCCCACAGGGCTCTCGAACGCACCGCCCCCCTTGAGCATGTTCACCGAAAGGAGCACAATGAACACCCCAGTCATGATCGCCACCTGAAAAGAAAACGCGAAAAAGCAAGTACGGCGGGGTATCATATACACCCGTTATCGGCACGCTTGCAGCAAGCAGTCTACTGCAGCACACGTACACGTGCAAACCTGTTCGTCTTGCGAGGGGTTCATTTGTAATGGAAGGCGGCCGGGACGACGACAACCTTTATACCCCGTCGTTGCACAAAAGACGGGGCGCTGCAATAGGAGGTATACCTTTTTTTGGCAATTTTGTGTTCTGAATGACGGGGATCCTGAACCCAACACCGTCGGAAAAAAAAAAAATAATAGGCCATTTTTTTTTTGCATATGTTTTCGTTGTATACTTAAGACCATGGGACTTGTTCGCCCGGTAGCAGTTTTATTTTCGTCCAAAATCAGTTTTTGGGACAGGTCTTGACCCCTTTAGAGCCCCAAAATCCCTCCCTATACTAACTTCAAGTAAAGTTGTCCCCGAAAAGGGTTTCCAGTTGTAAAGGCGTCAACCCCTTTAGAGCCCCCAAAATCCCTCCCTATACTAACTTCAAGTAAAGTTGTCCCCGGAAAGGGTTTCCAGTTGTAAAGGCGTTAGCCCCTTTAGAGCCCCCAAAATCCCTCCCTATACTAACTTCAAGTAAAGTTGTCGAAAAAAAAAGGGGGTTCCCAGTAGTGACGGCGTTAACCTCCGAAAGTAAAGAACCACAGAAAAAAAGTAGTGCCCCTCTATAAAGGCACGCGTCAAAACATAAATCCCACATTACGTTTCAAGTAGTTTGTCGCCAGTGCGTCGGTGGACAGAGCAATGGCCCCCACGTTTCGAAAGCAACCTGCTTGGAATTTTACAGAAGTACGCACTACTCTACGATTAAGGTTTTTTCACTGCTACATTCTGCCAACACATGGTTACAGATCTTTCTGGATGATAACGTGCCTAGCCAAAAATACGTTTCCCGTTTCAAAAAAGCCGCTTTCATTTTGAAACCTACCACATAGCAACAGGGTTACGCCCCCCCCCCCCCCTCCTGTCTGGTTCGGACGGAAAACGCCTACTCTCCTGTAGCGAATCACACGTTTCTAGCAACGACAAAGCCGCGTCCCTTGGAAACCCACCTTTGCCACCGGCGTGTGCCTCTCTTCCTCCAGCAGCTGCTGCAACGCGGCCTCTTTCGCTTCAGATGAGTCACTTGAATTATCCGACATGTCCTATTGTATCAGCAAATCAATTTACGCCAGAAAGACAGCGAAGCAAGAGTTGAGCACATGCACGCTCCATCTTACGCATAGTTCACATCACAGAAGTTCATGTGGCAGACTTACTAGTGCAGAAGGTCGTATCGCAGAGTTCATACCGCAGAGTTATGCGTAAGCAGATATTATATCGCAGAACATCATTTATGTATGTCGCAGAGTTGTGTCGCTGAGTAAATATCGCAGAGGTCATACCGCAGAGTGTTGATATCGCAGGAGACCTTATCGCAGAGGTGTTATCGCAGAGCTGATATCGCCGAGTTGTTGTCGGAGTTTTTTCATGATGGAATTTTGTTTTGCCCTCCCACAATGTAGCGCATTATTAATAAAAGATGTCGTTCCGACATAAATCGAAGATCCTTCCGTAAAGCAGCGTTAGTATTCCTCCTATTGGAGTGTTCGCATCGCAGAGATCCCTCCACATAATAGTTCATCCCTCCACGTAGTTCATACCGAAGATTTCATGTATCGCAAAGTTCATGCTGCGGAATTAACACACGAAAGATGTAATCGCAGAGTTCACACAGCACAACTCATATCACAGAACTGATGTACAAGTAACATACCTCGCAATAGAAATCGTACCTCGTGGAACTCGTGTCGCGGAGTTAGTGTCGCAGAAAAAATATTTCGAAGAGCTCATATACAGCACATACAGCATCACAGGTCCCTATCGCAGAGTTCACAAGGCGGAACTCATACCCACCATACTTGGTACCTGGTATCTCATATCGCCCAATTTCTTATCGCAGAAGAAGTCAATACTACCGCAGAAATCACACCGCAAACCCGAACACACCGCAGAATTCGTTTCGCAGAACTAGTTTCTCGCATAATTCAATTCGCTAAAAATAAATTTAGCAGAATTCACGTCGCACATATTCATTTAGCAAAAAAATCGATTCTCGCAGAATCGATTTCGCAGAATTGATTTCGCGAGAATTGATTTCGCAGAATCAATTTCGCAGAATTGATTTGGCGAGAATTGATTTCGCAGAATTGATTTCGCAGAATTGATTTCGCATAACTAATATTATGCATGCCGCAAAACTTCCATTTTGGGTCTCACCACAGTGATATCCTCCGTGGTATCAGAAGACATGAAGGCCTTCGCGCTCTCCTCGTCATCGCCGCTAACGACCGTCGCCGCCAGCTCGGGTGATAGCTCAGCGGGGTTGAAGGACAAAGTCACGCCAGGTGACCCGCAAGGATCAGCTGCGCCGTACGAGGATGCCATCTACAAGAGCATCGCGGAGGCGGAGACCGTGTGTATGTGTGGAGGGGGTGGGGGGGGGGGGGGGGGTATTCTCCGTTTGTGCATGTCCGTAGTCGTATGACCATAATAGACCCTCGCATCCCTACTATGCCGGGACGGAGCACGTCGGGTTTTCACCAACCAGGTAGACATTGTTTGCACCAAGCGCGAAGCGCCGTGGGGTGTTCAGCGAGTCGCATGAAGGGTGAAGTGCATGTCATCGTTTTGAGAACCGTTCGCAAGACCGTTGGGGGGGGAGGGGGGGGGGGGGGGGGAAGAGGGGGGAAATACAACTGATCACATCGTGATTTTTTCAACAGCCACCCCACGGTAAGGTGCAACGGAATATAAGAAATTTCGGAGATTCTAACATGAGGAGCTCGATATTTTTAGTTCACTTTCACCCCAAACTTTGCTTCGAAGGCGTTTGTTCGCGCGATCCGACCACTACCTCTACGCGCTACTCGCAGTCCCAAAACAAAACACACCGGTACAAGAATCAGACAGCGCAACCGGCGGTTCCTAGCTCAACGAAGTCAACCGTAACATCACCATAAACATTTTTACCAGAGAACGTTTCGCCCAAGAAGTGGAAACCTCTACCGCGAGATTACTCTCAAGCAAACCCCGGAAAACTAGGTGCCACCGTTGCTGCCGTGACCACCGTGGTACGTGTGCATGATACATCAAGACTGCCATCGGTGTACCGGGGTATTACGTAGAACATCAAGATAGCCACCGGCATACCCGTACATGTGCGATATCAACACGACCGTCGGTAGGTAACACCAGCATTATCCCCGTTGCGGCTGCCGTCGGTGCCATCGGTGTCGCCACCGCGACTGGATGCCACTCGACCGCGACACATGCTACGACATAGGTACTCTCCGTTTGTTTTCTGAGGCGCGTCGCCGTAGGGCCTTCTACTTTCCAGCTTCTAGGATACACTTCTACTTTCCAGCTTCTGGACAAGCCGTGGTCACAGGTGTCGTCCCTTCTCCCCCCCCGTTTCTTGCCTTCAATTTTTTATCGCGCATAGGGTTCAGCAATCCCACTGCTCGTCGACTTTTCATCGAGTGTTGCTAACTCACAACATCTTGCTAATCTCAAAACCGACGCATGCTACGATAAACGCATATAGTTTGTTGGCGAAAATGGTTTTTGAATGGGGGGGCTCCTTAACCTACTAATACTATACTATTCTAATACTCTATACTAATACTATCGTCGCCAAAGAAAAAAAATAATACGAGGCCATTGTTTTTTGCATCATTCTCGTCGTGTATTAGATAGCTTGGCCATGGGATTTTTCAACCGAGGTGTACGAGCAGTTTTATTTTTTCTCCAAATCAGTTTTCGGGAGGGGCGTGTCTTAAACCTCCTACAAATTGAGGAACATCAGGAAAAACAGTGGTCATGTCACCTCCATCGTAGCGCGCGCGTCACCCGATCATCAAAACCGGTGGCCTTTGGTATACAAAACACTCATATTTCAAAACACGTCATTCAGAAAACATTTTAGCCAAAAAGCGGTACACCGCAGAAATATACAAAAAATCAAGACTGTCGTCGGTAGCACCCACCAGTATTGCCGCCACGACTTCATATACACAAAACCGAGACTGCCGTCGGTAACGCCGGTGAACAAAACCGAGACCGCCGTCGGCAGTACGAGCAAAATCAACTCGAGTAACCGCTCACCTCCACCACATCAGCGAGCTATTCGACACCATGATTCGTTTTACCGCCACAACACTAACAAAACACAGACTGCGGTCGGTAAAAAATATAAAAATACAGACTGCGGTCGGGAACACCAGTATTTTCCGCACCACTACTGACACAAAATAAACTACCGCCGTCGGTACCATCAGGAAAAAACAAAACCATTCGCTTTAGCAACCCCTCCGCCTCTGCCGCGCCAGCGAGCAATTTAACGCCAGCCTTCGTTTTACCGCCGCAATACCACGTTAAAAACCAAGACTGCCGTCGGTAGCACACTGTCTTTCCCCCACCACTACGTACGGTACCACCAGCAAAATCTTAAGCAACCAACCCCTCACCTGCGCCGCGTCCGCGAGCAATTTGACACCAGGTTTCGTCACACCGCACACGACTTCATGCACACGAAACCAAGACAGCCGTTGGCAACACCAGTACTACTCGCACAAAATCAAGAACCCGTCGTCGCTACGACGCACGAGAGTAAAACGAGCGGAAATCCCTCACCTCCGCCGCACTACAGAGCAAGTTAACGCCAGCCTTCTCCGTGGATTTTTCGGGTGCTACCTTAGCGCTGGGAAGCACGTCTCCCGCCTGCAAGAGACACAAATTTAGGCGAAACGGATCGCAAGAACACCGGGTGAAGATGCGGATCAGAGCGACATCACACCAACCGAGCTGTGCGTACGTGTTCATAGCATTTTAACTCGCGGGGGGAGGGGTTTTGCCCCCCCCCCCACGTTCTGCGGGGGCGGGGGGGGGGGGGGGAAGGGGGGGGAAGGGGGGGGGGGGGTGGCTGCTTGGAATCAGTCAGCGTGTGCGATAAGATTTTGCGGTTCGACCTAAAAAAGGGCTAAATAAACCCCGGTGAATTTAATTATTTTTTTTTATCGTTTTCCGACGCATCGTTATAAAAAGGCGAGGTAGGCCGAGGTGCAACCAACTATTTTCTGAGGCTTCTTACTCGCTTGGGGGAGGTATACTTTTTATTTCGTGTGCTAAGATAGAGGTGTACCTTTTTTTGGCGAAAAAAGGTGTCTGGATGACGGGGCTCCTCAACACAAAAATACTATACTAATACTATCGTCGGGAAAAAAAAAGGCCATTTTTTGGGCGTGGTTCTCGTGTTGTGTACCTAGTCTAGGCCAACATGGCATTTTTTCTCTGGTAGTAGTTTTGATTTTTCTCCAAATAATCAGCTTTTTTGGAGAGGTCTTTAAGCTCCCGAAATTGAGGAAGGTCAGAAAAAAAAAGCGGTGCACCTTTTCTATCGTAGCACGCGTTTTACAATATGATTTAAGGGGTTGTTGAAGACACAGACCACCCTTTCTTTGCAGATTTCTCTACTAGGCAAGTTCCACGTTGGTCACTCAATTGTACTAGATAAGCTCTTGTATTAGTTCCACACTCGCCACGGACGAACTGAATAGCATTCAATTCCGCGAGGCAAAAGCATCATCCCCTTTTTCCTATACGCACATGCCTTCCAAGGCATGTGAAACCCTTTTATTTCCAGCCGTATCCCATATCTTACGCCTTGCTAGGCTCCCGGGGGAAGACCTTTGATCAGAGTGCTGTGCATACATACACCAGTATAACTCACACAAAAAACAAACTGATCTTGAGTACAACCGAAACGCGAAAATTGATGGAACACACCCATTATGTATGCGCCCATGGACACACAAAAACATATTATAAAAACATTACAATATCGTCAAATAAGAATACTATGAAAACAAATATTGCGACGATTGTGGGTTAAGAAGCCCTCCATTCCTCCATTCAGACAATATTTCAGCCAAAAAACGGTATACCGTAAGACCTCTATATCTTAGAAGGCTTCTTAACAGAACCAAGGCAATGGTTGCCCCCGCCCCCCCCCCGCCCCCCCCCCCCCTCCCCCCCGGGTACCCTCTTGTTCGCCGCCGGCTTCCAGCCACTTGCACGAGTGACTCTGTACCCCACTGACAAAATATATTTGACGAGGCGATTTGTTTGGCGGGGAGGATAGACAGCCATCCCAATGCGGACTCATGTCGCAATAAAAAAAAACAGCACGATCTACAAGCTTGGTTTTACCGTAAAGGAATCGGGGGGGGGTCACTCTCGCGCAAGTGGCCCCCAGCCACTGCAAAACAAGGGTCCGAAAAAAAAAAGTGACCCCCCCTAGTACTTGTAGCCGTGGTCACACTTATAATTAGGAGTGCGATGCTTCCGGTTGCATGCAGTAGAAGGGTGTCTCAACCCTTTTTGCCAAAACAATTTCGCCAATTTCGGTGGAAGTTGCTAGAAATTAGAGTCTTTGGTCCTCTTTTTTTTGCAGCTTACAATATGGTCGAACTATATAAACAACACGTACCTGGCGCCAGGTATGTACAAGGCCGTTCGGGAAGTCGGCACTTTGCGCGATGTTGACGAGACACAATTAATATTAATAGTCCACCGGGTACACACCAACCACAGACACCGGAACCCGTGAGGAGCACGCTTCCCAACACCGACTCAATCACGCATCCCCCACTCGGAGTAACACCAGACACACCACTGATTGACATGCCTACCGCCGCACTTAGTAATGCCACGATGAAACGCGTCAGATACGATATACTACGATTAATTATCGTTTCATGCATACTGAATTCCACGGATAGATGTCTGGTTTTGCCCCCCTCAATGCGGGTTATACAGTCTCCGTGCGCAGAACAAGGTTAAACGTCTTAGTCCTGCTGACCCTGGCAATATTAGCAGGGGAGTCACCGACCTGTCTGTATGTATCCTTCACGAGGGTACACCCCCCCCCGTAACACGCGCGATCGAAGTATTAGTAGTATCGCACGCAGCGTGCAAAGCTGAGCTTTAATCAAAAAGCCTTTTTGGTCGACCTCAAAGCTGCACGAAGTGTACTTTTTTGTTTTCATTTTTTTTGCAACAAGTTATAATTGCAACATAAGCATTTTTCGCCCTCCAACAATATGATACCTGGTAGCGTACAACAGCAGTAGTAGTAGATGTCGTTCCGATGTGAATCGAATATCCTTCTGCATCAGAAGTAGTATCTCTCTCATAAGACCCTCCTCTGCCCACCATTTCCCAATTTCCTTTCCCCACATATTTTCATTCTATATAGCTATTAATAGTACCCATACAGAGTCTATCCTTCTCCTCGTCTCCTCTCATCAATCAACATAATATATCAAAACACGATATATCGAAAGTTTGGCACTTTCAACCAGGTACCTGGTACCTGATATAATAATTCGATACCGGTACATACCGGTTATCGATTCTTCCGATAAAAGATCCAACGCCCAATACTATTCATGATATGTCACGCAATGATAATGTAGGAAGTAGTTTCCGCGCACAGACTGACTAACATCACCCTGTTGACCCTGATGGCTACACACTGTAGTTGCAAGGGGAGTCGCCGACCTATATCCTTGATGAGGACACACAACCCGTAATACGCGCGATCGGAGTATCACACACAGCTTGCAAAGATGAGTTTCGACAAAATATTCGATCTCACAGCTGGTGGAGTGTATTTTAATTTTTTTAATATAGGAAGGCAAGAGTGCCAAATGCACTATGGAAATGGTTCCGTAGCTCAGTGGCAGAGCGTGCGACTGTTAATCGCGAGGTCGAGGGTTCGATGCCCTCCGGAACCGTGGGGTAAAGGCGTCAACTTTTTACGCAACTTTGCGGGGGGGGCATGCATACGAAGTACCAGGTACGCATTTATTTGATGCTTGCTGGGTAATATTATAGTTTAACCTTTGATCTTGTGATATTTGGGCATCAATCTGATGTTTTCCCCCCATCCATGTACATCCAGCACAACAACAAGCAGTCTCTGCCGGTATCTCCTAGACAGAGACTATTATATTAATGGCTCTGTGGCCACAAAACTACGAGAAGACAGGCAAATATACACTGCAAACACAGCGACCACGGTGATTTGGCTATGCAATGCAATGGACCGCAATGAACACGCGGGCAAAATGAAGATGCAAGCCAGCACACACCAGACTATTTGGAACAACAAATAAAAAAATAAATATATACCAGGTATATATACGTTGGTTCCGCGCATTTATTTCGAGCACCGTTCCTAAGTACACTCTTCTTAATGGAGGTATTAATATTACTATTATAAAGAAATTAAAATACACTCCTCTCCAGCTGTGAGATCGAAGATTTCGTCGAAAAATATACTCGAGTATTTGCAAGCTGTGTGCGATACTCCGATCGCGCGTACGCTTTTCCCATATATTACACCATGGTTGGTTATAGTATATTTGTTAATCTTATTCCCTTCCTAGGGAGGGGAGGGGAGGGGGGGGGGGGGGGGGGATGCTTTGCCGTGAAATTCCGGACATGTGGCGGCGGCGGCGGCGGCGGCGCGATTCGCTAGTAAAATTATCGAGACGGCAAAAAACGAGGAAGGAATGAATGAATGAATGAGGACAGGGGGGGAACCTGTTGCAATTTTTTTCGAGAGCTTGGAAACGGCTATTATATCTTCGTTAGTGGCAACCTTGAGCACCTTTCGGTTCCCCGTTTCCGTTAATAGGACGAGAAGGTACCTTTTCCAGGATGACATTGTACCTTCTATAGGATGATAATGTGCCTTTTCTCAGACATGACTGGGATGAGAAGGTACCTTTTCTGGGATGAGAACGTACCTTTTCTAGCACGAGAAGGTACCTTTTCTAGGATGACAACGTACCTTCTAAAGAAATCAGAAGGTACCCTTTCCAAGATGATAAGGCAACTTTTCTGGGATGAGATTGTACCTTTTCTATGATACGATGAAAACGTACCTTCTCTAGGATGAAAACGTACCTTCCGCTGGTCAGACTCTTTCTTGAAAGTCTTGACACCTTTGCGGATGGTCCTGTCCGCCGTCGCCACGAGCAAAATGATCATCATCGTCGTCAACAAAGCCTCGGGGAGTACCTGCACAGGGAGGCCAGTCACAAGGACGGGGCGCGGGGGGGGGGGGGAAAGGGGGGTAAGCTAGCTAGACACATGCCACGGCAACGGCACACCTATTTTTTTTGCTTTCTTGTTCTGGGGCTCCTAACCAGTTGAGGAGCTATATTATACTATTCACAGTACACCTCACCCAAAAACTGACATATTCATAGAGTAAACCTAATGAAAGTGAAATCCGATCAACAAAATCATGATGACCTAGGTTTTTACCATAAACAAAAAATCGTAACGCGAAAAAAAAAAAAATGGCATCCCGACAATTTTGTGTGAAAAAGAAAAAGCGGCGTCATTCAGAACCAAAAATATTTATTTGTCAAAGCAAATCTACCTACTGTTGAATCATATCACGCGTCGAAATTAAGGACAAGCCACACCAAAATCAAGTACAGCAATGGTGGGTAGGTACCCCGAATAAACGCCTTCACAACCGGAACCAACTCCGTTTTGGGAGAAAAATCACTTGAAATTAGTATCGGAAGGGGCTCAGAGCGGCGCCCTGTGACAAGCCGAAACAAGCGCCGCTCGTAACTACACATTGTTCTAGTAGTAGCAGTAGTACTGGGAGATGTATAGTACCAGGTAGCTCGTAGTATGGGCGGGACATGCCGGTTCGACCGCTCTCATGCCCGGAATGCTCTCATGCCCCGAATGCTCTCATTCTGGACCGAGCTCTTAAAATCGGGGTACCCAGTACTGCCGTGTTCTCATTTTCGCCATCCGGCAACGTGTGCTGTAGCGTGAGCTTCAACGCCCATCACATATGAACTTGTCCCAAGAAGCACATACATCCACATAGAAGAAAACCCAGGGAAGACGACAGGCAACGAGACAGAGGCGCACTATTACTTTTTTTCCCCTGGGAAGGTTCATGACTTAAGGAGCTCTGCACTTCACCCTCGAACCGATTTTGAGTGAAATAAGTAAAAACTGACTGCAACCCCATGGCCGAGGGTATGTATAGCCAATAATGAGGACACACAACCCGTAATACGCGCGATCGGAGTATCACACACAGCTTGCAAAGATGAGTTTCGACAAAATATTCGATCTCACAGCTGGAGTGTATTTTAATTTTTAGAATATAGCCGAGGTATAGCCAAGGTATAGCCAAGGCAAATAAAAAATCCAAACGTACCGAAAAAACAAAAATGGCGTTATTCCGACGAGTTTTGGTTTAATAAGGATATCCGCCATTCAGAGAAAAAACACCAAAAAACGGTAAAACCAATATACCTTTTCGTAGCTCGCGTCGACGATAGAGACCAAGACTACGGTATCATTGATAGAAAAACGCCAAAAAACGGTATACTGTTATACCTCTTTCGTGGCTAGCGTCGACTATAGAGACCAAGGCTACGGTACCATTAATAGAAAAACGCCAAAAAACGGTATACCATTATACCTCTTTCGTACCTCGCGTCGATTATAGAGACTAAGGCTACGGTATCATGAGAAGAAAAACGCCAAAAAAGGTATACCGTTATACCTCTTTCGTTGCTCGCGTCGACGATAGAGACCAAGGCTACGGTACCATTAACAGAAAAACGCCAAAAAATGGTGTACCACTATACCTTTGTCGTGGTTATCGTCGACGATAGAAACCAAGGCGACGGTACCATTCATAGAAAAAAAACGCAAACAAACGGTATACCATTATACTTCTTTTCCACTACAGTGATGTACCATTTAAAAACCACCCCGTGACAAGCCAACTTATGTGGTCATATCTCCACTATGGTCTTACCAGGTGTCTTTTACTACTGCAAAACTCATCCCATACTAATCCCAAGTGGTTCCTTCTTCGCCACAAGTCGATAAACTTGGTCTTATCTTTAATTTAGTCGTAAAACCCGATGGTCTCAAAGTGGATGCACCACTGCTGCAAGTTAGTGGATTTGAGCCACTCGCACGAGTCACTCCTACCTCACTCACGAAAACACTTGCCATTGTTTGCTTTGGCGCACAGAATCTAACCACATTCCATCGCGGAGTCGAGTCGCACCGCAAAAATAAAAACAGGTATTTTATGAAACAGGTACCAGTGTACAAAGCTTAAGAACGCGCAAAGGAACACGGAGGGGGTCATTCGCGCGTGAGTAACCCCGAGACAAAACACGAAAAACGCCTCCAATAGTGGCGCCCTACCGTAGCTTCCGGCTGGATTCCAGGGCAACTACTCACACCAATCAAGTGCTCGTATTTTGGCCGTCCAACAATTTGCGTACCGTGAGCTTCAACGTCCACCACGCATGGGCATCAACATTCATTCCCCCAGGAAGCATATACAGACATAGAGTAGCAGTCCCCTAATGAGGCTGCCTGCGTAAGGCGGTATTCCGATACAAGGCGGTCAAACAAAAAAAAAAACGCCTGGCGCTACGGGAGAAATGTACCCATAACCTGGAACGAACGAGGCGGCTTCCCTCTGCAAGGCGGTCATATTGCTCTCTATGGCACACCACCGCCTCGCTGCGGGACCCCTTCCTGTACAATAAACCAAGGCAAGCAAAAAAAAGGTAAATCCTACTTGGAGGGGTCCCACCGTACGGGTTGCCGTTTGTGGGTTAAGTAATGCTTCTGAACGGTTTAAGGCCTTCGGGTAGGTGTGGGCCTATCGGTTTCAGCATGACAACGTTTAGGCGCATATTTACTTGCCTTGAGGACTTATATGACCATAGCCTGTCCATAATAGCGCATACGAAAAAAAATCGGTCGGGATGCGCGAACGCGGGCACGCCTTCCAAGTCATACTTCGGGCGAGATGCTGAGCTTGTTACGTTGAAGGAAGCTCAGAAAATTCTGTGGAACGACTACAACACTGCCGTAGAAAAGAAAGCAAAAAAAAAGCAAGGGGCAATAAGCAAAAAAAGGAAACCATATCCAAGAAGCCTAACCCGGACATGTGCCTGCGGTGAGGGAAGAGTAGGTTGCTCTGCCACACCACCGCCTTACCGGGGGGTAGCACACCACCGCCATACTGGGGGGTTGGTGTGGTATAGAGAGCAATATGACCGCCTTACAATATGGGGGGAAACCCGCCTTATTCGTCCCCGGTTATGCGTGCAATTACCCGGTCGCGCCAGACGATTTCGTTTTTGACCACCTTGTATCGGGATATGCCGCCTTATAGGGGGATACTGCCCCCAAGTATGCCGGTGGTGTGGTTAAGAGAGCAGAATGACCGCCTTATCGGGGGAACCCGCCTTACTCGTCCCCGGTTTTTGCGTGCAATTCCCCGGTCGCGCCAGGCGTTTTGTTTTTAGACTGCCTTATATCGGGATACCGCCATATATGGGGATACCGCCCCCCAGTATGGCGGTGGTATGGTATAGAGAGCAGTATGACCGCCTACCTTATCGGGGGAACCCGCCTTACTCGTCCCCGGTTATGCGTGCATTTCTGCGGTCGCGCCAGGCGATTTGTTTTTTGACCGCCTTATATCGGGATACCGCCTTATATGGGGATACCGCCCCCCAGTATGGCGATGGTGTGGTATAGAGAGCAGTATGACCGCCTTATCGGGCCTTATCGGGTGAAGCCTCCTTATTCGTCCCCATTTTTTGCATGCAATTCCCCGGTCGCGCCAGGCGATTTGTTTTCTGACCGCCTTATATCGGGATACCGCCTTACTTAGACAGCCTTCCCAGTATGGCGATGGTGTGGTATAGAGAGCAATATGACCGCCTTATATAGGGGGAACCCGCCTTATTCGTCCCCGATTATGCGTGCAATTCCCCGGTCGCGCCAGACGATGTTGTGTTTGACCGCCTTAATATATCGGGATATGCCGCCTTACCAGCCCTTACTCAGACCGCCTTGTTGGGAAAGCCCTACCGTACGTAGGACTTTCTGCGATGGAAAACGTGTTCTGAAGACGGCGGCTCCTTAATCCTTAACCCGTTTTCAAACTCCATTTTTTTTAAAAAGGTTTTCCTAGTCTAACTCCAAATGACTTGTCCCCATGTCGGGACTGCGGTGCTAAAAGGGTTGTCCGGGTACCGGCCCAAAGTGACTGTACCCAGAGTGCTTAAATTCCAGTGGGTACAGCTTGCTGTTTGTCGAACTGTGCTTGTGCACTACCGCTGCTGCAGCGTGCTGTTGTTGAACTTTTACAGCAGCGACAAAAACAAGTAAGAAAATGCGGTGCATCATCACAGCACGAGAGCACCACACACGATGGATAGATTAGATCATGCTATGATATCACACGCGAGCGTCTTGCAACTCCTTGCGTGGGGACTCCCCCCCCGCTTGAAAAGTCTTCACCTCCTTTAGCTTCGTGTGACTGATCCTGCAATCGTCAGTTTTATGCGACGCCCTGGTGTCTTGCCGCAACCTCTGGGCGTCTCTTGTCATCAGTATCGTTGCACCACCCCCACTAATATCTACACATGTATTTCCCCTATACCATAATCAAGATGTGATCAAGTCCCAAAGCGGTTATGACCCAAAATCATCGCTCTGACGTTTCGAAAAAAAAATGTTTTCATGTGTACCTGCTGCAGGCCATGGGGTTCGTTCATCAGCAAATGATAAGCGCTGCATTTGTTTTTCCAAATCAATACTTGTTGGGTGAGGCATACTGTAGCGAGAGGCGTTTTTCAAGCGGGGGACGAGCGTCAGGAAAAAAAGGAGCACGCGTCCACTATGTAGATAGCATGCGCCCCTCCGCCTTCTTTCTTCCGCGTCTCAACTCATACTTACTCAAGACCTTCTCTAAGTTACACATGCGAGAGGCAGACGACATCGGGGGCGCACGCACGGCAAGCAACCATTCTTCGACCAACCAAGCTGTAAACTCGTCGGCGGTGGTCGATGTTTGCTTACCGGGCTACGTGCCGGGCGGTCAATTGTTCCTCCTTTAGTTTTTTTACTAGAGCTTTGTCCCCGTTTGTCTACATGGGACATCCCCGGGTTTCCAGGCCAAAAGACGTACCGAAAGGGAAGCTTGTGTAATAATATACCGTGGTAGAGATTTTCTTACTTCTGTGTTGGGATGCTTTGGTGAGTAACAGACGTTTGCAAATGCTTTCAATGGAGGAGGCTGTTTTTTTCAGGGGATATTTACGAGCGAGGTTGGCACTAACGCTTGCTTGCCTCTTCCTTTCTTACCCCCCCCCCCCCCCGGTGTAAAAAACTTGTACCTGGTGGTTGTTATCGCGAGAACGCTTCAAAATATCCGCTGCTCGTTCATTTTTCTTCGGTTGTTTTTGCGAAACGAGAAGCATGCAAAATGCATTTGCCTATTTCCGACGACTCTTTCGGTTATAGGGAGCCCCGATATTCAGAAAACGGTTTTCGCCAAAAAAAGGTATACCTTTATCTGGTGCACACGCGCGCGTGTTGTAACTCACAGTTGCAGTGGGTTGGGTCCGTGACCTCGTTTGCCTATTTCCGACGACTCTTTCGGTTATAGGGAGCCCAGACATCCAGAAAACGGGTTTCGCCAAAAAAAGGTATACCTTTATCCTACCAAGCGTCACATGGTAACACAATAAAAACACACACAGCAGTGTTATCAAATACGGAGTATATTTCGTGCATGACCTTTTTATCAAAGGATATTCCTAGCATTTGGCTCCCGTCATACACCATGCACGTGACGCGAGCGACCCTTACTTTAGAGCCCCCAAAACCCTCGCTATACTACTTCCAAGTAATTTTTCTTCCACAAAGGGTTTCCAGTGCTGAAGTCGTTAATTCCGAGTCCCACCTTCTGAACGAACGAGCCGATGAGAGCGCCGCCGATGGTTAGCGGCTCCATGACCAAGATCAGGTCCCAGTTCACCATGGGCCTGTCCGCGTGGGGGTGCCTCTTCTTCATGTTTAGGAATGTGTTCGTAATCGCCCCTCCAAAAATAGTGATGTTGGACAGCGGCACCGCGTACTTCGCGCTGAAGTTCGAGACAAGCATGAAGATGGGCACGAGCATGCCGCCACCGCCGATACCGCCAGCCGCGGCGACCATGAGCCCGAGGGCAGCCAAAATGAACGACAAAACATCCGATCTGAACGATAAAAAAATGGCGTTATTGAAGGCGGGGTTGGGGGGGGGGGGGGGCGTAAAAAATAAGGTGTTGCAGTTCGGGAGGGGGATGAAGGGGGGGGGGGTGTTGTACTTACTTCGTGCATAGCCATTGACCCTCGCACCCTTGCAATGCCGAGACGGAGCACGTCGGCTTTTGTCGACCAAGCAAGACATCGCGTGCACCAATCGCGAAGCGCCGAATGATGGGCGATGAGCAGCACCCTACTGAGAACCAACTGTAAGGCGGACTTCCGCACCTTGTGCGTACGTTTTTGCGTATCGGAAGACAGCTTCGAATTGCGTACTACTTTCTTGCATACCGGATGACAGCTTCAACTTAATTTGATTGCTTTTTTGGAATGACGGGGGGTGGGGGGGGGAAGGCGGAAGGCGGTCTTGAATATGTGGGTACGGGGGGGGGGGGAAGGGGGGGGGGGATGAAAAGGTGTTAATGACGATGGGAACGAGGATATCGCACCGCCGACACCAGCCGCGGCGATCATGAGCCCGAGGGCAGCTAAAGTGAACGACACAACATCCGATCTGAGCGAAGGAAACACGAGGCGTTGTTGAAGGCGGGGGCCGGGGGGGGGGGGGGGGGTGGGGGGGGGGAAGGTGCCCTCATCTCATGCACAGTGCTTGAGGACCAGGGGGTTTTGCTTAGGGATTAGTATTAGAGATCGTGGGTAACAACTGCTGAGGGTTGGCCCGTTGAGGTCTTAGGGGTTGGGGCTCGGAGTTATGTAGCGAAGTGAGTTTGTTTCTCAGGCTCATACCATCACTTATCTTCGCACTTTTCCTTTCTCCTTCTCCATGCTTAAACGTAACTCAGATACGGGGTCACTACAACTGTGTAAGTAGGCTCTTCTTCCCCCTCCCCTCTACGGTGCACGCCTTCACCTTTATCGCGAGAAGAGACTTCACCCCTTTCTTCCCTTGTCGACTCGCATCGAACTGCGTGTAATACTGTGATGATGTCACGTGAGTGTACCGAATACAGTAGGGGAAGACTCCCCCAATAAGGCGGTCTGATTAGTGCGGTATCCCGATACAAGGCGGTCAAAATCGCTTGGCGCGCCTTGGGAACCGCACTCGTAACCTGGAACGAACAAGGCGGCTTCCCTCTACAAGGCGGTCATATTGCTCTGGCCTATCATACCACCGCCATACCGAGGGACCCCTATCATACTGTAATGCATATTGTAATGCATACTGTAACGCATACTGCTACTGTAGCTACTGCTGTAGTGCATACGGTAATGCATACTGCTGTAGTGCATACGGTAATGCATACTGCTGTAGTGCATACTGTAATGCATACTGCTGTAGTGCGAGTCAAGCAAACATCACTAATACGTCAGAAATAGACACACCAAGCAACGGCAAACCGCGCGCCGTCAACGATGTGTGGTAGACATTAGTTTGCGCTACAGTAGGTGGCCCTATATAGTGCGGGTGTCTGATATTGTGCGGGTGAAATCGTTTGGCACAATATAGACCCTTCTATAGTGGCCGGCTTTTATATAGTGCGGGTGCCCGGTACAGTGCGGGTAAATTTTCGTGACACATACCCGCACTATATAGGGCCACCTGTACTCTTAGGCCGGTCGTTATTGTTGCGTATTCCTTCTATTAATATGCTTCTCTCTCCGAATTTATACTGGGCGGGGGGCGTTCTCATTGTTGTTGCCTTAGTCATTTGATCATTGACCACGCATCCAGAGAGTACGAGTAATAAATTTGGGGATTTGTACCAAAAAAAAAATGGCTTTCGGCGGTCGCTCGTTGTTGCCCTCCGGGAGGTTCTTCCATTTTTCCCCCGGGGACTTCCACGGGGAAAGAGACACGCCGCCGGTGGCCTATCGAAAACCCTTGTCAGGGTGTTGCAGTTACGCATAGCATGTTAGCATCTTCAAAAACCGCCAGGGAGACGACACGCCGGATACACTGACAAGTAAGTCTGCGTTCTGCAGATGGACGAAAACTGGTACACAAACGAAAGTGTATGGAGCTTAAGCTTTTTTTACCCGGATCCCCAGGAGGATCTAAAAAAAAAAAAAAAAAAAAAAGACAAGTACTGATTTTTGTTCTGTTTGTTTGGATGATATAAGATCATCCCACCGCCGTCGGAAGTAGTCCTCCTCAAAAACGGGTTTTACAGTTTTCGTGCACAGATTGATTAACATTACCCTGTTGACCCTGGTACAAGCTAATTCTAAGGGGAGTCGTCGACCGATATCCTTACGCGAGGGAACGGTTTCGTTCTGCTCCAAATGATCGTCGTCTACGGCGAGCCTTGAAGGCGACCAGCAAACAGCTGAAACGCACGCGGGCGGAACCTGTGCAGAGGTTCTTCAAAGATTTTTTTTTTTTTTATCCTCCGGCGGATGGGGAAAAATAAAGCTTTAGCTCACCACACTTTCACGTATTTTCATACGCGTCGTGTGTCGATTTAACTCAGTTGCTTTCGCAGCCCAACGCTAGCTGGCGCACCCTTCGAGTCCCATTGTAGGTATAGCGTAAGCTGTCCCTATCAGTGGTCTTCGTTACAAACCCGGCAGCGCAAGCTAAAGAATAATAAGAATACGTCAGCCCCCTCGAAGGGCGTATTCGAGAATGTGGTCAGTCCGGCTTCTACAAACACCTCAAGGGGATGGATGTGGAAGGAAAGAGGACGTTTAACTCGTAGTACATCAAGGGCGAGGAAGGTCGATTGCTGCGGGAAAATGCCCTCATCCGGGAGAGGTGGGTGAGGTGGTTTCATAAATTGCTTGACACCAAGCCGCCGACCTTTGATCCGAGCACTGTGGGCGAGCTTTAGAAGTGGTCCCCGTGAAGGCCATTGGACAATGTTCCGTCTAGGTACAAACGAGAGGAGGCGATCCATGCGCTGGCGAACTGAAGGGCGGTAGAGCTCGATGGCCTCCCGGCCGGCTCCTGAAGGTCTTGGCCGACGAAGGAGAATTGGAAACGCTCGGAAAGTTCCACGAGATCATCGTCGCTGTGTGAAGGGGAGGTGGCGTGTCGCAACAATGGAAAGATGCAACGATTAAGGTGCTGTACAAGAAGAAAAATATCGGACGGAGTGTGGCAACTATCGTGGCATCTCCCTCGAGGGTCACGCCGGGAAAGTACTCCTCAAAGTCATCGCGGGTCGCCTCAGTGACTAATGCGAACGCGAGAACATTTTGCCGGAGGAACGGCGTGGATTTAGACCCCAGCGCTCGACGGTTGACACGATGTTCGTAATACGACGCCTGCAGGAACTGGCGCGGAACAAGGACATCCCCTTGTACTTGTGCTTTATCGACCTCACCAAAGCATATGACTCCGTCGACCGAACCCTCATGTGGGATGTCTTTTCTCGTTTAGGCGCGCCACCGACAATGCTCGCCGTCATCCGCCAATTCCACGACGGCATACAAGCTTGCGTGCGGTTGGATAATGGGGAGTGCCCGGATAAGTTCGACGTGGGGTAAGGTCTCAGGCAAGGGTGTGTGCTCGTGCCACCGCTGATCAACATGTTTTTCACGGCGGTACTGCGTGTGGCCGAGAAACGCTTCCTCTCTGATCATCAGATGCAGCCGTCGCGGACACCATGGTGCGGCTCCAACGAAAGAAGGAGAAAGGGGAGAAGAGGGGCACACCACGCACAGGCACACCACGCACAGGCAAACCACGCACAGGCACAGCCGACGGGCGGGGGAGGAAGGAGGAGGACGTGCAGAGGTTGTGGGGTATGCTGTACGCTGACGATGCGGGCATCGTCTCGTGATCACCAGGAGGGCTGGAAAGAATAATGGCGATAATCGTCACTTCGTTCTCCGCGTTCGGGTTGCGGTCTCCGAGGCCAAAACGGAGATCATGTGTCTGCAGACAAGGGGGGGGGGGAGGTGTCGTTCACCATCAATGCAGCCGTCCAGGTATACAAACAAACGATCAAAGTTCGTGTACTTGGGCGGGGCTATGATCGCAGACAGATACCTCCGCATCGAAATAACGCGGCGTATTCAGAGGGCGTGGGCGTGCTTACAGCGGTAAAAGATGGAAATCTATGATTAGCCAGGTGTGCGCTTACTGTTGAAGGTGCGGATGCTGAAGGCCGAGGTGATCGAGACGCTACTCTACGGTTGCAAGACGTGGAGAGGCCGAACAAGCGTTACTACGAAAGGCTACGACAGGTTCACCACTCCATGCTCCTTCGATGCCTCGGATGGCGGAAACGGAAGCGCGATGACCACACCCTCTCGTACGCCGACGCGCTTGCCAAGAGAGCTTCCGAGAGCGTAAGAGGCGACAGTTTGCAAACAAACGATGTTGTTTGCGAGAGCGCGTATGGGGGAGGAGCGTCTGCCACAGAGGGTGATGTTTGGGGAGCTTGTTGGGGGTAAGGGCTAGAGGGCAAGATAAGGGCTGGATGGTGCGTCTGGGGGAGGGAGGAGCTGTTAGCCTTTGGCATTAAGTTCGAAGGGTGGCGAAAGGCTGCAAAGAAGGCCCGCAGATGGTTTCGACGGAAAAGGAGGGGGCAGAGTCATTCATGAGAAAATGGCACGACGCGGAGAGCTGTAAAGCTGCAGAGCGACACGCAAAAGCCGCGGTAGCGCCACCCACCGTTGGCTTCTCTTAAGCGAGAGGGGGGAGGGGGGCGGGGGCGGCAGGGGACGGGGGAATGGGGGGTGTCCTGCCCAAGAGACTGAAGTCTGGGTCTGGCCATCATCGCCTTCAGGTTTGCGGGCCTTCCAATGGCCGTCACAAGCTAGCGTAAGGCGTTGTTGCGTTCCCCCCTCAGTATCATTGATGCACTTGATACCCTCTATTTTATTATTTTATTTTTCTCACACTTCTACTTTCCAGCTCGTGGACAAGCCGTGGTCACAGGTGTCGTATCTTCTGCCCCCCGGTTCTTGCTTTCAAGTTTTATCGCGCATAGAGTTCAGAAATCCCACTGCTCGTCGATTTTTCATCGAGTGTTGCTAACTCACGCTCTCGCGCTTTCCCCAAGTCAATTTGTGCAAAAGAAAAAGTCCCCACGAATTCACACGAGTATGCACCCGACGAGGCTCGAACTCACGAAACTGACCTATACCAGGCTCGAGGATAACCTGATACGCCACCTAGGCGACCGGTCCGTTTATGAGCCCTTCAGTCAGTTCCGAGGGTCTTTTAGTATGGTGTCATTTTCTTTGTTTTTCTTGCTTCCTTTTTTTGTGTTTCCCTTTCTGTTCCTAATTTTTCTTTCACTTTTCTTTTCCTTTCTTTGTTTTTCCAATTGACTGGAGTGTGTTGTGCGTATGCGTAGTGATAGGTACTACGTGTATTATGTACGTGGTAGTCTTTTCTGGGTTGCAAGCGATGTAGTCAGTTTAGTCGTGAGACGTACATATATCGCCGGTCGCCCCGGTGGCGTATCAGGTCATCCCCTAGCCTGGTATTTGTCAGTTTCGTGAGTTCGAATCCCCCCGAGTGCATACTCGTATCAATTCTTAGGGGCTTTTTCTTGCGCACAAATTGGCTGTGGAAAGCGCGAGAGCGTGAATTAGCAACACTCGACGAAAAATCGACGAGCAGAGGGATTGCTAAACCCTATGCGCGATAAAAATTGAAGGCAAGAACCGGGGGGAAGAAGGGACGACGACACCTACCTGTGACCCACGGCTTGTCCACAAGCTGGAAAGTGGAAGTGTGCGAAAAAAAAAAAAAAAAAAAATGTACCAGTATGGACCTGGCATGCCCATCCAAATGATCTCAAATTCGGATAATTACAGGCCTTTCGAGGCCGTGTCTTAACACTGGCACGTCGTAGGCTAACTTCCGATTTCATTTTTTCATATTTTTCTGGCAAAGGCAGGAACTGCGTCAGATATGATATATGCATGTACCACTTTTGATTTTGTTCGTGTTTTTTTTCCGTGGGGTATTCCTCGAATCCAGAGTGATTGGAACCTCCTTTTCTGTGGCCACGGACTTGATTACGCGAGTTAATGTGAGAATAACAACAACAACAACAACAACAACAACAACAACAACAACAACAACAGCATCCTCAATGAGGACACGCCCAGCAATATACGCGCGATCGGAGTATCACACACAGCTTGCCGGGATGAGTTTCGACGAAATCTTCCAAGGTTATGTTCTGTAGGGTTTGCGGATTCCGGGTAAGGGTATGGGAGTCTCACAGAGCTCCCAGAAGACTCCGGTGCGGGTATCGAAGTGGCTCAGATTTCACAAAAGTTCGGGGTACGGGTGTGAAAGGCTCACAGAACTTCCACAAGTTCCGGTCATTTTGGCACGGGCGTACAGAAGTTACAGAAGTTCCGGGCAGGCATGAGAATGCTGTACCCGTACCCCGGGCATTTGTGGCAAGGCGTACAGAACTTACAGAAGTTCCGGGTACGGGTATGAATGTCCTACAGAACTTATAAAAGTTCCAAGTACGGGTAATACCCAGGTAAATACACGGTCTCGGAGGAGGAGTTCGATTTGAAGTGGAGGATTCCATCGAACTTGCATGGCATGTTTTCACTGGGTAAACGTCCCCGGGGCAATCCGTCGTCGCTTTGAGGGCTATCGACAACCACCACCGAGGCGATAAATCGTGCACCTCAAGGAGAGCCGACCGGGGCAACAGCCGCGCTCACGTCTACTGTTCTGTAACAGATCATACCATGGCGTACCTCGCCTGTGGCGCCTCAAAAATAATGACGGTCGTAAGCCCAATTTTGCCACCAGCTCAATAAGCCAAGTGCCACGAAGAAGCGAAGCAATCGACAACACAGAGGATAGTTCCAGACTTGGATGATAGCGAGATTTACATATTTCCGGCTGGCAAATTTTCGATCGGAAAAAAACATTGTCACAGTTGAGTACGGGAGGCGGGGGGGGGGGGGGGGGGGCAAGGGGGGGCGTCATGCCCAAGAGACTGAAGTCTGGGTTTGGCCATCATCGTCTTGAAAGTTGTGGGCCTTCCAATGGCCGTCACAAGATAGCGTAAGACCGCCCTGACTTCTTCGCCATGTTGCTTTCTCTCCCCAGTGCCATTGATGATGCACTTGATACCCTATATGAGCCCAATGCCGTCTTTAGTCAGTTCCTAGGGTCTGCTAGTATGACATTTTTTTTCTCTTTTCCTTTCCTTGCTTCCTCTTCTTGTCTTGTCTTGTCTTTTCTTTTCTTTCCTTTCCGATTTCGTTTGTTTTTTTTTGCTTTTTTTTATTTTCTTCTTTTCTTTCCTTCATATGGAACCTGGTCTCTCACGGGGTCCCGGAGTCGAAGTGGAGAGGGTGGTCCCGGAGGTCTGGTACTCGTCGCGGATGGTCGGTAGTCGGAGCGGAGAGGTCGTCGCAGAGCTGAAGTCGGAGCGGAGAGGGCGTCGCGGTGCTGAGGTCCCTTAACGATCGTTCTCAACAGCGAACGCGACTGATAACCTTTCTTTCTTATATGTAGCAAGGAGATGCTAAGCCAGAGCTAGAGTGACGGTGGGCATATGCCCTTCGTCATGCGGCGGGATCATCTTTCGGTGGCTGACCTTCCGGGGACGGGTCAACGCCGTCTATGACGGGTGACGCCGTTCGCGAAACCGGAATCGTGTATTCCTGACCGGTGACGTGTCCTCTCGCGCATGCGTGTACGCGATCTACGATAGGTATCTACGACCCTGTCTTCCACATTTATCTTCTCTTCTTTTCTGTGTTTCTTCTTTCCAATCGACTTGCGTCTGTCGTGCGTATGCGTAGTAATAGATACTACGTGTGATATATACGTGGTAGTCTTCCTTTGGTGGCAAATGGTATAGTCGGATTTTCCAGGCGCGAGTAATGAGACGTATGCATCGGTTGTTGTTGTTGTTGTTGTTGTTGTTCTCACATTAACTCGCATAATCAAGTCCGTGGTCACAGGACAGGCTCCAGTCACTCTGGAGCTGAGGAATACCCCAGGGAAAAAACACACACAGCCCAAGGTGGTACACGCATGTATCACAGCTGACGCAATTCATGCCTCCACCAGAAACATATAAAAGTGAAATCGGGAGTCAGTCTACGATGTGCCAGGTCCATGCCGGTGCATACGTCTCACTACTCACGCCTGAAGAAACCAAATATTCCGATTGCCACCCAAGGAAGACTACCACGTATATACTACACGTAGTATCTATCACTACGCATACGCACGACAGGCATAAGTCAATTGGAGAAAAAGAAACAAAGAAAAGAAAAGAAGATGAAGGAAAGGAAAGAAAAGAGAAGAAAAAACGAAACAAGACGTAAAAGGCAAGCAAAGAGAAGAAAAAGACAAGAAAAGCAAGAAAAGACAAGACAGGAAAGCAAGGAAAGAAGAAGAGAAAAAAAGAAAAAAGAAATAGAAAAAGAAAAGAAAGAAAAATGTCATACTAGCAGACCCTAGGAACTGGCTAAGGATGGCATTGGGCTAACAGAGGGTATCACGTCCATCATCAATGGCACCTGGGAGAGAACGCAACATCGCGGAGAAGTCAGGGCGGTCTTATGCTACCTTGTGATGGCCATTAGAAAGCCCACAACTTTCAATACGATGATGGCCAAAACCAGACTTCAGTCTCTTGGGCATGACGCTCCCCCTTCCGCCCCTCCCCCCTTCCTCCCTTTCCCCCTCCCCCCTCCCCCCCTCCCCCAGTCCACTCCCCGCCCCCCCCCCTTCCCCCTCCCCCCGGCCGCTTAGAGATGCCAACGGTGGATGACGCTGCCGCAGCCCTTGCGCGTCGCTCTGCAGCTTTGCGTCTCTCCGTTTCATGCCAATTCCGCATGAACAACTCGGCTCCCTCCTCTACTCTTCGAAACCATCTGCCAGCCTTCTGAGCAGCCTTTCGCCATCCTTCGAATTTCATTCCAAAAACCGACATATCCTCCTTCAAATGTATGGACCTGGCACATCGTAGGCTGGCTCTCGAATTCACTTTCATATGTTTCTGGTGGAAGCATGAATTGCGTCAGCTGTGATGTATGCGTGTACCACCTTGGGTTGTTTGCGTTTTTCCCTGGGGTATTCCTCAGCTCCAGGGTGACTGGAGCCTGTCCTGTGACCACGGAATTGATTATGCGAGTTAATGTGAGAACAACAACAACAACAACAACGACAACAACAACAACAACGACAACAACGACAACAACAACAACAACAACAACGACAACAACAACAACAACAACAACAACAACAACAACAACAACAACAACAACAACAACAACAACAACAACAACAACAACAACAACAACAACAACAACAACAACAACAACAACAACAACAACAACAACAACAACAACAACAACAACAACAACAACAACAACAACAACAACAACAACAACAAAAACAACAACAACAACAACTACAACAACGCAATACGTGGGTCCTTCCCGATATGAGGCAAATTCGTATGGTTCCACCAGCTTCGAGTCAAATTCAATTCGATTCATAAAAATATATATTTTCGATTCAAGAGACTCGAGTGTCCTTCATCAAATACGTGCTCTTGGCAACGCAAGAAACACGAACGACAGGTGCTATTATTGTTGTATATTACGTACTGCTGTTCGGTGTTAGGTTTGTGTGACTTGATAAGATAAGCATACTTGTAACAATCCACAATACACTCTTCGGACTAAACTTGAATCAATACAGGGCTCTCCGGGTATTGTAACAACGGCACACCCGTGCCCCGGGTATTGTGCCACCGCACGGGTATTGTGCCACCGTCTTACAGAAGCTACAGAAGTTCCGGGTAAGGTTACGGGTACGAAACATGCTGTACCCACGAACCCCGGGTATTGTGGCCACGGACGTACAAAACGCCCAGAAGTTCCGGGTAAGGTGTGCATGTCGTACAGAACTTCCAGAGCTTTCGGGTACGGGTATGAACATGTCCCACAAAAATGACAGAAGTTGCTTGTAGGGTAATGCGTGGGGTAAATACCTCGGGTATGGCTTGTACGTACCCTTCAGAACACAACCTTGAAATCTTCGATGTCACAGCAGCTGCAGGCCACACTAACTTGGAAGTGTTTTTCATTTTTTTTTTATCGTGTGAAAAGGTCCTCTATCCCAGAACGGCCCAAGTCGCCAAGATGTCGAGCCGGAAGATCCCTGGAGCCTTGTTGGTCCGTTGTCGACGCCGTTACGGCCGGTGTAGCGGAGCGGTTTCTTTAGTCCGTTCAGAAAGGAGAGGTGCTAGAGCTCAGTCTAACCAAGAGGGGCCATGGAGGCTATATATCGTCCTTACATGCCTCGCCTCTCGGTCTTGGTTGTGTGCCCTGATATTCAGTCAGGTGCACGACGGAAGATCCCGTCAGGATACCATGTTGTTGTTGTTTTCTCACATTAACTCTTGTCAAACATCTAGAGTCCGTGGTCACACAAAGGTGCTGGAGCCCTAGGAAGATCCGAAAAACCAAGTGAAATCAAGATTCGTCGGGGAAATACTACGCTTTCCCGCCTAAAAACGCACGATACGGAAAAAGGCGCACCATATTCAGCACAGACCCTCGGTGACCGCAGGGGGGTCTTAGAAATAATTTCGGAAACGGGCAGACTCTCTTAGGCCTCTGCCGTTAGAGGTATCCATCCGTATACACGCGTAATCTGAGTTCTACGATCTATACGTTATACGTCCTACCATGTTCATCACAATAAGATCTTGCCGTTTGTCTTTGGGGTATTCCTCAGCTCACCGCCAGAGTGACTGGAGCCTGTCGTGGGCTTGATTATGCGAGTTAATGTGAGAACGACAACGACAACAACAACAACATATCGTATAATATAACCTATATCCTTAATGAGGACACACACTCAGCAATACGCGCGATCGGAGTATCACACACAGCTTGCAAAAATGAGTTTCAACAAAATCTTCGATCTCACAGCTGAAGTGTTTTTTTTTTTTTGAGCTACTTAAGGGTATTATGGATTTTTTTTAGCGATTTTTCCTAGCGATTATTTTTGTAGTTCTGAGGCTCCAAAGATAACTGCATCATCAGATATAAGGGGCGTCCATTATGGCTTCCGGTTTTTGGAAAGTTATTTCATTTTGAATTGGTAGGTCTTGTTTTGCCGTTTGTTTGTGTTATAAGGCTTAGTTTGGGTAAGCTATTGGTTAACCTTTTGGAAGTGGTCAAACGGACTAATACCCCACTAATTCCTCAACATTTGCCTGTATTTTTGAAATCTGGCACGTACACTGTCGCCGGCGACGTTAGGTCACCACCGCCTCCGCTGCTGTCTCTGCTGCTGTGCTGTTGTTGTCGTGCTGCTGTGCTGTTGTTGTCGTGCTGCTGTGGTGCTGGCGTGCTGTGCCTGTGGTGGTTTCGATGGTGGTGCTGCTATTGCTGCTGTCGCGTTTGTGTGAGGACGAAGCTCTGTCTCGCACACAACAAGCGCGGTATGCTGTCGTACGTGTGTGTGACTCTTTGTTGTGGGTGATGGTGACGTGTACAGCAGACAGATATCATACCAGGTACAGTATGCGCAGTTGTTGTTGCTGTTGTTCTCACATTAACTCGCATAATCAATTCCGTGGTCACAGGACAGGCTCCAGTCACTCTGGAGCTGAAGAATACCCCAGGGAAAAAGCACTAACAACCCAAAGGTGGTACACGCATAGACTATATCACAGCTGACGCAATTCATGCATCCACCAGAAACATATATAAGTGAGATCGGGAGTCAGCCTACGATGTGCCAGGTCCATACTGGTGCATACGTCTCATTACTCGCGCCTGGAAAAACCGACTATACCGCTTGCCACCCAAGAAAGACTACCACGTATATATTACACGTAGTACCTATCACTACGCATACGCACGACAGACGCAAGTCGGTTGGAAAAAAGAAACAAATAATAAGAAAAGATAAAGAAAAGGAAAAGACAAGCAAGCGAAAAAACGAAAAAGAAAAGAAAAGAAAAGACAGTAGTGGTGACATGTGATACTAGGTACGAGGTACTATCGTACGCCGACGCGCGTGCCAAGACAGCCTCCGAGAGCATAGAGGCGTCAGTGCGCAAACGGAGGATATTGTTTGCGGGATTCGTCGCACGTATGGGGGAGGAGCGTCTGCCACAGAGGGTGATGTTTGGGGAGCTGGTTGGGGGTAAGGGCTAGAGGGCAAGATAAGGGCTGGATGGTGCGTCTGAAGGAGGATATGTCGGTCTTTGGGATGAAATTCGAAGGGTGGCGAAAGGCTGCTTAGAAGGCCGGCAGATGGTTTCAACGAGTAGAGGAGGGAGCCGAGTTGTTCAAGCGGAACTAGCTTGAAACGGAGAGACGCAAAGCTGCAGAACGACGCGCAAAGGTTGCGGCAGCACCATCTACCGTCGTCATCTATCTCTACGCGGCTGGGGGGAGGGGGGAGATGGGAGGGGGAGGGGGGGGTGGAGGAGGGGAGGGGGGGCGTCATCCCCAAGAGACTGAAGTCTGGGTCTGGCCATCATCGTCTTGAAATTTGTGGGCCTTCCAATGGCCGTCACAAGATATCACCCTGTTGACCCTGATAGCTCCACTGTAGTTGCAAGGGGAGTCGCCGACCTATATCCTTAATGAGGACACACAACCCGTAATACCCGCGATCGGAGTATCATACACAGCTTGCAAAGATGAGTTTCGACACAATCTTCGATCTCACAGCTGTAGTGTATTTTTATTTTTGTAAGATAGCGTAAGACCGCTCTGACTTCTTCGCCGTGTTGCTATTTCTCTCCAGTGCCATTGATAATGCACTTGATACCCTCTATTTTCTTTTTTTTCTTCCTTTTTTCTCTTCTTTTTCTTTCCTTGCCTTGCTTCCTCTTCTTGTCTTGTCTTTTCTTGCTTTTCTTGTCTTTTTCTTCTCTTTTCTTGCCTTTTTCGTTTTGTTTCGTGTTTTCTCTTTTCTTTCCTTTCCATTATCTTTTTCTTTTCTTTTCTTTTCTCTTCTTTTCTTTGTTTTTTTTCTCCAATTGACTTACGCCTGTCGTGCGTATGCGTAGTGATAGATACTACGTGTGATATATACGTGGTAGTCTTCCTTGGGTGGCAATCGGAATAGTTGGTTGCTCCAGGCGTGAGTAATGAGACGTATGCACCGGTATGGACCTGGCACATCGTAGACTGGCTCCCGATTTCACTTTTACATGTTTCTGGTGGAGGCATGAATTGCGTCAGCTGTGATATGTGCGTGTACCACCTTGAGTTGTGTGTGTTTTCCCTGGGGTATTCCTCAGCTCCAGAGTGACTGGAGCCTGTCCTGTGACCACGGACTTGATTATGCGAGTTAATGTGAGAACAACAACAAACAACAACAATGAGCAACCGGTCGGTCGCCCCGGTGGCGTATCAGGTTATCCTCGAGCCTGGTATAGGTCAGTTTCGTGAGTTCGAGCCCCGCCGAGTGCATACTCGTATATATTCGTTGGGACTTTTTCTTGTGCACAAATTGACTTGCGGAAAGCGCGAGAGCGTGAGTTAGCAACAACACTCGATGTAAAATCGACGAGAAGTGGGACTGCTGAACCCTATGCGCGATAAACATTGTAGGCAAGAATCGGGGGGGAGAAGGGACGACACCTGTGACCACGGCTCGCCCAGAAGCTGGCAGGTAAAAGTGTGAGAAAAAAAAAAAATGAGCCCAATGCCGTCTCTAGTCAGTTCCTAGGGTCTGCTAGTATGACATTTTCTTTCTCTTTTCCTTTCCTTGCTCCTTTTCTTGTCTCGTATTTTCTTGCTTTTCTTGTCTTGTGTTTTCTTTTCTTTTCTTTTCTTTTTCGTTTTTTCGCTCCCTTGTCTTTTCTTTCCTCTCCTTTATCTTCTTTTCTTTTCTTTGTTTCTTTTTTCCAATTGACTTGCGTCTGTCGTACGTATGCGTAGTGATGGGTACTACGTGCAATATATACGTGGTACTCTTTCTTGGGTGGCAAGCGGTATAGTAGTCGGTTTTTCCAGGCGCGAGCAGTGAGACGTGTGCACCAGTATGGACCTGGGACAGCGTAGGCTGCCTCCCGATTTCACTTCCACATGTTTCTGGTGGAGGCATGAATTGCGTCAGCTGTGATATATGCGAGTACCACCTTCGGTTTGTTTGTGTTTTTCCCCTGGGGTATTCCTCAGCTCCAGACAGAGTGACTGGAGCCTGTCCTGTGACCACGGACTTGATCATGCGAGTTAATGTGGTGAGAACAACAACACCGACACAGTATCCAAAAGTCAATTAATCCCAGTTCTGAGAGGTTGGAAAAGCTGTTATTTGTGGGCCCAGAAATCACCAAATCCGCTGATTTTTGGCCTCGATTATTTCTGAACCAAGAAATAACGATGATTTCTGGTCCCATAGTGGATGACTTTTATTTTTGGCGTTGGAGATTCCCGTTAAAGAGAGAAATTATCGATGAAAATATTTCCCATTATAGCTGATCTTCTAGTCCAATAATATAAAATATGAAAAAATATACCCTACTTGTTGTTGTTGTTGTTGTGCTCACATTAACTCGCATGATCAAGTCCGTGGTCGCAGGACAGGCTCCAGTCACTCCGGAGCTGAGGAATACCCTAGGGAAAAACACAAACAACCCAAAGGTGGTACACGCATAGACTATATCACAGCTGACGCAATTCATGCATCCACCAGAAACATATAACAGTGAAATCGAGAGTCAGCCTACCATCACCATCTGTGCTATGATAAATAGTACCATCGGTGTACGCTCATGTACCCTCCTCTGCTGTGTGTTTAGGGTCACACAAAAAGCCAACATGGAGAAAGAAAAGAATCTTGCCATTTTGATGTCCAGAAACAGACAAGCGTCGCTCGCATGTCAGGCCTCGTCGCTGGCAAGGCGTGAGGCCTGATACTGCCCGTTGTGCATGTATGGGGAGCTCGTACGAAAAGTAGTTAGCCGTAAAGCAGGCACACGTCCTTTAGAACCCTTCGAAAAAACTGCGAGCCTTTGGCACCAGGAGGCTGACGATTGACAATGATTGACAAGTCGTACGGGTCAATCAATTGTGAGTCGACAATCGGCCATGACGTGCAATTAATTGTGATTGTGAAGGAGGAGCCAAGGGACGGAAAATAACCGCTTGGCGCGTGCACACTGCTGCTGCCGCTGCTGCTGCATGTGCTCCTCCGGCTTTTTGTATGAATAGAACAAATTGAACAAGGCACCAACATACAACATAAAGCTTGGTTCAAGTGGTTGTTATTCATAGTGCGCCGAGCATCGTCCTGCGATATCTGATTCGCGGGGGGGGGGACGGACGAGACCTATCTATATCACAGAAATAAAAATAAACTCCATCCAGCTGTGAGATCAAAGATTTTGCCGAAACTCATCTTTGCAAGCTGTGTGTGATACTCCAATCGCGCGTATCACGGGGTGTGTGTCCTCATTAAGGATATAGGTCGGCGACTCCCCTTGCAACTACCTGGTACATCTAAATGCACCAATAATTGCAAATATTCTAAAACTACTACCTGTGGTACCTATTTGCAAGCCACACGCTAAACTCAGGGTTCAGGGTTTTAGTATTATAACTGCAGGTTGCAGGTTGGAGGGGGAATGGGAGTGGTCGGACAAACCCCAATAGACCATAATACCTACCTCGCATTTAAATTGGTCAAGCCAACTGAGACATTCTACGGCAGTTACCTCATGTGTACTCCAGACACAGGCGTGTCTATCGCTATACAACAGCTTGCAGCCGTGTAAAAACCCAGATAGGTATACATAGAAGTCTCTTATTAGCATCGAGCAAGGCTTGCTTCATTGGGTCAGGATACTTTAGTGACCGAGGGGGGCGGTGGGGGGAGTGGCTTGGTCATGGCCAAGCTACGAGGACCGGCTCTTCTTGCAGCCTTTCCTTTCCGATCTTTTTGCATCACATTATTATTATTCAGAACACCTAAAACAAAACACGTACGTACGAACCTGTCGTTTGTTTTGCTTTGTGTTTTTTTTTCTTCTCATTTTTGTTCTTTTTCCCCCTCTCTTTTTTTCATGGTCTGACTTGTTTTGTTAGTTGCGTTCTCGTACCCCGTTCGCTAGCTTTTCACTTGCGTTACCTTGATGACTTGCGACCGCTGTTTTGGTTTTCGTTTTGCTCTGTTTTCACAGTCTGTGACCACAAAAATTGTACCAGGTATCTCTCTAGGACGAAGAATAAGCACGGGCACTGACTGGGTGCACCGATGATGATGAGGATTGATGATTGATGATGATGAGGATTGATGATTGATGATGATGCCGTCGGGCAGAAAGAACGGCTTAATGTGAAGGCAACACACACTAACTGTGATATATGCGTGTACCACACCTTGGGGTTGTTTGTGTTTTTCCCTAGGGTATTCCTCAGCTCTAGAGTGACTGGAGCCTGTCCTGTAACCATGGACTTGATTATGCGAGCTGATGTGAGAACAACAACAACAACAACAACAACAACAACAACAACAACAACAACAACAACAACAACAACAACAACAACAACAACAACAACAACAACAACAACACTATAAATAGTAACCACACACTACGTGCACAGACAGGGAAACTGTCGCGACGTGATTTAAAATTAAATCGGCATGGTGGACGGATGGGGCGGTCTCGTCGACATCAGCTCCGAATCCAAGAACAATACTTGTAACGTCTGCAAATAAAAGCGATGCAAGCTCAGAAGACGTCTGAAAGATGTCAGAAGTCCAACCGTCAACTTTGAGGTTCTCATACGTACTCACAAACGGTTGACAAAAAAACTGCAACCACTGCAAGTGAAGGCCATCTTTCTATTTACATGCATACCGGACCAGCCCGTAGCTCGTTCGAGTTCTTCTTGCAGTCGGCGCACGACGAACGACAGGTCGACTGCTGGTCGTTCCGGGCGAAAGCCACACCGTTCCTCGGGGAGTATTCCTGCATCCTCGCACGACTGAGTTTTACTTAGAGGCGGGATGCGACGATTTTCAACAACGCCTTGCTTGCATGGACAACAAAACAAGCAAAATCGCTCTGTTGTTGCCGTAGTAGTTTTGTTGCTCAAATCAGAACCATCCTTTTCTTAGCGAAGGGCTTTGATGGTGTGGTGAATGTTTTTATATCGCTCGGGGAATTCTCCCGTTCGTTCTACACACGCACGTCGTCATCAAGCACGTGCGTTTGTTTGTTGTGAAAGCATCGTGAATTCGAGGTGGTCGACTTGGGGTGTGTGTGGGTTCTTCCCATTAAACTGATATTTTCACCCATCTACATACAGCACAAACAGCAGTGTCCGTCCCGATACCTCCAAAATATATGACAACCGAGAGACGAGCTCTGTGGTCACGAAACACGAGGCAAAAGAGGTACAATGCAAATAATACACCAAGGTGATGTAGCCCATGCAATAATGAACCGTACGTGAAAAATACACACGCGCGCCACAAAGGGAGCTGCAAAAACCAGCACACCAGGCTATTTGCAACTCGAAAAAAAGAAGAAGAAAACGGGAAAAAAGGAACACACGATGATCATGAGATCGAAGGAAAAAAACCAAGGAGCTCGTAAAAAAAACAACTAATAGGAAACAAAGAAACAGGACGGCACGAGAAAAAGGAAGGAAGGAAGAATAGCCCCCAGCAACAACCAGGAGCAAATCGGATAGATGAAGCCATCCAACCAACGTCGTATTGCGATTGCGGTTGAGTTAATCGACACACCATGTATGTGGCGTGTGTATTAAAATAGTACTACCGTAGTACGTGGAAGTGTGGTGAGCTTCTCATCAAGCTTTTTTTTTTTCCCGATCCGCCGGAGGATGAAAAATGAAACTAAAATAAAAAAAAAGTCGGGGGCGGCCAAATATTTGCGAAAATAATTATTAATAGGTTCTCGAATTCCCCAGCTAGCTGTTGTATAGTACGAGTATGCAGAAGAAGTAGGAGTAGGAACAACAGTTGTGGAGCATCGTTGCCGCACAGCAGCGCACCACGTACGAGTACTGTTTCTTCTGATGACAACTACTGCTGTAGTGATGAACAATAAATAAACAGAATTGGCTGGTAATGATCACACTGACAACATCTGAACTCGTACTCAGACAAAACTCGTGCAAGGACAAACGAGGACAAACGAGGACAAACGTGGACAAACGAGGACAAACGAGCGTCAGGCGGCGGGTGTATCACGCAGCTTGCAAAAATGAGTACCGACCCTAACTTAATCGGACTCACAGCTGACGTGTTCACAAGATTGGTTCAAAAATAATCAAACAAAACAAACAAAATAGTAGATAAAAATGAATAAAAAATAAATGCACAAAACAAATGAATAAAAAAAAATGAAATAAAAAATGGTGAATAAATGAATGAATAAATGAATCAAATAAATGAAATACAAACTAGAGAAGTAAATAAACAAAAACACAAATAAATACTCCAAAACAATTAAAAAACAAATAAATATAAAACAAACAAACAAATAAACAAATAAACAAATAAACAAATAAACAAATAAACAAACAAACGAACAAATGAACAAACAAATAAATGAATAAATACTACCGCGGTATCGGCTGACACTGCACTTCGTCCCCGAGGCGGATGGAGCACGCATTCCAAACAACAAAACAAATAGTCGCAGTAGCTTGCTTGGGGTATATCTATCTCCGTCGGAGGGTACTCTGGTCCCACCGCTATCCAATTCCGCATGCTCCGAATTATCCGCGTCTTTCCGTCCACATCTGGTTTGTCGCCAATCGATAGATCAAGCGGTCGTCTTTTGAATCAGAACAGATACTTGTAAGGGGGCTGACTGCGGGGTGGAGCTCAGGCGATTCCTCATTATTGAGGAGGGTGTGGTAAAAGTCTCTGCCCACCGTGCACAAATGTGCACCTTCTCCCGCAGCCCCCGCAGCATCGTGTCGTCCTCGACACAAGACGAACGGCGCACTTGTCGCCTTCTGGCTTTTCAAGCCGACCGCCGTGCCTTTCAACTTTCAAGTGCTTAGTTGGGGTCGTTCTTAACGATATGTATTATTGTTATAAAAATTAAAGTGCACTCCAGCTGTGAGATCGAAGATTTTGTCGAAACTCATCTTTGCAAGCTGTGTGTGATACTCCGATCGCGCGTATTACTGGGTGTGTGTCCTCATTAAGGATATAGGTCGGCGACTCCCCTCGGAACTACAGTGTAGCTTGTACCATGCATGGTCAACAGGGTGATGTTAGTCAGTCTGTGCGCGGAAGCTATAAAACCCGTTTATGAGGGGGACAAAATCTGACAGCTGTGGAAGGAAATGCATCAGTTTAACAAACTTGTGTATCCTGTAAGTCGTATAACCGGTGAGGGAAGGATGGAGTTCTGGAGGACGTGGGGGCCTGGGTTTGATCAAAAGGGAGCTGGGTGGGGACAGGGGGACGGGCGGGGCAACTCAATCTGTGCGCGGAAACGATAAATCCTTCAAGAGGACAAATCTGACGGTTGTGGAAGGAATGTATCAGTCTATCATGTATATCCTGTAAGTCGTACAACCAGTGAGGAGAAGGCGGAGTGTTCGAAGGGGGGGAGAGGGGGATTTCCAACAGCTTTAGGTCGCATACATAAATGTATATCAGTTAGGAGCTTGCTATACGCGTGGTGCTAGGTCTAGGCGATGGTGCGGGTGGTGGGGAAGGAGGGGGCGTTGAGGGGGGGGGGTATGAATTGGAGGAACATACGGTACGGATGCTCAAGAAGCAATGAGGTGATATCAACTGCGCCTGGGAGTGTTTAATACTCTGGCAGATTTTGATTTTAGGTGGGGCGGCGGGAGAGAACGAAACGACGGGGGGGGGGGGGGGGAGGGATCAAACCTCTTTTGGTCGCATGAATGTATACCTGGGAGGAACTTTACTAAAAACGTGCTAGGTCTAGGCGATGGTGCGGGTGGTGGGGAAGGAGGGGGCGGGGGCGGGGGCGGCGGAAATAAATGAATTGGAGCCATGGCACGGCTCGTTGGATAGGTATGTAATATGTGAGGTGATATCACCTGCTTGGTGTTGTTTAGTATTGTAGCAGGTTTAACTTTATTAGGTGCGGTAGACAAAAATTATACAACATTTCAGCATTTATTTCATAAATTTCGGCATTTTACCGGAGTCAACGAGGAGAGTTGAATCGTACGATCACGAGCCTCAGTTGGCTCGCAAAAGCAATCATCTACCGGACACAAATCCGTCACTACAGCAGCAACGCTCGCGGAAATCACCCGCGTGGTTGCCTTACCCGTACATGTATAAGATAAGACCTTGGGTTGTTTGTGTTTTTCCTTGGGGTATTCCTCACCTCCAGAGTGACTGGAGCCTGTCCCGTGACCACCGACTTGACTATGCGAGTTAATGTGAGAACAACAACAAGATAGGCAGGTGGGTTTCCGTGCCTTGGGGAGTGAATCTCATCACCAAGTCCTCGCGATACAACGCCTGACAAAAGTTTAATCTACTACTGCCCTCGGCGATGTCGTTCGGTCGGCCGCGTCGGTGCGGTCACTTTGTCAACCCGATGAAGCAAGCTCAAGACACTCACTGCGCCTTCTGCGATCAGTCGTGACCTGCCAATGACCTTGGGCACGACCCTGCTCAGTCTTGTGCGCTCGTGAGTGGTGGCACAGCTCGAGCGGTGCGGCTGTCACATCCCCTACGACACCCCTAGTCCACCCCTCTACCCCGAAATAAGATTGGAAAAAATCAAAACTTTCGACAAAAAAAAACGACAAAAGTTCTCTATAAAACCCTGCTGGTGCTTTTTTCGTCGAGTGGTCTCTCATGTTTACGCCGCATGCTCTTCAAAGCAAAGTGCCGGTGTAGCCCTGGGTCAAATTACCTTCCGCAGGTTTGCGAACGTCGTATTTAACGGGTTTTTTTTTTCATGTTTCAAAAAAATATTTCAAGGACGTCAGCCGTGAGTTTTGAACGCCGTTTTATCCCTGCGGCTAGCGAGCGCGCGGGCGTCATCGCGCGTTGTCCCTTGCGTCCAATGCTTTATTAAACGCGGCTAACAACGTTTCCGCCGACTCGCACCACCCAAGCTTTGGGCTGTGACGTGGCGGGGTCGGTATACCTCTCTGCCTCTGATGCATTAAGGAGGAGTTCCAGTAGCCTTTACGAGGCGTCTATACTAATATCTAGCATGATGTACAAAAATCGGGGAATATGTTGTTAAATGATTTGAGTTTTAATGAGGTCGACCAAATTTTCAGCAAAAACAAAAAATAAATGCCTTGTTTTTTCTGGACAACAGCAGGATACGGGGTTAGGGTTGGGGCTGGCGTCGGGAATAGCGTCTAATGCAGTGTTTTTGGGCAGAGTTTTTAATATTTTCCGCCTTACGATACTGGAAGCACACGTGGGCCAAACGAAATTCCTCGATTTCAATGCTTCTATCGTATATAATAATGCTTACCCCAGGATATACATGATAATGAACTGATGCATTCTTTTCAAAACCGTCACATTTATCCCCTTAAAAGAATGTTTAGTTTCCACGCACAGATTGAGCTGCCCCACCCGCCCCACCCCCGCCCCAACCCCCCACCCCCCCCCATGATAAACCGGTGATTTTTTTTTTTCTTTTTTTTTCTTTTTCCAAAACCGTCAAATGTATCCCCTGAAAGGATTTATACCTTCCACGCACAAATTGCCCGCCCGTCCGCCCCCCCCCCCCCTTCCCCCCCCCTCCAACCCCGCTCCCTTTTGATCAAAACCAGGCCCCCACGTCCTTCAAAACTCCGCCCTCCCTTCACCAGATATTCGACTTACACGATTCACTTGATAAACGGATGCATTTCCTTCCACAGCTAGCTGTCAGATTTTGTCCCCCTTAGAAACGGGCTAAATAGTTTCCGCGCACAGACTGCCTAACATCACGCTGTTGACCCTAATAGCTACACTGTAGTTGCAAAGGGAGTCGCCGACCTATATCCTTAATGAGGACACACAACCCGTAATACGCGCGATCGGAGCATCACACACAGCTTGCAAAGATGAGTTTCGACAAAATATTCGATCTCACAGCTGGAGTCTTCATTTTTTATGATAATAATAATGCGGAATATTTGCAATGAAGGCGGCTGAGGATATTGGTGATATTGAAGTCCGTTGTTACAGGACAGGCTCCCGTGACAGGCTCCAGACACTCGGGAGTCTGGAGTGGAAGAACACGCCAGGGCAAAAAAAAAGAACATTGACATTAACTACTCGCTCTCTGCAATTTTCGTCGGATCTTAACTTCTGAATACCTAACTTTCGAGTGGTGTTAGCCCTCAGTACGTCAATAATACGCGTTTGGTGGGTGCGACGCGGCCGCCGAGGCAGACCTCTGCGTACACGTTTAACGGTTATTAGGGTCTGAATCTTCCTTGGTTCGAATCGGGGGCTGGGAATGAACCTGTTAGCTTCATCGTTGTTGTTGTTGTTGTTGTTGTTGTTGTTGATGTTGTTGCTCTCACATCAACTCACAAAAGCAAGCCCTTGGTCACAGGACAGGCTCCACAGCAACAACAGCAAACAGTTGTCACTCTGAAGTGAAAGGAAGAATAACCCAGGGAAAAAAAAAAAGCAAACCAGAAGTGGGACCCCGCATAATAACTCATCTTATATGATACGTATTAAATAGTAGTAGCTGGCGACATTCCATGCATCCGCTGAAAACATAGGACACATAATAAACAAATGAAATCGGGAGTCAGCCTACATGGCAGCTGCGTGCCAGGCTATACTGGTATCTTCATACGTCCGAAGACTCGCATATAAAAAACCGACCACACCGTATATATAAAGGGCCATATATAAATATATTCATTTCTCACACACATCTAATTTCCAGCTTCTGGACAAGCCGTGGTGGTCACAGGTGTCGTCCCTTCTTCCCCCCAGTTCTTGCCTTACAATTTTAATCGCGCGAAGGGTTCAGTAATCCCACTGCTCGTCGATTTTTCATCCGAGTGTTTGTTGCTAACTCACGCTCTCGCGCTTTCCGCGAGTCAATTTGTGCACACAAGAAAAAGTCCCCACGAATTTATACGTACGAGTATGTATGCACTCGGGGGGATTCGAACTCACGAAACTGACCTATACCAGGCTCGAGAATAACCTGATACGCCACAGGGGCGACCGGTCGTATGCCACACCGCGGAAGCCCAACGAATGATGTACAAATCTTTTACTTTGTTTCTTTTCTCCAATTGACTTGCGTCTGTCGTGCGTATGCATAGTGATAGGTACTACGCAGCTGCTACGTAAAATATATACGTGGTAGTCTTTCTTGGGTGGCAAGCGGTATAATCGTTTTTCCAGGCGGGAGTAGTGAAACGTATGAACCAGTATAGACCTGGCACATCGTACGCTGACTCCTGATTTCACTTTACATGTTCCTAGTGGAGGCATGGATTGCGATAGCTGTGATATACGTCTGTACCACCTTTGGCTTGTTTGTGTTTTTTTCTGGCATATTCCTCGGCTCCAGAGTGACTGGAGCCTGTCCTGTGACCACGGACTTGATTGTGCGAGTTAATGTGAGAATGACAACGACAACAACAACAACAACAAATCATAAGGAACTAATAGTGAGGGAAAGCCATTGCACCGGTGGTCGCGGATTCGCCGCGACCCCTCTGCCCCCCCCCCCCGGCTAGTGAGGGGGTCCGCCGTAGGGCCCCGCTGGCAAGGCCCGTTCTTACGCGTTTTGGCTTCACGAAAAGTCCATCCGGCACGGAACCGTCACCACGTACAGCAGCAACGCTTGCGGAAGACACACACGTGGTTGTCCCACCGGAGGTGGCCTTGCTGGTAGGCAGATGTAGGTGTCTTGGGGAGTGAAGTCCATCACCAACTCGTCGCGCTAAAACGCCCAACGTGACAACAAAGAAAGGAGTAGTTTTTGCTGCTACCTACCGTCGAGCTCAGTCGGTCGGCCGCTTCTGTGCGGTCACTTTGTCAACCCGACCACGAGAGCTCAGAAGCTCACTGCGGCTTCTGCGATCAGCCAAGACACGCCAATGACCTTGGAAACGACCCTGCTCAGTCTCGTGCGCTCGCGAGTGATGGCCCAGCTCTTGAGCGGTGCGCCTGCCCGATCCTGTACACCCTTGTACCTATATTTTAGGTATTTCCCTAAAAAATCTTGGAGATCTCAGAGGCCAGTTGTTCCCGAGGTGATTTTTTCTTCTCATTTCGAGTTTTTTCCCGAAAAAAATATTATTGTGGGAAAAAAAAACGCAACTTTCGGCAATAACCGAAATAATAGCAGATCTCAGGAACGACCCCAAGACCACCTACACATCGGCGCCCGGGAATCTGCCAACATTGGCAGGAAGGAAAAGCCTGCCAACACCAAGAACGCCTGTCTACCTACTCTATAGAACCAGATTTCAATTTGAAAAAGACCACGAAGTCGGTGACCATGGTTTCGTTTCTTGGAGCCTGCCATCTGTCGATGCGACGAGGTGGGTATTGATGGCGGAGGCAGCGGTGGGGGCATTGGAAGCAGCACCGGCGGAGATCATGACGGTGGAGGTAGCGATGGAAGTAGCGGTGGAGGCAGCGGTGATGGATCCGCTCGGGAGAGCGAACCACCACAAAGTGCAACTTCATCTCCTTTGACAGCAGGGCACTCATCGACATCAGGAGCACTATTCTGTCAAAGCCAGCACGTCAAGAAAAAAGCAAGCGGGTGGGGTAGTTTCCTTACAGCCCTCTACCTACGCTACACAAGGCCGGATGTGAGTGGTTCTTTCGTAGACTTCTGTTTGTTACCTGCTGCTGTACGGACGAATCTTGCATAGCAGTATCTGGTACCATGGTAAAGCTAAAGCAGTAGACTACAGGACACCAGATAAGAAACATACTTACCTGGTACCTGCGGTAAGCTGGCTTTCTTATTTATGAGGGGGTACGTTCTACACTGACTTTAATATAACAGCTCCCGAGCTTCTTTTTTTCCTGAAAATATCAACTTGGTTTTTTTATTACTGCACCTTTAATATTACAGGTAGGTGTCTTGTACTGCTGTAGTACCGCTGTATATCGTAAGGCACGGAAATACTGACCTACAGCAGTAGGTTGGCTTTCGTAATTGGCAGAGGGTTTGTTCTTACAGGTAACTTCAGTATGTATTTTTCTTTTCTCACATTAACTCTCGTCAAAAATCTAGAGTCCGTGGTCACATAAAGGTATATTGACTCCCGAGGTTCTTACTCCGGTAGCTAAATATCACCCTGGCTTTGGTTTATTTTTTCGTGTTCTGTACTGCTGTACACCAGCAGTTTGTCTTCGGCAATATTATTTTGATACGAGGTACGAGTCGTACCAGGTCATTGTAGGCTACTGCTCTTGCTGCTTGTGCGCTGCTGGTTGTACGCGAATCTACCTGGTACCAGGTATCATAGCTCTGAGCATGCGATACCTGGTACCTGGTACGAAGTAAATACCATACCTGGCCTCTGATTAATCGCATGCCAGATACCAGATGCAGTAGTACAGGACACCTAAAAGATACCAGGCACATAAAATAGCGACCCAGGCTGGCTTTCTTATTTGGGAGAGGGTGCACTCTACCTTATTGTACATTAACTTCAGTACAAAGTATCCCGAGTTTCTTATTTTCGTGTAAATAACAGCCTGGCTAATCACGCCATCTATTTTGAAACTATTACTTCTGCTGAAGCTTGTTTGCTGTCGTAGCTTCTACACTCGTACACGTGATGTATAGCTCTGAGCATATGATGACTGGTACATGATAACTGGCACCTGGTACAATTGCGGCAGTCGTGTTTTCTTGGTTCGACAGTTCGCAGCTGGCACAAGGCGTATTAAAATCGAAAATTCTCGCTTGCGTTTCCAAAGGTGAAAAACCAGCGTGATTTGGTACCAGGACATGATGGTAGACTTGGCGTCAACACCAAGTCAGACGCCACGTATTTGGATGAGGTCAAAGCCGCGAACACTGTGGGCGCGCTGACTCACGCGAAAGCTTGTTGGGTGCAGACGCCATCTCTTTCGCTGGCGGGTATAGTGTCTAGTTTGGTTGGGAAAGAGGTGCCCACAGACCCGATCTTCCCCTTGTCTCGCTGGAGTTCTCCCCTCAACGCCCAACTGGTGATACTACTCTAGTTAGCTGTGCGCGTGTCCTATTCACGCTCGTTGTAGGTTATCGAACGTTTCTTGTTGCCAGCTAGATTGTTGGCGCCATGCTCTTGAATCTGCTGGTATGTGGAATGTTAATGATGCCTGCCTTTTAAAATCCTTACGGTGCCGTCACGGGTAGAGTATGCCTGCTTGGATGATTACGCGTCCGTTCTCGTTTACGAGGAGATCGATGCATTGAAGGATCCCATGCGCAGCCCGGTTCCGACCATTTTGCCGCCGGGAACACAGATGCGATTGGGATGTTCTGTACCACATTCATCGAGACCTTATTTCTCGCATCATCTAAACCAACAACATGCACGGCACATCCGCATCACAAGCGACTAAACCTGTTATCACCCCCCAAACCTGGTCTATTTTGCGATGGAACTCTAGGTGCGACTCCACAGCAACAACCATGCCAGTTGTGTTGGCGTTGGGAACGTACAGGGCCATGAGACTACCGCTGGATCTTTGCTTCGGTGGCGTCCTCGATCACGTCAATCTGGCGGCCAGAAGAACGTCGTAGTCAAAGTGAGCGACGCGGTCAAGCCTGCTACGTACGCAGCACACAAGGAGGCACCTTCCTCCGCGGGTGTGGGTCGTGTGACGATGAAGGAAATCTGCGGCGGCGGCGGTGACAGGCTTGTTCTGTGGGACGTTACCCATGTTCGCCTTGCGGCCGATTGGACACCCCCCCCTGCGACACCAGCACCGTCGCCAAACCCGAATGCAAGTGCTGCTTACAACGATGACCCCGACTTGTTCGCCACCGAAGCACCTTGCCACGTGTTGGGCTCGCTAGGTAAGGCCTTACACCGTCCTTGGAAACAATTGAGCTAATTTATCTGACGCCCTGCCCGCATTGGCGTTCCTCATTCTCTTGCTGACGTTTGTATTCGCCCAACAAACCAAACCTTTTCGTTTTTTTTTTTTTTCTAGATGATACGGACTCGGACGAGGGCGAAAAGGACGGTGGCGACGGGTATGACTTTGATGCTGGTCACGACCGCGCTTGCGACCTAAGAGGCGGAGACGAGATCGGTGGCAATGTTTACCAGGACGACGTGAGTGCTGCAGAGGTGGCAAATATGTGTTGTTTGTTTTTTAAATCTGCTCGGCGTCAACGTGCGCTTTGTATACGATTTTTTTCTGTTCGAGTGTTCTCAATTCATGTTGTTTGTTACCCAACTGCATCAGGGGGGTGGCCCAAACATGCTCAAGGGTCGCCTGGATACCTTCCACGCGCTTCCACGTATCTCGCGCCTGGTGAAGAAGAGTCACGGCGCCTTCAAGCCCTCCATGGCTTGATCGAGAGATTCTTGCTATATCGTTAATCTGGAAGACATCAAAGAGGCAATTGGTTTTGACGTCACTTGTGTCGTTGTTCGGATCAGTGATATGGGGAGACTTTAGCTGTCGTCGAAAACAATGCCCCAACTGGGTCATGTGTCGTGACCATTACGCTCCTGCCGATCTTGCTTCCAACTGCAGGTAGAAGTGCTCTTCAAGCGCAAAAATGCCGTCGGAATAGGTGGCAGAGTAGACAGAGATAGAGATGAACTGTGTTTCTTGCGGATTTGTCGGCGGTTGGCGCCCGAGCGTACACGATTGTTGACTCGCTTTGATTCAGTGATTGATCGGTTCTGCGACATGATCGATGCGAAATCGGGATAAATTCTCCTGCGCCCGAAAGCACTGGAAGTCGTGAAGCTGCTCCGCAAGCACATCGAAGCTGGTTGTCTAAGCAAGCCTGACGGCGTGCCGCTGTACTACGCAACAGGGAAAAGTAAAGCGGGGATCACCAGTCGTCGCTGTGTCAGAGATTCCAACAGTACAGGGGCTTGGTGTGTGTGTTTCTCGTGACTTTCCTATCACTAGCAGGTACAGCAACCATTTCCACCCATAACATTGGCCTCACGGCGTAACCCGATGCTCATAGTATTTGCCGTCAAGTATACCGCACGGTTTCGTTTGTTGCAGTGTTTGTAACATGTTGAGTTTTTTCTTCGGCTTGGTGGTCAACCAGGTAATTCGTGTTATAATGGACCTAACGTACACCTGTCCAATATGTTTTCCGCCTGCTGTAACTGTTTGTCCTTTTTTTAAGGGTTTTCATCGTTACCTCCGCAGGCTACTATTGCGCTTCTCCTGCGCTGGACCCACTCGATCTGCTGGAGTTCAATTATCGCTGGGACATTTAGATGGCTACGAAGAACCGCGGACTGCCGAAGTAGATTGGAGCGTGCTACGAACAGTTTGAGTTTGAGATTATCTAAAGCGACACGGCCAGCTGGTCACCGGATAGCCCGATGTTTCCTGGGTGGGTCTCTGCTCTCGACGTGGCAGACACTGGTGAAAGAAGCGACCTTTCTCAGAGATTGTGGGGACCTGATGCTCGGGGTGAGGGGCCGGTTGATCTTGTCGACCTCCCAACAACTTCAGAATCGCTATGATCAAATCAAAGGGCACGCCAACGTTAGGAATACGATTATCTCTATTTGTCAACGAAATACTGCATTGCGTACTAGATTGCAGGAAGCTGACAGGGGCGCGATGATTGCGGGTGTTGTCGGTAGCGCTGTTTCCCCTGCTGTTTTGCGGAGTTGGTATGGGGCAGGTATTGTTGGCGTTCGTGGCGGCAGCGAAGGGGGGGGCGCAGCGGCAGGTGCAGGCGTGTCGGCGTCGGCTGCAAAGATGTTCGATTTTGGCGGCGGCGGGGATAAGGCAGGGTAGTTTGGCGCCGCCAACAGACGCCCAAGAAGCCCAAGGGCCCATTCCGGGGCCCTCAGATTTTCTTTCACCGCGGCCACAGTCGGCAAGAAGGCGCGTACCAGGAGGCTCACCCTGCCCCGCGTGGGAGGGAGGGGCGGCCCCAACGCACTGTGCCGCCAGAAAAGCACCGGCCCAAGGCCTGCAGAACTGGGAAAAAACTAGATCAGACGGGAAGCGGTGGTGGTCATGGTGTGAATGTGAAAAGTGCACTCGGGCCCATCTTGGTGTGGTAGGTTAGCGTCTGCAGTGTCGGGTCAAGTTTGCCTTTTGTTAATTCACAAAGAACAAATATCGTACGAGTTTAAGTTTTTGCTTCGCTTGCGAGCCGGCCGTTTCGTTTTGTGTGGCCCTGGGTTTGATTGTCTGTTTCATCTGGGGGAGGGGCAACAGCGATACTACCACCGTTGTCGACAAAATTGTGGTCCCTTTTTGTTTAGTTTTCCCTTTCATATGTTTTGCTTTTTATCCATCCCTGGGGAGAGGGAAAAAAGAAGGGGGGGGTGGGTTACCTGGTCCCTACTCGTAGCTATTCCCCACCCCCCTGATATTTATTTTCCTTCGCCTGGCATGATGGGGGGTGCTGGATGTCGCCGGGCGGCAAGAACGATTCAGTGCCAAGACATACACCACACAAAAGTGTCTGTATTGGAAGAAAATTTTTTCAGAAGCATCGCCAATCATTTGGTTGAACTAGAGTTACGTCGGTCCTGTTATTTGTGGTGTTCGTGTCGTCTATTTTGGCGGAACCACCCGCATCGCTCCCCAGTCGAATATTGTCACCGAAAGCCCTACTTCATCCATTCGATACACACCAAGGAGTTCAACGCAAAAAAAACGCGTTGTATAGCAACAACAACATTTTATAACTAATTTTCAAGGACGTCAGCCGTGAGTTCGACGAATTTCAGGTCAATACTCATCTTTGCAAGCTGCGTTGTTGGTACTCGTAATATACTCTATGTGGGTGATTTTATATTGGGAGGTGTCCTTTTTTTTGTCCACTATAATGGTATGTGTTGGTATTTATACTTTAGGTGAACATTTGTATCAAAAACGCATGAAGAAAACATTATGTTGCGGCTGGCGGCTGGTTGGTGATGCTTGCCGTTGTACACATTATGGAATACAGCACTACACTACTTGTAGTAGTAGTAGTAGTGCACAACAGTGCACGACATAAATGTAAAAAAACACCCAGGGATATGAATAGGAAAGCAAGGCTCATACGAGTACTTGTACCTTACCAGGAAGGGAAGATAATTGAGAGGCGCTGTGCTGAAGATAGTGTGTAGAACTCACCCTGTCTCAAATAAGAAATTCAGCCTCGGCCAGAATTATTCCGGTTTCTTCCTTTTTTTCCTATTAATATTTAATTTCTGCTACTACTGCGGTATGAGCAGCATTGTGCCTAGAACAATCTATCTGCACTACACCTATTTGTACAAGTATCAGGTACTTATTTGATAGCGAGAAACAGGAATCCTGGCTGGGGCTGCGGGTTTCTTATTCGGGAGGGTGTCATCTGCACTGCCTTGAGCTCCCGGATTTCTTGTCTTTCTAGAAATATCAGCTTGCCATTTATTTTCACGTCCTGTACTACTTTAAGAGTATCGTGCCGCCGGCCCTCTGATAAGCGGCGCCGGGGAATCTGCGTCTTGCTGCTGAGTTGTCGTTGTAAGGAGCTGCGTGGTCATCTACCACCATAGGCTCCTCGTTAATCCACGTCAAGCCTAGCGAGGTCGTGGGTGCATGTCTTTCATCCGAGACTGCACTCCACGCCGTGCCTAGCGAGGAGGAAACCGGTGTATCACTTTCGTCCGACTCGCAAGGCGGCAAGGAAAAGCCGAGCTCGCAAGACTGGCAGCAGCACTTGCAGCAGCCTCCATGCTGCTGGCGGTTCTCAGCCCCGTAGATGCCTTGGGGTTAACCACTGCGGGTCCGCCGCTACGTGCTGCTACGTGCTGCTACGTGTGTTACCTCTGCGGGCAGAGTGTGCGGGCAGGTGTACTTCGGGGTCTTTTCAAATTGAAATCTGGTTCTGTGGAGTAGGTAGACAGGCGTTTTTGGTGTTGGCAGGCTTTTCCTTCCTGCCAATGTTGGCAGATTCCCGGGCGCCGCCTACACATCGCTATAAAAATAAGCGTCGTATGCAAACGCGGTGTCGGCGCTCTTTACGGGTTAATTTCACTTTTATAAGTTTCTGGTGGAGGCATGAATCGCGTCAGCCTACACACAGTGTTATTCAAGGGTATCCACTACGCCACCGGGGCGACCGGTCAATGTATTGCTAGCCGGTCGATCCGGTGGCGTACCAGGTTATCCTTGACCAAAGCTACACACATTAGTATTCGAGGGTAACCACTATACCACCGAGGCTACCGGTCTATGTAACGCTAGCCGGTCGCCCCGGTGGCGTATCAGGTTATTCTCGAGCCTGGTATAGGTCAGTTTCGTGAGTTCGAATCCCCCCGAGTGCATACTCGTATAAATTCGTGGGGACTTTTTCTTGCGCACAAATTGACTTGCGGAAAACGCGAGACCGTGAGTTAGCAACACTCGGATGAAAAATCGACGAGCAGTGGGATTGCTCAACCCTATGCGCGACAAAAAATTGAAGGCAAGAACCGGGGGAGAGAAGGGACGACACCTGTGACCACAGCTTGCCCAGAAGCTGGCTCTCGCGCTTTCCGCAGTCCATTTGTGCACAAGAAAAAGCCCCTACGAATTAATACAAGTATGCACTTGGGGGGATTCGAACTCACGAAACTGAGCTATAATACAACGCTCGAGGATAACCTGATATGCCACCGGCGCGATCGGCAACATACTACTAGTACTGTACTACGAGGCACTATGTATGCGAATTCGAGACGCCTCGACGAAGAAATAAATGACTTATTCCATTTTTAAAATATACCACGTAAATATTTGGGGCAGTTGCAAGGGGAGTCGCCGACCTATATCCTTGATGAGGACACACAACTCGTAATGCGCGCGATCGGAGTATCACACACAGCTTGCAAAGATGAGTTTCGACAAAATATTCGATCTCACAGCTGGATGGAGTGTATTGTAATTTTTATAATATATTTGGGATAGGGACAGCTTACGCTATACCTACAATGGGACTCGAAGGGTGCGCCAGCTAGCGTTGGGCTGCGAAAGCAACTGAGTTAAATCGACACACGACGCGTATGAAAATACGCGGAAGTGTGGTGAGGTCAAGCTTTATTTTTCCCCATCCGCCGGAGGATAAAATATATATATATATATATATATTTGGGGCAGAAAGCCTGTAATAATATCGTACACCGCCGTTCACACCGCGAGTCGAGGATGCAAGGCAGGAAGAGTATATCGAACCCTTATCGGCGCAAAAAAGAAAGCAAGGACTGCTCGTTGCACCGTAGTGGGGAGGAGGGGAAGGAGCGCCTGCCATGTGATCCCATCAGATCTGAGTTGAATTGAACTGTGAAACGGAAGGGCAAGCTCGGGATGGGATGGAAAGAACAGTAAAAAAAAAAAAAACAAGTCAAAGAAGTTAGTTGCAGGAGGTACGGAAAACACACAGCTAGTCGTATTGAGTAGTAGTAGTAGCCTAGTAGTAGTAGTAGTAGTAGTAGTAGTAGTAGTAGTAGTAGTAGTAGTAGTAGTAGTAGTAGTAGTAGTAGTAGTAGTAGTAGTAGTAGTAATAGTAGTAGTAGTAGAAGAACAAAGGGATAGCAGAGGCAGAGAAGCAGCAGAGGCAGAGAAGCAGCAGAGCCAGCAGCAGGAGCGGCAGTACCGCAGCACCTGCACAGCAGCACCAACACCAGCAGCAGCAGCACCAACACCAGCAGCAGCAGCACCAACCACCAGCAGTACCAGCAGCAGCATCACCACACCAACACTAACAACCAGCCCCAGCAGGGCAGAAGAAGCACCAGCCGCCACCGCCGGACTAACCATATACCTGGTACCCGGTGTATGATTTCATTGGGTTTTTCGGATCTTCCAAGGGCTCCAGCACCTTTGTGTGACCACGGATTCTAGATGTTTGACTTGCAGTTAATGTGGGACAACAACAACAACATCAACAACAACATAAGCGCGCCGCTTTATCAAGCGGAAAGGACTTTGAACGCAAGCGGCTGCTTGCTGTTGAACAAAATCTCACCGTCCTGGAGAAGAACCGCATTCACCAGGTTACTGGGGACAAATCGCATGGCATTAGTGCGCGCTCATTTTTTTAGCTAGATGAAAGGGTTGCTCAGTGCGGGACGGATACTGGTTGTTGTGCTGGAGGGGTACGCCGGTCGTCCCGGTGGCGTATATCAGGATATCAGGTTATCCTCGAGCCTGGTATATATGTCAATTTCGTGAGTTCGAGCCCCGCCGAGTGCATACTCGTATAAAGTCGTTGGGACTTTTTCTTGTGCACAAATTGACTTGCGGAAAGCGCGAGAGCGTGAGCTAGCAACACTCGATGACCAATCGACGAGCAGTGGGATTGCTGAACCCTATGCGCGATAGAAATTGAAGGCAAGAACCGGGAGGAAGAAGGGACGACACCTGTGACCACGGCTTGTCCAGAAGCTGGAAAGTAGGAGTGTGTGAGAAAATAAAAAAATAAAATGGGCGGAATAAAAATAAAAATAAGTAAGGCGACTCACTCACACACTCCTCACTAAGAAAACATACAAGTATAATATATTGATCACATATAATATATGTTGTTGGTGTACCTGGTACCGGTATATTCCGAAACTAAAAGCACACTCCATCCAGCCGTGAGATCGTGGAAGCTCTTTTTGTCGAAACTCATCTTTGCAAGCTGTGTGTGACATCTAGAGAATAAGACATGCACATCAATACACCACCAATAGGTATAATAGATGCTACAATTACTCCTACTACCACTACCACACTACCACTCCTACTACTACACTACTACTACACCACTACACCTATTAATAACACTATATATAATATTTCGAATAGTATTTAATATGAATAGTGTCATCGCCACCAAGAAAAAAAAAAACGAGGTCCAAGCCGACCAGAAGCCTACTACTAATAAGTGCTATTAATAATAATGTGATAATAGACCCTCTTGGACCAAAAATCGTAGGGGGGTGGCACTAGGGCGTGTAAATATAAAACAAAAAACAACCTTTTGGGCAGCATTCGCATGGCTTACAATGTAGTCTACACCGGTTGGTATGTATATATTTTTCCAAGATGCCCACTCGCCTGTTCAGGGGCTGAAGGGCCTTGTGCCAATGTCGTACATGAGAAGCTCCTCCACCTCCTCCCGTTGATGATTTAGCTCCGTCCTCTGCCTCTGCTTCTAGTTCTTCTTGCTCGTCACCGAACTCGTCCACGTCAGCCTCATCGCTGTTGGCTACAGCAAACAACAGACCCTCCCCAGGGACTCCTCCTGTAGCTACCAGCGCGCGATGGGCCTCTTGCTCGAGGAGGACGCCCTCGGCTCCCTTCGGGCTCGGCCCGAAACCCTCGGGAGCGCCGGGAAATATGTTGGAGTTGGTCTTGTGGTCCCCAAAAGCAAGATGGAGAGGCCCCACATCGCTTGAGACCCACAAGACGACGAGCACGGCTGCTGCTGCAGCGGCTGTGACAGGAAGCACCCTCCGTGGAAGCACTGCCGACGACATGGTTTCAACAAGGAAGGCCACGCCCGAGCACACGACGATTGGGTTGTGGTGGTAGCAGTAGTAGCAGTAAAACAAGTTGTTGTCTTGTGTGTGGAATGCAGCACAGCGCACACGAAATTTGTGAGTGCTGAGCTTGTTGTATCTTTCAGGTGGCACCAGGTGTTGTGTGTACCAGGTATTTTGTCGCCTGTGTGGGTATGAATACGCCGTGTTCTATTTTTTCTAATTTTGGGTTTGGCCTGCTTTTTTTTTTTTCACTCTTGTATTTTCCAGCTTCTGGACAGCCCACCCATGGTCGTCACATGGTGGACGTTGTCTTTGTTTGACCCCCCCTCGCGGTTCTTGCCTTCAATTTTTCATCGCGCATACATGCACATACGTGGGACCACAGAATTTGTATCTTTTCAGGATAAAGAATCAACACGGACCCTGTCTGGGTGTACTGATGATGATGATCATGATGATTGATGAGGATGATGATGTCGTTGGGTAGTAAGAACGGTTTAATGTGAAGACGACACACAACACATAGATAGATACGAGGGTTCATCAGCAATCATCCCGCTGCTCGTCGATTTTCCATCGAGTAAGTGCTGCTACCTCACCACGCTCTTCTTCTGGTGTTTTGCCCAAATCAACTTGTGCACAAGAGAAAGTCCCTACGTACGAATTTATGCCAGTAGGCATTCCAGGGGACTCGAACTCACGAAACTGACGTGTTATACTAGGCTCGTGTATAAATAACACCAATCATAAATAATACAAATACTTACCATTATAGTGGACAAAAAATAAGACACCTCCTAACAAAAACTCACTCATATAGTACATTACGAGTACCAGCAAGGCAGCTTACAAAGATGAGTATTGACCTGAAATTCGTCTCACGGCTGACGTCCTTGAATATTAGTTACTCGGAGTATAAAATAACATTATACGCCACACTTATTTATTTATTTATTTTCTGGCACTTCTACTTTCTAGCTTCTGGACAAGCCGTGGTCACAGGTAGCCTGGTGGTGTCGTCCCTTCTTCCCCCCGGTTCTTGCCTTCAATATTTATCGCGCAAAAGGGTTCAGCAATCCCACGGCTTGTCGATTTTTCATCGAGCGTTGCTAAGTCGCGCTCTCGCGCTTTCCGCAAGTCAATTTGTGCACAAGAAAAAGTCCCAACGAATTTATCAGTCATACGAGTATGCACTCGGCGGGGCTCGAACTCACGAAACTAACCTATTATAAGAGGCTCGGAGATAACCTGATACGCAACCGCGGCGACCGGTACATTTTTTTTCTTTTTGCACACTTCTACTTTCCAGGTTCTGGACAAAAGCCGTGGTCACAGGTGTCGTCCCTTCTTCCCCCCGGTTCTTGTCTTCAATTTTTATCGCGCATAGGGTTCAGCAGTCCCACTGCCCGCCGATTTTTCATCGAGTGTTGCTAACTCACGCTCTCGCGCTTTCCACAAGTCAATTTGTGCACAAGAAAAAGTCCCCACGAATTCATACGAGTATGCACTCGGGGGGGCTCGAACTCGCGAAACTGACCTGTACCAGGCTCGAGGATAACCTGATACGCCACCGGGGCGACCGGTTTATACACCCGGCCGATCGCAAAATGTTGTTGTTGTTGTTGTCGTTGTCTCACATTAAATCTTGTCAAGCATCTAGAGTCCGTGGTCACACAAAGGTGCTGGAGTCCTAAGAAGATCCGAAAAACCAAATGAAATCAAAAATTCGTCTGGGATATACTACGCTTTCCCGCCGAAAAACGCACGATACGAAGAAGAAGGCGCACAATAGTGAAATGATCTAATGTGCAAACTAAAAAACTCACATGGCCGCGGGTATCCACCCAAGTACAGCAAAGAGTTCCCCCGTTCCCACAATTAACCAACTCGCGACAAAATACGTAACGCTGACGACGTGTTCTATATATATTCCTAAGGGTGTGTACGGGCTGCTTTGGACACACACGATCGGAGTATCAAACACAGCTTGCAAAGATGGGAGTTTCGACGAAATCTTCGACCTCACAGCTGGAGTGTATTTTATTTTTCGAAGTACTCCGTATATATTATTCGAAAAAAATGCATATACGATAGTTCGAAGTATGCGCGAAACCATTGTTTGTTTTCGGTCGAATTCGAATTATCGAATATCGAACTTCCGAAAAAGTAAAAATAATCAGCTCGAGACTGACTGCTGTGTTACTATAACCAGTACCTGGCGGTACTCGGCGGTACTACTACTACTATTAATACTACTTTTACCGCTACTACTACTACTACTACTACTACTACTACTACTACTACTACTACTACTACTACTACTACTACTACTACTACTACTACTCCTACTACTACTAGTTCCACTACTACTACTACTACTAGTACTACTACTACTATTAATACTACTAATACTACTACTACTACTACTACTACTACTACTACTACTACTACTACTACTACTACTACTACTACTACTACTACTACTACTACTACTACTACTACTACTACTACTACTACTACTACTACTACTACTACTACTACAACTACTACTACTACAACTACTACTACTACTACTACTACTACTACTACTACTACTACTACCACTACTACTACTACCACTTCTACTACCACTACTACTACTACCACTACTACTACTACTACTACTACTACTACTACTACTACCACTTCTACTACTGCTACTACTACTACTACTACTACGACTACCACTTCTACTACTACTACTACTACTACGACTACCACTTCTACTACTACTAATACTACTACTGCTACTACTACTACTGCTCCTACTACTACTGCTACTACTACT